>CM056549.1:6006856-7206856 GCA_029721515.1 Synanceia verrucosa
AATCAGAAATGGGACCTGTTTTAGATTTTTGTACCTATATTTCTGGATTAGCCATTAAGGTTTGTATTGAATCTTTTCAGATGACAAAAAAACACTCATCTGGCTCTGACATATAGCTGATCTGGTTAATAGACACTCACACTGTGAATAGTACTATGGACCATGTCAACTGCAGTCAATAATTTCAAAAGCCATGTTAGTAAATGATTAAAGAGTGGCTCAGAAAATTGAATTATTAACAGCGGAGGAACACGGGGAATGTAGGTTATTATAAGAACTATCACGAGGACGTTATCAGAAATGTTGTGTCCTTTCGTCTGATGGAACCTGCAGAGACTAATTTTTCATTTTGCGCTTTTATCATTTGACAAGAGAAATTATCATCTTACCGAGCATCGTCCATCTTCAGCAGGTTGAAATTTACATAATCACAAGGCTCTTTTCTAGCAAATATCAGCATATTAATGTGGAACATGGTTCAATAATGTCTGTGGCAGATTTGGGATGCCCCAACCCCCAGTGAAGACCAGCCTTGATTAGCGAGCCATCTGGTCAAACAAAGACATCTCAGGTTTTCCTGCCCTCAATAAATGTGATTAGAAAACCTGAGGAAATGCTCAACGTAGGCAGGATGTGTGGTCAGAGCGTTTGTTTTAAGGAAACCTAGTAGTAACATTAAGTGAATGACTGATGACACAACATTGAATGCATTTACAGGCAGCATTGGACTCTGACATTAAGTAATGCATGTGAGCTTTACATTAGTGAGTGTTTTTATAAAAATGATGGCAAATGAGACGATAAAATAGAGCAACTTGTGCTCGCTAACGCTAACATCATCTCAGCTAGCTGCTCATCATAGGAGCTGAATTAAATTTAAATATGGTTGCTCAGCAAACATCTGCTTATCATTAGTTCTGTAATAGGAAACCATGGACATCTTTGCATTTATTGGTTTTACCATTCACAGTATGTGCTTTTATGTCTGTTATATAACATTAAACACAGTCTGTGTTCTCTGTTATCTATGTTATATTCCATGCTGCGGCAACAACCCAATTTCCCGACAAGAATCATTACAGTTTTATCTTATCTGATCATATATACTGTACTTCACTGTTGTGTGTGTGTGGTCTGAACTGCAGCTTAGAGGGGTATACAGACATTTTAATTGGGTTCTGTACCTTGAGGCTATCAATAATTTAAATATCTAGTTTGACTAATGATTTACCTGGCAAATCATTTCTTCTTAAACCAGCTTATGTAGATAGGAGACTCACAGAGTGCACAACATGATCGTTGTTTGTTCATATGTTAAGAGTTTTGATTTATCGAGATTATAAAACAGTTTGCAAGGTTGGTGCAGCAATGTTTTGGAGGTGTTTGACAGTTTGCTTGTTTATTTATTTTGAAGATGCAAGCACCGTAAACAACCATGACCAGAGCAGTGGTGCATCATGTCATGGTGGCTTTCCATAGGCCAGGTATTTCACAACAGAAAGAGAGTACTGTGGTTGGTACTTATTTTAGCATTGCTGCCTTGTTACAATTAAACATCATCCAAAAAAACATTCTTGTGCACCTTAATTCACTCCTGATCAAATTCATATTCTCAAAATAAAGAAAACAATTAGATTCAACATGGCATATTATTTGCTGGTCAAAGTATGTTAATAAATGTGTAGGGCTGCAACATTTTTTTAATTGTTCATTAATCTATTTTTCCTGATTTAGTTGTAGTAGACTGATTTTTAAACTGATTTAAAAAATAAAATCAATCAGTGTTTTCCAAAGCCCAAGACATTGCCCTCAGATGTATTATTTCAACCACTTAATTGTCAACACCTCTACATATTCAGCTCATTTTCATAGAGAAAAGAAACCAGAAATTATTAATATTTTAGAAGCTGAAAAGAATAAAAAAAGAGAAGGATTACTCAACCTGATTGATGAATGTGTTAGATTTTCTAAACTATAATAAATGAGTCACTATTTCACAGGATGGCTCACTTCATAGCTGCTGGCTAGAGCTGGTTGCATAACATCCACAGACACATTTTTTTTCTTAAAGTTTTGGTTCAATAATCCCCACTCTAACACAAGGTTGGTCTCTCTTTTTAAAGTTCTCCAGTGCCACAGTTGTCTCTGGTGCATCCAGTAGAGACGTAGTGGCTCGTTGGGCGCCTGGAGATGAGCTCCAGATGCATGACGGGCTGCATCATCCCAGCCCGGGTCCCTTGGGGGCCCAGGCCTGTCAGAGGTGGAAGGCCCCTGCACACTTAACGCTAGCTGAGAGGAAACAGATACCTTTGGTTCTGAACAGAGAGAATAGCTCCCTATCGATTAGTCTCTCCAGAAAGCTGTGAATTGCGTTTATGGTTTGAACATTTGATACTGCAGATTCAGAGAGTCACAACACTAACCCTGATGGTTGAAACCCAGATTTTTTTTTTTTAAATGTCCTCCCCCACCACCTCATACTTCTCTCCCCACCACCAAACTCCAGACAAAGACGTGATTTACCCATCTGACTGCAGGCGTCATAGATAATGAGATGTGATGTGTCCCAATAGCTTTTTTTTTTTTTTTTTTGAATGTGAACGTATCAAGTTCCCGGTGCTGTCAGTATAATGAGAATGTATATAAAGGCCTATCAGGTCTGTGTGATGTCTCCAGCTGCCATTAGCATGGGGGTGAAGTGGGTGCTTGCTCTTTAACAGATGTGAGATATGCTAGGTATTTTTAGCCAAAGCTTTTAACCCAGAAGTAACAGCTACTAGCTGCTTTGACCCGAATGTAGCTCGGTGTGTAGCTTCTTGCTCAAAGCGCCATTGATTGTAAAGGGCCCCAAAAATGTGGTTTCACTGAACAATTCTTTTAATATGCTGTGAGGAGAAGTCTCTGCAAAAGTGCTTTGCATAATGGGCACAACTTAATATCTGTCTCTCTACACTCCACAGAGCAAAACTAATAGCTTCAAATCAAATTATCCATGAGAGGTTACCAAGGGGGGGGGCCCATGCAAGTCAGTGCATAGCTTGGTCTCTGAGGTCTAGTTTCCTACGGGTCCAAAACGCTACAGGAAAGGGTTAACTTACTGTATGTGGTGGCACAGATGTGATTCACTAAAATGTTTGCTCTGCCTGTGAAAGGGTCTTTGAACCAATGAGTGTGAACTTCTGGCCACACCAGCCTATAAACGTTGCATTTGTGTGAGGCGGCGAAAGGGGCCAGCTAGTGTAATGGGGGATGGGGCCTCTGCCTTTGGAATGTGGTGTCTTGGTGAAAGGGCCGGAGCTGAACAAATGCAGTCAGTTTATTTGGCAAACCAGGCTTGTTAGTCACCAGCAGACATGTTTACCCAGGATCTAAAGATGCAGATCCACCCCTTTTTTCTTTCAGACATATGTGTTTTTCTGTCCTCTTCCTCTCATTCAGTTCCATTTCAGTTTAAGTGACAGTATTGACATGACCGCACACGATACGAACTATGTAAATATGTATGTAAATGTATAATACAAAGGGGCAGAGCTGTGTATAACAATAATATACAACAGATGATTGTTGCTCTCTCTGGTGAACAAGTGTGTTGATCAGTGTATGCATTTTCTTCTGCATGTGTCTGCCTGCCTGCCTATTTTCATTTTGTCTTTCTATCTGTGACCACCACCCCCCTTGTCTTTTTTTTTCTTCTTTTCCTCTGTTTCTCTTTTCCAGCTTTGTAATTGGAGTGATTAATGGAGGGAGGGGTGGTCTCGCCTGAAGGCCTGTTTTTCAGTGGCCTGTTTAGAGGTGCTGAGGCCAGGGCAGGTAGCAACACGTCCTTGCTCCTGGACATTTAGCCCCTTGTCCCTGCCACTTTGTCTAGCCCACCCCCTCACCACCAAAAAAAAAGCCAGAAATCAGTTCCAACTACAAACATGACAGTACACTCAGAGGCAGCCATGCCCCTGGGGCTCACTCTCATGTGATATGTGACCTTTTTTTAAAGCTTCATAATAATTCTTAATGAGAGCAGAGAATCAGCAGTGGATCTGTTTGTAAGCAGGACCTCCACCGTATGTTCCTTAGTGGCAGTGAGATTTATTTCCCTCTCGTCGCACATGGAATTACGATTAGCCAGAGCCTTTGTTGGTGGTAGCGTATGGGCAGCTCACCCCGAGATCTTTTACAGTAGTTAGCAGATAAAGGACGCCATCCGCTCAGCGCCCACCCCTCACCCATCAACCCCTCCCCCCAATGACAAAGAGCCATTATAAATGATTCCCGGAGTCCTGCTGTGGGATCAAGGCTCCAATTATTTGATTTGGATTAGAGATTGCTGCCCCCCACAATGCTCGTTTTTACAGGCATGCTGAGAGGAAGCACATTCACTTTCTTTGAAAGGCTTCTTGTTCTTGAGTAGATGAGGAAGCAGGCTTACTGTGTATATGTAAGCTGCTTTAATCATAGTTCTACTCAGAATTAAAGCTATAAAGTCCTATAAAGTTGTCTTTATGTCCAGATCAGGTCACGGCAGTATATTTTAGCCATATTTTAGTCGAGCTGAAATGGTTAAGCTATTGAATTTATTAGCAACCACTGAATTCTGATAGTTGATGGTATGAGTGATTTTATTTTAAGTAAAAAAGTGAGAATATTTTCTGGGTTCTTTACATTTAACTGAATGTCTTTGTATAGAGGAGAAAAGTAGACATTTGAGGATGTCATCTTGGGCTTTGGGAAACATTTTTTCCATTTTATAGTCTGAACAACTAGTCCATTAACTGAGAAAATAATCAACAGATTGATCAATAATGAAAATAATAGTTAGTTGACCCCCTAGATGAATTGCCTTTCTAGTCAGATGCATAAAAATAGCCAGTTTAAGTACTAAGCTATGCGTGTAGTGCCTCTTTTCTGGCTACTTGACGTTTATCACCATTGTTGGCTGCAATCCAGATTTCTTGCTGCAGGCCTTGATTGTGATTAAATTACTGCTGCTGTGTCTGTTTAAAAGATTTCCCTTGCTGAACTGTTTTGACAGGCAGCAATTTGGCTAAAAAAGATTAGTGCAGGGAATGAGATGTTAAGAGTACCTGTGGGATGAGAGGGGCTCTCCTGTGAGGTCCTGTTTCTGGTGTACAGGAATGTCGGTGATTTTCACCAGTCGCCCTCCCTCCAGCATCTGTATTTAGGCTGAGCTCACACTGAGACCGCAGTGACATTTCACCAACTGGGTTGCTATAGGGATTCCACTTGTATGTGCATGTATTTTGTTTTCATTGAGGATAGGTGTGACTGTTTACACTGTTTCTACTGTCTTAAGATTTGATGAGGGTTTCCCATGGAAACCTTCCCTGTGTTAGTTGTTAGAGGCGAAGGGGTTGGGTCACCCTCGGAGCTGCGATCCTGCCCTCGTCTCAGTTTCCCTGGCGTGGCGGTAGATGACTGAGGATGATGAGTATTGACGTGTGCTGTGAGATTGCGTCCGGAGGGGGCTGGGGGACTTCCCTGTGTTTGCACATCCAGGGCTATTGATTTGCCTCCTGTTCAATGGCTATGGCCCAGGGGACTTGGTCTGCAGTGTGGATTTGTGTATGGTGGGACACCGAGAGCCATGACAGTAGCTCACAATGGGAGGACGGGGTTAGGGGCATGGCCCAGGGCTAACGGGGCTGTAATATGGCACGTGTCTCTCTTCATTAGGCCTTGTTTAGTCTGCAGGATTAACATGGCAGGTTGCAAAACAGCACCTGGTTTCTGATGTGCTCCACCTTTCAGATGTGTCACTTGTTTTCTTCCATTGCTCCATGTTAGTGTAAATAATGACATATTTAACATAGGTTCAACGCAGCTGACCAGGGCTACACGATGTATTGTTTCAGGTTCGATGTTGCGATCATGTCTGCCTGGGGGAATCATCTCGGTGTGCTAGAGATGGCTGCTCGGTGTTGGAGCGTAGCGGTGTCCGGCTCGAGTAGGTCAGCTTTGAAAGACCTGGGCTGTAGGTGCCTCACGGATTCAGCCATGACCTTTACAGCACATCCTGCTGGACCTCGCTGTTTCTATGAGCCGTGGTCTACTCTTGACTGTCAGCCCAGAGCCGACCTGAGTACAAGAGCCCCGCCTCATTAACTCTGTGTTGTGGGAATGACTTTTATTGACATGTTATCATCATTCGTATCTATACAACCAATGTGGTTATGAATAAATTATTCTTAAGAGCACAAAATTGTTTATCAAACCTCTTAAATGGCTTTAAAATACACAAAATATATGAGCAAATATGCCTGTCTTTTTCATATCTCAATATGTATTACAGAAAAACATGTTTATGGGAGTTTTTTTCCCCAATACTGTGTAGGCCTAGTGCAGCTCTTTCAGCGCAGCTGTGGAAAATGTACTTGATCCAGTTTCCCTCCTGCTTTTATTCTACAGTGAGTGTTTCCTCAGCTCAGTGGCTGCCATTTGAACCCTCTCAACCGCCTCATGGAAGAGCGATGGCAAATCACATGATGCATTTATTAAGAACAAGCCTCTTCATCTAATAACGGCTCCACTATCAAATTGGAGAAGTGCTGTCAACATCCTGAGCAATCAATGTCTTCCATCCCCCACTCCCCAAGCAGCAGCCATTAACCCTTCTTGTTCCGACATGCCTGGCCTCACTAAAATGGTGGCTCTGCTCCAGACATCTTTCTGTAATGGCTGCATAGAATTACCCCCAAGCTATGCATCAACATTCAAATAGAAGTGTGATGTGTAGTTTGTCCGGTGCAGATGGAGGGATATGCAAAGAATGTTTGCAAAACTTGTTGCAGACGGTTGCCCGCTGTATTGTGCGAAAGTAATGACACATGAAGACACAGTCCAAGTGTGTGGTGCACTCAAAGGTTAGCAAACAGATTTCCCACATCTGATAAATGACAGGATGTTTAGAGGAAATAAATCTTGTCAACGCTAGAATATACTATACTATACTATACTATATACATACTTAATGAAAGTATGTGAATATTAGTTGTTACAGAGCTACTGCTTTCTGACAGTCATGATAAGCAGCTCGAGCTGGCTTCTGGTCATCTACCTTATTCTTATCCCTGATTTGGCGCTGTGCCAGCCCGTCACGTACGGCCATAATGTGATTAGGCCACCCACCGCCTGGCCAGTAAACCTGCTAACAGCATGAGAGGAAGCAAGGGCTGCTTAAACATACGAAGGCTTCTGTTCATCCTACGCACACTCTATGCAGGCAATGCATATACATTGACACAAGGGCATGTGTAATGCCTTTATTGAATATTATAATTTCATTTGATCTAACTGGGTTGTAGTTCAGATAAATATACGCTCTAATACCTGGCTGTAAGACATAGATGTAATACATGCAGGAACCAAGACATTTGTACTCAGCTGGGTAAGAAATATAGAGTTTTGCAATATGAGGTTTTGTGATAATGTATTGATTCTTAGATCGGATCCCACTGTTCTGCATAAAGTGAACCTGTTTTACTCAGATTTTCAGTCTTAAAATGCCTTAAATTAAAATCTGGGTATTTAAGATCTTATCTTAAATTTAGCGTAAATTTGCAGAAGGTATTAAATTTTCAGATGGTGTGTTTAATGCCAGTGGGACAACACAGTATTCAAAGATTTACTGCAGTTTTGCTCGTTATTTTGTTTACAAAGTTCACTTCTTTGTTCTTGAAAGGTTTGAAATTAAAGTAGTAGAAAACATTTAAGGGTTATGTCTTCAATTTATGTCGTTGTTGCAAGTGTTAAGGGGCTGAAGAAAATTCCTAAAAATATTTTCAGAGATTAATCGGTTATCAAATTGTTTTTCCTGCTAAATATCGATATTGGCCTCAAAAACCCCATATTGGTCAAACCCTACAATAAATTGACTATTAATTATTTTTATTTATTTTTTTTACCAAAGACATCGTTATGACATTTTTGTGTCTTAAATTATATTTGGTGCAAGTACTCTGATTTTTATAATGGTGTGTTCTTTATACTTTGACAGTTTTC
Organism: Synanceia verrucosa; assembly: GCA_029721515.1. Classification (NCBI taxonomy): domain Eukaryota; kingdom Metazoa; phylum Chordata; class Actinopteri; order Perciformes; family Synanceiidae; genus Synanceia; species Synanceia verrucosa. The sequence continues at coordinate 6,014,870 of CM056549.1, forward strand.
CTAAATTCTCAATACATAGTAATGTACACGTATCATGTCGCCAGATGGTTGCAAATTCGCAGCCCTACATATACTGCACGCACATTAAAAACATGCTTTAGCCAGTCAGTTTGAAACAACTATATCAGGCAAGGGAAGCTTTTATGTGCCTGTCATCATGAATGTAGGTAGGGTGTGGGAATATCTGTTTTTAAAAGAAGTAATTCCTGGGTGGAGCGCTGGACGTGATGAAGGGGCTGAGGTGACTGATCATAAGGAGTGGTCCCAAAAACATCAGTATCCACTCTAACTTGACAAAAAGGCAACATAGTGTTAACATTCCTCAGCTGACCAAGGTCCCAATTCAAGCGCCAACATGTCTATTCATGGTTAACGGCCTCCATGTCCCAATTACTAGGCTTTTTTTGAACTAGAGAGGCAGATCTTTTACTATAGATGCAGCTGAAATTATTTGTGTAATGACAAGTGACAGCAGAATTATACTTAATTACAAGGAGTCATTCTTAGCTAATCCCAGTGTTGGTTTTACATCCAGACATGTCACTTTGTTGCAGATGTCTGCTTGGTCATTTGGTTAAAAGAATATAATAGTACTGTGGTATTTTTTTTTTTTTTTTTTTTTTTCAATCTTGTTTTTACCATTGCTTATCCTTACCGTCATTCTGGCCCTTTAGCTTGAGTTTGCCCTCTGCAGTTAAAGAGGGCAAACTGACAGTCCTCCAGTATAAGAGAGCACTTCACAGTCAAGTCAGAGGTGATGCTGCAGCAGTCAGTTGTCCGTCTGGGGGAGAAACCTTGAGTGGACGTGTTGTCTCTTTTGGAGTATGTGGATTGCAACAGATGGTTGCAATGTATTGCAGTGTTAGGACTTTTTCTAGATTAAGCTGCAGAAAAACGATTTGGCTGATTAATGCAGGACATTTTCTAACATTTGGATGTTTAGAGAATGTGCTGATAATCATCACATTATTGGTTTGGTCTCCCACCTTGATCTACAAAAGCATAAACATTTCAAAGTATCATCTCAGATTTGCTGTTATACACTCACGTAGCATAAATGACTTTTGGTCACGACACAGTCTTCTATTTCCATACAGGAAAAAACAAGCTTCAACACTGTATGGTTGGATAAGGATTCTGAAAACAAATATTTCAAGTGTTACAGGTTTTAAGGTTAACGTGTTAATAAATGCCAGACAGACTTGAGTCTGACTTTCCTGCAAGACCTGCTTGTTTTTTAATTTAAAAACAAAGGGCTGGGCGACATGGCTAAAAACTGTATCACGATATAAGTGTTTCATATCAGTCGATAATTATTGATTTTTTTTCATAACCTATTTAAAAAAAAAAAGGGGGGGGGAATCTTACATTAAACCCTTTTATTGTGAACTTAACCTTACTGAGGTATCAGTCTGTACAAACAAGGCAAAGAAATGTCATCACAAACATGAAAAACACTCAAATGTACACTTAAATCTTAATGAAAATTAAAATTACAACGGATAGTTATTTCTTCACATTAAGGTGCAAAAATAAACATTAAAGAAATGCTTAACAAAGGGTGCATAAATGTTTTAACATCTGTGAGACTACAGTGGTCTGCCTAAGAGCCTCAGGCCTCAGAGCCGTTTCAGTGATCACTGTGAACAGCGATCATTGGCGCTAGGAAACAACGAGCGGCTCATTTATTAACCAGGAATTAACAGGAGGAGTCTGATTGGACAGCAGTGCGGCAGTCATACACGCCTGTAGTGTGAACAGCACACTGAGTCAGGTCGGACTTACTGGCGAACTGAACTTTCCTTTTTTTATCCACAATTTCATCGCTCTCTGCTGCACTCATTTCCTTTTCTCCCTGCACACCGCATTTGTTTTGAGCCAGACACGAGGTGATGAGCTGGTGCAACCGAACTGAAACTGTCACGTGTTCGCTGACAGCGAGTCGCTGTAGCGTCATGTTACTACAAAGGAACGAGTGAGTTTGTTCATGCAACCAACCTTGCTTCGTTTGCATGTGATTGGATAAACCACTTTTTTTTTTTTGCTCCTTTGAAGTCCTTCCCATCGAGTTCAGATGTGTGGAGCTAGGCGGAACGACATCCAACTGGCAAGAGTCAGATTACTTTCTTGCAGTGAAGTTGTGTGAAATTATCAACCGCTATATCGAGCATATTTTTTATTGATATTGATGACGTGTCTATCGCGATATATATTGCTATCGTTTTATCGCCCAGCCCTAACTGACATAGCACTGTCAAAATAAACTATTACTGCACATATCTGATAATCATGTAGTCAGAGTTCTTCCTCCAGTCTCCTCTGCTCTGCTTCATTCACTCTTCTTCAATGTTTGAATAACTGTGTTGGCAGAATCAGTATTGACTTTTATATCTATATACCATCATATTATCCAAGCCTACTTGTGGCTGCAGTGACTTCACCATGAAGAAAAGCTACGTGAACACTGGATGAGTCACTTTCTTCCATATCTGTGATAATGTCATTATTATTTTATTATTTTATAAAACGACTGAAACGAACCAGTTTTGTACTAAATCTTGTTGATCGTGGTTTTGTCAGAGGAGAGGATGGAGCAGCAAGTGTGACACTGACTGGACTGGACAGACACTTTAGACCTTTGTTCACAGTTGATGTCAGGGACATCTTGACCCCTTCGCTCCCATAACACAGTGTCCCTCGGGGAGGCATTAGTGTACATATGAGTGTGTTTGTGTAGGTGTGCATATGGTTTGTATGTAAACATCAAAACCAAGGCCGGTAACCCAGCAGCTGTTGTCAGCTATTCTCGACTTCTGATTTTGGTGAGCTGGGAATTAAGTTTAGCGGAAGAGTCACAGAGATCTGTTAAATGATTAGACATAAATCACTAAATAGGGAGGAAAAACTGGTGTTGAAATGAGGATTGAAGATTATACTCAAACGCTATGATGCCGTTTCCCATGTGGCTTCATGTGGCTCCTTGTGTGGGTGCTGTCAGTAAGATTACACAGAGTCACGTCAACCTCTGGGCCATTGAAAAGGGGTCATCCAGCGTTTATAAAAGGTGCTGAAAGATTTTTTTTTTCCATGCAGAGAGCAAGCATGTAAGATTATACATGGCTGTAATCTGAATTATCTTCTGTTATAGTCATTTATAATAGTTAAAGGTTAACAGAGGGCGGTCAAATTGTGTGCAAAGGTCTATAAGGCCTACATATGTGCTATAAGGTATATTTACCTTCACATGACTGCCCTGTTGTAATCTCTGACGTACTATAGGTAATATAAGTTGACAGGAAATGCAAGCTGCTGGTTTGTCTTTGAATGTATGTGAAGTCTTTACATACTGGAAATATAGTATTTTGGAACTGAACTCATACTAGTTTGAAAATATAATTTTTCATTCTGTGTTAATACCTACTATGAAGATGACTGTCTAGGAGACATATTTTATTTTGTAACAGAGGTCTTTGTGCTTTTATCTCACACCATTGGCAGTGGGTGAGCAAGATGATGGCTGATGAGTATTTGTTTAGGGAGCATGAATGTTGACAACTGTCACACTTACAGGGAGTGAGAGGGTGAAAATGACTTGCTCTCAGGGGCCTTGACAACCTTTGCCCTCCCGGCTCTCGTTTCAGGCCTTGTAATTGCCACTGACCAATGGGCTCCCGTTTGAAACTAGATCCTGGGCTGCAGCTATTAACGCCCCCCCTCCTTCCAAACGGATCTTGTTTTGATTCCTGATGCTTTTATAGGTTTTGTCTTTAGGAGACATTCCTGGTCGGCACATACCGTGTTCCCTTTTCTGCCCCTATTTTCCTTCCTTCCCGTCTTGTGGGGCCATTGCTCCTCCATCCCCCCACCTCCCACCTCACTGCAGTCACAAACACACACACACAGCCATGATCGGCCTTTGCAAATGTGTGTGCTTGAGCTACTGACCAGCCAGAAACCTCCCCTGGCCCCTCCTGACAGCCAGCTACACTCCATGAACTTGGCCACCCGTCACAGCTGCGTTAAGATTGAAGGATGGGGGGCCCTTGTATCCAGCTGGGTCGGAAGACATGGGTGGGGGCAGGGCCGGCCCAGATGCAGATGGTTTAGGTCAAATGGAGATGTTTGAGGATGAAGGGGGGAGGGGGACACAGGAGCTCAGGGGCACAATAACTCCAGAGGTTACTCCTTCAACCTCTGAAAAAATGCACTCTCACAGTATGAGTATATGTTAGTTTCCATGTGTTGGTGTTGCAGAATGCTGGCAGCAGAGAGTTTACTCCCGTTATTTTAGTCTAACATGAATCTTTGCAGCTAGAACTCAAATTAATGCCAAACAGAACATTGGAGGTCAAAGTCCATAATTAATAATTACAAATGTGTGACCCTGTCTCCTACAAAAGTATGTTCCCATACAACTAAAGCCACACATGATCGAAATACTGTACTCTACTGAGAGACATTTTCTTCTGGTTTACAGTTGGAGTTTTAAACACTTGGTTAACAAAACTACCTCAGGCAATAAAACTACTGGGTTAGGTTTAATAAAAATATGTTGGTTTGGATTAAAAGTACTTAGAAACAAAATGAAAATGCACCAAATAATGTTCCATATCTGTTATTTTTCAATAATATCTCTATTTAATGGAACTTTAATATCATCATCACCTGCTGCACATGCTTTCCTACGTCACTCAGTGCAGACTAATAAAGGTATCTGTGATTCGTTAAAAAACAAATATCTGCAACAAAATGCATTTCCTTCCAGAAGTAATCGAGAATATAGCGGCGACATCCTTGTTGGACCTTCACAGCTTTTCTGTACCGCTCATGTGTCTTGTCTCAATCTCTGCTGCCCCTAATAAATAAAGTAGATAACAGAGTTATTTTTTTATTTTCTGTCGTAGAATGGGAGTGCAGGCTGGGTGGATGAAGCTGACAGCAGCAGAGGCCGAGGAGAGGCCTCCAGAGACTTTGCTAAGGTAAGTGCAGTGAGACTGACTATGGAGACATCAGTGGGTTCAGTCATTATACAACCAAAAAGCCTTTGCACCATTTATATAACTTTCATCCTTACAAAACTCAGACTAGTGGAAATGGTGACTTGGTTAACCTTTTGAAGCATTGTCCATATGCAGACCTAGAAATGTGTCTCCGTCGCTGTGAAACTCCAAGACTGTCGTTTCATGTTGCCTCACCTCTTCTGTTAAGATTGCATTCACAAAGATAACAGCTAACGGTCAGCAGGCACGTTGACATGCATGTTCTGTGCCCCTGTGAGAGAAAGTGACTACTGTACTGTTTGTACTGCAAAACAAGCAAGTCAGCAGTTTTCACACCACTTTTAATCTGATTAAACAGGAAAAACAGAGAATATGTCTCCATTCAGAACTGTCAGACATGCTCCAATAAGTGTCTGTTTTCTCTTTCAGTTGTATGAACTGGACAATGACCCCAAAAGAAAGGAGTTTTTGGATGACCTTTTCACCTTCATGCAGAAAAGAGGTAAGGGTCCTCTTTTCTCACACTTAAAAAATGGATGTTTATTTGGAATTTAATAACTTCAAGTACATTAACATCCTTTTCTACAAGCATCTGCAAGATTTTGGAGTTGTTTTGGAAATGTCTGTTGTTTAGCTCTATGGTTTCAGGCTTTCCATCCACCAAACAACATAAATTTTAATTGGGGGGAAAACTGCAACACCTATGATCTTTGTAACAAGCCCTGGCATGCAGTGCTTTAAATGCTATATTTCTGTCAAGAGTTCTGTTAAGAGGAGTTAATTTCCCTCCCTCTGCCTATGTGGAAAAAGCAAATACCACACGACTTGCATTTCTTAAGAGTCATTTCCTGTCTCATTGTGAGGGGGGGTTGCTGCTTTCTTTTTTTTTTTCTTTTACATAGCATCTGGAATTTCACTATAGATTGATTGGCGTTAGGCCTACAGCACAAATGTGTTGTTAAGCTGTGCAGTTGCAATAATAAAAGTATAAATATGTAATAATTATTTCTTTTTGGTGTTCTTTGCATGGCTGGCAAGTGTGCTATGTCACTGATCAACTCAAAAAGACATGCTGTAACTCTCACTGGCTAAGAAATACGTTACTAATTCCCTTCCCCAGAGTAAAGACTTTAAGGGGTCAGCAGGTGATATCTGGCCCTGTTGATCCTGCAGTCCTGCAGTATCAGAGCCAAGAAAATCTGGTGTTGGCCTAAGTTATTTAGTTGGCCAACAGCCGGGGAGGCTCAGCTGACCGCATGGTGCTTTGACACTGCCTACATCACCCTTATGACCAGGGCAGCTAATGCACTTAGGATTCTATCTAGACAAATCTGTTGCCAAGCAAGCCGCACAGCTCAAGCAATACCTCCCAAGGTGAATCACAATGTTATTACAGTGGTGCATACTTCACATTATGTTTTGGCAGGCCGTGATGGGTGACCATGGTCTGTGTGTGTGTGGTTCATACTGTTATGTTTTGTCACAGGCTGTGATGGGTGGTACGATGTGTGTACGCGATGCGTGGCTTGTTTTGTCAGACTGTGACGGATGATGATGGTGCATAAATTTGCGTAGCTGGGACCAGCGTGCACATGTCGGCGAAGAGAAGCAGCTTCTGTAAGGAGCGTCTGGTCTGGTCTTGGGGTCTTGTTTGGAGGGTGATGAATTAAGGCGAGTCTGAGAGAGGGAGGGATAGGATCTGTCAGGGCCCTGTTAGCATCTCCAGAGTGGTGGGCTGACCCTTTACTCACACTGGTCAGACAGAGAGATCCATCAAGCTGACTAAAATGCCACCTGATGGCAGATAACTGGCTGATTGTAGTGCACCATGTCACATGATTCAATAAATTTGCTTTTACCTAATGCAAGAGCAATTGGACTTTTTAAATATGATCTCTTGTGTTGTTGCAATGATGTGTGTTGTTTTTGTTTTGAGCAACACCAAATACGCAGTTAACTAGCATATCATTTTTTGGGGAGAAATGCCAAGACACATGCTGAAGACAGGCGTCTTGTCAGAAACGTGTGTGACAATATGTCCCAGTTTCAGTATTATATTATTTACATTTAGGATGTACAGTTTCATTTGTCAGATTGTGCTTTGAGCATGTTTTATGTTAATTCTTAAGATAATTATCCTACCCTAAAGCAAAAGAAAACACGGCTTCTCTGATGACAATTTGAAAACTCCCACAAAAAAATCTCTCTGTATTTACATTTTGTCAAACTTGTTCAGCTGCATTACATTTCCATAATGAGTCACAGTGAGTGCAACTGGGATCGGCTCGCATGGATCAAGTTCCTGTATCATCATTGGTACATGTGACCGGCACTCAGCGAGTGCAAGGGTCAGCGGCCAACAACAAGTATTACTGCGTCTCTCCAGAGTGCTTCATCTATAATTGACAAGTATGAGGAAAGGAAAAAGAATATGGCCAGACATGGGAGTGGGTTTCTTCATTTGTAAGGCCGCCAGGAAATAATACAACATTCATCGTAGTTATAACTGGAAAGGTTAAAGTTGAACTGCCGTGGCTGCTTTGACACTCAAATGTGGATGGGAGATATGCTGGCCCTGGAGACGTGATGCAGGATAGCAGGGGATAATTTCAGCCACTCTAGAGTGAGCTCTTCACCCCTCCCTTAAGACGAGAGACACTTGGCTGACCTCTGCTGTCTCTCAAACCAGAGTCGTAATCACAGGGAACAAATTGCTTGGTTGGCTTCCCTTTTTGCTGTTAGTGCCAAGAGTATAAGATGAAGAGCGAGCCTCGCTAAGCTCTTGTTAATGGCACCCTCTAATTACTGTGTTTACTCCTCCTTCCATTTCACTTCAGAGATGTGGATTCGAGATTATTGCACTGTTTTTTTTTGTTTTTTTTAAATGAAAGAGTACTTTTTAATTTGATGTCACAGTGTGGAATCAGGGACAGTGATTCTCTTCATTCGACTGACCTTAGGAGCTTAAACCTCAGTTTACGAGGCAGATTGGTTTGAAGGGGACAAATGGTGAAGTGCTTTTCCCACCTCATCATGGGGCCTCCAGGCCTTGAGAGGAAAGCAACAGCGGAAGGAAAACTTACGAGGGATTCCCATTTCCTGCCTCTGCGCTTAAAAACAGGCGTGTGTGTGTGTGTGTGTGTGTGTGTGTGTGTGTGTGTGTGTGTGTTAATGGCTGAGGAATTTTAGCAGCTGTCTTAAAGCCTGTCTGTGCGTAAAGGGGCCCATTGATGGGCTCTGCATCACAGAAATGGCGCACATACAAATCCTCTCTACCTTTTACTTCCGTGGCATTTATTTCTTTGCTGACTACTTTAACCTCTCACTTTCACCACTGACCTTTGTTCTACCGGAGATCCTGCTGATAGAAATCATCAGCTAATGGCCTGACATGTAGATGTAATGTAAATGCACAGGGGCTGCTCATGCTGGAAGAGTGTGGGTGGAGGATATTAGCCTTCATGAGTTACGCCGATATGACCGTTCATCATATCCATTACAGGTTTTTCTTGTGCTGTTTCACGCCCACTGGGAGCGCGGAGAAAAGCTTCGACGCCATTAACCACCTCAAAGGTTTCGATTAAGCAGATGGGCGAATGTTTGTTTTGGCCTGACACCCGGCCACTTTGGCGTTTGGGATGGGGGTTTCGGGGGTTAGGAGGTGGGGTTGAGAAGCGGTAATCGACAAGGAGGAGGAGGTTGAGGCTGCGGGAGCTACGGGTCGTAATAAAGAAAAAAAAAAGAAACGAGTGATGCAGCCAACTGCCTGTCAGCGCTGTCCACTTCAGATGATTAATGGCCGCAGGCTGTGATGGACAGAGCCAGAGAGAGAGGCTCCTGTTCAGTGAAATCACCAGCCAAAGGGAGGGAGGTGACGGGGGAGTAAAGACAAGTGTTTTAGCTCTTTCTACTCCTGCCAGACAAAAAGAAAACCCCACACAGCGTGGTCGGCAAAGGCTAGAGCCGTCTCAGTGTGACACTCTTAATGGGAAGTGTAGATTCAGCTTAAGGGGGACCACATGGTGTTCAATCACTGCTTTAGAGTTATTTTAGGGGGAAATCCCTCCGCAGTAGATTTAAGTCCGTTAATAGTAATAAAGTGGTAAGCTGGACTTGTCTGTGCCGTTTAAGTTGCAGTGATGTTGACGGGGCTGGAGAGAGATGTCCAGAGTTAGAGGAGGGAGTAGGAGGGAAGGGTAATGATTATAGTGAAGATTTCTCAGTCAGCTCTACTGTTCAACCTACTGGCTCCTTTTACTCCTATAAATCAATGCAATATGAATGCTTGGCCTCAATTTGTTGTCTGGGCTCTAAAATATCAGAGAATGGTGAAAAAAATGTTGATTCACAGACCCCAAGATGATGTCCCAAAAAACAAACTAGTTGCCGATAGGGCTGTTCCATTAATCGAATTTATTGGGTGTTGTAGTTTTATTAATAGGGCCTTTATTTTGAAGCTTAAAAATGCGGCACAGCGGAAACAGGAAGTAGAACAGGAAGTAGAGAATGTAAAGATAACAGCATGGTTGGCACTTACTCTATGTTTCCTGGTGTTGTTTTCGGTTCACACTACCCCTTCACAAAGCAATGACTGTAAATGTTGCATAATCGTTGCGTAGTAATATGTTGTATGTGTGACGTTTAATAACTTTTGACAGTGTTTGATGGGGAGTTGTGATCGCATTAGCGGTGCTAAGATCGCCGGCCGTACGTTAGCGTGGTTGCTAAATATAGATCATAGTCACATGAGATGCGATATAATGCCGTCTTTCTTTTCTTGCTCTATCCAGTTTGAGTCAAATTCACTGTTGTCAACCTGTGGAAGTTAATAAAGGAGCGAGGACGCTCATCCTTCCTGGCTCATGAAAAGGAGTTTGACTGATTGTTTAATCATTGTTAACGCTAGCGCAGCATAACAGTACACAGCTGTAAGGTATATATTTGTAACCTGTATTTATTTTGTGCATAAAGAATCAATAAAAAAGTGTTTTGTTTTTTTTAAGAGAGAGAAATGCTGAATAAATGCATCATGTAACTAAAAAATAACCATTTGAATCATCGGGATTTCAATATAGACCAAAATAATCGTGATAATGATTTTTTTTTTTTTCCATAATCGAGCAGCCCTAGTTGCCGATTTGCTTTAATAGATGACAACAAATCAATTAATTGTTACAGTTCTCGTCAAGATTGATCATGTGAATGTTTTAGTGTCATGTGTCTTTCAGATCTTATAAATGTATTTTTTAGTTTACTACCCATACGGAAAACATATATCCCGTAGATTATTGTGTCTCCTTTGTATGAAAGTTGTATGTAAAGCATACAACAGTGAATCCGGATATAGGATCCTTAGTAAATTTAAACAAAATGAACTTGTATGATTTGGGTATTTATCAGAAAAGTATATGATACATACAATATCCTTATATTTCTTTTTGTTATATTGTATGAAAAGAATCCACTTTCAAGAGTAAATCATATAAGGTAATTATATTTTTTTCTGTTCATTTTCTGTATGGGTATTGACAAGTTGAGAAACATATTTGATTAAACATGACAGATTTTAAAAGCAAAGTTACACCAGATTTTTTTTTTTTTTTTTGAGGTAAAGAAATGTTGCGTCCTGGTTCAGCTGGGTATTTTTTTGTGCTGCTGTGGGAACAGTGGCCTCCCAGCAGGACATTAGAGGAAGTTCCCTAACTGTAACCCTGAGACCAAGAGCTCTGTCCACACCAATTACACCATGAATGGGCTCTGGGGGATCCATGTATGCATTATATTACTCCCCCGGTCAGCCTCACACTGGCCTCGTAACAGGCGGGCCCTCTGTACAAACACCACACCACAATAGGAACATTCTCTGGCTCTTTGATATGGCCTCATTTTCCTTTGGTTCACACCCCACAACTTCTGGAAAGTGGCAGCACCTGGTTGGTTTAACAACGAAAACACTAGGCATTGTGAGGACATTTGTTCATGTTAGATGGTGTTGGATTGCTTGGAAGGGGTGATTTTAATTTAAAATCTAATTTTTTGACCTGCTCCTTAACTTAACACAACTAATGTCTGGAATTGGATAGTCAACTTGTTTCAGCTAGTTTCTGTTTTCCGACTTGTGTAAGATGCAATTCTCAAAATGGATGCTGTTTTCTTTTTTTTTTTCCGAGACCCAGGAGACATGTTCGGCCTCGAATGCAGCAATAAAACGTAGTTAGGAAATGACATTTTGTCCTTTCTTGTCTTTCTTTTTGTCTCCATCCCCTTCCTCCTCCTTCGCCCCGACACCGTTGTCCTTCCCCCACTGTTTATTGTGCTACAGTTACAACCACTGAAACTTGATAACACCATGGGGGATAGGGGCGGAGGGCCGCACTGTGGCCCGCTCGCTGAGGGGAGGAGGGGTTGGATTAAGGGGCCTCCTGTCCTACACGGGATGATTAATGATCCCCAAAAAAAGTGGGGGCCAGCCTTTTTGATAGGTCAACGTTGACGGACAGCAGACAAGGGAGTGACCGTACCGTGTCTGGACGTGTGAAAAGAAAGGACGAAGAGGGCAGACAGGGAAACCACAGAAGGAGACGAGGACAGACGAGGTGACCGAGGGGAGGTTAAAGGAGCCATCATCAGTTTGTGTAGTAACAAGGCCACACTCCTTCATTTCCCTTTTAAAAGCACTTTTTAGGTGGGTTGAAGCTGACTGAGCTCGCCAACCCGACAGAAAGATAATCCGCCAGCACTGGTAGCATCGGGCCCCTACTCTCAGGAAAGGGTGGGGACCCAACCATAGACTCCAACCGCTACTTTCTAATCGTTCCTTCAAGACAGACTCTAAACTACTCTTACTGGACACATCCCTCCTCTGCATTTGTGATCAAAGATTTCGTGGTTACGTTGTTGATACACTCAGACTTTTTTTTTTGTAAACTCCACCCGTTGGCTGGCAAATTATAACCCAGCCTTTTGGGGAGCGAGCACATCTATGGCTCGTCTCTTCCTTCAAAACAAAAGGAAGTAGTAGTTTTCCTGATGTTTTTTGCATTGGGAGATGTTAGATTAGAGGACTGTTTTTTTGCTTCTGTTTGTTCCTTGCCAACCAAGGCTGCTCTTTGTGTCTCTTCCTCTCTCTGTCTCTTCATCCCAACCCCCAATCCAAACCACCTCCCTGTTATTTCCTCCTTTGGTCATTTAGCCCAGGATTGCCACTGTGCTGTCCATCTTTAATTACGACCATGCTGTACAGGGATTTGAGTCTCTAAGCTGCAGAGCTGGGAGATTCTTAATCACCATGCTCATAAGTAACTGAGCAGGCAAGGGGACGAGTGCAGCAGATTCATGCTTCCCAGCGAGGTCATCGGTCATGGTAAAAATAACACAGGTCCTCGGATCCGTGCACCTAGTTCTGGCTTCAGTGGAAGACATTTACAGATACCCTGAAAAATAAATGTGGCAATCAAAGTACTATTTATTGCAAAAGGAGTAATGTTTAAAACACCAATAAGGGAAGTGTTGAAACTACAGCAGGAAGCAGTCTTTCCCCAAAATGAGCATCGAGCTATTTGAACTTTCTTAAAGCTGCAAAGTAAAAATAAAACATTATATTTAAAATAATATTTCTGCACAAAAGGCTTGATGGTGGAAAGAAACAGTTAAACTCTTTTAATGAATAAAATCTGTGGAAAAAAAATAAAAGCAGTACAACGTTATGAAAGACATAACCTTATATTTATGCAGATTTTGGTGAATACAACCTCAGCCAGGACTTTTTTTTTCCCCCAAGAAAAGACACATTAAGATTTTTTTTTTCAAGGTGTTTACATTTTCCCTTAAGTTGCATTGTCTTTAATGTGAAATATGTCACACTTTTCACTTAAAGTATGTTTTTTTTTTTTGTGGTGCTTTGTTAAGCTGTTTCCACGTGACAATCTCCCGTGATCTTCCAATTTCCCAAACGTCTGCTATCTTTGCATATCTGCGTGTCTTGTTTCTCCATCTGTGTCCTGTGTGTGCTCTTAAAGCAAAGTTTCCTGGCCTCCACACCCCTGTGATGGATGGTATGAAACACATTACAGCCCCCAGAGGAGCCCTATGCCAGTACAATAGCCCTGAGCTCACTTCCAGTGCATCTCTGCGGCGGTGTTGCATGAGCCACACAGCAGCGGAGATCTGAGTGCAAAGGGGCCTAATGGAAAACAAGACGCTTTATTTAAGGGAGGAAATGGACACAACACGCACAGCTGCCAAATGTTATTGCCTCGCTTTTGACAGTCTTTCAGTTGATGCGGTTTATTGTTTGGGATAAATGATTTGATAAACGTAATGGTCAGTTAACAAGTTGTGATAGATGTGTGTGCATAGATAGATAGATACTTTATTAATATCCAAGGAATTTTAATCCACGATACGATCTTCAAACATTTTGCGATATGCATAGTATTGCGATAAGACATTTTGCAATTTATTTTTCATTTTTCAAATGCAAGTTACACAGTTTGTCAACATCTGTTTTATCGAATAAGACTACAGTTTGGAATCACTCAGTATGTTTACATGCACTTAGAGAAAATCTACTTTTTGCCTTAGTTCGGGTAATATCAAAGTTTTAAAAGCCATGTGTACACCTTAGTCGGACTGTAGTCGAACCGAACTGGAGTTTTTATAATCGGACTATTCGTGCCAGATAATGTGGTTCTAAATCGAGCTTTTCCGGCATGTACAATCATGGAAAAAATTATTAGACCACCCTTGTTTTCTTCAATTTCTTGTTCATTCTAATATCTGGTACCACTAAACGTATAATACAATGAACACAACAAAAAATGCAGCTGGTCACATAATACTTTATGTCCTATTTGACATTCTTAAGCTTAATTGATTCCCAGGGTATATAAGAGGCCATTTCATGTCACAAGCAGCACTGCACATGCAAAGGCCTAGAGTGGTTTCCTGCTTACATTCAAGCCGTAGCACAACTCAGAAGTTGTCAGCTCTCACATAATGCCTAAAACAAAAGAATTATGTGAAGCAACAAAGGCAGCCATCTTGGCACTGCTGGAAATTGGCATGAGTGAGAGACAGGTAGCGAAAAAAACTGAAGATCTCCAAGACAGCCGTTCATTACAACAAAAAAAAACAAGCTGAACATGGCACTACCAAATTGCTACCTGGCCGTGGCAGGAAACGTCTTTCTACCCCACGAGATGACCGTGCACTCATCCGTTCCTGTGTCAGGAATCGTCGTCAGACCTCCAGGGACCTTAAAAATGAGTGGGCACTGTCGAGAAATGCGACTTGCTCGGCAAGGACAGTTCGAAACCGACTTGTTGAAGCTGGTTTGAAGTCACACAGAGCACGCAAGAAGCCCTTCATCAATGAAAGGCAGAGGAAGGCCCGGTTACTCTTTGCTCGAGACCACAAGGATTGGACTGTTGATGATTGGGCTAAGGTTCTCTTCAGTGATGAATCCAATTTTGAATTGATGCCCACTCCAGCCAACTTACTGGTTAGGAGGAAGCCTGGAGAAGCTTACAATCCAGACTGTCTTGCCCCTACAGTAAAACATGGGGGTGGATCAGTCATGATCTGGGGTTGTTTCAGTCTGAGTGGAACAGGGCAAATGCAATTGTGTGAAGGCCGAATGAACCAGGTCAAGTACAGGACTACCCTTGAAAACAGTCTTCTTCCATCAGCTGGAAAACTCTTTCCTGCCTCGAATGACTGGATTTTCCAACAAGACAATGCCCCTTGCCACACGGCAAGGTCAGTTAAAGCCTGGATGGAGAACCACAACATTCGCACCATGCCTTGGCCTGCTCAATCACCAGATCTTAATCCAATTGAAAACCTGTGGAAAATCATCAAACTCAAAATGGAGAACCACAAGCCCAAAAACAAAGAAAATTTGTTTGAATTTGTCCAACAGGAATGGGCTGCTGTGACAGCAGAACAATGTCAGAAGCTGGTGGAGAGCATGCCAAGACGCATGGCTGCAGTCATCAAAAACAATGGTTATGCAATCAAGTATGAACTCTTGTGTGTATCATGTGTTTAAAGCAAACAGAAAAGAAAACATGGAATGCTTAAAAGTAGTGTTTTTGGCGGTACAATGCCATAGCTATTGATGTAAGAATTTAAGTAATTTTGGTTATTATCAAGAAAACCATGGAAAATGAATAATCCTTAGTTCTTAAATTAAACTCTCATGAGCTATTTTTGTTGTTATCATTATAATTGTCCAAACAAATGTACCTTTAGTTGAGCCAGGCATTAAAATTAACAAGAAATTGAAGAAAACAAGGGTGGTCTAATAATTTTTTCCATGACTGTATATGTAAACCACGGTTAGCCGGACTATTGACTGGCCCAGGCACTCCCCTTTCTGGAAGTGACGAGACCACGGAAGCGGTCTTGTTCTTTATTCATGACGTCAACCGTAAGACCACCAACGCAAAAGGGCGTGTAGCACCACCTAGTGTCTTGGAGTGGAACCTACGTCACTCTAATTGTGTTCACTGCTGCGCATGTACACTTGGATTTCTCTGAAACTCCAGTTAAATCCTTAGCTCGGTTATTGCCAAAAGCTCGGCTTAGATGTGCATGTAAACATACTGATTGTTCATTCTTGTGGTCAGAGGTCAAGGGACCTCTTTGAAAGTGGCCACAATGAAGTGGAGCTTTGCAGCATAAAGGAGTTTGTTCCCTACAGGCTAACAATGCAAAGTTAAGAGTGAGCTACAACCTATGAAAAACAGAATAACAGCCAGCAAAAAATGATCAATACTTAATGTCTGTGTATTTATTCAATATAATACAATACTACCACCCACAGTTTGCCTGATTCCCTTTCCAATTTATATTCAACGCTTCTAGATTTTTAAGGCCTTTACTCTTAACTGGTTTAATTTCCGTTATTAATCTTCCTTTTTATTTTTGTGTTTTGTATAAGTCCCTCTGCATTAAGAGCATCAGTTGAATCCTTGGAGGTAAACATATGACCCCCCTGTCATGGATTCCAAAAGCCAAAAGTAATTAGCATTGATGTGAGTTGAAATTTCCAAGATGAGTGCACAACCCCCTCAGCAATCTTTTGGCCTGTTTTCAGCGTATCCCTTGTTCTCCTCAGGCTTATAGCAGCTGATGTCTCACGTATTGATCAGTGGTGCTGGGCCCCAAATGGGACTTGACGGCTGATGGCTTTATCTGTCAGCCTGGGTGTCCATTGATTGAAGCAGTTAGCTGCGTTATAAAGCTCGCTGGAGGGGAGACGTCCTCAGTGCTGCACCTGCCAGTGAAGACATCACTGCCACCCACTTACCCTTAAAACTAGACGCAGCACCTAGTCTGACCAATGAACTGTCACAGATAGCCCTCATAGCACAGAAGAGTCATTTTTCTCCCCTCTGTTTTATTTTTTATACATGGAGAGAGCTTTAGCCAGAACACTGGAATTCTCTGAGAAGTCAGAAATGAATCCAGAATAACAAACCAACCACTAAAACAAGTTCTGTTTTTCTCTCCAGGAATGACAGTAAACAACCGGAATTTGGCATCTCAGTCAAAAAAAACTGATGTGCTTTGATATTTGTTTCTGCTTGTTGTAACACAGTAAATTTGAAAATGAATGGATAATAACAATTATATTTTACTATTAAAGATATAATTTTGATTAAAGTGCTTTCACATACTGATGGATTAACCATTACAGAGACATATAAAGAAATATTTTGGTAATCATCAGTACTGTTAATTCAGGACAGTGGTGGTAAACACCTTACACTGGGTGGTGGAATAATATGTTTGTAAAGCACTGTGTGTATATATATATATATATATCTCCCACAGCATCTCTCTACCTTATAGCTTCTCTTACTCATGGTCTTCTTTCTGTTCACTCTTATTCTCACTCTTGCCCTTGTCGTCTATCTGTCAGATGTCTCAGATTAGTTTTACCTGAGTTTCAAGCTAATCGAGTGGAAAAAGGTCAAACCTAACCAGCAGCTTTGTCTCCAGAGTGTGCAGTTGATGCCGATGCCTCTCCCTCTATTATGCGACAACATACCGTTGTTGTGTTGCTGTTACATACACATTCTTGACATTTCTGCAAAGATCAGAGATGGCTGTTTACAAGGCCAAGCTATTGGGTTACTCTTCCAGCCTGATGTTACAGAGCAGAGGTCCACTACTTTTGACCAAGCGGTTTAATTGTGATGCTAAAAGGCATTCACTGATATACTGTAGGACATGTTTTTCTTACTCAGGGTTGAATATTATGTTTGATATCTGATGCGTCACATTTAAAAACTGGGTAGGCATGCAAACAGGTTTTGGTACTCAGTGCTTCTGATATATTGTCAGATTTAATAGAACATATACTTAACTGATTTTATTCTTGAGTAGTTTGGTTTCTGGATAGAAAACTGTTTCATTGACCTTCTTCCTAACTGACTAACTCACAATACAGGCCTGCATCATCAGTGTTGACAAGTGCTGCATATGTCAACAAAGATTTTACCTCCTCCCACTCATGAATATCCCGGCTGTCGTCTACTAGGTCTTCCCTGGTGTCTAAAGCAGCTTGCTCATAAATTTCATTTGCTGAAAGATATTTTTAGTCCAATCCCATTACAACTTCAGATGCAGGGGTGAGATAACAAGGGATGCATTTAAACACTCATCGCGGAACTGCATCTAATGCTTTTTGAGTGCTGACCAGACCACGTCTGTTGCACGGAATATGGAAACTGTCTTTGAGGATATTTCCATTCATTTTGTTAACTCTACACACTATTCAGGCAAATGTCTTTGTGTTCAGAAAACAGTGAAACTCTGATCATTCACTTGCACAAGCAACACAACGTTTCCAGCAAAATCAAGACTGAATTGTGCAATAAGGGTGGAGAAATGTTGTTCTCACGCTGAATGCGTGGCTCATACACGAGCAATGCAACAGGTTCAGGTGGTTTGTGTAGATTGAGTGTAGGCGGACAGCCTGCATCGCTGAAGGCATGAAGTTATCATAAAAACAAACTTCCAAAGGTCAAATCAATCCCTTACAGCGATTGTGTCTAATGCAACAGATATTATATTATCTGATTCATGCATCATATATTGAGTCACAGTAGCACTTGCCTCTGGCTCGTCTGCAAATTTGTCAGCTACCTGCACAATTTCTCTGGTCAACTAGATGTTAATGGAAGACAAACATTTCCAGATAGTGGCTGCTGGGTAGAGTCACAAGCATTCGACAAGGAGAAATGCCCTGAAGTGCTAATGGATGGATGCAAACAGAAACACATACTAGACAAGGGTGGAGTCGGTGTCCGTTAAAGCACAAAAAGGGGAGTAAATCCAGTCCTGTTCAGCTATCAAATATCTACACGTTTCTTTAATTATATCCGAAATGTTTCAATGAAGTTGCAGCATTTCATAACCTGAAACTAAGGCTGGGCAAAATGGAGAAAACCAAATATCCCAGTAAGGTTTTTTTTTTTTTATAAATAATCATCAGTAATGTGGATATAATGACAAAGTGAGTAACGGTTAATAACAGCTAGAACAGTCACCTTATTGTAATTCAGCTTTTAAAACCAGGAAAAGACAGCACCCAAAAGCAAAACAACATCTAGTTAAAATGTTTTTATGCAGCAGTTTGTAAAATGTGTATATAAAAATAGTGGTGTGTTTCTGCTAAGTGGCCAATCTTTACCTGTCTAACACACACCTGTCAGATGTCAGATGTCAGATGCGCTCTCTATTTCTGTGAACCGCCATCGACTGGAAGACACAGTCACCCTGAATAACCACGCCGCAGCATCGGAGACACCGACCATCCATCCGCCCATTCATCCGTCAGCCGGTGTTGATTGGGGTCCGGTCAGTTGATCTGCTGGGTCTCAGGGGACTGAGGGGACTTGGGTTACAGTTGGAAAGGCCAGCTCACTTTTCGCGCCATCCAACCTTTTCAATCCCCCTCACCCTCCATTTCACCAGGTGACCCGTCTTCATGACCCGTGGGCGAGGTGTCGTGTTTCTCTTTTTCTTTCTTTCTTTTCGTCTCTCTAATTCAATCCAAAGACAGTTTGCAGCACTTTAAAAGTGCATACATGTCTGCATTAAAATGACTCTCAAACTAAATGCTTCCAACAGTGGTCAACGCCAGACGAGTCTTAATCTTAATAAATCTACAGTTTTATTAATTATAAAGATCTGTTACATGTGGTCACCTGTTAATGGTGACAGATCTTCTCTGAGCACGTTGAGCTAACGTTAGCGGCAGCTTGGCTTGCAGCTCTTCGGATGCGTCCAGCAAACAGTGCTGGAAAACTTTTTAACTTAAAACTGCTTCATTCAGTGTGTTTACCAGTTTTAATCCTCCTGAACGATGAACACTGAAGGAATCCAACCAGGAGAAGCTTCACAATGTCTCCAAATGCTGTCTTTTGTTAGTTTTGTTTGAGAGACCCCCAGCAGCAGAAACATTTAAACACCATGTAGACTGTCTCATGTCAGTGCAGAGATTTAGTACCAGATTGTATGTGACAAACATCTAATAGTGCATTTCAGGTTCTGACAGTGTCATTATCTGTATTTGTATCAGCCTCCCTTGTGCAAACAGCACCCTGTCAGATTTACAGCTGCTGGCTTTTGTTTGGAGCAGTTTGGTGATGTGTTTCACTGCAGGCCGAAGCAGTTGACAGTGCACAGAAGACAGCTCCTTTAATATACCGGCTGTCTGCTTGCTGTAATAATTCTTAGTAGGAAGCTGCTCTCACTGTTTCCTGAGTAAATACAGCTTTGAGTGACTTGTCCATCATTTAGTGTTTGCTTTTTCCCTCTCAGCATTTCATTGTGTTGAGATGGAAGGGAGAGACCAGGGAGAAGGTTCTAGTGGTATTTCCTAAAATGTCAAGCTGAATCTGAAATTTGTCTGCAGCAAGGTGGCACTACAGGAGAGGAGATACAGTTTAGTTAAACTATGAAGGGACATGTGAAGTATGAACATGTGAAAAATGCTCTTAATGTTTTTGAGCTGATCTGACGTCTGTACGGTTGCTTTATTTCCATGAAGAAAACACAGTACTTTGTTTGTGTTCTCCTCACATGTGTCAGTTCCTTTATTGCACTGTTGTTGGTGTACTCACAACTCACCATGACTCCATAATGTTGTAGCAGCATTGTCTTTCTAGATGGATGCACGTGGCTCCGCTTCTACTGTAGTCTTTTTTTGTGTAAACCCACAGGCCAAGGGAAAAGACAAAAGATGAGTCATTATTTCTGTCTCTTTGTCCCTCTGCCTCTCTGACTTTCACGTCACATTAATTGCGCTTTATTGACATGACAGGAATGAAACCTACACAGCCAAAGGTGGTGAGCATATCGACCCACAATGATGTATTATAGACTTCATGGGATGACGGCACCTCTCCTCTCTCCCTGTCTGCGTCTCTATCAGCTGTGGCTTTAGCTTTAGTCGTGCTTAGAATAGCGATGCATCTATAGTGTAACGTTACATTTAACTTCCCTAAATGTGGAGGCTACATATCTCAACACTTGATATGAATTGGTCCGTCATGCGAGTGGTGGCTCTGCCTGGACTAAAGATAGCAAATTCCACACACTCAAGGCTTTTTTACCTTTTATGTCCCTGGCCATGCATTAAAAATAAAACAAACATGCCCCAGCAGAGCAGGGTCCCTGACAATATGCCGCCCCGGCATACGAACATATAAACTAAACAGTCAGGGGCGGCCCGACGTTAAGTAAACACTTAGCATGTGGAGTCCAGACACTTGTCTCTTCTGTCAGTGTCTCACTGTCCCGCGTTAATGAAGGGTTTCCGCTGTTTCTGTATTGACAGATTTCATAAATTGGGGTGGAAAAGCATGAACTGCAGCTCTCCAGGTTGTGGGAAATACCAGCAGTAATACCCACTGGTGCACTTATGCCTTCAGATAATTTATGTTCTTCTTATTTCTTGAGATTTTCTTACTAATAGTCGGTCCAGTGAGTCAAAATGAAACTGAGGACGTAGCACTCGTCTCAGGTGCTGGAGGTAGGGGGGAGGAAGGTGTGAGTGCTCTGAAAGGACTCCAGACTGCCATGAGGCCAGGGGCTGTTTGTGTTGGCTGACACCTTTCTTACAGCAGTAATCCAGTTTTTCTCCAGCTGGCTAGATACTGCACCTCCCCCTTCCCTTCCCTTCTTTCCTTCCTTCCAACCATCCTTCCTTCCTTGCCCCCTAAAGGCAGCAAAAATCTCTCACTCTTTACGCCTTCTTATTTTCACACAGGTTTGTTTATCTTTGTCTTATGTGCTCATTTGACTTTCATGTCACCAGTTCAAAAAAGTAAAAGCACTTAAGGATTTTTTGGGGTGCATTAAATGTGGACAAATAATGTGTTAATTTCCTTCGTAAAAGGATATGAGAAATAATGTAATGATTTGAGTTCAAATGAGGACCCTTGTTTTAACTATTTCTGTTTCTTTTAAATGAATTTAAACTGCCTTGTGTAATTATTCATACTCTAATCTCATGTTTTTGGATTCTATCATCATTGGAGTTCTTATCAACTTTTTTTTTTTGAGAAAATTGAGGCCATATGGGATCATTATTATTTTTTTACTTGAACACATTCTCCCAAATAGATTTTACATTTCGCACACGTCTTGATGAATGAAATGCTCGTAGCGTCGAGTCCTGAACAGAATAATTGGAAAATTGCTCATTGATGAGAATTAAAAGCAACCAAAGACCATGAGAGGAAGTGGAGCTTCCTTCTTCCTCTCCTGATCTGAGATCATCCATAGATGGTAGTGAAACCTCACACCAGCCGATGCTCATTCAGTAAAAAATTCATTTCCTGTGTGTGTTGTCCGCTGGAAGGCTGTCGCTCTGTCACTTAATTATTTAAAAAAAATGCCCATCACGTGAAGTCAGCGATATGTAATTTACCACTACTGGCGCCAGGGGCACCCAATTGATTTATTATAGAGGCCCTTTAATGTGAACAGCTGTTTCCTACTAAAAATAGGTCAGGGGTCAGATAAAATGACCTTGTTCCTTTTCCCTCTTCCTGCCATTAAAGTAGAACGCTGGACACGAGGTGGGAAATGTAAATGATTCAGATGGACGGTCCGTCACAGTTTGCTTTTGTTTGCTTTTTAGCTCAATGCAAAATGCCAATAACCAAATTCTGTGTGGTCTCCACCCTCTGAAAAGATGCCTAAAGGACTTGATTACATCATAGAGTTTTATTATCATTCTGTTGTGTTTTAACAGAGAGATTTATTTTCCCTTAGTGTAAATTCTGTGAATGATTTTTGCCCCACAGGGAAATCATCACAGGCGTAACATTGATCATATATAAGGATATTGATTATCTGCGCAGTATAAGCTGTATCATGTGGTATCAAACTGTGTCCTAAAGTATTATCTCTGAAAAGCCTGCCTGTACTCGCCAACCTCTTTTCCTCCTCAGTCTGGCTCTCTATCTGTCCCTTATCATTTGAAGTCTAGCCGTTTGAAGACCAGCCGTGTGGCTCTTGTGTTCGCTGTGGAAGTCGAAGGAAGAACTTAGGGAGTGGTTCAGGGGCCCTCGGCCGCGGCACTTCCCACCAGAGTGACCTCTGACCCCCGGTGCCATTAATCACTAGGCTCCTGATGGCCCTGTCCCTGGGGGAAAATCAGTCCGGGGCAAAGGATGATGGGAGGTGAAGCCTGCAGCCAATTACAGATTGGCTCTAAACAGCCGAGTGGACAAATCAGGGCTTTACAGAGAGATGAAATGCCCAATAGTTGCCTACTATGAGGCCTTGTGTGGCTTAATGGCATGACGTGTTCTAGCAACATCGCTCATCATAGTCTCCAGTCTTCTCTAAAGAAAAAATGAGCAATAAGCTTTGATTGGGAACAATAATATTGCATATTAATGGGATGGAGAGGCAGAGGAGTTGAGCTGCCACGATCAAAAGAAATGGTTTGGGTCGGTCTAATTAAGCCTGTTAGAGCTAAATGTCTCCAGGGTTGGAGGCGGAGCAGATGTTGGACACCAAAGGCCGGCGCACAATTTAGGGGACGCTGTTGCTATAACTGGCCAAGTGTTGCTAATGTGATTTTTGGTTAATTACGGTATTATCAAAGGTGCCTTCTCTGTGCTTTCATATGTGCTCGGGCCACACTGAAATGTGAAACCTGGCAGATATGTTGACTAATTAATGCCGTTTTAGGTTTCAAAAACACCTCTGGTTAACTTGAGATATAATTTTGGTCTACTTTCCCATATAGACACTAAATAACACAGACTGACACTGGTTCTGATCAGATTTGACAGCAGCTGCTGATAAAGCGGTGAATAAAAGCGCAGGTGTGAATTAAAGCCTGACTAACTGCTGGCCTGTCACTCTGGGGCTGTTGTGTGTCATTTGTTGTGCTCCCATTGTTTGCGTCCGGGCCCGTATGAAAACATGGCTTCCTGCTGACCTGCAGTTTAATTCACACATCAATAACCCCCGGCTGATCTCTGACCCCTCTAGTTGTACTAATTGTTTGATGCAGGATTGATGTCCAACGCTGCATTAAATAACCAACGAGGCGCTGGCAGCAACACATTCCTGGCGCTTTGATCCGCAGCGTGTTCTGGAAACGTGTAGCACCGTCGACATTTAGTTAATAAAGTTTACAGTTGATGGCGATGTGGTCATCAGATTTGTGATCTACTGGAGGACAGTGTTGTACAGTTGCCTATTGCGCTATTGCATTACTGGCTTTAATTTGTTTTATGTAAATGTTTATGTACAACCATATACATTGTTAACTTGTTTGGTTGGATTCATACTGAAATTAAAGAATTTAATTGTAGCAATAACCTCTTCTTAATGGTATAATATGTATTAAAGTGTCGTAAAATGACTAGACCTGTATACAGCTCTGGAAAAAATTAAGAGACAGTGGCAGCCAGTCCATTCCAACACAAGCCTTCTCATTCTACTTAATGAGACACTGATCAGGTGATCACCTGAACGAAATCTTATTTTATAAGGAAGATTATAAAAATCACTCTTCCTAAGTTAACATATTAGTGTTGTGTTGTTTAAAAATGAATATGAACATTTCTTTGCATTGTTTGAGGTCTGAAAACACTGCATCTTTTTTTTATTTTGACCAGTTGTCATTTTCTTCCAATAGATGCTCTAAATGGCAATTTTCAAATTTCATATTTGAGAGAAATGTTGTCAGCACTTTATAGAACAAACGAGAAATGTTCATTTTACTCAAACATGTACCTATAAATAGTAAAACCAGCAAAACTAGTCTCTTAATTTTTTCCAGAGCTGTATTTTTTAAGTTAAGTAAGACACTTATATTATCCCAAATGTTTCCGTAATTTTGATCACATTAAAGGTCCCAGTTTGTCATCTTTCAATGGTATCGTATCCCCTTTGATCATACACCAGAAGTTGTCATAAATTCATTAATCTTTATCCAGTTTTAAGCCACTTTTTGACTAGATGTTTTAACCACAACCATAACAATTGCTAATTCATTTGGAGGAATTATGGCTATCATCACATACTGGACGACTGAATAACAGCTAACATAGACATTAAACACTATTTCTTCCAATCTAAACGATCTGTAAAGGAAGCTGGTATCTTGGCGAAACACCCTGCTTGTTTTCCTAATTGTTAATTGGATCTGGAGATAAGATGGCTGTTTTCCTAGAGTAGTGTTTTCTGCAGCTTTAACACACTGAACTATATCTACCACAGACACACACGCCTGGTGCTGATGACGCTCATTTTACAGTGTGAGAGGTCTTTATTATGTACTCCACTAACATTTAAGAACATAATTTGACAAAGGAAGGATTTTTTTTGTTGTATTTCGTTGCATTTCCAAGTTACCTGATAAACTGATTCTGCAGGATGTATGTATTTCTTTTCTTTGTGTTATCCTGGCTGCCTGTAACTCCTAAAATGCTGAGCTCACATCCCATTGTTGTAATGTTAACACCCAGAATGAGGGAAATGTGGTGTCAACCACATTTGTCAGTATACTGCAGCCTCATCGTCTTTCCTGAATGACCTGTATATTAACATGGAACTCTCTCTCTAACACAGTTCTTTTTAGTAATCTGCTATATTTCTAGACCAACATTAAGAGGGATTTTCAGTGAACAGAATGCTTTAGGTTCAACACATTACAACTAATATTAAGCACCTAGCAGGTCAGCGCCACCACACCTTCTTGATCTCCACACTAATGTAGGTCCATGTGTTCACCTCGGCTTTGTTGCTAACTTAAGAAAATGAATCAGGGCTAATCTTCGCGGTCCGATCATGCTGCTATTTTACACAGTCATTAATGAGTCTGATTCCAGGTTGAGAGCAGCCTGTTGAGGGGCTGAAGGATTGGCTGGCATTAGGCAAATCTGCACAACTCCCCCTGCACCGGGCCAGGCAGCGCTAACAGCAGAGGGGTGTGGATTTACTCGGTACAATCCTCTAAATGAGCTTCATTATACTGGCCTATCCATGAGCCCCCCCACCCACCGCTGCCCGTGGATTAGCGGGTCGTCACAATCCCTGTTCCCCTCCTCCCTCCTCATGTTTACGCTGTTGCACATTGCACTTTTTGATTCGGTTACATCCTGCGAACCGCCCCCTCCTCCCCACGCGCTCCCTGCAAGCCTCACTGCAGATAAGCTGTTGACAAGATTAATGCATCTGTATCAAAAGTCTAGAGCCGCTTTGCTTTGTGTTGTTTGCGAATCCCTTTTTCCAGGTCAAGCCAGATTGCCTTAACTGGGCTAATATGTTTTCAAGCCAAATTTAACAGGAGTGCAGCCGTCAGGCCCGATGCCACAGCTCTCGGATCAGTATCTACGTGGCTGAAGTGATGCTGGGTGTTTCAGGGTTAATTGGTAGATGAATTAATGCATAATTTAGAATTCATCCCTCTTTGTTATTTTCACTGCAGCAGCTTTTAAATGTATTTTCTGTGTCAGGTGCCGATATGTCTGCAGAAATCGTCAGCATTATGGGTACCATCCCCATCGGGATTAGTCTGTGTTAAAAAATGCATGCACACACGTGATGCACAAATGCACTTCATCCACCATAAAGCATTCATTGTGCGTCACCCTGATTTAGATGGATGATTTATACTGTATTGATTTTATTTTATGTTCTTTTCCACCACAGGAACCCCAGTCAATCGTATCCCCATAATGGCCAAGCAAGTTCTGGATCTGTACATGCTGTACAAGCTGGTGACGGAGAAGGGAGGCCTGGTGGAGGTCATCAACAAGAAGATCTGGAGGGAAATCACAAAGGGACTCAACCTGCCTACCTCCATCACCAGTGCAGCTTTCACCCTGCGCACACAGTGAGTCTTTACATCAAAACAACCAGAAATAAAAGAAAACTAGTTTATTTATTCAAATGTTCTGTCAAACTTGGATTTTCCCACGAAGAATCAAACAAAAGCACCACTTTCATTCCTCATAAATTTCTCGGAACTAGGTCTTCAGAAGCCTAAAGAGAAACAACTAAAGAAAGGGGGCAGCCCTACTCATGTTAATCTGAATTTACTGGAACGAAATAAAGAATCTCAACTGTGTGACTTCCCAGCTGAACACAAGCTCCTTTCTTATTCCATGCATGTGTGGAGATCTGTGTCGCTATGAGTGTGGATGTCAATATTAACCCATGCCTTAAGGCCAATTTATAGTACTCCGTAAAGTGCCGTACGTAGAGACGGAGAGCCCTCTGCGTCGCCGGAGAGCCTGACGGAGAGCCTCTCCGTCGTCTCCGGGTGCAGGAATTTTTTTTTAACTGTCCGTCAATCCGTCAAGGGAAGACGGAGACCACAAGGGCTGTGATTGGTCCTCTAGTTACACCCTGCTGTGAAATGCAGCCCCTCTCCCTACACAGAAACAGACAGACAGGTCTCCTCTGCAGCAGCGCGGACAGGACAGGAACTAAAGTATTGATTATCCTTGTGAAAGGCAAATCAAACACATTAAACCTGCTCAAAAAATCTATTTAATTCATTCAGTAATTATGGCTGGGGTATATTTCCACAGAACATACCGAAAGTTGTTGGTTTGCGTTCGCTATTATCCGATTTTGTGTTGAAAAGAAAGAGGAAGAGGAGTTTTAAAGACTGAAAGCAACCGATGTTGTTCTCTTCTATCTCCCTCATAAATAATTAAATCATAAAATAGTATTTTCTCCTGCTTTTATCAGCGATATTAAGGCGAATTGCTTCACTTTCCGAGGGGGTGCATTTCAGCGTAGGGCTGCACAACACGCATCATGACGGAGAAGTGCGAGGGCTCGAGGGGTCTCCGTAGCTACGGAGTCGGATGACGGATTACGCAGACGGAGAAGTATATTCCAGCCTTTAGTGTTTATACACATGTGGGTTTGTTTCCTCCACCCTCCCTCTTCACATCCAATCCCTCCGCCCATTACATCACACATAGCGGCCATTGATTCCCATGGATTTATTGATGTGATTTTGGTCAGAGTTCACCATGACTAAGGTGGGTGGGGTTTGACTGACAGATTGCACGTCGCCAAGCCGCCACAAAAACGCTCTTGCCATCTCGATGGGAATCCTTGTGTAGATGTGACACCTCTCTATCCTGTCCACTAGCAGGGCGCCCTAATGAGCCTTTATGTATTTTTAATGTTGTGTGTAGCGTTGCTCCGTTGGCTCAATCTAATGGACGCTGCTCTCAGCTCCTTATTGATCCGCCACTCCACCATTATGCAGTCAGCACGCACAACACTGTATGTTCATTTCGCCAAACGCTCTTATGGGATGCAGAAAATACCAGAGCTGTGACTGTGCATACTTTTAGAGCCCCTGCCATGCCGACGATACACACTTGACATACAAAACATGTTTTTGCACAGTTGTCATACCAGGTGTCTCATTAAATCCTGTGCACTTAAGCAGGAATGTTACTGTCAGCTTTCTGGAGTTACTTGATTTTGTAGATGAAGAGGTGTTCCTGTAATTAGAATGGGGGATTGGATTAGCACCGCTAGATTTCTGCTGGAAAAACCTGATTGTTTTTCTCTTTTTTCATGCATATGCATGTAACAAGGTGTCAGACTGGTTTTGTACATGTGTGCATGTACATGAATACAGAACATAATCACTGTGA
The DNA here is from genome assembly GCA_029721515.1 of Synanceia verrucosa. NCBI lineage: Eukaryota > Metazoa > Chordata > Actinopteri > Perciformes > Synanceiidae > Synanceia > Synanceia verrucosa. The sequence continues at coordinate 6,043,047 of CM056549.1, forward strand.
CAGCAATACCAGGGATAAAACTAGAGCTTATTCTTACAGCAGTGTATGCCTTTATACAAAATTAAACCTACAGTAGCTTGTGCAAATGCAACTATTTAGACTGGTAGACTGTTTATAAGAATCATAGTTGTGTCTCTCTCTCTCGCTCTCTGTACAAAGCCAAATAAATAAATAAACAGCATCTTATATTCATTGTTCAATTTAAAATAAGACAGCCTTGGTTGGATTGATTGCCCATAAACCTGATTCCTTGTGTGCATGTTAATTTAGTCACTGCTCAGCTAAAGAAAAAACATTTCAAAGACCAAGATTACTGTTCTTGAATCAGCGAATTGATTAGTCCTCAAGTATAAAATCAATCGGCAGCTATTTTGTTAGTCTTGTTTTTCTGATTCCAGCCTCTTAAATGTGAATGTTTACGACAGAAAACTGAAAATCTTTGAGTTTTGGGAGAAACAAGAAAAAAAAGAAAGAAAAATAATCAACTATGAAAATGATCGTTAATTGCAGCCCCATATTAAAATAAATATTCTTAAAAAAATTTGTTTCATGCTGAAACATTAATGGTTGTTTTCTGTAATCCAATATATCTGACTGTCGTTTCCATCGTGATCTGATGTATTGCTGTGTTCTCCTCTCAAGGTACATGAAATACCTGTACCCTTATGAGTGCGAGAGGAAAGGCCTCAGCTCCCCAGGTGAGCTCCAGGCCGCCATCGACAGCAACCGGCGTGAGGGTCGTCGCCCGAGCTACAGCAGCAGCCTCTTCCGCTTCTCCCCCTCTCCCAGCACAGCTCCCCACATCCTCTCACCTCCTAAGATGCACCTTTCGGCTCTGGGGGCCTCAGGGGCCCTCAATGGCCTGCAGGCCTCACCAGGACCCTCTCTGAAGAAAGGTAGGAGCCAGACACGGAGACTTGTGTTGATAAAACATCTAATGACAGTGGTTACCTCTGTCTTACCTCTTACCACCAGTATGTGCAAGCTCTTTTTATTCAAAATGATAGCTTTCATACTAAAATATAATTGATGTTGTTACGCATGAATTTTCTAATTTATAGTTTTACAAAAAATGCAGAAAAAATTTCAAAGCACATTATTTTTTTGACTGAGATGCCAAATTCCTGTGATTTCCTGTCATTCCTGAAGAGAAAAATGTGTTTTAGTGGTTATATATTACTCTGAATTCCAGTATTCTGGCTCAAATTTGGGAATAAAAAGGTGACTTCAGTTTGAAATTCCTCACTGGATTTAAAGCATGATGCTGGAGGCTCAGGGCAGGTGGGCTAATACATTTGTTAAGGTGAAAGTAATCTCAATGCTTTACAGCAGCTGAAAGAGGACGCTCATATTTCTTTCACAAAGCAAAATGTAGGGAGAATAACTTAACTTTATGTTGGGGTTTCCTTCCTGTAAATAACAGGCAGCTCTCAGATATACATGTACAACTTCTCTAGATCTATGAAGGTGATATTAAACAGGGTGAATGTTTACCACAGAAAATCTATACTGGTTGGATTGAACTGGAGTGTTCCAGTTCCAGTTGTGCTTTGAAGTATTTACAGAGAAATACTGCCCTCTTTTGTACTTTATAAAAACTACAACACAGAGATGAAAGCGTTTTCACAGAGATGTTTCTGTTTTAATGACTAAAGGAGGCCTTTTTCAGCATCAGCATGTTCACACAGTATTTAAAAGATGCACACATATGTGTATATATACAGCAGACCAGAATAGTTTTCATCCAAACACCTGCTCCTTTTTTGTCAAATGTGTGTGAATGTGTTTGTACGCACGTGTATTCGTATGACAGCATACGACCTGCAGGAATGCTGGTATGCGAGTGTGCTGTTACATTTGCGTATTACATTCTCCCACCGAGTCATGTTGCTTCACCTTACTGTGTCCTGCCATCAGCGTGTGTTCATTTTTAGTGTGTTTTTCACACGGCTGTGTGTGTGTGTGTGTGTGTGTGTGTGTGTGTGTGTGTGTGTGTGTGTGTAGTCCATCCAGGTGTTTAAAGAGTCCATATGTGAGTGAGTTTAGCCTCGGGCTGCTGAGAGCCCTCCATCTTTACTACTGATTAATAACACGGTTCCCACGCTGGAGGGACGCTTTATGAACTTTGAAGCCTCCAGTCCACCTGTTGATAACTGTCATTACCCCGTCATCTTATCTGATTTGTCTTTGACTTGGCTGGTATGTGACTGCTGTGGACCCTGACGGTATCCACGGTCTGACTGTAATGCACTATTTTACCTGTCAGGTGGCTTTATGGGGTCAAATGGGATGGACGAGGCCAGGCTCACTATTGATGTGTAGCTGCTTTGCACGCCCATCACCAGCTCTGTTTTGATTTTAATTTATTTTGTTTACAGAAGCACTAGGTTACTCCTAGGATGGATTATTTGTTAATCCAGAAGGATGTTAAGTAAGCAGCATGTTAAAATATAGAAATAAGGGCAATAGAGTACACAGAGGAGAGATTGTCAGAAAAAAACACAATTATTTAAAAAATAGTGTAAATGATGTGCAAGTACATAGAATTGTCCACCTGTGTGCAGTTGTATTGTATAGCCACACAGACGTCAAGTATAAGTCTCATTATATGAATTGCTCTTAACCCAAATTTTTAAAATGGCACTAATATTCAGTATAATTCATAAAAATAATCCTCCATCTCTCTCCTAGATGAACTGACCCCCTCCATCATGGCAGCGAGACCCTCCATGGCGCTGGCCCTGGGTCACCAGCAGGTCGCTGGTTTGGCGAGAGCCGCCACGCTGGAGCAGCTGAGGGAAAAGCTGGAGACCGGTGGAGGAGAGGGACCAGAGAGGAAGATGGCCCGACTGGCAGAAGAGCAGCAGCGCCTCATGCAGCAGGCCTTCCAGCACAACCTGCTGGCCATGGCTTCCCAGATGCCCATGAACCTGCGCCTGGGTGCCCCCACCGCCACCACCAGAGGTCAGTCTGTCAGAGCACCGTTAAAATCAAGTCAAAAGAGGAAATATACATGGTTTGACACATTTCAAAATGCATAATAAATGACTGCATGAGTACGCATTTTAGATTTAGATACATATTAGACTTTTAGTAATTTGGCAGCAGAGTATTTCCCAAGACACTATCTGCTTGGTGAGTCTGGGTTTGTTTTTTTTTTTGTTTTTTTTTGTGGTTTTGATTGTTTTGCTCCTCACCAGAATACGGTCACTGTGATCACAATGGCCCAAACAAACTAGTGTGACTTTTGAGGGAAAATATGGGCGTTAAAATATTATTTCTTCTTTTCTTCAGATGAGAAGCAGCAGGACATGTCTCTGAGCATCTCAACCAATGGAAATGCCAGCATCACTGTCTCAGTGGAAGTCAATGGCACAATGTACTCAGGTGTGTATGGAGCTATTGAATGTTACATATCACTGATAGGTTAATCATGATTAGATTAAAGTCAAACCATAATGCATGCTTCCTTATTGCATTAATCACACGCTGTAGTATTTTGTTGCACCTTTACGAGCAGCTTCCTGCTTCACACTGAAGTTATCATGGCGAATAATGACAGCAACACGCTTCTGAATTGGATTGTTTTATTTTAAAATCTCTCGAGTGCTTCCAGTTTGAGCTAGCAGCTGCAGGCTAAGTATGCCTGTGCAGCAAATCAGATGGACGCTAACAGGCTAACGCTGCTATTTAGCAGTGATCAAGTCTCCACAGACCTGAGGATGAAACTAAATTTAACTGCAGTGCTTTTTAAATGGGTGTCAGCTGACTGCAGACCAGTCAACATCAGGAAGACTCTGATCGAAGAGATGAATCACAGTCTTCTTTAATATGATGTTAAAAACTGTAAGAAATGCAACATAATACAGTAGGTAATAAAATGGGATTAATATAAAAAGAGCTTGACAGCAGCAATGCAGTAAATCTTGTAGTGATAAAAGCTGTTTATATGATGATCCCTCTTGTTTTCCTGCAGGAACTCTGTTTGCCCAGAAGTCTGGTGGGGCCCCGGGGCCCTCCATGTCGGCTGCTGCTGCTGCTTCAGCCTCCCCTGCTGGAACCAGCACTAGCTTTGGCTTCTCTGTACCCCTGGCTCAGACCCTCAGCCCCTCGTCCTCCTCCTCCTCCAAGGGCCCTGGCTCGGCTGAGCCGGCCCCCAGCGGGTCCCCCTAACTCGGGCTGCCCTTTGTACCTGCTCCCCAGGCCTCTCTTCCACCGGGAGTCCCAGCAAGAATATACAGTACAATGAGAGAAACCGATAAGAATAACAAACTGTTGCACAACAAGTACCTCATCAACCCTGTCAACCTCTTGGCTGTCCAATCATGAACACAGAGCCCAAGAATATTATATGACAGCACGTGCCCAAACGCACAGCTATGCATTTTATCCAAACACATACACGCACTACAAACACACACACACAATTAAACACACACACACACACACTCTACACACACACACTTGTTAATCCTAATGAACATGCTAAACACAATCAGCTCAGCCAAAACCCACTGACAGGTGTAGTGACAACTGAACTTGAAAAGTTTTTATCTTAGAGCATTTTTTGTTTGTTTGTTGCCATTTTTGTTGTCTTTTTTGATTTTGTGTTTTTAGGATGATTTTTGTTTTTAGTTTGTTTTTCTCTTTTTACATACCTCAAATCAAGTAACCTGCAGTGGTGTCTTTACCTCAGGAGCTGTAGTATATTTAACCTGAATCAACTTTATTTTTATATTCTTTTTGACCTAGTTGCAATCAGGGGAAGTCGGGTAACTCTCGCCAGTACAGAGCAGCCACCTCACAGTCGCAGACCTCCAACCTGGGCCGCTCAGATTTCTTCAACACACTGTAGACTCTTGGCGAATGATCAGATGCTGTAGATCGGCACATTAGAGACCTAATACTCCAGTACGTTGGCTGGAAGGTCACACAAACCTCCCGATGTGGACGCCAAACTGCAAACCCTCACTAGCGATGCACCTAAAATTCCACTTACCGCAGGTCCGCACGAACACGTAGCGCACAAAGCCAGGGGAACGGCAACTCTAACCCTCCATCCCGTCTGTGTTACAGAGCGGTAGTACAGAATCGGCTTTGAGCTTTGTTCGTGCATCCTTCCTCCAGCCACAGAGCTGTCTGTCATCGTCGACTCGTCGTTCTCAGACGTCGGCCTCTCTGCTCTGGAGGGCGTCTCTCTTTCTCTCACTCTCACTCAGGAAGCAATGTGAAGACTGCAAGGTTTGTAATTTAAAGAAAAAGAAGGGATTCGTACCTGAAGAATGCACAAGTCTACATGACTGTTCGAGAATACCTCATCAGACTCTCCCGAAAGGAGAGCAACACTACATACCTCATACGGCTGCAGAGCCGCCAAGAAGACTTGACGCTACGACCCGCGATGGACAACTGACGTGAACGTACCGACACACTGCTGGTGGTTTTTGGGGACAAACTGAACCAGGACGGGATCGCTATCTCTCTCTCTCCTCCTGTGTTCACTTGTATAACCTGTTTGATGCTCGCTTCCTTTCTTTTTTGGTTCTTCAAGTTGTTGTCTGAGAAGAGTGATATATCTGCTTTTTTTTCCTCCTTCCTCAGGGAAGAGGAAGTTAGTTCCTCACTGACAGATTTGTCAGGATTGTCAACAGGTTTCAAGGTCGCAGGGGTCAGAAGAATTCAAAAACAATCGACCACGTTAACCTTAAATTTGACCGCGAACACCTGAATCGCAGTCGATGCACGACAGCGGCGAAATGATGCGCATGTGTACAATCATGTGACCAACATCTTCTGGTTATTGCACAGCTGGATACCAAAGACTAGCCAGGTCGCTCCTCTTTGATTGGTACAATCCTGCTGTGGAGCACAGCACGCCAGTTCAACGTCTGTTTGAACGGCAAAAACAAAAACATCTAATCTCATTTAATCTGGTTTTGAGTTTTTGTTTTTTCCTAAGAAATCCTGAAAATATAATCAGTGTAATTGTTTCACGGCATGAATCGATTTTTGGACAATGAAAATCAGTAAATTTATAACTTAACATCTGATTAAATGACGTGAATGGACCTTTTAAGTTTTGTTATCCAGAGCAGTCTCCCTAATTTAATCCTTCACATTTATGGGCTGGTTTTTAACACCCAGTTTTGCCCCTTTTTATTTAAAAAAAAAAAAAAAATTCCTGATAATCCAGAAACAGCTGGATTATCTCTGCAATTGTAATGTAAATTTCTTCCTCCCTTTAAAGTAACTTTTGAGCAAAAACCCACAAAGGATGACAATGAATTTTCTAGCTTTTTCTGTGTTGAATGTGAGGCGTTTTAACTGTTTAGGAACCTCTTTAAGGCCCAGTGTGTTCTGAGGTGGGCAGCCTTGTTGCTTTTGCTAGACTGTATTTTAGCCATTAACGTGTCAGGTTTTGCGGATGTTTTGCAGTGCAGATCACAGTTGGGAGGGTGGGGTGGGGTTCAGGACTTTGAGGACAGAGCCTGAAAGTCCTTCTTGGTGTTCCCTCCAGAGCCCTGTATGACACAGAACTGTATTTTCTAAAGGTGAGGACTGTAGACGCTGCCTTAAAGTCGTTGCTGGTGAGATCCAGTGCAGATTTCAGTACTCGACTGGCTGGGAAAATGTCTTTCTCTTTGAGCTTAATCCTTCGGAGAGTAATCGCTTTTTATTTCGTGAAACAATCAGACGTCAGGCACCAGTTGTCCTTCACGCTGTTGGTAACAACTGGCTATTTATTTGTGTTTTTTTTTCTTTTTTCCTGGTGGACCTTGTTGTTGTTTTTGTTTTAGTGACGATTCAGCTCAACTCTTTAGGCTGCGTTACTGAAACGTTCTTGTTTCTAAGTCCAGGCTTTGTTTCATCTGCTTAGCCCAAGCAATGACTGTCTGATAGCGTAGCTTCACTGCCTGTGTGTGAGTGTGAGTGTGTGTGCAAGCAGGTTCAGTATGTGGTTGTAGTTCCACCAGGTGGAGTATCTCACACCTGTAACACCATGAGGGATACTGCAGGTGGCGCCGCTGCCTCATCTATTAGTGGAGGAAGCTCCCAGACTCCTTTACATCCCATATTGACCACTGGGAGCTGCTCATCACTCCCACAGTGGTCCTCTGATGTTCAGGGAACGTTTGAGGCTTCACCTCCACCAACCTCCACCTTCACACCACCTGATTTGCTGTGTGCGTGTGTGTGTGTGTGTGTGTGTGTTAGAGACCGCCCCTACCTCGTCATACCACAATACCTCAGGGCAGTGGGCTTGCGTTGGATTATTGAAGCTGCGTTGAGGGACGAGTGCTGACGGAAGCTGCGGTCACTTCGCTGAATGCAACTTTAGTTTATTTTTTGGGTTTGGCATTTCTTGGATTTGTGTCGTCAGTAACTGTAGGCGTGGTCTCGTCACTCAGGAAGCTGTGAAGTTGGAAGTCTGCAGAACCTTTTGTCTCTCAGATGTTTTTGGAGTTAATTCAGTTTTAAGTTGTTTTAAAAAAAAAAAACAAAAAAAAAAACTAACCTGATCTGTGTAAAAACAGGCGCATATGCAAGTGGTTATCAAATACCTCATTTATCAATTTTATGTTTTTTTTTTTTTTTGCTTGTACAATGCTCCGTATATTAATTCAACTGTGGGGTTTGTGCATATTTTTGTACTGTTATTATTATTATGGACATGGTAATAATGATATTACTGATATTATAGTTTTCTCTTTGATTAAAGCAAACAAAAAAATAGGACAAAACACATGAATGCTTGTAAAAACTGGTTTGTGCTGATTGTATTTAAGAGGAGCACTTTTCCAAAGTGGTTTTCACACATTCAGTTTTGTTCATATTAGTAATATAAAGATATGGTTCTCAGGGCTTTAAACTTGTATGTCATGATAAAGTTTTACTTTATATCTTATTTCAGTGTGTGTTTCATTTCTTCTTTGAAGGTAGCTCAGGTGGAGCTCTTCAGATACATGTTTTTGTTATAATTGTTGAAATTCTGAGGCAGGTGCAGGACTGTAATGAATCTTAGAGGTGTCACGAAAAAACATTTACACTTCTGATACGATACCGCTATCAATCTGACACAATATCAGCACTAATCACATATACTTTTATTACTTATTTTTTAGTTTTGAATGTTAGAGATTTTTATTAACCAATGGGTTACATTTAATTTTAACCTTAAACATAAGAATATTCTACTATTGAATATAATAAATAAAAAATAAATCAAAAGACCCTGAAAAGTAATCTCAATCAATCCAATAAAAACAAAAGTATATTTTTTAAAATACCACCACTATTTTAACTTAAACATAAGAATATTCTACAATAGAATAGAATGAAAAAAAAAAAAAAACTCAAAAATAATCCAATAAAAGCAGAGCTGCTGCATAGAAGAGCTGGAGCGGAGTCTGGAACGGACTGATGGTATCAGAGATTTTAGACGCAGACCGATGTAATGCGATAGATTTTTTTTTTTTTTTACTGATATCGGACTGATGTCCGATATCAGCATCTGCTCGGGACATCCCCAATAGACCCAGTCCAGGACGGACTACCTGCCTGTTTACCTGCTGCTCGTGTGACCACAGAGAGGACCGATGCTCATTGTTTATATTCATAATGATCATTTTGTGAGATCTGAACTGGTGAATTAATTCTCTGGTGACTGAAATTAGAAAATACTTTTTAAAGCCTGGTCTTGAGGTCCAGACCTTCAGAGTGCTGTTAGGCCTCTGAGAGATCAGCTTATACGGTGCTTTCAGAAATGTTATTCACACCAACTCACACTTTTTTTTCAGTTTCACATCCACTGGGGTGAAACATTCATTTCCACTTTCTTTACAGGTTTTTGTGTCACAGGTTCAATGAGTTCCCTGACGAGAAATAAACCCCTGACGCTCGATCATTTACATTTTTCACTTTGGTTATTCCACAAAAACACCACCCTGGGTTTTTTTTTTTAATGAGTCAGTGATGGTTCTGTCCCAGTGACTGATCTGAAACCAGCAGTTCCTCTGTTCCAATTTCAAGGTTCATTTGTAAACGTGAGAGGAAGTGGAGCGTTCAGTGGAATGAAACTATAGTAGGAAACTGACCACAGTAAACACAACTGACAACAGATTAACATTTATGGGAATACAGGGCAATGGTTTTAAATAATGTTTTCATACAAAAATAAATTAATAGAAAGGCTGAAGTATGTACAGTACACTTAAGTGCATACCGTGCAACAAATAAGGCCACGTAATCGTTTACATCTGTGTCACAGGCAATCATTGCATTCATCAAAAACAGCCAACACACATCAATATAGATGATATTAGTAGCTGCTGCATTCAAATAATATTTTAACTGTTACAATACACAAAATACACTATAATCACTACAATAACTGTGGTTTTGTCATTGTTTTGCTTTCTTAGTTATTTTGAAGAACAACCTTACTGATGTGATTAGTTCGTAGATCTACTCACAGGTGATTTGGGTGGACTGTCCCTTTAAAGAGAATCACATTCACATCAAACACTAAATCGAACATGAACAACAAATAAAGTGCTTGGAAAAAAAAAAGTCTCGACAAACAGAAAATGTCCAAAGCCCGTTAAGAAAGTCTGAGGTAGAAAGTCAGGAAATAGAATGGAGAACAGAACGTCCCGTCCATCCAGACTGAGCAAGACCTGCAGGGGTCAGAGTTTTAAGACTAGTTTTCTGCCTGTGGCACCTTAATTCCACTTAATATTTGTCTGTAATCTATTAGTAGATTCCAGCGAAGCCTCTCTTCTGAAGAAATATCAAAACCCCAGAGGGTTGCTCACTGACAGCGGTTAACACCGTTTCAAACTGCAGCTCTGCATGTTTTTATCATGAGGTCATCATATCATTTTGCTTGATTTGTATGACAGTAAAGACATTTTAAAATAATGCAATGTCGCTGCTATCTGTAACGTCTTTGGCTCAGTGAATGTAATAGCACCTCTACACACCTACACCATGCATTAAGAGAAGTTACTGAATTAAGAAGTTAATCTAAAATCTTGCAAAAAAAATCATCATCGGTTCAAAGACCTGGCTGGGCAGCTTGTGCTGACATGCTAAATGAGGAACATCTGAACTCACAGTCTTTTGAAAATACACTTGAGGGCTCAAAGTTATTACATACAAAAATATTTGTTAATTTAATCACCACAATCAATAAAGATAGTTCAACTGCAGCTGACGCCACGGTGCAAAAAACATGTTAGATAAATTAAAGGGAAAACAAAAAGTACCTGGTAACAAAATAAAGGATTTTTAACTAAGAAATCTCATGTGAAAGAGGTAAAGTTGTTTTTTTAATTATATGATATGTACTATATGATATTTACTCCTAGTAGAACAACATGAAGAGATAGAAGACTTTTTATAACATGTTTGAGAAACAATGACACGAGATAAAAAAAAAAAATCAATTGACTCACTGAGTGCAGCTGTTTTTAAAACATTTTTAAAAGTGTCTTGTTCCAGTGTTTTTGCCCATTTTGAGTCATATTTCTAAACCCACAGAATATTTTGTACTATGTCTCTGAAAACACTGAATAGCTCAAATGAAAGAAGAGACTCTCTATTTCATCATGAAAAAAATGTTTGTTTTTATCTTGTTCCATTCTTGTTTTATCAGAGGTAGAGTAGAGGACACTTTCACCAAAATCACCACTTTTTGTCCAGATTCTGTTTTGCTCTCTAATCTCGATCGTCTCCACTTTGATCTCTGTGTATAACGTCTCTTTATGCTCTGACTACATCTCCCAGAAGCCCCCAAATTACTCACAGGCTGTGTGAGAGCGCTCTTTTGTCCCTGCTGCCAAAAAAAGGAAAAACGTATATATACGTTTATGGCACTATTTTAAAGAATATAAATATACGTCCATGTCATCATATGACTATGATGTCACTGACTGTGCATTAACAGGACCAGCTCTTGATCAGAGCAGCTATTAAACTGAACCCCACCAGCAGACCTGATGAGCGGCTCTCCGCCCTGCTCTCCAGCCTCAGCTGCTGCTGGACCAGGACTCGGCTGTAGCCCATCTCCTCCGACTCACAGGTGTAGTTTCCCTCCTGCTCTGGACCCATGCTGTCGATCAGAAGGAGGCACTGCCGCTCCCTCGAGCTGCACAATGTGCTGCTTCTTCCCAGGTGACGCCAGGTGTACTGGGCATGATGGGACGATATCGGGCACTGGAGGAAATACTTGGACCCGGGAGGGAGGGTGATGCTGCTCTGGAGCACTGAGGAAATAATAAATAACAAGGTTGGTTAGGTTTACAGAAGGATTTTCATTTCACCTTTAAACCTGAAGTTGAGACAGGTGGAAAAATGAGTGCTTTTCTAAGATGCTTTAGGAGAATATTGAACAGTAGATAGTAGAAAACAACAGGTTGGGTAACTCTTCTGTAAATAGTGAAAATACTCCAACAATAACTGAAGGTCAAGGACAGTGACAGGGAACTTAAACGGACACTATGGAACTACGGTAAGCTGAATAGGTCAACTCCCCAGGCGGCCACTATCACTGTGGATCCCCAGCCCGGAGCTCTGTTTTTTTTCCCGGACCTCCACAGCCCTCCTCCAGTCCAGAGGACTTCCCGACGGGCACCGGTCGGCCGTGGTGGACCCCCGGCCTGGAGCTCCGGTCATTTTATGGCCCTTTTACGCTTTTTTTGTCGATGAGGATTCGGCGCGGCATAAGTGTGGTTTTTAGTTTAGTGCAGGGTAAGTAAATCCGGCGTCTCCACCTTGCTTCTCTGTGAAAAGTGAATCGCAAAACGCAGAAATGCATTTTGTCCTATGGGTACTAGCAGGTAGTGCTTTATGTCCCTCTCAGCAGTTCGTAGTTTTTTATAGACCGGAAAGACATGGAAGCCTCAGTATGAGCGACCCGCTCTATGTAAAGACAGATAACTGATTCTTCACCCAGGAGGAAAAGTCAGATTGTTGGCATAGCTTATTTTACACCAATGAGGATCTATTTATGAATGAAGACGTTGATTTGAGGTAATAAAATACTTAACAAATTACATAGTGTCCCTTTAAAGAGCAAAGAAGAGTGTCGACGAGACTGAACTGAAGAAGCAAAAACTTCAAGCCAGTCCAGTCGACTCTCTTATTTTCTCTTATTTCTTATTTAACTTGATGTGTTTCTCAGGGTTATTATGATATGATTCAGTCAAATCAAATAAGGGGGTGGGAGTATAGAGAAGAGTATCATCAGCATATATATAATGTATAAAAGGATATAAAGGGATTGTTATTTATGTAAATGAGAAGAAAATGGTGCCTAAAATTGAGCTCTGTGAACACATTTTTAATATTTCTGACAGACAGGTCAAAGCTGGTGTTAAGAAAATTCAACCTGCAGCACAACATGGTGCCACAGATCAGTCGTCAGGGGCAACGCTCATTGTGACAGTGACATGACGAGGCCCAGGTAGCAAACAGGAAGTCTGTTGTTCCTGATATCATGTGAAGTGGCAGGATGAGATGGTCAGGGCTGACAGACTCATAAAGACAGGATATTTTGAATGTGCTAAATTAAACAGATGTTTAATGCAGTTTAAGTGCAACTTCTGGGATTCACAAAAAAAGCTGCTCTTATGAAATAACACTGGGAGTTTGACTGTGGTTGTGTTTTTATCCCAAACTCAAATGTAATATTTGGTATGCAGCCATGACAAACACCACTCCCAAACCTGGGAGCGCCACTGCTGCTCATCCAAAGCCGGTCGACTTTGAGTTATTGCCAACAGGATTTTCATGTTTATTCACATGATCTGTTAGCTGTTAGCTGTGTACAGCAGCAGAGCTGTTCTCTTACACTGTTCTTTGAACCATAAGAAGGTCATTTGAGTATCAGCACACACAGGGAACTCGTCCTAAGTCGACCAACCAAGAGTCAGGCTTTTTGTTCTGCTTCTGCTCAGTCGATATTATCTGGCTACTTATTTACGACCAGATGAGAACAAAGTGACTTCTTGTTTCACACACACCACATAAAACCTGCCAGACTTCTCAGCTCTCTATGCAAATACCTGTAATTTATTGGTGTTGAACAGCCTCCTGTGTGTTGCTTCAGAACAGATTACAGAGAAGTCCTTTTACCTTTTACAGGGAGCTCGACCGCTGATGATGACGAGCCACAGATGAAGTGGTTTCCAGTCAGTTCCTGCAGTGTGTCGCTGTGAACGGAAAGGTGAGTTAGAAACACATGCTAGTTATATTAAAGACATACCTGCTGCGATTAAAAAGCCCAAAACACACCAGGCACAAGAAAAGTACATTTAAATGAATGCAGAGGAGTCGGTACAGCAATAATTCAACATAATCCTTTAAAGACTTGACGGGCAACAACATCACAATAAACCATTTGTCAAACCTGTTGTGTCCTATAAGAAGAAGTTATGAAGGATAGTTGTCAATCTAATACATGCATAAGAAAACAGCATATTATTTGAGGTAATAAATGATTATATATACTGATTCAGTACTTACAGTCCTTTACATGCAGTAATATTTTGTGAAGTTTGGAGTTTATTGTATAAGATAACACTTTCACTTTCTGGCTCATTTTTGTCTTAAGTCTTAAGACAGTCTTGCTTTACTTCGTCTTTCATTTTTCATTGTTTTATTTTGATAAGTACATCCTGTCTTTGCACATATTCCCAGCTCCTTGATTTTGCTGTTAGTCTTCCCTCTTCCTCCACTCTACAGTGTTTTTATTTTTTGTTATTTTTTCATCACTGTCCCACACACCAGCATATCCTAAACCAGTCAGGTAACAACGACCGTTCTGCACTTTCCACTTTCTGTAGGAGTGCAGGGGGCTTCGGGGGGTTTGCAGATGTTGCATTGCACCACTGCAGACGCACTACTTGTTAGTTTTTATACCACATCACAGGAAAAACAGATGTGATCCTCTGTGCAGAGCAACAAGTGTGAGGTGGAAATAAACGGTGTGTGAAGGGGGTGACAGTGTTTCTGTTTGTAGGCGAAAGGTGGACAGTACGTTTAGAGACCACCGCAACATACCGAGAAATCTAATTCTAGCCTTTCCCTCCTGTTTAAAGGAAAACCGCTGATGAGTTACTCGAACTTGTGATCAGAGTGTATAGAGGTCAGAGGTTATGCTGGACTGAGACTTTCATATTTTGTCACATTTGAATTTTAAAATATGTGTATTGAATGACCGAAAATATAAGTATTTACTAAATTTACGTTTGCCGTGGGAGCGGAAGGGTTATAGCTGAGCTGACGTAAGTTTTTTAATTAGTATAACGCAATAAGTACATGAACACGATGCAACATCTTGATTTTATTGCTCAGCCCATCTCTGCATTTTCATCAGTAAATCGTATATGAAGTTAAAGAAAGGCTAAAACATGAGTGCTCTGAGGGAGGGCATACCCCTGCAAGCCAAATAATGCCTGGACGTTTTACTAAGAGTGATGTTTGCTATCGTATATGAATGACATGATGTCATTTTTTTCATGACGTCACGATTGTGTTTGCTGGCAATCACAATGAGGGGTCATGAATGGCTACTTACAAAAAACTAGAGGGATTGCAGGATTGAATATATTTCTTTAAAGGGTCATTGTGACCTTGACCTTTGGCCTTCCAAGGTCATTTTTGGGTTATAAACTAAATGACGTACCCTCTATCTGGTAGTAACCATAGATTGTTTAATATCGATAGGGAAATGTGCTTTTCACCAAAAGGTCAATATTTGACTGATTTCTGAGTCGTTATTATGTCCTCTATGCACAGTTATTTTGCACAGTTGCACAGTTATATTATATTCGACTATAAGACTGTCTAAGATTATAAATTGAGAATTCTTTTCTGGATATTTTGAGACCAGTTGCATTGCTCTAGCTCCTTCTTACATGAAGTTATCGTTAAAAACACATATCTGACCTTGGTGACCTTGACCTTTTACTGATCTTGACCAAACTGAATCAGTGACTTCTGGATTCTTATATTAGTTTATTTACGAAATTAGGTAACGATCGGCTGAAATTTGTGCACCCTGGAACACAGAAATATGCAAAAGCTCCCATACATTACTATGGCATGACCTTTCATTTGACCTTGATGACCTTGAATCGCATCCGATCACCAAAAATTAATCAGTTTTAAGTTAGGTCACTTCTGACCAATCCTGAGAAGAAGAGCAAAGAAGATAAGAAGAAGATAATAATAAGATAATAAGAAGAGTGAACCATGTTAGCACTTAGCGTTGGCGTTAGCTGCCTGTGTGCTATCTACAGAGGGAGGGAGTACTCCCATTGGATTTAAGGGTCCGTGAGCTGTGAAATACTCCAAAAATCTGCCCTTGTGTTGCTCTGAACAAACATTTACAGGATCATTATGATGGGAGAGCTGTTGTGTTTTAACTAAAGTGTCATGATAATGAAAACAGTCCTCACTGGAGTGAGATTTCTTTACTTACAAACCACAAAGTTTGTCATACAGGATGTCCGCCAGAGAGAACACGTTTTTAACTTCCTGATGGGTAAAAATAGTTTAATGCAAGTTTGCATATTTGAGTTATTTCTCTCAGAAGTCGGTGTTGTGAGCTGCTGTGAATAAGAACGACAACATGTGACAGTTTGTCTTAAGTCAGGTCACAGTCACAACTGAACTGTCTAAATATGCTGCTCTGTTCTTTAAGTTGAGACATTATCTTCCACTTTCTGCACTTCTCATTCTCTACAAATCTTTGTTTGAACCACATTTACAATATTGCAATATCATATGGTGTAACACATTTCCAACTCATTTAAAAAGCTTGAGATACTCCAAAAAAAGTCAAACATGATATTCAGTGCAATGTCAGTAAGACTGTAGTTATGATCTGTAGAACGAAGGAGGACAGGTGTTTAAAATTTCCAGCCTTCCACCTGTCTGGTAACATCTTTGGTGTATATAAGAAGCTTAAATATCTCGGCCACTTCATTACAGAAGATATGGCAGATGATGATGATATTTATAGGCAGTGCCAAATGATGTATGCACGAGCAAACGCTCTGGAGTTTGGCATGTGTTCAGATGGGGTACAGGTGTTCAGAGCATAATGTACTCCATTATACACAGCACATGTGTGGTCAAATTACAAGAAAGCAAGTTTGCAGAGGCTTCAGGTTGCATATAATGATGCAATGAGAATATTACTGAATGAGATGGTGTAGTGCCAGTGAAATGTTTGTGTCAGCAGGCATAAATACATTTCAATCTGTGATAAGAACGCTCACGTACAAATTTATGTGTCGGCTGAATGATTCTGAGAACGAGATTATTCTGCGGCTATCTCACATCAGATTCAGGATTACACGGTACCAATCAAAGCAGTGGAGGCTTTGGTATAGTGTTTTACATGTCTTAATGGGTAGATGTATGTGTGTATTTGCTTGTTTATGTACATGTGCATGTGTATACATGTATATAGTAGCTATTATTTCCTTTTATCATGAATTTCTAGTTGTGTTTTATGTAATGTCTTGTTTTTTATATCTGGACCTTGAGTCTGTAATAAAGTTTTGATTGATTGATTGATTGATTCATACGCGCCTTAACATGGTCTGAGTTTAACGCTCCCACTAATATTATTTTCTTGATGAGCTTGATGAAATACTAAAAATGCCACATTCCATTTCCATCTTTAAGAAAAAACTAAAAGTTCAACTCCTAGCAATGTATGTTTAATATGCTGGTTAATAACTGTATGAGTAACTGAATATCATTGCATCTATTCATTTTTCTTGGTTATCATTGCTACTGTACTTCACATCCATGTAACCACAATACTGAGATTTTCTATTGTTTTTTTTTGTGTGTCTATTGTCTATTTGTATGTTGTCCATATTATAAGGATATCTGGACAATACATCCGATACAAGCTTTAAATAGCTTCCTCGGGGTGGACCTTTTCACACATCCGATGTGTGTAAAAAAATACTTGTTGTATATACTTGTATTGTATTCCCTGGATGATGTGTGAATAAAGCCATATCAGGTGACTTTTAGATGCCATGACATGTGAGATCCGTGTCCTCTGCTAAAATAATAGCTCCTCACTTTGTTTTCTTTCACTGTTAAACTGCAGCGTCACGCTGTTCGTCTGCAGCTATGAGGTGATCTCCTGCTCTGAGGAATATCCTGTTTTAACAGGTTTGCATGCAGAGCTGAGTGAGACGCTCAAACCGCTGACGGCTGTGGAAAATTAACGTCCTTGATGTGTCCAAGATAAACATTTGCAGGCATATCGGCTGTATTTCAGAAGCTGACTGGCTGTCAGCTATCAGTTATTTGGCAACGTGGTTTTCCTCACGGCTGCCAGAGTTGCTCCATACAGGAAGTGATGACTGAGCACCTTACACCATGATGGCATCTGATGACACGACGGCAATAATATTCAACAAAAGGCGGATGTTGAGACACTGTGGATGATCCTGAGTTTGGATAACGTGCCGTAGATTAATAGATAGGTAGATAGATGGACACTTTATTAATCTAGAGGTGTGTGTGTTTTTTTTTTGTTTTTTTTTTTTTAAGTAAATGCACATTTCAGTTGCTGGTTTCACGCTAACTGGATCAACATTAGTACATAGTCGTTCCTTATTTTTTTTTTTCTTTCTCTTGCTAATGTCCAGTTCAAGCTTTTCAAAATAAAGTGATGTTCGGAGGAAATTAGGCAACACAACCACTTGGTTGGGGTTAGGAAAACAGAAGTGCTGTAATTTAAGAGCAGTGCAGTACGTGGATTACATATACAACTTACACTGCTTTTGCTTTCTGTAGGTAAAAAGCAGAAGGAGATGGCAAGTGTGCAAAATTAATGTGAACATTGAACCATATAAAACTGCATATACTGTTAGACCTAGAACAGATGCACAGTTGGTATGGTGGAGCGTGGTGATGCCTCCAGGCTTCCAGGCCTTTCTGCTCTCTGGATGTGAAATTACAATGTCCGTTTGGACATTTAGATGGTCTTACTTTGTGCTAGGGCTGCATTGGGTGCCGTTCCAGCCACAGTAGGGATCTCTGGACAGGACGCAGCCCTCACAGCTGTCTCCATACTGGGCACAGTGGGCCACGTCCAGCTGGACCAGTTCACTGCTGGAGGCCACATACAGCTTCCTCTGCAATGACACACAGTACAGATGTTTCTCTTTAAGGTACTGGGACTTATTATCAAAACATCCAGTGCTTAACAAATGTATAATTATATAGCACCTCAGGACAAACGGACTGAAGAACAGTTTGAGTCTGAGAGCCATCACCACCCTGAACTCTCACATGTGGCCGTCAATACAAAGTTTAATGTGCAAAAATATACCTGTCACTGCTGCTGTCCTGTTTAACACTCTGTACAATATAATTTAATTTATCCTGTACATAGTCTAACATCCAATGCCATACATTTTTACATTTCCTATTTATAATCCCAGTATTTATCCCTGTTGTAAATCCATACTCATATTCATATTTGCATTTGTATATAAGACAATTATTTATACTTATTTTATGCTTATTTCTATGCTTATATTTGTATTTACGTTTTACATTTATATACTTATTTTCATACTTATTTCTTAATTTTATACTTATTTTTTTTATTGTGTCCTGAAAAGGGAGAAGCTCCACAACTTTGTTGTACAACTGTATAATGACAATAAAGGGCACGCTATTCTTCTGTTATATTCTGTTTAGTGTTTGCCACCGCTGCCCTACATTAACAGTATTGCTGAGTACAAAAATATTTTTTTTCTTCTGTAATGGTTAATCCACCAGTATGTGGAAGCTATTTAATCAAAATTATATATTTAATGCTAAAATATAATTGTTTTCTGAACAGAGAAATGTGTTTTAGTGGATTAATTTCTGTCTTCTTCCAGTGTTGTGGCTCAAATTTGGGTCTAAAAAGGTGAATTCAGTTTAAATTCCTCACTCTTGTTCAAAATGGTGAAGAGTAGTGAACTCAGTGAAAAAAGTAAGAGTCTGAATTAAAGCTCTGAAATGATGCTGGAGGCTCTTTGTGCATGCTTGGAAACTTTGTGTAACCTCTTTTGCCTTTAAGTCACTGTAACCTTACAGGTATGTGAGTAAATCTCCTCCATGTTCCCTCCGTCACGGCTGTGTAGGCGGTGTTGTGTTACTCACAGAGGAAGGGTGAAGGACGAGGTCGAGGACGTGGGCTCTGTGGTTGAAAGGTTGGTACTCAGCGATGATGAAGGCATGACTGTTGCTCTGTACCGCTTTATGAATCTCTCCATTGTCTGGCAAAAAGACAGACAGGAAATTGATTACAGATATAGTCAAACCTGTACAAACAAGCAACAGCTCCAAAAAACACTCCCATCACGGCACTACCACGCTTCCAGCAAAGTTCAACAAAAAAATGTGCCATGTTCCTTGAAATGAGTCAGCAATTCAGCACTCCCACTCTGACTGTTTTTTTTTTTTGTCAAAGGCTTGACATGAATTCTGCGTTTAACAGACGCTCAAGAGATTTTAATACTAGTAAATATTCCTCTCATGAATTTCAAAGCTATTACGTGCTAAACAAGACATCATCACACTGAGCACAAGTCCAGAGTGATGGTGAAGTTGCACACTTAGTTTACGGTTAGCTTTTTACTTCTAACAACTGCATTCATGTGTCAAAAATCATAGATGTGGTGCTAATTTGTGGAGATTATCTTGCCGAACAAAACGTGTAAGTATCATAAACTTTATTTTCTGTAATAATCCAAAACCTAATGGAAAGAATCCTGTTGGCTTTTTGTCGAGGGGAGCCAAGGTGACACTACAATAATAATAAAAACAATAATGCACCAGTTTTATATAATGCTTTCCATAAAAACTCAAAGTAAAACACATAAGACGGACAAAAGAAAGAGGTAAAAAGTTATTGGAGGTTAAATGCTTGCTGAAAGAGGTACGTTTTTAACAGTAATAACCCTGCAGGACTTTTTATGTATTCAAGTAGTTTTACCATGTCAAAAAAAAAATAATGTAAAGATAAGCTCAATAACTGTAGCTTCATTATAGTCAGTATTTCTTACTCAAAAGTGGGTGTAATTTAAATGTCAGTTCAGTTTATGAATTCATTCATTAACTCTTTGAGTGCCATCAACGTAAAAGTGGTTTTTCAGCAGCGGGTCGCCAATCATGGTCTCCCGCAGCTTGTGAGTAATAATGGAGCTTCTGGGTGATGTAGTCAGAGCATAAAGAAACGGTATATTTCAGAGAGATCAAAGCAGGAAGTGGAGACGATCGAGATTAGAGAGAAAAACAAACAGAATCTGGACAAAAAGTGGTGATTTTGGTGAAAGTGTCCTCTGCTCTACCTCTGATAAAACAAGAATGGAACAAGGTAAAAACAAACGTTTTTTCATGATGAAATAGAGAGTCTCTTCTTTCATTTGAGCTATTCAGTGTTTTCAGAGACATAGTACAAAATATTCTGTGGGTCTAGAAATATGACACATAATGGGCAAAAACACTGGAACAAGACACTTTGGGTTTTATAAAACAGCTGCACTCAATGAGCCAAAATGTGTTTTATCTCTTGTGTCATTGTTTCTCAAACATGTTTTAAAAAGTCTTATATCTCTTCATGTTGTTCTACTAGGAGTAAATATCATATAGTACATATCACATAATGAAAAAAACAACTTTAACCTCTTTCACATGAGATGTTTCTCATGATTTCTGTTGTTGCAACAATAACAACAACCATCAAACCAAAACCAAGAGTCATCTGACAACCTGGAGCAAACATAAAAAACACCTAAAAACAAAGATACTTCTTCTTTCTGTGATGAGATCTAGTCAAGTTCAGTTCATCTGTGTGACTCAGCTTTATTTCGTCTCTGAGCTGAACAGGACTGTCAGTGTTTGTGTCATCAGATACTTGGCATTAGTACTACACTGGTGTTTAGAGCTGCAGCACTGAGTTCTGTCTCCATGTTCAATTTAAAATGTTCCTCCCAGTAAAGCAAACAGTTTAAAGGAACCAGTGGATGTCAGCTCACTCAGGTCTACATATTGTACATGGTGAGGTGCACTATTGTTCCTATCAGCTTTCCTCATTCCTATCATCACTCACTCAGAGACAGGAAGAGGACGGTGTCGTGGTCGTCAAAGCTGTCGACGTGGATGCGAGTGTAGCTGTGGCGGCTAGAGAGAAGTGGG
This sequence comes from Synanceia verrucosa, assembly GCA_029721515.1. Taxonomy (NCBI): domain Eukaryota; kingdom Metazoa; phylum Chordata; class Actinopteri; order Perciformes; family Synanceiidae; genus Synanceia; species Synanceia verrucosa. The sequence goes on from CM056549.1 coordinate 6,064,281, forward strand.
CCAGAGTTGTTGGCAGGCCGGACCGACTCCTCCATCTCTGAATTCTTCTCGATCATCATCAGGACGTCTGGAGAAATCTTCGTGCTATCTGGAACGCACTGAAGAAAGGTTTTCAAGAATAACTCACATGCTTTAGAGTAATAACGGTGGCAAAACCCTTTAAGTTTGAAACAATGGGACTGACTCTAACCTTTTACATTTATATTTGACTTTAATGTTTCCAGCTGACTTGTTTCAAAAGGAAACAATATGCATTTAGTAGGTCAGTTTCCAACAATGTGCAATAAACAGAGACACACACTAAACCAATATTCATACTACTGTAACACTTCTGTTGAGAAGTGCTGCATCTACAGTACATGTACAATATCTTTTATATAGTTTATCTCTATTAATTAATCCAAATTATGTAAATATGATGACTTTTCACCTGTTTGTTGCTTATTTATACATTGTTTACTGGTGCTCTTATTTTTCATAGGCCCTTATTGTTATTGTTGCTTTATCCACTTTGCAGCTGTAATGATGCAAATTCCTCCATTTGTAGGAATAATGAGGGATTATCTTATCGCTTATTGGATGTTATGGTCATCAAATTTAGCTTGACAGATGGCCTAGCGCCATGCATTTCTTTTCTGGTGTGACCACTGTGGGGAATTTCTACAAATATTGGCTTTAAAATACCAACCTGAAGAATAATAATGCTGTTATTTGGTATACTAATAATATCATTACTGACTTAAATGCTCACTGAAATTTGAAAACACGTGCATGGTTTGGAAGATAGCAGCTATTTTTGCACCAGATCAATTTGCATGACACGTACCCCTCTCGACCTGCCGGGCTGGTCCTCCGGGCCTTTAAACGGGGAAGTTGTAAATATGTCGTCGATGTCTTGTATGGTGTAGACACACACAGCACTCATGTTCCTGCAGAGACACAGAGGTCAGCAGGTAAACATGGAGACAAGTTTGGAGAGGGGAACTGAGCTTAAGCTACCCGAAAAGAGGAAGCACAGATAAAGAGAACCAGATTCGTCATGACCTGAACTGAAGATTTTACTTCTGCACAAACATCTAATTTTAGAGGCTTTATTTCCAGCTCATGATGGTTTGTGTACTTTGGTTAACATGTGACTGAGCTGTTTTGCATAAAGACACAGCAACAGTACAGTCATTCTGGTTTTGGGGTTGACTTCAATCATGTGAAGCCGAAGCTGAACAACATGTGAGTCTTGCCATTGGTTCCTGAAGAGTGCATAAATCCTGGTGTTTTGCCAGTGGTCTGCATCCACAGTAGCCACGTCCACCAGCTCAGAGAAATGCTGTCTGCTGTTGACGTCTCCGCAGAAGAGCCTGGCGTTCATCTGGGATGTCCAGCTGAACTGCAGGGTGTTCTTAGGACCACCGCGATCTTTCTAGAAGCAGTCACAGCCAAAGGATCAATGAGTAAAGATTATTATACATACAGAAAAATCTGACTCGGGCAGGTCTTACCTTGCAAACCCGGGTCACAAACGGGAGCCACATATCGCTGTACATGCCTGTTTCTTTGTTCTTCTCCTTATAGAAGCCATAAACTTTGCCCTGCTTTGGATTGTCTTTCCGCCTACTGACCACCAAACCCACATACTGCTGCTCTGAAAGACAACAGATATTCTTCTCTATAGATATGCATGTTTTGTGAACTTTAACAGTCTATCTCCAGGCTTATACCTCTATCGTGTCTTGCCGGTGCGACTCGGTTCCTCCCAAACTTATAGATGCCAACGTACTCTTGAGCTCCAGAGTATGTGATGAAAAGATCACTGTCTGGTGATTCTGCAAAGACAGAGCTAATTGTGTCATATATTTAAGGCATTATTTGCTTTTGGTTTGCAGCTAACGTGGGTACACCTTTAACATTTAATCTAATCTGGAGGGAACAGCAGGTAGAAGCTGGAAACATCAGCGTAATCTCATCATAAGCCATGGTAGAAAAGAAGAAGATGAAGTCAGTGGAGTACTCAAACTGTCTGAGGGGAAGGGGTGGAAATAAAGAAAAAAGGGAAACAGCTGCACAGGAAGTTTTTTCTAGCATGTAGGGCAGCCTAAATAGCACTGCAACACATTTTTCAGTTATGAAGCCACCACAGAGGGCATATTTTCTCCACTGGGAGGGCAGCCTAGAAGACACTTCATCACATTTTACCATTGGAAAAGCACCCGAGAGGACACTTTTTCTGCACTAGGAGGGCATCACAGAGAGCACTCAGTCATGTTTTCTCCATTTAAGGGTACCCTAGATGACACTTAAACATGTTTTCTCGACTGGAAGTTCACCATAAGGACACTTTATCACAGTTTCTCCAGTAGATGTTCACCCTAATAAACACTTAATCAAATTTTCTCTACTGGAAGGGCACCATAGCGAGGTGTTTTTTATGTTTTCTCTGTTTATTGGCACCCTAGGGGAGCACTTAATCATGCTGTCTCTACTGGATGGGGCACTCTAGTAAGCACTTAATCACGTTTCTCCACTAGAATTTCACCATAGAGAACACTTAATCACATTTGCTCTACTGGAAAGGCACCATAGAGGTCCCTTCATTAAGTTTTCTCCATTAAAGGGTATCCAAGAGGACACATTCTCCACTGGACACTTTAACATGTTTTCTCCGCTAGATGTTCACCCTAGAGGACACTTTAACGTTTTCTCCACTAGATGTTCACCCTAGAGGACACTTTAACATGTTTTCTCCACTAGATGTTCACCCTAGAGGACACTTCGACATGTTTTCTCCACTAGATGTTCACCCTAGAGGACACTTTAACCTGTTTTCTCCACTAGATGTTCACCCTAGAGGATACTTCGACATGTTTTCTCCACTAGATGTTCACCCTAGAGGATACTTCGACATGTTTTCTCCACTAGATGTTCACCCTAGAGGATACTTCGACATGTTTTCTCCACTAGATGTTCACCCTAGAGGATACTTAGACATGTTTTCTCCACTAGATGTTCACCCTAGAGGATACTTCGACATGTTTTCTCCACTAGATGTTCACCTTAGAGGACACTTAAACATGTTTTCTCCACTAGATGTTCACCCTAGAGGATACTTTAACATGTTTTCTCCACTAGATGTTCACCCTAGAGGATACTTCGACATGTTTTCTCCACTAGATGTTCACCCTAGAGGATACTTCGACATGTTTTCTCCACTAGATGTTCACCCTAGAGGATACTTCGACATGTTTTCTCCACTAGATGTTCACCCTAGAGGACACTTAAACATGTTTCTTCTACTAAATGATATTTTGTTTGAACATGGCGGCATGAGTAAAGCAGGTTAGTAGCGCTGCATAAAAAGTCAGAAAGCAGAAATTAATCCGCTGCCTGTTTAAGAAATATCCTGTGTGTACAGAAACTCACCCACGAGCGCCGACGGTTCACCTTCTTTTATGACAAACTCCTTAATGCTTCCCTTAATGCTCTTGGTTTTTTCAGAGAGGCTGCACCTGGGCGACTGCTCTGATAAATTCTACAGGAAAACAAAAATGATTATTGTGATTGTTTAGCTTTCATTCTCAGTAACATCACCAGGTGTCCTACCATGTCACAGCACACTGTTTCCTTTCCATTGGTTCCACACAGAAACACCTGGTTGTCCTCTTCCCTCTTGTGGATCACTGAGATGTCATAGTTGCAATTCTAAATGACAAGAGCAAGGTTTATTATTTTGTGATGCTACAGTTAGATATATGACCAACACGTGACGTGATCTGCTGTTTGCTATTAAATGATGTTCTTTTACCGTATTGTTGATGCATTCTCTCCACGATACGCTTATTTCCACAGACTGTGAAGACAGAAAATTCACCGTTATCATTCTCTAAAGTCTCCTGTAATCAGACAGTGCCAGAGAGGTCCACTACCTTCTCAGGATTTTGAAAGCTGAAAACATTCAGGTGTTTTTTTCCAGCAGCTATGACGGCATGTGGCTCTCCTTCCAGAACAATCCTGACAGGTGAATGGTGTCCAGGTAAAGCAAACCTTGTCATTGAAGTGTCTACGGTGAAGGAAACATATTGAGTGATAAACTTTGGGTTTGTACTGGATAAACTGTTGGTGTTAACATCTTTTACTCCAGTTCCACCATCAGGTTGACATTTTTTGTGCAATATCTCAAGAACAGGATTTCCATGAGATTTGACAAAGGTATTGATCCACCAGCAGGTTATCTCTTATGTATGCAGTGAAATATCCAGCCTGATCTCATTCTCAGGACACCAAATATTGAGGCTTTATCTCAGCTATCAGTATTTGACACTAGAGCACAGTGTGCCTTTGGTGTGAAAAGTATGCCAGGAGCATGGGGACGTAGTTCAGAGAGTAAACCCATTTACCTCACCTGGAAAATTAAGGCAAAAATCCCCCAAAAAGTAAAAAATTACAATCAGAAAAACACAGTTTGAAGCCCAACAATGGAGTTCTTTTCTAAACCTAACTAATAGTGATTTTAATTGCAAAAATAAAGTGAAGCCAACATCTTGGTGGACTGGCACAAAAACAAAAAAGAGACCATCTTAACATTTGTTAATTTGAGTGAACTAGATAACAGCTATTGGATGGACTGTCATGAAATTCGGTGTCAATATTCATGTCCGAACGTGACTTGAAATAACTCTAGTGTTAATTTAAGTTTTCTTATAACATTATAATCATTAGGCCTTCTTTTAATATGTATTTACTGTAAAGTTGCAACAGGTTTCTGTAATTTATAGCACACAAACTGAGACAATGTTCTGCATCAGCAGCTATAAAGTATTTTATCATGGATCACACTCAGACTGTTGATTCTCTAGATGTATGCAAGCAAACTATCCCATGAAGAAATATGACTTTTGTATTTTAAATTTAGATGGACATTGTGTCATAATTGAGGATATTTGAGTGGTCTTAGGTCTGAAAAAGTTTAAGAAACACTTGGATGAACCCTTCATATCTACATGTGCCATGTTTCTAAAGGAGAATGAACAAACCAAATATTTTTTTGTCACCTGCAACTCCCCTAGATGTCACTAAATCCTCTACAAAGCTCCTTTAATCCACTGAAACCTGAGTCAACATTTATTTTTCTCCAGTTCACTGCATAGCTGTCAAATAATGAGTGCTAGTTTTGATAAGAGTTTAAGAAGTTAGCAGTGGCATTATTAAATTAAAAATATGTTTTATATTCACACATATATTATGCATGTCTTAAGTGTGATTGTGGCCATGTAATCAGGTAATATATAGCTTATATTTCCATCAGCATGTCCCTCAGTTTCCTCTTAATTAAAATGCACAGGGAAGCCAAAGAGCATCGTTTTCTTCCTGGAGATGTTGAAGCCAGAAAACCACTTAGAAGATTAAACAAACGCAAAGCAACAGCTCTCCTGTTTGACTAAAAGCATGTTAAAAAACACCCATACTGCTAAAACAAAACACATTTTAAAACATTTACCTCATCATATTTTATATTTTCACTCGTTCATCACCGCGATGCCAAAACTACTTCGCGTAAAAGCGTTTCATACCTTTATCTGTGAATGTCATCCTTGGCAAATGCGCTGAGTTCCCCTCTGAGAAACTATTGAGGCAGAAAAATAATAAATACTGTATTAAATATAAGAGTGCCATGCTGGCTTTACATACAGCTGCGTCTCTGTCTCTGATCTGAATGACAGGACAGGGAAGGACCTCATGTAATTAGTATGGATGTGAAGCCCTGCCGCCTCACCAGGTAAATAATCAAGGAAAAGATATATATATATAAAAAAAAATAAAATGATGAGCAATGATCAGTCCAAACAGGAGCTGTAATAAATCCACGGAATAACATGGAAACAAAGACAGGTTTAACTATTAAAAAATACCATACATTAAAAAAAAGTTGAAAAGCAAACAGCAATCAGGGTGGTTAACACGTTATTTCATAGAGAATTTATTATAACAAAACTGTTCAATAAAGATTAAAAAGGTACAGACAGTGAAAAAAAAGGTAGAGATGATCCATAGTAATTATTTTCTGTTTTATTTTGAAGAGAAGGGCAGGAGGAAGTAGGTTTCCGGTTGAGGTGAAAGAACAAAATACACGCACTAAGTGTATTTACTCAAATACTGCCACAGTCTTAAATTTATTGTACTTTACTGTGTTATATTTTATAGTTTTTTAACTCCACTACATCACAGAGGGATATATTATACTTTATGCTTCACTATAATTATTTGATTAGTATTTTTTTTTTTACATAAAAACACATGATATGCTTATGTTCTGTCAATGATAATAACAAAATAATATAATAGTAATGCAATAGTTATTTTTATACTTTAAGTACATTGCACATACTGGTGGATTAACCATTACAGAAACATTAAACATATTTTGGTAATTAGTAGTACTGTTAATTTAGGGCAGTGGTGGTAAACCCCTGGGTGGTGGTCTAAATTAATTTGTTACAATCTATATTCTTATTATTATTTTTCCAGGAAATAATGCCTAGTGAATATTTAGAAACTTGATCCACACTCACCGGGTGGTGGCGGTAATGAGCCACATTTTGTGTGACGTTTCTATGACACGTTTGTTACGTCCTGGCTCCCTTGAAGTAGGAAGTGAAATGTGTGAAGTTTTATGCAAATGTAACTATGTGGTTGATGTCTTAGATTACCTACTAGACAGTTTTCGCTCAGATATTAATTCTATATACTAACTACAAGCAATTGGAGATATTTGTACCTGGAGTTTGTTCGTTTGTCCACATGTGTGCTAGTTTGCTAGCTAACGTGGATGCTAGTTTGTTAGCTAACTGTGAATGCTAGTTTATTAGCTAACTGTTCATTCTAGTTTGTTAGCTGTGTATGCTAGTTTGTTACCTAACTGCATATAGTTAATTAGCTGTGTAAACTAGTCTCTTAACTACGTTTGTATACTAGTTTGTTACCTAACAGTGTACACTAGTTTATAGCTAATGTGTATGCTACTTTGTTAGCCAACAGTGTGATAGTTTGTTAGCTCACCATGTGTGCTCGTTTATTAGCTAACCGTGTATGCTATTGTTAGCTATCTGTGTATGCTAGTTTGTTAGCTAATTGTGTATGCCAGTTATCCAGCCAAGTGATTTATCAGTTTGTGCTATGATATCAAGGAGCAGAGGCAGAGTTCATTGGACTACTCTAGATGGACTCCGCCATCTTCAAACAGGTCATCGGTCTACCATCATGATTTCACTGGACACTGAGAGACTGATAAAACCTGCAGACTGGATCCAGACCTCTTTATTCAAGGTACTCTCACATGTTGCTCTCCTGAGAGAACCAGACACCTAGGTTTTGACTCAAGTGTTACATCAGGCCTGAAACAAAGTTTTTTTTAATTGAGTTTGGTGTGAACTTGAGTGAAAGAAAGCATAACAGTGTTGTATTGATTCCAATGGAAGAGAATGTAAATGTCAGTTTCAAAGGGAGAGAGGAAAGTTAACCTCTAGGAAACTGAATGTATTTTGATATTTCAGACTGCATTATTTCTTAATGTGATTGCAGTTTGTGCTTGGTTATTACCTTTGATGAAGGTATTTAAGCATCATGATTTATGTGTTTAAGGATATATAGTTTGTTGAAGAAGCAACACATTTACCCATTACACTATGCTAATTTCTAATTTCTGTCTGTGAATCTGCTGTAGACTAAACATCCAGCAGGTGGTGGTGTAGATTCATTGCTGATTATAACCGTTCATTTTCATTGAAAATGATAAAAATAAGTATTACCTCACCAGAAACAGCTGACCTGACCTTATTTTATTGTGTCTTTCTTACAACCAGGATTTTGTAAAACATTTTTATGGATAACAGCATATATATCACATATGTTATTAGTTAGACATATAGATCATTGATATAGCAGCAACCAACTATTTGCCATGTAAAACTATAGAAGAGAGATTTTCTACCTGAGCAGCGGCGAAGCCATCACCTTGTTTCGAGCCATGTGGAGAATCTCTGTTGTTCTGCATATTGAATTTAGCACAATAAAACACTGCATCTACTGTTAAGATTTATATTTCATTAAATCAGAGGAAAAACACTAAAACACTGATTGTTGGTTATTTTTGTCTGTACCCAGCAGTTGTTAATTTATTTTCTCATGGCAATTACTATCCAAATAATGTGAAACTCCTCCATTAGGATGCCGTTGGGCTGAAAATTACCTTAACAATAAAGTCAGGTTACAGGCTTAATGTTTTTAAATCTTTCGTAAAGGTAAAGCAGTCGCTGTATTTTGCTAAAGATTCCCACTTCCCTTCAGGCCGATTGACATGGACACCAGAGAGTTTGCAGTTCCTTGTCTTTGGCCAACAGCTGGAGGCAGACTGCAGTTTTGACTGGAAGATGGCCAGCTACAGTAAATGCTGCTGCAGCACATGTGCTGAAAACTGACTGCAGCTGATAATCAGAGCAGGTGGCTGAGCTAACACAACCTCACCACACACAATGATGGATGCAACCAAGGGAAAAAAACAGTAGGAGTGCATGATATGAGTAATTAGTATTATTCATGCTGCAGGGATTTAATCTGCCTACAGTCCAACAGCCAACGGATGCTGGCTCTGACGAGGAGTGATGATGCGCAACACATGTGAGTCAAATGTTTGTTAAGTTTTCCTCTGAACGCGATCAGCTGCTCTCAATAGTTGACAGTGCTTTTTTGTTTTATTTCTAGTCCTCATGTGTGCAACGCTGACCGAGCAGCGAGACGAGGCATAAATATCACCCTCCATCCACTGACATATTTTTGTAAATGAAAATGGATCCAGAGAGTTTCTGAATAACTATATATATATATATATATATATATATATATATATATATATATATATATATATACTGCCGCTCTGACCCAGTCCTCTAAACATCACTGTTTGATTCTTGTTGTCAAACTCGCTCAAATCCTCTATGCTGAAACATTTTTCCTGCTTCTAACATCAACTTTGAGGACTTGATGTTCCTTTGTTGCCTTATATATCCCAGGAGCCATAATGAAGAGATAATCAGTGTTTTTCACTTTACCTGTCAGTACTCATAATGTTATGACTGATCTGATTTGTCTTTGTCTTTCTTATCTGTTCAGCTTTGACTGTTGGACCTCAAATAACATTTCAGGCTTGAACACAAAGCCCTTTGTCTGTTTAATCTACACAAATCAAATCTACACAAGTTTATGTTTTTTCAAGTGTTTTGAAGATCATATTCAAATTTTACCACCAACTTCCCACAGATATTTACCCTCGATCGACGATGCCTCGTCCGAACGAAGAGGACGACCCCAACCAGCCGGAGTGGCAGCTTGTGGTCTCCTTCTGCTGTAAGGGAATGATCGAAGGTGTCGTGCTGCTCCTCCTCCTCTGGCTCCTCATTCAGGTTCTCTTCGTTAAAGATTTGCAAGGTACTCAAAGAAAGTAAATTTGTGTGTGTTGGGATAACAGCTGGAATGTATGCGATCTCCAAGAAAGGTGCAGCAAAAGCATTAAATAATAAACTGTAGCAGAATATAGAACTCAATATCATTATAGTGCTACTGCTTATACTGTACAAAAACATGTAATCTAAAGAAAATGAGACAAAATCATAATATAGCTTCCAAGTTCGCTGGTCACCACATTCAGCAGATCAACTAATAAAGTTTGTAAAGTATGTTTTTGAATATTTGTCTAGAATGGCTTTTGATTTTAAGGGAACATATAATACAGAAATGCCCCCAAAAAAACTCAATGTCCCAATAAGTGGTGATAATTTTACCACTTCAGTTGTAGTTTAGTTTAAAACTCTAGGAATAGTAAATGATGTGTTATTTGAGGATCAGCACATTGGTGGATAATGCTAATTTGTTACATTTAAGTGGTAGCTTATTCATCAGTATTCATCACATCATGAGAGGATATTTAACCACCCACACAAAAGCAAAAAAAAAAAGTCACCCTGGGTTTAATCTGGAGCGGCATAATGTTTCCATTAAGAGCCCCTTTGGCCAGAGGGCAGCCACATTTATAGCACAATAAAGCCCACGGTTCATGGACAGTCACTCTGTTTGCCAGCAGGCTTGTCAGAAGAGCGTGACGGGGTGTTGAGATGGGTGACTGAGTCATTCCTTTTCATTTAAAGCTGAATTATCTGACCCCACTTTGGTTCAGTGTCACAAGCAAACAGACACACATTCACTTTAAGTCACCTGACCAATGGAAGTCCAGCGTTCACTCTCATTCTAGCTCCGTGTTTGGTCTCCACCAACTAACCCCTGAGACAAATATCCCCCTCTTAAAGGGACAGTGTGTGGGATTTGGTGTCATCACCTGTACTTCCTTTCCGAGACTGCAGTAAAGTGAGCTTCAGGGACATAAAATCATCAGTCAGAGAAGAAAAAAAGACATTGAATTGATTTAATAAGAAACTTAAATCAATTTTGACTTAAAGGGTTATTCCATCGAATCCTGCTGTTTCCCTGGTTTAAAGACAAAAAGTTCCTCCTCTGCTGCAGAGTAGTTGACTTTCTTTCTATGATTTTGTGGAAAAAGTTTCGAGGGCTGAGCGAGGAGTAGGTGGTGACTGTAAAATATCACACTCTGCTCAGCGCCTCCGTTCAGGGAGTCTTTTACTCTGAAAGAAGTGAAGCTGATGAAGGAAAAAGTCACTTGGAAGGTTTTTCCTGGGAGCAGGAATTAGCTTTTCAAAAGCCACCAGGGTGAATGTGATGCTGTTTGGCTTTTACTTAAGAAAATGATCGGGCTGAAAAAAAACCCCAAAAAAACCCTCAACTATACTTTCTGGGGGGCTGGGATTGAAGTTTGAGCAGCATCGCCCTCCACGACAACAGTAACAAACTGACCCTCCCCTTCAGTGGCATCAGCAAGGAGTTCAAGGTTGCCAGGTTCTGAAGGTCATCGCAGAGTCCATCAATAGTGCCACTGACCAGAGCAAGCATCACTTACCACCAAAGACGTGAGATTGCATTTGTGAAAGCGGGACAACATCCAACACTGCGCCTAAAAGCCCAGACAGTCGGGTCAGCTCGTGACTGGCAGATGAGGGTGGACCTGGAAACCTAACTCAAATTCCCTGAAACCATCGCTGAGACCACGCTTCAACCAGATATTGTACTGGTCTCTGAAACGTCCAACCAAGTGGTCATGCTGGAGCTTACAGTGCCCTGGGAGGAGAGGATCAAAGAGGCCTACGATAGGAAGACAGCAAAGTACACCAAGCTGGTGGAGGTTGCATGCCAGGTGTTTGCCCATCAAAGTGGGAGGGAGGGGCTTGTAAGGCCATAGGTAGAGCTTCAGAGGCAGCTGAGAAAGCATCTAGATGGCTGTGGATCAAGAGGGACAAGCCGTGGACGAATGCTTTTTGGATCACTCCGGGCCGGGTCGCCTTGTTGAAAAACCTGAAACACCCAGTGAACTCAGGTACTGTCACTGATGATGTGTCCAAGTGCATCAAGAGATGTATCCAACTACCATCTCCAGTGATATTTTCAGAGTATAAACAAGAGAGGAAATCAGAGAGAGATTTTTGTGACTTCTGTGATTTTTGTGTGATTATTTTACCGTTTACATTTGCCAGTTTATCTGCTCATCGCATGTTAATCATTTAATGCACTAAACGTTAGGAAAGGTGCCACATAAATAAAGCTTGATTAATTCTGCCCTCTGGTGGTCATAATCCGCCTTGGCAATCAGGTCCTCCACACTTTTTTTTTTTTTTGCTTTTTTAGTGTCAAACTACAGGATAATGTGAATTTACTTTGAAGGAGACATGAAGGCTGCATTCCAAACCTATTAAATTGCCTCATTCTGATGCAAGTGAAGGAAACATGGATGTAACTGATGAGTCTTGGATGCACAGTTTGAAGCCCAGGAGGGTTCAATGTTTAATGCATCTGAATAACATGTACATGCTTCAGTTTCTGACCTTTTTAAACATATCATAGCACTTTTCAGACTCATTTCACCCATTCTTTGAGTCGCTTATCAGGGTTTTGATGAGATTTATGCACTAATTCATCAAACAGGTTGAATGAAAGTTACAGATTAATCATTTTGTAAATGAAAACTGGGGGCGAGAAGAGAGCCAGTAAATGTTAACTGTATATGGTCGTTGCATATGTCCAGGAGTGACTCATCCTCTCTTTTCTTGTGGTGGATGTGTGGGTGGAGGATTCAAGACTGTCAGCTGTATGAGACCCTGAGTGAAAACAAGATTTCACTCGTTCATGTTTGTTGTTGAGAGTATCGTCTACAAACAAATTGTCCTTTTAAAGGACATTTCATCCAGTAAAAATGAGTTATTATGACACAATCACATCTGTTAGATGACAGATCATTAATCAGTTGAAACCCTCTCCGGTTCCACACTCTTAAAATGTGGGTTTGCTGCTTTTCTCTCCTTTGTGTCATTTATTATCACTCTAAATTGCTTTAGCTGCAACACCAGTTTCTTTCTAATTCTATGACAAAACACTTTATTTGCACATTGAGGAGATGATTACTTAGTTACAGTATGAAAATGATTGGGTTATGACAGGAGGCTGAATCTTGTTGATGTTAATATTTCTCACTTAATAATTTAAGGGAGCAGTAATCTTTACATATTGAGACTTCCAGCTTCTCTGTATTTATGAACCAGGTTTGGTTTTAATGCATTGTGTCATAGGTTAACTTTATATGATGTGATGCACTTCAATGTGCTTCTATTGATTCAAGATTCTTTATTGTCATTATGCACGCATAATGAAATTTTGTAGAGTCTCTCAGCTTTAGGACACATAATAAGGAATAAAAATAAAGATATAAAGAACATAAATATAAAACATCCGTATTTGCAGAGAAGTGATATATACAATAGAAATTGATGGAAATAAATATAAATAATGTTCAGTACCTATTAAAAACCAGGTTCACATGGTTGTTGTCCTGTGCATTTGCAAAATACACCTTTATGATCCATCATGGCACACAATAACTTTAATCATATAACTATTAAATATTTTATTTTTCAGCTAATCTTGCAGTCAAACAACAAAAAGTATACTTTTCTGTTCAGTGAAAAACAAAATAAAATCCATAATTATTGCTATTTTTTTTATGAATCCAACTCCTCCCTAATAATTTTCAAACAACCCCTTTACTGTATACACACTCCTGATCAAAATTTAAGACCAGTTGAAAAATTGCAAGAATTTACATTTTGCACTATTGGCTCTTAAGAAGGTTCTAAGTAGAGCTTCAAAATGTGAAAAGAATTTATTGCAGGTTATCCCTGACAGGACATGCCACAAGAAATCCGTTTATTTGTGTTTATATGTCTTTGTGTTCCAGTTAGTGACGGCTGTTTATCCACTGAGTGGTGTTTGCCTTTAGTGTTTCCTATCATTTATCCTGCAGTACAGGACCTGCAGGCCTAATTAGTGAAATGAAATGACGGCAGCCTGTGGTAGGCTGGACTCTGCCTCCTCAGTCAGTGCGCTAGAAATAAAAGCTGAGCCACAGGATGAGGCTGCAGGCTGCAGGTCTCTGTGCTGGAGATGGACTTCACTCACAAACTGGGCTCACACTGACTCAACACAAACACCAAACTGCATGGGAACATGTCGCAGTCCTCTCTGGGAGGTAGGAAACCCCCTTTTTATTACTTCTGTTCTCATTTGTCGCACCTTTATGTTTTATAAGAAAGAACTATCAGGACATAGCATGTATTTAATATGAGAATAAATCCTTATGCTGCATTTTTTCCTGTTAATCTGAGAGTCAAACATTAAGAAGAGCTGGCAGACTGTTTTTGTAGAGAAAACAAGCTGTGCATAAGGTGTTTGCTTTAGATAACTTTATTTGTATGATTAAGGATCAAAAGCTTGTAGGCAAATATAAGAGATTACTCTCACCAGAGGTTACAATAAACTTCAAACATGTGATGCAAATGCTGTTTGCATCACGTTACATGCACTATGTGACTGAGTGGAGTGCTCAAGGAAAATGCAGAAAAATGCTGAATCGGCACAGCTCGGGGTTGGCTCATTACCTCATTTAGTCTGTAATGATCCAGTCCAGCAGAGTGAGTCATGTGTTAGAGGCTCCCTATCATCTTTAGTTATTTTCTAACATCACTGCTGCATCCAGACCTCCTTTTCATCCCCTGCACAGAAACACATCTGACAGACAGCACAGCTTTGATAATGATGAGAGAGAGTTAATGTGTGCTCACTATTGGGGCACACCCTTCAGATAATAATCTCCTGATTAAACCAAAGCCTGGATGTTAAACTCAGTCCTGCATCCTCTTGTATGTTAGGCTGATTTATGTAACAGCATTCAAGTGATGGATTTGGTTTTCGATAATAATAAAAGCGTCCAGCTTTTCATTCCCAGTGCTCTTTGTTTACCTCCATCCACCAGTGTGTTCGAGACGCATGAGTCATCCCACCTCACCTCACCTCATTATCTGACATTAAAGAGACATCTTTAACGGCTTCAATCTCACCAACTCTGTCATAGTTTTATACGCAAACCTACAAACTCTATTTTTATTCAATTGTTTTTTAATAAATCTGCACAAACAAACATTTTTTTTCTCTCCTGGGAACAATAACTACATCCTAGTTTAAATGGTTGAAATAACAACGCTGACCATGAATATGTAAGACGCTCTAATGATGAGTACCAACACGCTCACAGTTTGATTACCAGGGAAACTGACACCAACGCACTGCTCCTGCAATGACCGTGACAATACCATTTATACAATTACCATTACAACCCTGAGACATTTCCTCTTTAATCTCATCAAGGATGAAGAGTGACAATGCAAGATGTCCTATAAGGTCCATCATAATGAGCTTTATTTAGAGTCCTCAGCTCTTGTTTTCTTCCTACCACTTGCTTTCTTCTCATTTATCCAGCTAACACTATATTAACCTGCTTTGTCTCTCGTCTAGTTCACCTGCAGATCCTGCTGGCGGTGGGTCTGGCTGTCTTCTGCTACTGTCTCGTCCTCGGTTGTGTCCTTTGCTGTCGCAGAAGGAAAAGCGTTTCCTCAGAGGACAAGGAAGCAGTTTTCTCGTCTCCTCATCCCATCGAGAGCGTGACTGTGACGTTGACAGCGTCTCCGTGCACTCAGCCTGTCAAGCAGCAGTACGAGGAGCTGGATGGGGATGTGTTGGAGTTCCCGTCCTTTAAAAGCAGCTCTTCTCCCTCTGAGGATGACCTCACTGCTTTGCCCTTTGACCACAGCCCCACCAGGTCTGCTGAGCTGGTGCAATCTCCTGGCTCTGCCTTTCCAATGCGGCGCCTCAGCACCCCGGCGGTTCCCTGCCCACCTAGTAAACCCCCACGTCATGGCAGATCCTCCTTGCCTTCCCTCACCAAACTGAGTCTGGTGTCCAGGTCCCGCCGGGCGATGGGCCGGCGCAGCACCGTGAGCGGTGAAAGTTTCCTTTACAGTGAGAGCAGTCGACTTACTGCTGGTGCTGGTGCCAAGCAGGAGTCCAGTCCGTCACAGTATGGCTCTAACGCCACCTCCTCCAAACCAGCTCCTCTCCTGCACTTCTCCCTGCTCTTCTCCTCGGCCTGCGGCACCCTGATGGTCAGCATCCTGGGGCTCTCTGGGGCCAGCCGAAGGCGCTCCGGTGGGGTGTTCGTCCGGGCCAGCCTCCCTCCCATCTGCCCTTCACCTCAGCAGATCGCATCTCGACGCCGCAGCCTCAGCCACGATCTCCAGAGCCAGAGCTTCGTGCTGCAGGTGGGCTCTGTGGAGGAGCTGCGCACCTGCACCTTGAGACTTGCTGTCTACAGCAGGGACTTCTCAGGCCTGAGGGAGGCGGCACTGGGGGTGGTGGAGCTGCCCTGTGAGCATGTGGACTGGGAGCCCGACACCACCAACACCTACACCCGGCAGCTCAGCCCAGCTCAGGTCAAGCTGAAAAAGGTACATGGTGATTGCATCTTTTCAGTCGTTTGGGGTTGCAATCAAAAGACACAAAGACGCAGGGGGAAACATGAGTTTACACTCTACTGATTGCAGATCTGAGGTCTTCTGTAGGACCTGGTAGCCAGCAGCTGGAACAGAGTCCAAAAAGAACCAAGTAAACATGTCTGCAGTCTGCAAATCTGCCAAACACCTAATTGATCAAGTACAAGTTGGCTCTTCAGTGGTAGCCAACAAAGAGCACAATGCAACACCCTTTAAAGGAATGGTTAAACATTTTGGGTATGCCATTTATTTGACTCCTTGCAGAGAGTTAGATGTGAAGATCAATACCATTCTCATTAGCATAGCTTAGCACAAAGACTATAAACATAAGGGAACTGCTAGCTTGGTTCTGTTGACCTACCAGCATCTATAAAGCTCATTGATCAACATGATAAACCTTGTTGGTTTAATCTGCACATGATCTGACCATTTGGGGTTTTCATGCTAGAACTTTCCAGTCTTTATGCTATGCTAAGCTAACTGTCTGGTGGCTGTAGGTGGGGTCATCACTATGTTCCCCGGGTCCTAATAATTGTGTTCCCCGCTCGGGGAACATAGGACTCTTTTTAGAAAAAAGGTTTAGGGTGAGAGAGCAGGGTGGGTGATGTAAAAAAGTGGGGAAGGGAGGTTAGGGTTAGGGTAAGAAAACCGGGTGGGGGACTTCGTTGAGTGGGAAGGGTCCTATGTTCCCCAGCTCATACAAAGAGGGGAACATAGACATGCAGGTTCATATTGAATGCACCGACATGGTTGGCGTGAAGTATCTTTTGATCTGATGCACAGCAAGAGAGTCAACATTTTTTGTGATGTTTTGCTGTAAATGAAAGGAAGCAGTATCTAACATGACAAGACATTCAAGTCAGTACAGTAATTTGATTTTCTGGCTAAAGATGGAGCATGTGTTGCAGGAGCAGACCTTTAGACTCATGCCAATTGAAGTCTGACCCAAACAAAGACAAAGCCGACTAGAACTCAAAGACCTGGTCTGGGTCTTTGAGCTTTGCCTGATTTTGCTGTACTGTGTATTGACTACTGAGTCATTTCTTTCAAAACATTTTTTAACCAAGTTTCAGTTGATTTAACGGATAGGGGAACTATGCACGCAGGCCTACAGTATAAATAGCACATATCATGTTTTATCCATGAAGGAATGCAGCTTCTAATCAGCTCTCCCATTATCCATTTTTCCACTGTTGTTAGTCATGGTGACATTGTTGTTAGCGACTGCAGAGCAAACAAGCAGAGTGCAGTAAATGGGCAGTGTGCCCACGCCGTGTCCTCTGCAGCTCTGTTAAGACGCTGCCAGAGGGCATTAATGACTGCTGTTTGAAGGGAAGGTCCTCATGTTTTAGGGACAGTCAGTCTGGGTCTGGTCAGGTGTGTCTACTGTACCCCTGAATGTGAGGATTACTCTGTAAAGTCAGGCTGTGCAGTAGGGACTCCATCTTTTTAATGTAGGCACTTCCCAGATTTATAGCAAAACGGCAGGTTTTGTAATCAGTGTAATGGGATGAAGTCAGAGTATTGATGATTACTCCTCTGCATTACATCACTTGTTTTGACATTTCATGGGAATAGAGGGCATGACGTGGCAGCAATTTAAGGGCTGTGCATTTTAGCACAAAATTTTAGCCTGGTCACGACAGGCCTGATATTGATCGTCAGCATTAAGTTTTCTGAGCACTTTATTTTTATAAATCATTCTCTGCAAATGCCACTGGCCTCTGCTTTCTGTTGTCAGGCACGAAAAAGAATAATATTAGGAATGCATAACCTGATGACAGAACATCTATGAGATAAGATAAGATTAAGCTATATTAATCCCACAGCAGGGAAATTTACAGCATCACAACAGTAAAAGTAAAGTGACAGAGCAATATAAAGAGATATTTAAAAATAAAATAACTTAAGAGCAATAATAGTGGAACAAAGCCAATATCAGAAATATCTAATAAGATATGGATTATCTTATCAGATATTAATTAATTAATTCACTTAATGTGAAGTAAAAATTACTTAAAAATATTTAAAATTACTGAAAAAATTAAATTAAAAATAAATAAAATGAAAATAAAACTAGCTAAAATAAAATTAAAATACAAAATTACTAGAAATAAAATGAAAATAAAAATAAAAAAATAAAATGAAAACAAAAAACTAAATATAAAATTAAAATAAAAAAATAGGATAAAATAAGACAGTGTATACAAACAGTGTGTCCTAAAGCACTCCTGTACACATAATAAACTTCTGGATGTTAATATTCCATGGATCTGTTTATTGTGATGAAACTTTTTATATGATCTGTTTTAGCTTTAAGAACAGAGCCTCATTGGGATCTCACTACAATCTGCCTATTTTTTGTTGCTCCTTGAGTTATATTTGAGATTCTGGGACTCTTTACTCTGCCAGATATTTTATCCTGGGCCACTCTTTGATGTTGGCTCCACTCAATTTTGAGCTGCACTGTCTATAGCGTCAAACTGGCTTATTTCAGCTTGTGGACTCAAAGCAGATTTGAGACTCAACTGACAAGATGAAAAAAGCTCACAGACTGGTGACAGACTCCCTGTAATGTGAGATGATTGGTAGCAATGCAAAGCAATAAAGACTATCTTATCCAACAGGCAGAAAGCAGCATGAGCATCTCATTGATTCCTGCTTTAGCTCCTTCTGGGAACCACACCTGGTCTTTTATCTTGTTAAATGCTCATCCTCTATAGTCTCTGGTTTACGTGGGATCTTATTTTGTAGTAAGTCAAAACTGTCTGCTAGAAAATATATCCATATTCAAGTAATTTGCAAGTTTTGAAATGAAAATATTGGCGAGTGGCTCAAGTTTTAATGAGGAAATGTTCATTAAAATGTCTGAAAAGTCATGACATACCAGTTAAACTCCTAATTTTGCAGTCAAGTATTGCAATGCATGCATCTGCATGTAGTGGTTGCAGATTTATTCATTTTTATGGCTTTGTTCAGGCACTGACAGCACTTAGTTTAAAGGGGAAGTGCCTTTTTTTTGTTAACAAATTGGACCTCATTTCTGGGATAAAATACTGCCATTTACTCACCCATTTCACTTTGGAGTCATTTGGAGTATTTCTGATGATATTTGGATTTGACTATGTCCATTTAACAGGAGTAAATGTTTACAAATTGAATTTTCTCAAGTTACGAACAACTCCTGACTGAAATGAGAATAGTAAATAGTGCAGCCCATCTTATTAAACATCTGTCATTTAAAAAAAAGTCAAGTTTGTGTCATTTACTGGCTGCATTTCAGTGCCTGCTTCACTCCTGTTAAATGGATATCATCAAATCCAATATAGTCGGAAATACTCCAAATGACTCCAAAGTGAAATGGGTGAGTAAATGACAGTATTTTATCCCAGAAATAAGGTCCAATTTGTAAAAAAAAAACCTGCACTTCCGCTTTAAATTTCATGTTCTGGTTTAATACGGAAAAAGTGATGTGTTTATTATTATTTAACCCAAACCTTGTACTGCCCCCTTTCTTCTGAGGTTTCCATGCTCTGTAGATCACAGGATGACTCATATAATCAGCCTGTTATGTAACCAAAGATATCTGAAAGAGTGAACAGAATCACCGAATACTCTGGCAGCCATAAATAAGAGCCAGGATGTTTCATCAAGAATATTCTACATGATATTTTTAGTGTAAAACTAGTTTGCCTCCTTCTCCCAAAACTCATGTTGAAATCGTGTTTCCATCATTATCAGCTGCAAAGTTTACAAAAAGGAAAAACATCCCTGAAAATTGAATCCCTTCTTTTGAAAGGTGGTGTGATTGATGCCTCTGAGGCGAGGTGCTAGTGACAGACCGAGGCAGTGACCCGAAACCCACTTGTTGGATGAAATCGCCTTCATGGTCCGCTGCCTGGCCTCAGAAAGTCGCTAGCGGGCTAACAGTCAACCAGCTGATGACTCATCACTCCCCAAATAATGCAAGCAAATGGGATCTGACATAAAATCAGATGGAAATTACCATCATACTTACACATTAGCTATTGCTTCACACACTGAGCCTCGGTGCATATATGTCTGTGTTCCTTTAGGATGGATGGTCAAATTAGCGACGCAGTGCTTAACCCTCACAGCTACATATCACCAATATTGCAAATTAGCTTTAAGTGATTGGAAGCGAGATGCAGATTCAGCCTAGCTGAGCTCCTCTGGCAGGCCAATCCAACATGCCTCATGAATAAAACTGATTATATGTTGGATTTGGATTCAAATTGCAGCTCCTAACCTGTTCATTTACTTTGACAGGCAGTGAATCCCAGTGAACCATTGACTCTGACAGCCTTGGTCGACTCACTCACTGACAGAACTATAGAAACATATTCATGAGCGGGGTTTTTTTACTTTTCTACAGCGTGAATCTGCTCCATTCTCTTGGTTTCTTTCCTTGGTTTAGTTTCATTTCCAGCCTCCCAAACCAAAGAATGAAGAGAACATCTGCTGAGTGAAAGAAGACATGTTGCTTCCTTTTGCTGACTCTCTTTATTTGTCTCTCCTCCCCATCCTCAGAGTGTGAGCTCTCAGGAAACACTGGGTCGCAGGAAGAGCTCGGTGTGTGTGCCGAGGGCTCTGGGCCAGCTCTTCATCCTGCTGCAGTATCAGACGCTGGCCCAGCGAATCAAGGTGATGGTCCGAAAGGCTGAGAACCTGGCCAAGCTCACACGGATCCCAGGAGCTCCAGGTAAACACAAAAATACACTCGAAACAAGACACTGTCTGTCACTGTAATAACCCATGTGCTTTTTCAGGAAATATGTCTTTTATAGTAAGTCATGAGCTAAGGTCACAGAAGGAATTTAAAACCTTTTATTCTACATAATGAACATGTACACAGTATCCTGCCTCTGCACAGTTAAGGTACAAGATCACATCTTTTGGTACAGCCCAGTAATCACTAGTTAGACATGATAAAAGCAGTGACACAGGGACAATATCATTAGCATTAACATAACAGTACATCCACCGACATGTAAACATGCCTTGCTCCTCACTGCCAGCTTTAATAAACTGTTTCAATCTGAAGCCAAACCATTCTGAGTCCTTCCATCCTTGAGCGTGAAAGGAGAATAACTGTTTTTATAAGGTTATTTTAAATGTATTATAACAATTTTCTCAGTTGAACATAGCTTTAAAACGACAAGTTCCTTTGGAAATACATTGCTGTAAGCTGTAACATGAGCACAGTGGCCGACATGTAAACTCTCTATTCTGCCTCAGCCGCAGTCAGACAGACCGGATCCCTGATTGGCTTGTATTGTAATCAGATTAGGAGCCGGTCAGCCTAGTGTCATTTCCCCTCCTGTCTGTATCATATCTCGCTGCATCTGATTTAAAGCTCTGCTTCCATGATGCTGGTGAGGAGAGCAGGAGCTCCTGGAGGAGGAAAAAAAAAATCAAAGCTTCGGCCTTTTTCTGTAGTTTTCACTCACTAGCTACAGACGAGAGCAAACATGCCCAAGAAGTGATCAGATTATTTGAAATGAATAAAGGGATTTATAGAAAAGGAATGATATGTTAAAGTGTTATACACTGCCTGGCCAAAAAAAGTCGCCACCAAAAAAAGGTGACACACACTAATATTTCGTTGGACCGCCTTTAGCTTTGATTACCCGCTGTGGCATTGTTTCGATAAGCTTCTGCAGTGTCCCAAGATTTATTTCCATCCAGTGCTGCATTCATTTTTCACCAAGCTCTTGCATTGATGATGGTAGAGTCTGACCGCTGCACAAAGCCTTCTCCAGCACATCCCAGAGATTCTCAGTGGGGTTAAGGTCTGGACTCTGTGGTGAAAAAGATGCGTCATGCTTCCTGAACCACTCTTTCACTATTTGAGCCCGAGGAATCCTGACATTGTCATCTTGGAATACGCTCGTGCCATCAGGAAAGAAAAAAATCCATTGATGTAATAACCTGGTCATTCAGTATATTCAGTTAGTCAGCTGACCTCATTCTTTGAGCACATACTGTTGCTGAACCTGCAGTAATTATCCAATAGGAGGCTCGTACCTATTTGCTAAGTCAAATCCAGGTGGCGACTTTTGTTTTGGCCAGGCAGTGTATGTGTTATTTGATGGTATGACGTTTATACTGCTATGGCAGGGTTTAGCTGTGTACTTGATGCGTAGCTCCGCCCATCCGGGACTAGTTCAGTACCCGGTTTAATGAGCAGCAGTGAGCAGGGGTTTAATGAGCAGCAGTGAGCAGTTGGTGCAGGTGGTGACGTTCAGTTTTGCGTGATTTAAAATGTAAGTAGTCACTTTTACGGCCACAGGTTGACAGTAGTGTCTGTGTTTTTGTACATATGGCATCGCTGTTTGAAGTGTGGGCTCCGAAAAGTGGCGGCGTCCCGACGCTAACCGGGGAAACTCGGCTAATTAGCTAGCATGGCTCTGGCTGCTCCGTCACCATCAAGCAAGTTCCGACGGCGATCCAGCCACGATCAGGGAAGTCAACGCCCGTTAAAATGTGCCGCGTTATTGTTCCTGTGTTCGTTGATTGTATGTGGCCTTATGATCAGGGATTTAATATGTAGCCGCAAGCTAACCGTGGCAAAGACTCGCCAGCACTTTCAGAATAGGAGCGCCGTGCTGGTACGGTTACCGACCGTGTTTACTATCGCGTTTCCGGTTTGTTTTGGGAATAATTTTATCTTAATGCTAGTGTTGTTTTTAGGTTTGGTGTGTAACAAATTTAAAAAAAAACAACCCCCCAGCCATTGAAGCTTCGAATAGCAGCTCTGAAGCTTCCAATGTCAAAAAGGAGGAAGGTCAGCACTAATGTGTATGCCTGCTACTAACTGTTATTTTCACTGTTGATTATTGTTTTGTTGATTCATTGTTTAGTCTATACAATGTCAGAAAATGGTGAAAAGTGCTGATTAATGTTTCCCAAAGCCCAAGATAACGTCCTCAAGCAAGTTTAGTTGACTCTTTTTTTTTCTCTTTTAATCAAGTGTCTTGTTTTGTGAAGAAAATTTAACAGCACATTAACACCATTTAACTCTTTGAATGCCCGCCATTTTTTTTAAAAAAGAAAGTGCCTTGTTCCAGCGTTTTTGGCCATTTTTAGTCATATTTTAAGAATATTTTTTACTTTCACAGACGACTTTCACCAAAATCACCACTTTTTGTCCGGATTCTGTTTGTTTTACTCTCTAATCTCGATCGTCTCCACTTCCTGCTTTGATCTCTGTGGCATACACAGTCTCTTTATGCTCCGACTACATCTCCCAGAAGCCCCAACATTAGTCACAGGCCAGCGCCGTTTATAGAGAGAGTTGACAACTCAAATCATGTGCACCATCTTTAAGACATAAGTCAGAGCGTTCAGCAATGTCTGCCAATGGAACGAAGATGGGATGTGGCAACAAATTGCTCATTATTTTCTTAAACTGTTTGTAAATGATAAACGGTTCCTCATACTTTGCTAAAATATAAACGCTTTCACAAATATGTGACGTTTAACGTTTGGAGAAGACAGATAAATATGCCTACATCACCTAATCAGCCTTCTCCGATAGGATAATATGCAGAAGTGCAAACGATAATAACAATAATTTGGATCTTGAATATTACGGTAAAATGTTGTATTAGGCAATCGATGATTGTATTTGGTTACTTCTTACACTATAGCATATAATACATTCAGAAAGTTTGCATTCAAATCCTAGCAGAACACAATAATTTGTACAACATTTAGGCAAAATAAGACTCTCAGGAAGGTCCTCCAACAGGAAAAATCATATTTAAATTAAATTATAGCAGTGAAATCAGGGGAGAGCCATTAAAACAGATCTTGAATATTACGGTAAAAGAAAGTAAGCTTCCAGTAGATCGTTCTAACCTTCCACTACCACAATTTCCTCCTAATAGGGTCCTGAGGGAAATAATGCAACCATTTACCACGTCCGAGCTGTACAGAGCAACCATAGGCTGCGCAACACAGCATTTTGTTTTGAAAATAAATGGCATTACAGATATATATATATATATATATATATATATATATTTCTCTTTTGAAAACTGTCGCACTTGCATTGTTGATAAGGATGGTTTGATTAGTCTTATGTCTTAAACATGGCATCCACAAAAACACGTGACTACCTTTGAATCAATCCCATGACAGAATTGTCCTGAACGTTCTAAACACCAGTTGTCGGTACTCTCTCTAATACATGACTCTGTCACAGACTGTGTGAGAGCGCCCTCTTATGCCTGCTGCCGAAAAAACACTTTGACGTATAGATATGTTTATGGCACTTACAGTTAATAAGGTCAAATCAAAGATGTTTTACTTTTTTCTTTAACAAAATACTCAAAACTAATGGGTTGATGATTGCATTTCTGATGTTAAAAATGTTAACTGTGGAGCCAAAACAACAGACCAGTTATTTTACTGCTCATTTTTCATTTGTTTACCCTCGTAGAATCATTTCGCTATTTAGTAGAAATCTGAAATGAACAAACCAAAATGACTGTGTGGGTGTATTTTTTCTCCAGACCACTATGTTGTCATCAACCTGCGTCAGGATGGCAAAGTGATCAGTACCAAGGAGACCAAAGGGGCCAGCGGTCCGAACCCCGTCTGGAACGCTCCCTTCCTGTTTGACCTGCCCTCTGGTGACATCACTCAGCTGCCGTTGCTCCTTGAGTTTATCGTCATGCAGGTAGGAAGTTATTTCAATACATCACACTTTAGATATGCAGTTTGAGGTTATGCTTGGTGTGCTGGAGAGAGGTGTTGCTCTGACATTTTCTCTCCATACAGTTTAACATCTCAAGAAGCAAATTGGTGTCATGGTGTGTTTATGTGTGATTTCATTGTGATCATTATTGTTATTGTATAACCCATAAATTCACAATTTGACATATTTTAACAAAATTAATCACAACTACCAACAGTCACAGTCCTAAAACTCTGTGCTGATGTGTTGTTGCGTGTTATGTTGTCAAAGTTATCAGCAAAATTAACAGCTTCAATCTCTGAGGAACTACATTAGCATTATTGACGGTTGCGTTCGTTCACTAGTATGTAGGTAGACAACGTTAACTTTGTAGCACTCCCTCAAATAATGTAACGAAGCACAATACAAGATTGTCAGTCCTGGAGTGTTTATAGCCACGGCTGCTGATCCGAGCCGTGTCGACACGGGTTGGAAAATCCTGTGTCGACACGCTAATTTCAGTGTGCTTTTTCTTTGTTGTTACTCTGTACAAATGACATTTGTACATCTATCCATCCTGGAATAGGGATCCCTCCTTTGTCGCTCTTTTCTTTTTCATTGTTAAAATAGTTTTTCCTCTCTCAGTGTCGTTTGTAAAGGACAGGACGATGTATCCTGTACAGATTGTAAAGCCCTCTGAGGCAAATTTGTGATCTTTGACATTGATATTAGTCACTGAATATCTTTTAATTCAATTTTGTTTGTATTTTCAGGGCCGTCTCTATACAAAGAGCAGTATTTTGGGTCGCGTCCTGATTGGCAGCGATGCATCGGAGGCGGGACAAGGACACTGGAAGGAAATGTGCAGTCGGGGTCAAACGGAGACGGCTCGCTGGCACGCCATCCAGGCAGAAGTGTTGTAGGACTCATTGACAGATGGACTGTGCTGCTGTTCCTCCTCCACCCAGTGAGTGAAGCACAGAGGTGGAGTTAGATGGGAACAACATGTGATTGGGCTGCACACTCTTTTCTCTCCTTTTAGTCTTTTCGGTCAGTTGTGGATTTTTTTTGGCAGCTTTGGTAACTTTGATATTTGCTTTGATTTTCTTGTCATTTATTAACAGATAAGGTTCATGACTTCAACTAGTGCCCATGCTGTTATTTAATTCATGACCAATCAGTTAATTTTATGAACATTAAAAGACTAATAGGTAGCACTGACTAACTCAAATGGGTGAGTCCAAATTCAAAACATCAGAGCCCTGGTGTGTCCTCTAATGCACTGAGACCATAGACTGTACATAAATAGTGGATGGAGCTATCATGACGTCACCCATTGGTTTGTTAATGGCATTGAAGCCCATAAGGAAGTAACTAAACTTCATTCTTTCCAACAGCCAGCAGGGGGCGACTGGTGGTTTGGAAAAGAACATGAACAGTAATATTAACTGAAATGCTAATTATGGCTCATCATAATGTTGCTTACCAGTAAAAGGTGCCAATGACTCCTCAGATGAAGGAAACTGTCTGAAGCTGAGAGCTCAGAACATCAGCGCTGCTCCTCTTCAGGATGTCATGACAGCAGAGACCTGTCAATCACACGGTAGCCAAGGTTATTTCACCATGTATTTGGCCATAATTCAGCAATTGGACACCCTGATGTATTATAACATTATTTTAACTAACCATTCAAAACATGAACTCATATTTACAGTGTTTCCAGAGTACACCAGGAGAGAAAATTATCATTTTCCCATAGACTTCAATAGAAACAGGTTAAGTTGCTTACGTGGGAATGAGCTTCAGTGAACAGACCCCTGTGTTGCCCACTGGTTTTGACTGATAGTAGTTAATTTGAGGGTTACCTTCTGGACTTGACCAGCCATGACTCTTGAGATTGCAGTGAATCCCTTCATACCAAACATGACACACCATCTTACTGGGAAAGAGGCTGAATTTCACTCTAAAGATCTGCAACACCTCCTTAGCAAATTATTCTTCCTCTACTTTTAGAACTTTTAGAATAATTTGATTTCCTGGGGAAAGATCTGAATCTGATGCTCCAGGTGCATAGCTGTGGCTGCAGGAGCAGAGGAGTGGACTAAACCATTGTACGCTTTGTGAAAGGGGTGAGCCTCCACTATGTACACCGATCAGGCATAACATTATGACCACTTCACAAGAGCTGCAGTTCTGGAGATGCTCTGACCCATTCCTCTAGACATCACTGTTTGGTTCTTGGTGTCATATTCACTCAAATCCTGATGCTTGAACATTCCAGACATTTAGAGTTATATTTTTTGGGGGAGTTATCGTTTTTATTGATTGCCTCAGTTGGGATTGGCACCTGTAGCATTCAGTTACATCTCCTAGGCTGAAGGCTCTTTCTGTGGCTAGCAGCGTCGGATTACTTCACGCCTTGGTCTCCAGCTATACCACAGAGAGATGTGCCGATGCTTTTCAGGTTGAGCACAATCCAACGTTAACATTATTTCTGTTGATCTAGATCCTTTGCTTGCCTCCATGGCCGCAGAACACTGAGTTTGAGTGTGAGTTTCTTTCATGTGTGGCAGCGGAGTGTAGAAATGTGGTCAGGATCACACCGGCTAAAAAAAACAAAACAGATCGGATCAGGAATTTAAGAGGAGCACTTACTACCTGTAGCATTGCTGCCTATAGAAGCCAGTATTTTAATATTTACTACAGTAAATACTCCACATGTTGGTCCTGAAGATAAATAACTATCTGAGGGGGGACAAGCACTGATCACTGTATGGAGGAGGGACGTGCAGCAGCTTTCTCCATATCAACAGTATTCTGCCTTTGTGATTATCTCCACTGTGACTTCTGAAAACTGCAGTCTGTAGAACTCTATCATACTGGTTGTGTGCAACTTGTGCTGGTGTTGTGGTGCTGTTCGTATTGTGCCCAGAGGCTACAGATGGAGCACACAGGTCTGCTCGTGGTTTGCTGTGGTTAGTTACTGTGCCGGTATGTGTCCTCACACTGTAACGCCGCTCCTTGCCAATATTTATGAGGTCAGTACAGTGGCTTCACTTAGTGTGGCATGCCTGCTGAGTTATTGTTTTACTTTGTTCACTTCCAGGAAGGATTTGTTGGTTTTATTCTCTTATCATTTGCTGGAAGCTACAATAAACTTTCACAGATTCACCACAGCTCAGCTCTGATATGTACTCTAAGATTTCTATTCACCAATAATGCAAAAACAGATCAATAGTGAAGAACCGTTTCACATTTTGTCCACCGTGTTGGCTTTTATTATTCAACACGATCTGCAGCAGTGTCTCATTTTTTAAGTCACGAGCTTCAGTGAAGAATAACATTGAAGCTGATTGCATGAAGAATTAAGCATGGACACATTTTCTCTGCAGTCAGTGGATTATCGTTTATTGTTATATTATTTTAAAATAGAAACTGAGCTACCTAGAGCTATTTTAGACAGACTTGAACAGGCATAAAAACAACTATGAATTAAATCAGTGCTAAAGTAATTACATTAAGTAAGGAGACCTGAAACACAGTAACATTGTTCTTAGTTGTAATGAGAATATTGTTTTTTTCTCTCTTTTTTTTTTTTTTTTAGCCACAGGACACATTAATTTTACACTTAAAAACAAAGAGAGTTTAAAGAGCAACACCACAGTGTCCCGACTGAAGAAATATTTCTTTATATTTAATATTTGAGAAACGTGATGCCCTCTCCAACAAACTGAAGGGATTTAACATGCCAAATAACAGGTTTATTATGTTACTTGTTACATATATAATAATGACAGACATTTTAGTGTAATTTTTGTTGTTTTTTAGGAAGGAATCGTTGTTTGTGTTGTGTATTTATATTATTATTAACCATGTTGATGCCTGCTTTGTTTCAACTGGACATGAATGTCTTTGCTTTTGAAATGGAACACTTCCAAATAATTTAAAATAAATAGATGTGTATATATACAGTATATAAATGTTTTTTGATGTGGATTTTATTCAGTATTCAGTTTATTTTTTATTTGAAAAATAAACATCATATCCCTACAGCATCTAACCCAGGAGATGGAGTATGGTATGTTTGTGAAAAGTATGATGTAATTTTGGTCATGGTATGGCATCAACATGATCTGGTAGAGACTTAAGAAGTTTTTTTTTGTATGTTAACTAGCTTAAATATGGAGCACCACCACTATGATTGTTTAAATAACTTGCATCAGATATTAACTGAAGCACCACAGCTGAGCAGCACAGATGGAAAACTCCTGATTTTATGGGAATATGGGGACATTTTCTGCTTCACACAGGAAAAAAAAGTCAAAAACTTAAACTCTTCGAGCCCATGAAGACAGACACAAGTCCTGCTGGTGTGATTATTGGAACAGCACAATAACAATTTTTAAAGCAGAATGTCCCTTTGATTCATATTGCTGAGGCACATAAAAACCTTTCCTCTTGTCTTTCCTGCTGGGTTTTTCACCCTGTTTGCCTTCAGTCTGTTAGTCATTGTTTCCTGTTCGCAGTGGGTGACATCCCTCCAGTAGTTATAAATATCCATATGATGAAGGTGATGTAATCTAACTCCTAGGGTGCTATTATGTCATATCACATCACTAAACTAATGTTACTATACCACCACACACACACTCTGATGCACACACCCACGCCAAAAAAAAAAAAAGCCGGAAAACCGTCACAATGTGTAAAATGTGGAAATTCACATCTTAAGAGTCCAGTTGGATGGAAAACACATTCTCACACTTAATTACACTCACATCACATCAAGCCATGCTTCCTGCTCAGCTTTTTCTTTTTCTGTCTTCCCTTTTGACATCAAGTCACAGCTCCCTTCATCATGTGTCATTTACAATTTGTTTATCCAGGTCCATGAAAAACGCTCCAGAGCTGAAAAGAGTTGGTTTATTATAATGTACAAGAAGGTACAGACACCTAGATGATGTCTATAAAGGTCATTGGTGGTATATTTGCTCATGTACTATACTTAATTAGATAGATGATAGATGACGTAATTTTTACAAAAATAATCCTAAATCCTAAAATATATAGTGAACAGCAGCAAACAGCAGTGTCAAATCAGTTTTAAGGTAGTTTTTCTGCTACTTTGTCCTTTTGTGTCACTATATTTTGGAAGTCAGTATTGTACTTTTTATTTTGCTGCATTTATTTGACAGCATTATTTATTTGGCTTGTTCTGATTATTGATATAAAATCTATATAAACTAATAAATGATGATATAGTATTGTGGATTAAGCCCCCAGGTGAAATATAGAGAAACTGAAATTAACACCAACTTTACCAGCTGTTATATTACTGATGTTAGGTTAATGCAGCACAAATTATAATGCATCTTGAGTTCTTTTGATACTACAGTATATTTTTATGCTAATACCTACAGTTAGTGTTCTTACTCGAGGTGTTAAATTAAGGGCTTTTACTGGGTAGTTTTACTGTAGCATTGCTACTTTTACTTAAAAAAACATCTAAGTAGTTCTTCATAAATGATGTAAGCTAAAGTAAGTAAACTAATACTGAAATGTAAGTATTGGGGATTATCAATACTGACTGAATTAGAGTGAATTTGAACAAATATTTTATCCTAAGATGCTTCTGCTGTGCTTTGGAATAAACCCTTTAAATATGAAAGCACAAAATGCTGCACATGCTGTTAAGTGTACGGGATATGAAATAAAATTCCTGGCTTGAGGCTGTAAAGCATTTGATACAGACATGCCTCTCTTTGTTTATTCCTGTCATCTGCACTCCTCTGCTCAGTAAAGATGCTTCAAAGCAGCTATAAGAGGAAAATATAGGCGTTTACAGAGGGATTTGTTGGTGCTGCTGTCTAGTAATTCACCCTTAGGAATAATTTAATGATGCTTTGTAGATCAGTTTGAAGCAGTAATTATTTAGGATTTACCTATTAAGCAGTTTGATTTATTTTAGCTCTTTAGTTCTTGCTGCTGCTACAAAGTAGTTTCCCAGGTTGGGATCAGTAAAGTAATTCTATTCTAGTTCATCAGGTGAGACAGAGCAATGGTCCAAAGGTCCAGTGGTCTAAATGGTCCAAAGGTCCAGTGGTCTAAATGGTCCAATGGGCCAATTGTCTAAAGGTCTAAATGGTCCAATGGGCCAGTGGTCTAAAGGTCTAAATGGGCCAATGGGCCAGTGGTCTAAAGGTCTAAATGGGCCAGTGGTCTAAAGGTCCTATGATCCAATGCTCCAAAGGTCTAAAGGTCCTATGATCCAATGGTCCAAAGGTTTAAATGTCCAATGGTCCAAAGGTTTAAATGTCCAGTGGTCTAAAGGTGGTTTACTGCAGAGTTTCTGGACCACAATCCATTCATTAATATGTTTATATTTCAGCTTCAGACTTGATCATATGGGAATGGACAAATTATTCTCGCAGATTTCCCTTCTTTATTCACACTCCAGCTTAATTACTTATAAGACTATTTTTGGGCTTTCATGTTTGCGTGTTCCCCTGTGGTAACAGGTTATCTCAGGGTTCTCCAGCGCCCACAGTCCAAAAACATCAAGGTTAGGTTCACTGGTGATTTACTGGATCTGCTCCAGCTCCCCAAAGACCCTGAATACAGGATAGGCAGTAAGAGTAGTTGACTGACTGACTGACTGTTGTGTGTCTCGTTCTCTCCCAAAGACAAAAAAGACAGAAAAATGAAACTAGAGATAACTCCGTCCAGTCCAGTGAGCAGCAGTCTCTGGTTTCCTCTCTACTCACTGTTTTGGCTCCACTGATCCACACATACCTGCTTCCCCAGCTGTCTGTTCAGCTCTCTGGGTAGAAGTCAGTAATAATTCCTCTGTGAAACAGTGCAAAGTTTTATGTTTTCATACGAGGGTACACTGAGGGTTTGTGTGGGAAATAACTTTAGCATGGAAACTCTCATTGTTAAGCATTAAATCTGGCTGATGATTTTGGGACTAATGATCTCCAGCCTTACGGAGCTCAAACATCCTCCACACTGCACTGCAGGATGCATCAGTGACTCACTCCTTTAGTTTGTAACCCACGGTCTGACATTTACTGCTCATCACTACGCACCTGCCTTCATCTGAGTAGACAACAGGGCCTTTCTGTTTTGGGGTTAAAGTGGAAATGTCTTCCACGACACTTAATTGGATGCTGAGACGTGCCACCCACATGATCAATCAGCTTATACTTCATCAGTATGAAGTATAAGCTCCATCCTGAAACAAGACAGATAAGCAGCAGCTGTGAGCTCTGTTGTCTTCAGGCTGATTCACCTCATCTCACTCCATCTTGGCCACATGTATCGATGTGCTCTGTTTCCACTCAGCACTCAGATCAATAACAGCAGCACAGTCCCTGCCTTAAGAGTGGACAGGCTGTCAGACAGTAACCTCTCCTGTCTGTTTACGTCAATGGTTAAAGCACTGTGGCCCCAGTTAGAAGTGGCAAAACACTGCACAACTGCACAGACAGAATAAAGAATATGAGGGTTTTCCTCTTCTGTTTTTCTTAAATATTGTCCTTAACTGTAAACTTGATTTAATCATTAAAAATGCACAAACCATTCCCCATGTTTTAAGTTAATTAATGTTTAATATCTGAGGCGTTTCTCTTATATCCAGTGGAGGAATATAAGTTCACTTTCTGAAGTACTGCACTTCGTTCTCTGTACATTTTCATGCTCGGTCTGTCCAGTGAAAGCATCCATCCCCATTTGTTTTCTGACAAGCTGAAGCATGAGTTGTCACTGGTGTTGGTGTTGTGTTATATTCTATAAATTCATTCAACATACTACCTTACTGACATTTTACACTGTGACATTTTTCAACATACTCTACTCTGAAACTGTTATTACAATTTTAGACATGCTATAATAAGGCTCTTTCACAATTTTTTTCAACATAATAAACTATGAATTCATTCAACACACTATGATAAAGATTTTAGATGACTTTTTTTGGACTTCAAGGTGACATTTTTCAACTTTTTTGCCCAGACTATATTTATGTCAATTTTCATCATGCTGACCCTCGACCATGTGTGATTGTGAATTGTGTATTATTTGTGTTTATTCTTTGGAGACATCCTCAGATGGTGGAACGTCCATCAGATCTTGCAGAGCATTTCCTGAACCAGTCATATGGTACGGTACCACCTGACAGCTGGTCTGCACAGTCCTTCAGGAGTCTTGGTTAGTCTTTCCACTGATCCAAAAGTCTGCAGTGCTGGTTTGGTCAAATTTAACCTGCAACTCACAGAGTTGGATGTGAAAATATGCAGCTGCTAACCCACTGCCGGCCTCTTTTTTTTTTTCTTTTTTTTTTTTAACCACTTTTAAATGATGATTTTTTTTTTATAATATATTATATATATATGTGGGAGGAAACTGAAGTACTTGCAAAAAACCTGGGGCAACACAGTTTTGCTCATGTGTGGCCCTTAACGACTGATAATGACTGTGTGTCCTCTAAACGGCCTTGTCACTGCCTTCCAGAAGCTTTTGATGCGACCGATATTTGGTGTTTCCAGATACTTTATCAGTGTCTCCACTATTTCCGTGTGAATCTGTGGATATCTGCTTAGCAGCCTCCTCGGTGATACCAGTGCGCTGAAGTGTGATTTTTGGAGGTCCTCAAGAGCTGCCTTGGCAGTGTTCTCTTAGTTTTTATACTTAGGCTTCACAGTGATGTCACCTCTTTCTTGCACCTCTTCCCAGAGCCCTTTCGCCAGGATCTTTCTTCAGGTCAATGTTTTCTAATCTGGTAAATCAGGGCCATCGCCTGGTCCAAGCAGCACTGCTCGCTCCATCCATGTCCAGGATTGTGAAGCTCTAGAAAGTCCGTTTCTTTTGAGACATCCTCAAATGATGGAAGGTCCTCTTCTTCAGAGGTGTCCTCAAATGGTTGAACATCCTCTTCTTCAGAGGCGTTCTCAAGTGGTGGAACATGCTCTTCTTCAGAGGTGTCCTCAAATGGTTGAACATCCTCTTCTTCAGAGGCGTTCTCAAGTGGTGGAACATGCTCTTCTTCTGAGGCGTTCTCAGATGGTGGAACATCCTCTTCTTTGGAGATGTCCTCTGATGGTTGAACGTCTTTATCTTCAAAGAGTGAGAGGCGACCTTCCTTCTCAGGTAGTGTAATGTTGTCTTCCTCATCTGAGTCATCGTCTGAGATGTACTCTGAATCTGATGGCAGTTCCTCAGATGTTGCAATGCAGTTCTCCATCTCATAGAAGCCCTCTGGCAGCACTCCTGCGAGCTCCCTCATCACGTCGCATGACATGTCTCTGCAGATGTCGTAATAATGTGCCGGATGGTTGATCCAGTTCCTTGTGAACTTCATGAAGTAGTCCACCACA
Source organism: Synanceia verrucosa (assembly GCA_029721515.1). Lineage (NCBI taxonomy): Eukaryota > Metazoa > Chordata > Actinopteri > Perciformes > Synanceiidae > Synanceia > Synanceia verrucosa. The sequence goes on from CM056549.1 coordinate 6,098,402, forward strand.
GGCTGAATCTCAGCTTTGACGTGGTGTGTGTGTTTGTCGTAAGGTTTCAGGTGATTGCAGAGTACTTTCTTGAGCCCCGTGGCCATGCCGCTGTGCAGGCCGCCGGAGATGTTCCAAGATATCCTCCTGTAGAGACACACCTGGTCCTTCATCATTGTATCTTCCTTATGTTGTGCTTGAGAGACCTTGGCCCCCACCAGGCCATCCAATAAATTGTTAAATTAAAAAAAAAAAATAAAAGTAAAAAACAATATTTTTAAATAAATGTATTTCTATACTAAGGTGCATTAAAAGCGCAACAAAGTCAATGTAAAATAAAATTTGATACAACTACTTTGTATACAAAAGAATGTTTTGTTTACTACCACTCGTGGCTATTGAAACTATGGTACGGTACCAATCCCTGTTTTTGCATGTGTGATTCGTGAGGACATTGTTTGAAAGCTTTCAACGAGTTCTTTTGGTGATTTGAGCTCAACTGGTCAAGGCTTTAAAAACCAGGAGGAAAAATGCCTGCAGCCACGTTATGCACAGACATAATGTGCAGGTTATGGACTGGCCGCCTTATTCCCCGGATATGAATCCGATTGAACACCTTTGGGACAATCTGGATCGCCGTGTACGGCGTCGTATTCCACTGCCGGTGACGGTTGCTGATCTCCGTACTGCACTCTTGGAAGAGTGGGAAGCGATTCCAGTGGCCGAAATCAACGCGCTCATCATGTCTATGCCACGACGTCAGTATCAAATGTCAGTATCACACAAGATACTGACATTTGTAATCCATGTCGATTAATTTCTCTATTGTTGCTTTTGTTCATTCATGTTCAGTATCATACCAAGGGAAGTCGCCCGATAAATTATGAAAATTCAAATTAATATTGAAAAAAATACAATGTTGCATTTTTAATGCCTCTTAGTGTATAAAAATAATCTATATGTATAAATAGAGTATTTTTGATTTACTGATAGAGAAAGTAGATATACAATTGTGGACCACTGCTTTTTAAGAACACAAAAATCAACAAAAGCTTTGTTTGTGTTTACAGTGATTTAGGTGCTTTATATTGTCCTCATGGTCAGACTAAAGATGATTCCTTGTGAACCTTCTTGAACATCCCCCTCTTGTGGAGCTGTGAGGTAAAGCATGTGCAGACTGAAAGGTTAACATTTAATCTACATTAGGTCCAAACAAACACACCCTGCCTCTCTTTGAAGACAAAATCTTGCACATTATTTTACAAAATCACTTGTGTGTGCATGAATGCATGTCGGCCCTCACATCTGGACTCACTGCAGACCTGGTGGAGGATCAGAGAACATTCATCAACACTTTCTGTGACCATGATTAATGAATGCTTCGTCACCATTAGACCAGCCTTCACGCCCTCTGACGTCAGCTCAGAACTTTAACCCCTCTGGCTCAGGTTGCTCTGGGTCCTGAAATCACAGCAGGGTCAGAGGTCTCGAGTCCGTCGGCACCGGATCAAATGCCTGCTGGATCGAAGAGGACAGCGACACTGCTCAAGCTGCTGGGAGTGTGGAAGTGATCGACAGAGAAAACATGTAATCTGATGTGTTTTCAAAGGTCCATGTCATCAGGACATTAGGGACTGTATAAAAATGATTTGGGCTTTCACTTCAGCTTTGCTGTTATTTCCTTTGGGCCCTTCCCTTTACTTTGAACAAAACTACAAAATAATATGACTGTATTATATAATTTGTTTAACCACCTCTAACTAAACTGATAGTGAAAGAGTTTAAAGGCATAAAACTGTGCAACAAAACACAACGAAATGTTATTCATGTGTATATTCCTTTAATCCCATCCATCCATTATCTACCTCTTATCCTCATAGGGTCGGGGGGGATGGAGCCTATCCCAGCTGTCTTAGGGTGGAAGGCAGGGTACACCCTGGACAAGTCTCCAGTTCATCACAGGACACATAGAGACAAACAACCACTCACACTCACATTCACACCTACGGTCTATTTAAATTATCCAATTAACCTAATCCCCATGCATGTTTTTGGATGGTGGGAGGAAGTCAGAGTACCTGGAGAGAACCCACACAGACATGGGGAGAACATGCAAACTCCACACAGAAAGACCCCGGGCCTGGAATCGAACCCGGTACCTTCTTGCTGTGAAGAGACAGTGCTAACCACTACACCACCTTTGTTTAACCACTACTAACTAAGCTGATAGTGAAAGAGTTTAAAGGCATAAAACTGTGCAACAAAACACAACGAAATGTTATTTATGTGCAATTATATTTCTTTACTTAAAGTTAGATATCTAATGGTTGCACTGTAATTTTTTTGCACTCAACCTCAGTTTTAAAAATGAGAAATAATTACGAATTGGCTCAGATTATGTTGTAGCCTGATATGTTAAAGGATAAAATAGAAATCCATATACATGAGGAAATTTCAAAGACCCTACTCTGCTCCAAAAATACATAAAATATTAACAGTATATAACCCTCCTCCCTTTCCTGACCCTCCCAATATTTTTGCATACAGTCCCTTTCTCCACTTAGATCCCTTGAAAAACTCATTTTATGATGCTTTATATGAGTCTTATAAAAGGAGGATGTTTTTATTCACCTGTCAGTGCCTAAATACAGCGTCTCCTAACCTAGATACATCTGAATGTGCTTGCAGTGCAGCAGGTGTTGTCTGCTCACACACATATTTTTTCCCACACAACAAGCCCTCCCTGCTGTGCATCCAGCAGGACAGCATGGTGCAGGACTGCAGCTGCAGGAGAGGCTCAGTGAAAGCTACAACCAAGACGTGTTAAAGACTCTGAGGCCCAAATGTTCCAGAGCAGCTGGACTCAGTGTGCCTCCCTCGTCTCCGTGTAAACAACGTGCCCGGCGACGTTAAGCAAAAACACATGAGACTCGTTTCTGGTCAAAACATCTCCATTGTTGTGTTTGCTGACTTCTGCACGAAACATGTTTGAGCTTTTGATGAGTTTGAGGATGCTGTGAAAGGGAGCCATTAGTGGCGTTTCAGCTCTTCAGACCATTAATGGACTGCATTTCATGGGCTGAGGCCTTATTTTCTCAACGCTGCAAACAAACAAAAGAGATGAGACCGTGACCACATTCAGACCAGATTAGAATTAAGATTTGAACCTTCCAGTTTGTTTGATGACAAATTCAATCATTTTCACTAGATGTTCAAAAAATAAACACTTTTGCATAACCTTTCACAGTATTTGTTATTTTTTCTACAACTGTTGGCTTTGCAGCAACTAAAAAATGTGACGGCAGAGCTATTGATGAAGCATCTTGACATTGTGACGGACACTTCACAAGTACAATTTGAAAAATACCCTAACTCTCACTTCACTCTGGCAGACAAACACACTGGTTTCTGTTCATTTACAAATCCCTCATTGGTGAAAGTCTGTTATGTCTCCAGTCATTTCTCAAAACTCACAACTCCAATCGTATTCTGCACTGAGTTTTCTGCTGCAAATGATTCAAATCACCTGCAAAAGTCCTTAAAGTTGACCTCTCTCATTCCACTTACCATTTTAAAAACTTATTACATCCCTTAACTCAACATCTTTGCACTTGCTTAGCAGTTCACTCCTGTCATATTCATGTACTGTGTTGTTCTCTCTCTGGGGCTCTCTAATATTTTTATTATCACGTCCCGTGTTGCCTCTTTACCCAGGTCGTCATTGTAAATGAGAAGAAGTTCTCAAGTGACTCACCTGGTAAAATAAAGGTTAAATAAATAAAAGGAAACGCCTTGCTATTTGTGATAATAAAGAGATAAAAAAATAATCTTCTTTCCCACCACAAATAACATAATAGATTCATGTATTCAAGAATGCATGAATACATTTACTTCTCACTCACTTGAGCCAAATGAATTGTTACAGCTGTGAGGTGTCAGGAATGTGAATTGTTGGTCTTCTTCCTGAAGGGGAAAGTGAAAACTGAAATTGTTAAATACCATATTTATAGTAAATGCAGTGATGTTCTGCAGGATGCTATTCTAAAAATAACCTAGACAGACCTCAGAGAGCGCAGACCTCCACCAAGGCAGCATTCTGAGAGAGCGTATACTCCTGCAAGCCCACAACACTGAAGAGTGAATGTTTTGATTTTGACGCACCTTGAAACCCACATTTAACATAGTATTCACATATCATGTACTTTTTATTTATTTTTCATATTTTGTCTGAATCTGAAAAGACTAAAATACCAGTAAAACTTTGCAAATACTAAGGGGTCATGAATGGCTACTTACATATGTTGCATTGATATATTGCTGCATTAAATATATTTGTTTAAAGGGTCATTGTGACCTTGACCTTTGGCCTTCTAAGGTCATTTCTGGGTTATAAACTAAATGACATACCCTCTATGTGGTAGTAACCATAGATTGTTTAATTTTGATAGGGAAATGTGCTTTTCACCAAAAGGTCAATATTTGACTGATTTCTGAGCCGCAATTTTGTCCTGTATGCACAGGTTTTCTCGATTATTGCAGAAAATATTAATATTTTCCCATAAGATTATAAATTTAGAATTCGTTTCTGGATATTTTGAGACCAGTCGTATTGCTCTAGCCCCTTCTTACATGAAGTTATGGTTAAAAATGCATATTTGACCTTGGTGACCTTGACCTTTTACTGATCCTGACCAAACTGGATCAGTAACTTGTGGATTCTTATATTAGTTTATAAACCAAATTAGGTGACGATTGGCTGAAAATTGTACACCCTGGAGCGTTCAGAAATATGCAAAATCTCCCACACGTTACTATGGCGTGACCTTTCATTTGACCTTGATGACCTTGAATCGGAGCCGATCACCAAAAAAGTTAGACCACTTCTGACCAATCCTGAAAGTTTCGTCAAAAACTTTTTGAGTTATTTTGCAAACCAAGAAACAAACAAACAAACAAACCCTGGTGAAAACGTAACCTTCTTGGCGGCGGTAGAGTAACTTTCAGCGTGAACTCTATTTCCCATGATTTTGGTGTTACTGATTAATCGGGACACCATTTTTGACAGCAGCTTCCAGCTTTAGAAAAAAAAGCTGTGAGGGCAAATGAGCAGCATTACGTCCACTACAAGTGTTTGTTTTTGCTTGTGACAACATTATGGAAAGAAGCCTACAGAGTTTTCCTACCTTTCACTTTCTGTTTATTATTGTGTCCAAGTGAATGAGGGGTCTCGTGAGATCTCACTGTCAGTGTACAGCTCAAATAAATACAGACAAAAATCAAAATCACATTGTCAAAATGATGAAAACATTCAGCCATGACACTGAACATTTTATTTTAGATAAAAATAAAAACTAAATTACACTTTCTGTTTTCACCATGGATTTATTCCACTTTTCCACCAACACTTCATTTCACAAGGTGTCCCTTTTAGGCACAACAACATGGGAAAACAGGTTAAAAAATGCCAAAGTTACTCATAAAAAACTGCATTTCTAACTATTAAACACTTATAAAATACCTCCAGGGGAGAATCAGTAATACATGTGTGTTCTGTTAGACAGTGGATAAACTAAAAGAGAAAAAGAGGAAGATAACGTGGAACAAAGGATTTCATTATTGTGAGGCCAGCTGTTGTCCTCAGCCCTGATAGCTTTGCAGCACACCACTCCCATCCAGACTGGGGCCACTCTGCGTCACCTCGCCTCTGTTCTCCTGCCAGGGGAAATAAATAAATAGGAGTAAACCAATAATGGAAGTCAGATGATGATGATGTGACAATGTTGCGGGAAAGACTTCAGGTTCAACATGTGATGAACAGAGGGTCAGCTCTGAACAGTTTTACTTTTGTAAAAAACAAAAAAAGAAAGAGAAAACAAAGCCTTGCACAGTGTTTGATATCTGCAAACATTATGACCTCCAGTCAGGAAGAGCTGCTTTATTTATTGCAGGATGTTGTTTTGAATTAAGGGGAGATCACAGCTCATTTTGCAGCCAGTTTGATCACAATAGTTTCTTAATTAAGAGCCTCAGATTGAAGTCATGACACACAACAACCAGGGCTGGCCCAAGCCTCCATGGGGCCCTGAGCAAAATTTGAATTTGGGGCCCTCTATTACTGCCAATAATACCATCCATCCATCCATTCTCTTCCACTTATCCAGGGGTTGGGTCGTAGGGGCAGCAGCTTAAGCAGGGAAGCCCAGACTTCCCTCTCCCTGGCCACTTTGTCCAGCTCTTCTGGAGGGATCCCAGGCCAGCCGGAGACATAGTCTCTCCAGTGTGTCCTGGGTTCTCCTGCTGGTGGGACGTGCCCGGTACACCTCCCCAGGGAGGCGTCCAGGAGGCATCCTAACCAGATGCCAGAGCCACCTCATCTGGTCAGCCAATAATACTATATATACTTTATATAAACTCAGGATTTTTTGCCCCTTGTAAAAGAAATTTTACTGGCCTGTCATATAGCAGGTGGGAAATTTCAATACTGTTTTACATAAAGCTACGCATCTTAATGATATTTATGACTATCATTCTTGAATTTGTGAAAAGAACAACATGACATGAACTTATGGGGGAAGCACTTCTTCTGCTGCTGCTCTTGATGTGTTTGTTCAGAACATGCAACATTTTTAACGCCTGCTTTGATCATTTAACTACAACAACGATCAAAGTTTTCATCAGAAATATGAGCTAGTATGGGGTGAAACTCTGCACAAAGCTAGGCTAACAGGCTAATGTTCCAGAACTTTCCATCACATGAACCACTAACAGACCCACCTTAAATATGAAAGAACTGGTGACAAACTGTCGACCCTTCACTTCTTCCTCCTGTCTGAATTTTTTATTTTACTTTTTTTACTCCCTGACTTTTGAGGCATCCTGTCGTCTCCTCCTCCACTCACTGTCTGAAATGTTAACTCTCTGCAGGCCTCTGATGGAGCAGCTGGACTGAACCATTTTACTAAACAGAGAGGGGGCGCTGAGAGAAATCAACTTAGTGTACACTGTAAATAAAATATACATGTGACTGTAAGTTAATAAGTGTCATATTATTTTGTCAGTATTATGTTATATCAGGGGCCTCTCTGGTAAGTATCCATCCACCCAAAGTCATTTTTAAGTTCAGCTTTTACAGTTTTCACTACCATTTTAATGAAATTATTTAAAAATATTGCAAAAAAAAAAGGTCTATGTAGCCACTCTTAATTAAATTTACCTGTGAGTGATCGGTAATACATCATCAGATAAGCCATCATAGCCTGATGTCCTGAATGCCAAAGCTCTCTGGGACTCTGGACAATGAATTGCATGATTATCACAGTTAAATTAGAGGGCTATAGTTTATTTTCAGACAATAGTGAGATTTGTTAATTTAACAAATAGCCAGAGGATTTAATAAATAGAGTCAGTTTTTTCCCACATTACATTCATCAGTGGAAGTTGGACAGACTGTGTGTTTGAGGAATAAATGACAACATGATGTAGAGATTTACAGCTTTTCTTTTAAGTGTCTCTGCATGGATTAATCTCAAAGTTCAATCCTGTTCAGGGCACCCACTTGTTCAGGGCTGGCTCTGCATCAACAGATGTGTAAAACAGATGTTTGCTCCTCTGCAGACAGATGGTCCAAACAGAGAAATCTGTCTAATAATTTACTTCATGACTTCATGCTCATTATCAGCTGACTCTTCGGCTCTCTCTGCAGTAGACCGACTGTTGTTCGTGATCAGATGGCTCTGATTAATACGATCAAATGCTTTTAATTCAACCCGGCCTGCTCAAATCATTGTTTGCTAATGACACAACTTCCTTAGCAATTTACCGTACTGACAACCTTCACAACCTCCACATTTACAGGGAACAGTAAAGACAGCCGAATAATAAAACCAAACATTTACACAGAGCAATTAGAGGGCTTTACCGCATGAAGTTTGTCCCCATCTGCTCCTGCTTACTGGGACCTTTACAGTGTTAAAGATCACCACTTCCTACCCATTTCCAAGCTGCCTGCTCTACAGGATAAAGCCTGTCCTTGTTGAGCACGGCAGGATTTATTTGTTGCCTGAAGTCCAATTTGTTCAGTATTTGTTTATATTGCATCTCACGTATCTATGATGAGCTCTCAGTGCCTCCGTCAGGTCTCCTACAGGTTTGACCTGTAAGCCTGCAAGCAGGGACAAGTGCCCAGCAGATCTCATAAAGGAAAGTATGGAGCATGTTTTATTAAGGTCAGTGACCATGGGAACACTACAGATCTGTCCTCTATTGTGGTTTCAGCATGCACAAGGTGAGGAGGAGGAAACTGTTAAACAACAGTCTTTCAAACGAACGTGAAAAATGTGTTGCAGTCGTATTTATGATCCCTCATTAACAGAGCTAGTGTTGCTTTATAAACAAGGAAGTGGCTGTTGTGCTAATTCTTGTGGAAGCCAGGAAACCTGTGTTGATTTTAACCTAGATTGTAAATCTCCACTTAGAGCAGCCACCTTGATATGATCAGCGGCATCCTTCATGTTAAAGGATACAAATCATCAGGAGCGTCGTTTACACTGCAAAAAATCGAAATCTTGCCAAGAATATTTGTCTTATTTCTAGTCAAATTATGTCTTTACAGTTAATTTCAGACAATATCACTTCGAACAAAATTTGCACTTCCTTAATTCAAGCAAAAAATTCAAGCAAATAAAAAAATGCTTGAATTCAGCAAAAAAAATCTGCCAATGGACCAAGTGAAAATGTCTCAATAAGATTTCTTGAAATAAGACAGAATTTCTGAGAAATTATGGAGGGCCTTGTTTCTCAGAAATTTCTCGGAGATCTTATTGAGACATTTTCACTTGGTCCATTGATCACCAATGATGTTAATATTATCCACTGCATGTAGAAATATTGTATTTAAAATCCGACATTATCAACAATATGCACCTTCAAGTAAGAGTACAGGTTCTGCATAAATATTGCTCTTGTTTCTCTGGACCTTAATTATCAAAATTAAACCATCTGAGAGTTTAGCATAAATGTTGTAGAACGAAAAGACAAATATACAGCTTCATTTAAATGGGTACATTTATTGTAACGTCACGTCTGTGAAGGTGTCTGTGAAAAGAAATGTTACTGGGCAAACCAACAGTCGTTAGGCCGGTGGACAATTTTGATACTCAGTGCCTGAACGAAAACAAACCATGTATGCGTATGTGACAACATCACAAATAAGTATTTTAGTTCAGGCTTTATGAAGGCCACACAGGTTGGCACTAGGGGTCCTTTGTAAACTATGATTGAATTTTCTCAAGTTATGGACGACTCTTGACTCAAATGAGAATAGTGATAGTGTAGCCCATCTTATTAAACATCTGTTATTTGACAAATGGTCAAGTTTGTGTCATTTACTGGCTGCATTTCAGTGCCCCATTCACTCCTGTTAAATGGATATCATCAAATCCAAAGATCATCAGAAACACTCCAAATGACTCCAGAGTGAAATGGGTGAGTAATTGACAATATTTTATCCCAGAAATAAGGTCCAATTTGTAAAAAACGTGATGGCGATGACGTCGATGCGCAGCATTTGCGTTGTAGTCTAGCTGGTTGTAGTTTGGGACAGGCGGCGGAGACAGAAGTAAAGGAATCCATTCAATCCGTTTTGGCTAGGCTCCCAAATGTTCAGCGATTGGTCGGAGCAAGAGGAATGTTTAACCAGTTTTATTGCCAGCAAAGATGTAGTGGTTTTACTTCCCACAGTGTTTGGTAAAAGTCTGATTTTTCAGTTAGCTCCGTTAGTGGCGAAGGAGTTGGTTAGCCTGAATGGTAGCGGTGCATTACATACATCACAACCAAATGTTAGCGATTGGGTAAAATCAGATCAAACTTCAGCAGAGTTCACACCTCCTGTTTGAAATTCGGTTCTCAGTGGAGTAATGCCAGACCATCTGTACGATAGTATGAGGGTCTGGTAAAACCAGGCTAGTGTTGTCGAAAAGCAATAAAAAAAATATGAAAAGAATTGCATAATTGCAAGCTCCACGCAAAAATATTAGCCCGTTTTTTCAAGACAAATAAGAAAAGTGTGAAGTGACCAACAACTTAAAGTTATTATACGATGGTGATTGTGGATATGCAGAATAATAACTTTAACATGTTCTTTGGAGCAACTTATCGTTGACATTCGGTATGAGAAAATGGTGACTGAAGAAGTTTCAGTAGTAGTAGTAATCGTGGTAGTTTTAGAGTCATTGCAGTGTTTCACCCTGCTAGTCTAACACAGCCACACATACTGAACACATGCTGATGTTGCGCGGTAGCAAGACCCCACATATGGAGAGTTAAGATTTAGTGCACAGCTCTAATTAGAACTGCCTGTCATTGTTCTTCATCCAGTAGATCTGATTAGCTCTGGGCTCCTAGGAAGCACATCGTCCATTTAATCAAAGCACAGCCATTAACTGTGGAGGCCTGGAGCTGAGCGGACAGTGAGCAGACCTTCTCTTTGGCTCACAATAACAGAGGAAAACCGGCCCCATTAGTCGCCCCGTCTCTGTTCCCTTTGGGACAGCGTCACCTCCAGAGTCAGTTAAGACCTAAAATATTTCCCAGGAGTGTGACGGGAATGATGAATAATCCCGTCCTCTCCATTGTTGTGAGTTAGTGCATGCAGGAATGCTTGTCCCAGGCCTCACAGCTGCACTAGCTACAGTCTGATTCATGACGAGGGTTTCACACTTTCTTCTCAGAGCTTGTTTAATTCGTAGTTTCGCCAAGGAGATTTACACATTTTCTCCATTTTACTCCCCATTTCACGGCGGTGCGGTGTAAATTAAAAGTCGTCTGGGAGAACAGAGGTCCAACCACGCACACTGTTTCACTGTCATGTTTCTGACTGTTGTCTGCATGTGGTCCCATTTAGCTGAAGTGGTAGATCACTGCCAGGCGTGCTGGCTCTGCCTCCTACTGCGACCATGCATGCTGGAAATGAAACCCAGTCATACAGTTTGGTACATTTGTTTATGGATTTTCAAAAGACCTGTTGTGGTACAGGATCAAGTACTTAGAGTCTTCCTTAAATCCCTGACCTCCAGTATTTGTGTTTTGGTTCACTCTCTTACGACAGTCAGTCTGGGGGGTCTTTATAAACCTGCATGTGCAGAAAAAAAATAGAGGCAGCACCTAAAAGTCACAGACTGCTTGTGTGGCTCTGTGATGTTGCTGATCTGCAGGTTTGACCGCAGGATCTGCTCAATGTGTGAAAAAACACAAGTCCGTCTTCCCACAGCTTGTAATCCCTCCTGTCCGAGGAGGTCACGGCCGTGTTGGGAGGTATTCCAGACTTCACCACCGCCGCTGCCCCATTAAACCGATCACTGAACACACACAAAGTGTGAGCTCTCTACGCCCGGCTGGTGCTACTTCAGCAGGATCCCCCTGTGGCCTCCTTGGTTAGGATGTAGCAGAGGGCTGAAGCCACACAGCTTTTCATTCCCACTAATCCAGTATCACCACTGCCATGACAGATGGAGGTCAAGTAAATCATCAGGTAGTGTTTGTACTATTGCAACATTTACTGCAGGTGGTTCACCTCAATAATAATAATCTTTTAGTTCCTTTCTGTCTGACTTTAGTGAGATCTCATTGCTTTGAAAGTTGTTTGTCCCCAGAATCCATCCTTTGTCCTCGCGTTGGCTTCTTCATCACATCGTCATCCTCAGAGCTGAATCATCACAGTTAGCTGCAGCGCTGCATGGGGCGACATGTGTTGAGGTCTGAGTCATGTAAAATCTGGACTTGCTTGTGAGCGTCTGGGTTTTCAGCTGCTGGTGCACCTGTGAGAGTAAAAGGAGCTTTTCTTATCAAAGCCTCCTGCCAACTATAAATCATAGCAGCCTGTGCAGGTAGAGAGGAGGTAGAGGGAGGATTGAAATTATTGAATTCACAAAGGAAAAGAGTGAGTTGTGAAGAAAAAAAGAAAACATTTAACTGCAATCCAACTTTTGATTATGGCAATTTATCCCCATCATTACTTCATAAATGAATTGTTTTGGCTCAGATTGGATTTCACATTGAGTATACAAATAATTGAAAAAGAGTGGCCCGTGGAGTGTGTCCTTAATGTTTAGAAATGACCTTTAGCTCACCCAGTAGAGTGGATTTAGTCCTTGACAGTTCAAGTCCAACCTTCACCCTCTTTCTTGTTATTCTCAGAATAAAAGCTCTAATAAATAATCTTATAAAATAGTTTTTATATGTGAATATTACAAACATGCTGATAAAATTACAGATTAACCATCTTTTCGTAATCTGTCCAAGCTTCTCCTGTAATTCAGCAAATGAATAATCTACCAAAGAACATCGTTAAAGTATTCATTTGTAACATAAAATGGAGGAATAGGATTAATCATGTTAATAAGATTTGATTTAATGCACCAGGAGAAACCAGTCTCAGATGATTTCTGCTGGTTTTGTGTTTAGTCACAGACACCACGTTATCAGATATTTTTTTTTCTCATGGTGAGAATCCACTTGATAAAAAAATTGTGTGACATCTTCTCCATTTCCTCATAGACAATTATTACTAAGCACTAATTAACTAAATTAACATTATACTATTTAAATGTCAAAGATTGTCCACACAGGGTTTAATAAGTATTATTGATGAGCCACACAGGATCATTAAGAAACTGCAAACCAGTTTGTGATCTGTTTTCCTCTATAATACTACAACTTTATTTAATTTTCATCACATTAAGCCAAATGTCAGTCACCTCGACCACTTCTAATAAAACCTTATTATATTGTGGTTTTTCCCCAGATGAATAAATGCTAATAACTACACTATTCTTATTATGCACTCTGAGCTAACAGAGATGCTTCCTTCTTGAGATATTGAGTATTTTCCACTGTTGTTATTCATACTCTGTTAAAGGACACTATGTAATTTTTTTCTCCCATCTAGTGGTTAAATTTAATATTACATTCGCTCTCTAGCGCCAGGCTTTTTTTTTTTTTTTTTAATACTGCGCATTGCATCATGGTTGGAACTACGGTAGGCAGAATGGGTCAAAAATAGAGATTGAAGAGGCTGTAACAACATGTTTTCAAACACCAATTCATCGAGTTTTCGTTCGGGTGATGAGATACGTTATTTCAAACTGCATAGAATCGTTTGTGTGAGCAGGTAGTCGGCCTTAGCTTACTCAAGCAACATTAACGTCACCCTCCACCAACGAAGTTTATGCTTTACGTGATCTACTGTTATGCCGCCAAAGTAATGAATTACACAACCAAGCAATGAAGCATTTACAGTAACACTGACTTACCTGTCGAGAAGAAAGCAGGCAAGTTCAGCGTCCCTTTGGAAATCTTTCTCCGTCATGAGCGCTTTCCACCTTGGAAAGGCGACCCCGATGTTTACCCTTGTTTTGTTAATTTGCCGGCCCCGTTGTCTTCTTAATTCCTTTTTACGCTTTTTTGGTGATGAGGATTCCTTCTCCTTCGCTGCAGCATAACTATGGTATTGTATTATGACCAAAAGTGCAGTGCAGGTTTTAGTTTAGTGCCAGGTAGGTAGTAACATCTTCTCCACGCTGCTTCTCTGTGAAAAATTAATCGCAAAAATGTATTTTGTCCTTTGGGTACTAGCAGGTAGTGCTATATGTCCCTCTCAGCAGTTCGTAGTTTTTGATAGACCGGAAAGACATGGAAGCCTCAGTATGAGCGACCTGCTCTATGTAAAGACAGATAACTGATTCTTCACCCAGGAGGATGTCAGATTGTTGGCATAGGTTATTTTACACCAATGAGGATCTATTTATGAATGAAGACGTTGATTTGAGGTCATAAAATACTTAAAAAATTACACAGTGTCCCTTTAAGGCACAAAAACACTTTTCATGTTGATCTGCTCATTTTCTCTAATTCCAGCTACGACTTCCTGTTACTTTCTCTTGCATGTGCGTCACAACAATGCTGCTGGGAAACTTTTCCTCTGTAGAAGAAACACAGCACACAGGATTTTATGATACATGCTGCAGACGAACAGGAAAACTGATCAACTGGAGTCGTTTGACAGTTCCAGGAAATTTGTAGAGATGATTCACATGTATTTCACCTTTACTCAACATGGCAAACCTGTAGTGAAAAGGTTTTTAAAAATAACGTCTTCCAAAAGAAACCTGCTTTTCAAGCTGAAAGTCAGATGGTGTTGGAAGGTGGGAAGACGAATCCTTTTTAAATAAACCCAAAAATAATTTTCCATTGGCTGCGTCACATCTCTAGAGCTTTTTATAAGCAGGGGGAAATCTATTTTTTTTTCCAGTTTGAGTTACATGAAACAATAAGAGGTGTGTTTTTTTTTCAAGGTCATACCTGGTCCCAGTGGAGCAAAGGTCCATGTTAGTGTGAGAATAGTGCTGTACTACAAGACACTCATGCTCAACTCATGCCGAAATGTAAATAATACCTGAGAAGTAATCTGTATTTATTAAAGAACAAGCTCTGCTCAGTAAAATGCTGTCTGCTGTAATATAACCAACAAACTGTCAGAAATGATGACAGCAGGAAGCAAAAACAGAAAGCATTGGTCCAAAGGTCAGCCAAATGTCAATTTATTAACTTCAGTCTGTGTTTAACATAAACCAAAAATGTTTGAGTTGTGCAATACAAAGTCATATTACAGAAGAGGTCCTTCATCCTCATGATCAGTTCAGACACTGATGGATTGCTTCTGCGTGATTTGGCTCGAACAGTCAGGTGTTTACTGTGATAAGAGGCACGTAGGATTCATATTTCTCAAACTCCTTCAGCTTCCAAACGACAGAAATACAATAAAAAAAGAAATACAGCAACATAATAAAAAACTGTGGCCATGTTTGTTTCATACATCTCCTTGTCTGTGTTACTGACAAGCTGCATTTAGTGGGATTGTTGTAAATTATGAATAAATGACAGAGATGAGGAGAGGTTGCTGAGATCTATCCGCCCTCTGAGTAATAATAAGTTATCTCTGTGCAGCTCTGTGACATGAGTTCATGATACTTGTGTTAGGCTTATCAGGCAAGGGAGATTTTAACATTTGTGCCAACAGTATGGAAAGTGTTACTGTGAGGACAAAGAGCATCATAAGAAAACAGATTTGGTCACAGTTATTTTCTAATCTTTTGTTTTTGCCCAATGTGTAAGATTACAGATACGTCTCAGAGGTGCAGGTGTTTCACTGGATTTGTAATAAATGACAAAAATGCGTGTGCAATATCGTTTGTCTTAACATTGAGCAATGTCTGCAGTTTATAAGACTGTTTTCTTTCTTCATGAAAGGCGACACCAGTCCTTAAAATGACTGACAGCACAAAATTGAAAGAAGTGTTTGTTTGAGAGATGCTGTGAGTCTATTCAAAGGAAAGGAAGAATAAAGATGTACGTTTTAAACAGAGAAAACATGTCTTATCAGAGTCAAAGGTTAAAGACTGGCGTGTGTTAAAACTGCTGGGTGTGCTGGATGGGGAATAATTTCTCCGTTAGGTACGATGTGAAAGTTATGCAGTGGGAGTGACGGATTTGTCACGTCCTCAAGTTGAGAGATAGCAGCTTCACTCCTTCCCTGTTTGATGATGTGAACTTGCACCAAAACCAGCATGAGGTCATCCACTGACATACTTGAGTGGGTCAGTAATATTAAACTGACGAAGGAGCTTTCATGTCTCTCCACTCGTTTCTAATAAGAAAGAGTGAAGCCGTAAACAACAACGACATGTTTTGCGTGCAAACATCCTCCTCCTAACGGTCAGGGTCATTTATGTCCAAATGCTGAACCTCCACTTGCATGAACTTGTCTGAAAGATGAGACAAGGCATCTAAAGAGGCTAAACACAGATAGTATCATCAAGGCCGGGCAGAAATAAGAACGAAGGCATCTTTCGATTGCTCCTGGTGTCATATAAGTCCTGTTGATGGTGTACTGCTGTGAAAACCTCGTTGGGTCCTGCAGTGATAACATCACAAAAACACTCTTTAAAAAGCCTTGTTGGTATCAGAGCATTTTCTCAGGACTGGCAGTCAAGTTGACAAGTTGATGTCTAACAGCTAGAAAGTAGCATTAAATGCGTTGCCAGAGATGTGGTGGAAGGCCATGAAGCAGAACTCCATTCGAAAAATTAAGAAAACTAACAACACAGTCATAACTAACGATCAAACATGCTGATAAAATTAGATTAACCATCTTTTCTGAATCTGTCCAAGCTTCTGCTGTAATTCGGCAAACAAATAATCCACCAAAGAGCATCGTTTAAGTATTAATTTGTAACGTGACATGGACGAAAAGGAAAAACAAAAAGATGTTGAAGTGGATTAATCACTTTAATACCATATAATTTAATGCACCTGGAGAAACCGGTCTCAGATGATTTCTGCTGGTTTTATCTTTAGTCACAGACATCACGCTAAACTTTTTCATTACGTGAAGTTTTTCTCCTAATGAATCTACTTGAAGTGAACAAATTGTGTAACATCACCTCCATTCTTGCTGGTTTCAATACTTGTGAGCGCTGGAGTAGCATAACCATGACTTTACATTATATATTTTAACTGTAACAAGAAACCCGACATGTTTTATTAACAATGTAGACCTACTTTATTAATAAAAACCTTTGACTAATTTGGCAATTATTGTGATGAAAGGCCTATTATGCTACATACAGGACAGGATGTTATATTCTTTATGGCTTGGACACAATTACTTTACTACAGTTTCTGTCTGAGAAAAATGTGCATTTCTCTTTGGCCATTCTTTCTCCTAGAATGGCACATTTTTCTTGATTTATTACTCATTAATAACTGGTGTGACTTCATTCCAGACACCCTCATCTCGTCTTCAGGATAAGAAAGATTGTCCAAAGTTCTAAAAAATCTAAGTCCCAGTCATGATAAGTGCATGTCTGCTCAGTGTTTCCGTAACTGACGTGCAAATAGGCTTCATTGAATCAGCGGAAACAGTGCCAGTCCTAAAGTACTGGGATATTTAGTTGTCATGTGAGCTGGTTAGTATAGTAATGAGTTGATTATTCATTCATATATTTCAATCAATGCTAATTGGTAAACACAACGTATATTCACAGTGTCTAAAGGAGGTGAGGTGCCCATTTTATGCCACAAGTGTAAAATCCCATTTCCATTGGGGAAATTACAGATAAACACACTGGCTTTCAAGTCTTCAACAATTTGGCAGTTTTCCCCATGAACGACAAGAAGTTGGTCGCGCTGCAGAATGTGGCCCCAGCCCTCAATGAAAAACACATTTCTTCCAGCCTGCTTTTAAGCAGATAGACAAACACCAAATAAAAACCACAACCAAAGTCAACCAAGGAGGGAGACTCTCCTTCGTGGGAACAAGAGAAACCGTGGCCTGTGTGGTCGTAATAATGAAGCAGAGACTGCACATTTCAACAGCTGCCTTCTTCTGCGGTTCTTTTATAATGTTGCTTTTTATATATGTTTTATGAATTCATTTGATTCTTGAGGGAACGGAGCCAAAGGAGGCCGTGCGGTTTAATTTGACGTGCTAGACCAAGTTACCGTGTGCATGCATGTATACAGTATGTGTGTAAGCGGGTGCGCATGTGTATTTCTAGCATGATTCATTTGTGGTGAATAAAACCATCTGTTTCTATTGAATGGTGGCCAAGAACCCCATGCACCAGAGGGAATAGACGGCGAAAGAGGCCGCTGAGTGCAGAGTTACCTAACATCGCCTGACCATCCGCTGACCACGGCGACGTGACTCTTAGTCAGATCTGATCTCAAAACCCCAAAACAAACCCTTTAAGTTCTTGTGAGGAAGCATCGGGTCAATGCCACTGTAAGTCAGCCTGAATGAAATTCAGATTCAAAATAAGAATCAGGGACAACATTATAACAACCAATACATCACTGAATACACTTTGGTTTGTGGGGATATACAGTATGTGTGATACGTCACTAAAATGTTTTATACAGCTGTTTTTCTTAACAGACTCTGAAGGCAAAAAGTTGAGCCATTCTGTGCAGTTTGGCTCTAATTTCATTCAGTTCCTCATTTAGGGTCATTTGTATTAATATTATTTTGAATTAACATATGTTAAGCAGCAGAATAAAGACTCAGCTCTTCTTAACTGGTCAGTACAGACATTTTAATTTAATAATGTGAAAGACCTGAGTCAACAGGGCTCATTAATGTCCTTAATGTTGAGATGTTAATGTGCATATTGCAATTCATCGTATTAATGTTAAAATATAAATGCTGGATTAATGGCAAAGTGTGTGCAGTCCAACTCCCAAAGAGAAACTTCCAGCAAGTAATCAGGCTGTGATTGCAAGTATGATTAAAAAAACACAAATAATGAGTGGATAATTATCACGCATGAATACTGACCTCTATGTGGAGGCTATTATTTTTTTAAATCATGTTTTTCTTCTATTTTTAGTCCTCCTCCCTTTGCCTTTAGCCTGTTTTCTTGAAAGATAAGCATGTTAGGATAAGGTTTATCTCGTTCATTTCGAAACTTGCATTTTTGCACGTCCTTTTTTGCATTATGAAACTTACACTCATATACAGTAACTTCAATGACAAGTGCAGTCCAGTCACAGAGAACATCTTATTTGACCAAAAAAGTGATTTCTTATCTAATGAATACAAACAGCAGATCATGAGAGAACAGCACAGTAAATCTGTGATTTGATTGACTGTGAGTTTTAAAACACATGCATCAAATCTTGTCTCAAATCTTGTTTCCCTTCTTCCGACCCCTGTCGGTGTCTTGGATCTTGTGGATCCAAAAGCATTTTGGACAAATTGCTTATTGCTCTCTTCAAACTTTTGCAAAGATCTGAGACAAATTGTCGTAAAATTTGAGACACAGTTCATTAAGACTTCAGAAATAAACTGCACTGAATGTCTGCAGCTGCTTGGAACAATTACATTTCACATGATAGTTATGCCGATGACATTCACATTTACATATCTGCATCACAGAACAAGTGTGTTTTATATCAAATGATTAAATGCACTCACCAAATCAACAGTGGGAGGGTCAAAGGGGTCGACAATAGAAATGGATGAAAGAAAAACTGCATTTTGGTGCCAAAGATAAAAGACGGAAAGTTGGTGCTAATCCGAACTTCCCATCACTGAATCATAATGGATTCAGATGTAAATTTAAACAGCTGTCCGTGTCCCTTTTTATTTCTGGAAGAGCTGTAATGATCTTGTCTTTCTAAAATATCTCTCAGACAGCTGCAGCTTATCCAGCTGGAGTCCTAACAAGTCCACATTACACCAAGTGTCAAGATGAATCGCTGCTCACAGCACATCCAAGATCTTCTGCTACTGCATCGAACAATCACTTCCAAACATGAATCTAAACATGGAGAAACTGCTCGAAGCTGCTCCGCTGCACGTGTTTACAATTTCTAGAAATATCTTTGACTGATATTTATTATTCAAGATGATAATGCACTCCAAACATTTGATACAATTCTAGACTCTTTTAACATGTTTTGTTTCATTCCCATTATATTTCCTTGACATTTTCCTTGTAAATCTTTGTCAGTGTATTAAGTAAAGCAATTTATATCACATGTGGTATGTGCTCTGAGTTTGAGGTAAAAGTTAAAATAATAGAAATAAAATTGTAGTATTTTCATAATCATAGTATTTTGTTGCCACCATATGCATTTGTAATTTTTTGAAATTTATTCAAATATTTTTATCTCATTAACCCCATTTCTTCACATCACAGTCTCCAATAGCGCCCCCTAAAGCCTGAATATCCTCCCAGCTCACTGTGATGTGATGAAACTCAGTGGGTTTCTTTCATGACACGTGTTGCTGCTTTCAGAGTATCAGCAGTGTCCACTTGCAGATAATCTGGGGATTATTAGTGCTGTTTTACTGATATTATTATTATAGTTAATATGCTATAGGTTATCACCAGCAATGGGCAGTGCGGGTGGATGCTCAGTCTCTTCTTTAAAGGCAGGAATGTAAATCCAGAGGAATTAGAGGGACCACACTGGGCTGTAAACCCTTCAGTAGCTCTCCAAGGGGTCTCTGCCTCAGTGCGTAAAGTTGGGACGCGGCTCCGGACGCACCGCGCAGCGCTCATTATCCCACAGGCTCCCTGTGCGTCATCTCTGCGGGATACTTGACCAGGATTTCTGAGATTTTTACACTACAACTCGTGCGGGTCATTCACTCATGAAAACAGCGTGTTGCTGATGTGAAGGCGCCTTCCCCTTGAACGGATCATCTGTGCCGGAGCGCAGAGGGGACATGGGTCAACTTTATGGTGCAACTCTTTTACCATTTGGCGCAATCTGTGTTGTTTTGCTGTGGGAATCTGGTGCCAGCTCCATCAGGACAACGCTCGGAATCGACACCTCGAAGTAAGTCTTATGGACCTGATTATAGGATCCTAAAAAAAGATATTTCTGTGAATGAACGGTGTGCTCACGCCAGTCTCATCCATAATAGGTTTGCGGTTAAAAAACACGTGTTTCACTGTGATGCTAAACGTTTCAGAAACAGTGTTAATCTATCTATTTTAAATATTTTGTAAGTTTTTCAACTTGAAGCCCAGGGTTTAAACAGCTTACTGATGTGGTTTTAAAGAGGAGGTGAGACTCAAAGCTCTGTAAACGTCCTGGTCACATCCACTCCTCACATGACTAGTTTGTTTCAGCTTTTAATTTAAACTCAAAACAAGAACTTCCCTGTCAGTTTAGCACACCGGGCCAAAAGCCATAATAGAGTTTAGTCTGTGTTTTATTGGTTTCTGCTCTTTACCACATACTGTGAGAGCAGCCTGTCAGAGAGGAGACCCCTGGATGAACCGCTCCAGCGCGTCTAATCTAATGTGATTTTCAAGGAAACGCAGAAAGGCAAAGGGAAACTCCAAATGGTTGGGATCGGTCGCGGTGCAGAAAGCCAATTGTTACTTGTACTCAGAGAAAACATGACAGATGCTGTTAAGGTGGTCGGACACAGCAGGTCAGGAGGTGAGGAGAGGATGGGAGGAAAGCACTCAGCAGCAGGTTAAACCAAACATAAGAAGACTACAGCTTCATTTTTATGTTGCCTTAGATGCTTTTATTGTCACACTTATACTTGAAAGGGTCCATGTTAACTGTATGTATGTGTTGTATGTGTGCATATTTTTATTCATTTCATTGGTTTATTTTTCCATGGACAGTGCACAATTATCACCAATACCACCACGATGATTGACGGCCCTCCTACTGTTTAGACTGTTATTAACTAAAAATGTGCATGCTTTTGTTTTTTTGTACAGTGTCCTGCACTGGTGTAGAGAAATTGTGTAATATTATTATTATTACTATTATTATGAGTGATTTCTTTTTAATGGTGTTATTGTTTATTAAATCTTGAAATTCACCGTGAGTGTTTAATTTCCTGACAACGTTGAGCGATTGATGTGTAAATCAGCCTGGCTGGTAAATCTCTGCTTATCGCAGTAACATTGAGTCAAACTTGTCAAATAATCGCCGGTTTGTCACATTCCTTGGCATCATTTTAGGTTTAGGCAATAAAACCACTTAGTTACGTAAGGATAAAACTGCATGGTTGGGAATAAAGTAAATCATACATTGTAAAATGAAATTAAAACTGAACGTGGTGAACATGGGACATAAATAAAGCCTCAGTCTTTGATGAGCTGGGTATAAACACAAAGTAAAGAAATGCCAAATATGTTTGATTACAGAGATAAAATGTATATGTAACTGATTAATCGGTTGGTCCTTATCACACATCCAGGTTACAAAAACTATAAAATGGAGTGAAGCAGCAGTATATTGCTATGTGACTTTTTAATCTCTCATCACCGTCAATACCGGCCTCTAGAGATCCCAGCATACTGTAGGTTTGTCTCCAGTGTAAAGCCATTAAATGTACTGTATAATGTCATTCATGGACGGCTGAAACTGTTTAAAACTATGAATCTGGGGTTTAAAGGGCTGAATACAAGCAGCCCTGGATCTTTGTCACATGGCACTCCCCATCTGTCTTTATCTCACTGCTCCACCTATAGATCTGCTTGAATATGGTGTAAATAATGCATCTTTCTCTCCTCGTGCAGAGCTGAGTGTCCTGATAACAAGATCTTGACTGTGGAGTATCCCTGCGTCAGAGCTGGAGGGAAGAACAGCACTTGTTTCAGGTAAGACCTCCACCTGAGGTTTCCACTGGCTCTGATAATCCTGAGCGTTGGAGGGGTTACCGTACGCTACGGCGTCATATTTTGGTGTTCAGGCTTTCCCAGCAGAACGGCGATTTTCTCAAGGACACTTTGACAGAACAAGTGGCTGCTGGAAGAGTTTCTGTAACCACTAAACCGCCTGCTATGTCATTTCCAGGACTCCACACAGTACATCCCTCTTTTTTGGAAACTAAATCACTTGGGAGTGAAAAATAACAATTTCCTGAAGATCATCGCTCAGAGTTTGAATGATGAACTTCACTAAAGATGTAGTTTTTTATATTTAAAGTGCCATAATTTGTCAACCAACAGCACATGATAGCAAAACCACTTACCATCATTTATTCAAACTTCATGTTGCAGTTTTTGGGGAGAATAGAAGCAGAACAGAAACAACTCTGTTGTTACTTTCCTTGTAGTTTTCCTCGGCGCTGACCTGACGTCCAACAGCCGTTGAACTTGAACTTTCTCAGCTTGGGTCCAGAGCAAAAACATTTAGGGAAGGCATCCCCCTCTGGGAGTTTGGCCTGCAATAAAACCTAAAAAAGTAGATGTGGTGCAGAGGAAGAGGATGTGATTAGTTATTTGTATTGCACTGTATCCATTTAGTGGAAGAAAAGGACTTCATTAAATAAAGGCAAATAAAAAAGATGATAAAAGAGGGGGGCAGTTTTTGAAAGGTATGAAATATTTCGGTTCCTTTCTAGCTCTTCTTTCTCTGTTACATACAGTCTCCAGGGGTGTAATTTATGAAAATATCATTTGATATCATATCGTATGAGCATCTTGAAGCAGAGGTTGAAGGAAATAAATCACGTGGATGCAGACGCTGTGGCAGGTTGTAAGACTTTTAGCTCGTGATACATCACACACACGACAGGAGAAAATCAATAGAGATCACTCATTTTGACGTTCAGATAACTTTCCTCTGAAGCCAAACTTTGGCTTGGATTTGGGTTGTTGGCGTAAGAAGATCCTTAAATAATAAATGAGGCACGGGGTCTGGTGTGAGGCCAGACCATCTGATCTGTTCACTGTCAAGGTTAGACTGTAACAGGCTCTGCGTCTTGTTTAATTTCTGGCTCGACATGAGATGTGTGGTGCTGCAGGAGGCGGATTAGATGAGGTTGTGTTTTCCTTCTCGAGGCGGTTCAGCACGGACATGGATCAAATTGATTTCCAAATAACTGCAGGGGCGACCAGATCGATCCATTGTGTTTGTTCATAAATATTAAAGAAGTTGTTCAGTTTGAAAATGCTCTCCCCAGCTTTTACAGCGTCCAAGTTTCTAAACAAGAATTTAATCAAAGTGGTCTTAAATGAGCGCTCGATGCCTGCATATATGATGCTTTACATTGATGCTGAACCATAAAACTCTAGGTATAAATGAAGTGGATGCAGCTGCAGGTTTGAAAAGTGAAGCCAACTGTGCCTTAAACTTGTTTTCTTTCTAATAACCAGCAGAGGTGATTCCTGGCTGCTACAGGATGCCAGCTTGTTTAGAATAGCACTTCTCTCTTGATTTATCTCATCAGTCAACACTATAAACATGAGTTTATGGTCTCAGCCACCAGTTTCAAGTCTTCTTCAGTACAGCATGATGTCAATTTAGTAAATTATGGTCCCATTTAGAATCAAATACCCCTTTTCCACCGGGGTGGATCCAGGGCTGGTTCAAAGCCAGAGCCTGACTTAGCACCAGTTCTTTGTGTTTCCACAGCCTAAGCACCGGCCCCTGGTGCTTAAAACTGAGGCCAGACAAGCACCAAGTCTTTCCTGGTCCAGGGCTAAGCACCGATTATGTCGGGGGCTTTGGGCGGGGTTATTGAGACCAACTAGACCGGAGTAAATACCGCCTGGTTTGATCGCAAATGTATTGAAAGCACTCCCGGGATACACAGAAGTTTTGCACAAACTGTTGCTCACTGAAATCTGGATCAATAGTGTTCCACCAGTACAGTGATCGTGGATGTACCCAGACAATAAATGACCTCCATCTAGCTCACAGCTACGATACAGTCTCTTCTCAAAAGGAGTCACTGCTATACAGTTTTATGGCGTTATATTTGTGCCACATTTCTGAGTGAACAAAGATTTTGAGCGAACAAATGCAGATTTGAGCATAAAAATATCTCTTAGTCTATAAGACTAATATCTTAGTCTCGGTGTTTCTCCTGCTCGTTCATTTGTTCGCTCAAAATCTGTCTTTGTTCTATCAGGAATGTGGCACAAATATAACACCATAAAGTTCAGTTTTGTCGGCTCTGGATTTTTTGCAAAGCCTTGTTTTGATTTCACACCGCACAGGATTTGCCAGGTGAAAATGAAAATGCAGTGACATACTGACATACTGACGTGGCTCTGACTGGGCTCCTTGACGCTAGTTGAACAAACCAAGCACCAGAACTAGCACCAGGTTCCTTTTGGTGAAAAAGGGGTAAAATAGACCCAAATAGAGTCCACCCTCTCATCCAAATATGATCACTTCTGTCTCCAAAAGAAACAAGATGGAAAAAGGTAAACTGCCAGAATCAGGGTTTAAAACCGTAGTCCATAAAAGTCGGTCGTTAGCTGGACACGGTGGCTCTGAGCTATTAAAGAGTGACAGTGACCCAGCATATATACACAATAACCACGAGCCTTTAAATCAAAGCAGCTAAATGGAACCCAGCCATCGTTAATATTGTTATTTACACATTCCAAGTAACAATGTGTTTTGTGTAAAAACCCTGTTGCATCTTATTTTAGAGCAAATCTTTAATCCATTGATCTTTTGCTCTTGTGTTTTTGGTTTTGGAGAAGCGGTGCTTCAGACTGCTACACATGTGGATGAATCCCAAACTGGACGGGTCTGCTGTGCCCAGTTAGAGTTGCTAAGCTATGATCGGACAATGATGTTGTTAAACTGCATTTGACCTGGACCTCAGCCGGTCTTAACAGTTTAATCTTTACCCACAGCTCTGCCGTGTTCAGACACACTGGCTGTTTTCCAATCATTTCTGGTCCTCCTCTCTTATTTCCTCACCTGGCACGACTCTCCTATTCAAATAATCTGGGAAACGGCGATATTTCTAGAGTTTTGATTGAAGATGACATTTGGAAAAATTCACACCTTCCCAAAGAAAGCGGGCTTAGTTGCTATGAAAACAATGAAGCAAATTATGATACTTATGGTACTTAAATTATGGCACCATTAGGGCATGAGACTTCAGGAAAGGTCTAACAATGGTGTTTAAACAAACAGAAATATTGAACAATTTCTTGACTCTTTCTACGTCTTGGTTGCTTTTAAAGTTGCTGGTCTGTTTGCTCCTTGCCCCCTAAAATATAACTGTAACATCTCAGAGGGTTTTGTGGTGTTGTGCAGAAGTAAACCCTCACTGCTCTCACCATCCAAACAAAGACCTCGCTGGCCACAGATCTCCTCCTCCTCCGCTGTGGTTTTTACAGCCGTGAGGGTGAATCAGCTCAATTTCTGCGTTTCTATTGTTCTGGCCGTTTCATGTTCTTATTCTGTCTTCACGGGAGGTCAGATTTCAGCCATGCCAATCCAAATATACACTGTTCCTACGCGTTTTCTGAGTGATCTGAGTGCATGTGAGCTTGCATGTTTATGTATGAGTCTGTATGCGTTGTCTCTGTATTGTCTGTGCTGGCAGTTGCAGCAGGTTTCTGATGATGAGAGTGAATTTCCTGCTGCGTCTCTCTAAACACTCTCAGCTGTGTGGAGTCCAACTCTGACAGGACTGATGGGCTCCACCAAACTGTAAACCATCCTTTCAGTTGATTGGCATATTGTTCTGGTTTAAATACCCTGCATGGCGCGTTACTGCCGCAGATGACACCCATAACATCAAGCTAGCTCAGGCTCTTGTTTCCATCTCACCCAGTGCGATCACTATAGTTGTCTGTTGTTCTGTGGTGTTGGAGGAACAGAAATCAGAAATGTCTGGAGCTTAGATGTATTATTTACATCATGTGGATGAGTTGCTGAATAGCAGCACAGGCTGGGATTAACAGCATCTCAACTGTTCAGTGCTGAAGAGTTATCAGTAAACAAGCCACACATGGAGGTTTATGTGGAGGGTTTTATGTTGAAACTGTCAGGAACTCCAAGAAGGTGGAAGCGACTGATGGCCACGGTGAGGCAGAGGTGAATGCAGAGAAAAATATTCAATCAGGAAGAGAGTTCCTGGAGGGAGGAGAAACAAGGTAAGGGCCGCAAGAAAAAAACATCAGGGAAAAAACATGGATGAAGGGAAAACACAAGGATCAGGTAGGTATTAGATTCTGGAGCTGGAGAGTCGGAAGAACCAGGCTTTTATGGGAGTTGGTTGGAGTGAATGAGAGTCAGGTGTCAGGCCTCGGGTCACCTTCCCTGCCACCAAACAGCCTGTCAGGGAGAAAACAACCAAAACTAAACCTACCACCACAGAAACAGAGCCGAACAGGTTTAAAGAGGACTTATTAACTCACTGAGTGCCAGCCGTTTTATAAAAGAGAAAATGCCTTGTTCCAGTGTTTTTGCCCATTTTGAGTCCCACAGAATATTTTGTACTATGTCTCTGAAAACACTGAATATCTCAAATAAAAGAAGAGATTCTCTATTTCATCATGAAAATATGTTTGTTTTTATCTTGATCTCCGTGGTGTATAACGTCTCTTTATGCTCCGACTACAAATCCCAGAGGCCCCAAAATTACTCACATGTTGCGGGAGACCTGCTGCCGAAAAAAACACTGTGACGGTGAAATACGTCAATGGCACTCAAAGAGTTAAAGTCCTTTGCAGCTGCTTGACTCAAGAACAAGTTTACATCCGTTAATGTTAAAGAGAAAAAAAACACATTTCTTATACCGGCTGTGCAGAAGCACCTCTTTTCACCCTGCCAAATGCCAAACTATATGTTCGGTGGGTAATATGCAAATATGTTACATGGTGACATCACCAAGTTACAGAGGAAACTCTGGACTTGACCTAGCCTTTGTTGTTGGTAATTTAACAGACCCTTTACATGTAAAAGAAAGTGAAAGAAAGGGCAAAAGCACAAAAGCTTCTGTTTATAAGGTCTTCAACTAAAGTACTTTGTATCTGATGATTGAGGCAAAACTAGCAATTTGAAAATGTCACGTTGGGCTTCAGGAAATGGTGAGGGGCTCTTTTCATTGTTGCCAAAGATTTACCTAAGATTCATCGATGATATAAAATAATCCTAACCTGCCGTCCTAAAGTGATTGACACTGTTTTGGCAGGAACAAATCTGTGCAGCCATCATCAGACTTAAGATGACGCTTGAAAGAGAACCAAGTCACCTTTCCTTGAATTTTTCTCCTACATCTCTGTCTCGCACCTTCAGTGATCCAAGCAAGCGAAGACGAATGAATCATGAGTCCTTTGTCTAGAGCACAGCAAAGTGAGACGAACCCTGCTGTATTTGAGAGAAACAAGGAATGCTTACAATGACTGTTTCTTGACTTTGCCTCCAGAAATATCTCAAGGCTGAGTCACACAGGCTTTGGTCATTTTGGCAGACTTTTCACCCCTGAAGCTTCTTTGCGGGGGTCTCTGATATCACTTTTACACCGTTGGCCCTTTCCTCACATTTTTTTACTTTCAAACTCACCATTCATCCGTCACAGATGAGGTTTCTACACATACATTATGCTAATAAAGCCTGACTACATCACTACAACCTTATTACTCACATGGTTTACCTGCTCCTGATCTTTTGGTCAAATACATAATGCCAGCTTTAATAAGAACTTAACCACAGCTACTTCCTGTCTTGACTCATTATACCACTCATGCAGGGTTTGCCTCTGCAAACGTGTGATTGCGTGCCGACTGTTGAAGGCAGGAAGGCCTCTCGTTACAACTGGCATTCACATGCGTCTCATATGTGGATTGAGTCCATATCGGATAGCCTGTAGCTGCGTTCCCTTTCCTCTTTCTGTTGCCAAAATATTGTTTGGATGAGTGTATTCTTGTGATTTCCAGCCTTTAAAACGATACACATGTATCCTGACAATCCATGTTATTAAAATATTGGTCTATCCAAGTTTATCCCTGTGTTTCCTGGTTTAATGTGGGTGAAAGTTTCTTTCCATCTGTGTGGTTTAAAACTCTTTCATGCACGAATTAAGAAGAAAATGGACTAATTGCTGCTTTATTTTCAAGATTTTTTCACTTAAACCGAACAGTTCAGAAGCAGTTTAACGAGAATAATCCATCTAACGTTCCTGCAGTATTCAGTTTTATTGCAAACTACGTGAAAATCTGCAATTTAACCGACTGATTCCCTGATTTTTCCTCTCGTGTCACCATGAGTTTGAACTATGTGGATTTTAAATGTAATATTTCTAAAATTATTGGACAACTGATGACATATTCTAATCAGTCCCAGCTGTTTTGTGTTTAGTGCTATGAGGCAAATGTTTGCAT
The DNA here is from genome assembly GCA_029721515.1 of Synanceia verrucosa. Classification (NCBI taxonomy): domain Eukaryota; kingdom Metazoa; phylum Chordata; class Actinopteri; order Perciformes; family Synanceiidae; genus Synanceia; species Synanceia verrucosa. Next base: position 6,127,057 of record CM056549.1, read on the forward strand.
GACAACAAGATGGTTTACACGGTAGGCCTACATGCTAGACATTACTCAGCAACAAAAGAAACAAAAAAAGTTTTTTAAGCAGCCCCAAACAACCTATAAAAGGAACAGAAAAGTGACTCGTCTGAAAAGAGAACATCCGACCATTGTCGATGTGTCCAGTAACGATGGACGTTACCGTTTTCGTGGTGGCGACGGAGGCATATTGGAGTTAACGGCACTGATACGGGGTCTGTGATGTCCAGGTGTCTCAGCAGCAGTAACGGAGGCGGGAAGTGTCCGGTCTCTGAGATGGCAAAGACGGATATGGCGATCCTGAATGTTGGTGGTCACGTGTTCTGCTGCTGCGTGGAATATCTGAAGTGCTGTTTGTGGCATGGAATCTGGTTCTGAGATGCCTAATTGTTGATTCTTGAACATTGATTGCCCTTGCAACATTTTGCGCCCATTCACGTTGGATTTGCGTCAGTCGTGGCATCGTTACAAAAGCACTTGGAGAAAAGAATTTTTCCCATTTTCATACGCCAGTGTTCTAGTCGTCTGGGTCGACACCGCCATAATCAGGCTATCGGAATACGGCGTCACAACACGCACTTATTACATTTTTGGCACGTTACCATTCGTGCAAAACCTTTTGTCCAAACAAACATTTTGACATTGCTCCTGAGACAAACGGCAACGACTAGAATTCACTTTATAAAACCTGTATTTCTTTTGTTGTTGAGTATAGTCAGTAATTTACAAATTTCTGTTTTATGTTAGTTAATTAACAGTCTGATCACATAAGAGACAATATCAGCTTCTCATTGGTCTCACTGGACCAATGCAAACTCAGAAATATGACTTTGTAAGAACCACATGAGTTTTAAATTTGTACTTGGTTGCTTTCAGTCAGTGAACATTGTTGTTGGCTCGCCTCAGTGAGTTCATGCCTTCGCTGGTTTTCCTTGTTTAACTGCAAGGTTGTGGTTTATTTGTTTCACTAAGTGAACCACAGTGTGTCTTTGTTGGGCTGAATTAGCTTCAGACTTGTGTTTTATGCAGTCCGTATGACTTCTTAACAGGGGTTACTGAAGGTTAGCCATTTTGCTGATCTCTACACATCACTTGTTTTCTTGACTCGTTATCTTGCAGTGCATGTAATCACGTTCAGTTTCTGAGTGGTTCACAAGATGCCTGAGTGGACACCAGTGGTTTTGAAGGTCATGCCACAGTGTTAACAGCATAATTTAAACACCGTGCCAAATAAAAGTTCAACATGTTTCTTTGTTTTTTGTTCAGAAAGGACAAGGCGGAAATGTTCAAGATCTTGTTAGCATGTTTGGAAACTCCAGCTAGAACCGCCCCCCCCCACACCCACAGTTGCCCATTGTGTCAACCAGAAACATTTAAAGTGTCCGATAATGAGACCCGACTCAGGTCCAGGCCTGGACTCCATCTCCGCTCTGCAGCTTCTCTCTTTCAAGCTGGATTCAGATTCTCTGTTTTGCCATGGAGAGACAGAAACCAGGCGTCCATCTAGTAGCCTGAGTATTAACGCTGGGGTTGAGGTCAGGTCACATGAAATAAACAGCAGGCTTCGTACATGCTAAGTGTTGTTTTGAAGTGTGCATAATTACAGTACTTACTGATGGTTGTTTGAGCGTTATGGTCGCCAGAGAAGGTCGGCGAGGTCAGTGTTGAGTACTTGATCCTGACCTTGTCCTTTTCAAGAGCGATCTAATCATTTTAGGGCAAAAGAAAATATGACAGGAAACACTTTAGTCTCTCATCTGAGCACCAGCATCCTCTACCGTGTCCTTCTTCTTAGGACAGCAGTGTCTTTGGATGAGGCCTCAGGGGGAGGCGTCTCTGGTGTCTCGGTCCTGCTGAGAGATGAGGATGTGTTGAGTTTCAGCAGTTGAAATAACACTGAGAGGGGAAACATGGAGCCTTAAAGGCTTACAGGGTGAATGAGATCCTGACTTGACCCTGATTGACCCTGTTTTACTGACCAATTTGCTTTCTGACTGATTGACTTGCTGGGATGATTGAGTAACATACCGACAGCTGGGATCCAGGCTTGAATGTTGTATTTAGTGTGAGAGTGAACTTAGGACTACAGATAAAGCAGCGTTATCTGAGAGTCTTTAGCTTCCTCTCATCTCCTTTGTTTCCTTGTAGATTTATTGCAGTAGACCTGATTCTCACCTCCTCACTGGAGCTTACATTTTCTCTATGCATACCTCCAAAGCCGCTAACCTTCCTCCTTAAACACACACACACACACACACACACACACATACAGATGGTTAAACCATAGCTGTAGTAGTGATGCATCACTGAGTTACCAAACAGGCCAACTGAGCAGGACTCATTCAGAATAAAGTGCATAAACAAAGAGAAAAGAGGAGCAGCACAGCAGTTTGGATATAAAATAAACAGAGGTAGTGAGTTATCCCTCAGCAGACACTGACATGAGTCGCATGCAGAGTAAACAGGGCTGATAAAGACATGAAAGCCACATGAGAGACAGTAAATGAGGGGAAACGTTTGCTGCTGTAACAGCGTCCATCACTCTCTAACATCATGATGACTTCCAGTCATCAGCGGACTAAATGAATCAGCTGTCCAGTTATTCAACACATGATACTTCAAACAGAAAACTCTGTGGGAAGAGAAGAACCAAGAACGCTGGTCCTGATCCCAAAAAACTCAGATCTGCCCCTACTGTTTGTCCTAATGTTAATGGCAGTGGCCTGTAAGCGCTACTGTATATAAAAATAATAATAAAATACACAATTTCCAAGATTAAAGTCTTAAATTTGCAGGAAAATCAGATTTTGTCTAAGATTAAGGTGACAATTTTACAAGAAAAAAAGAAACAAATTTGCGAGTTTATAAAGTTTATGACAGAAAATATGGACATTATGACTCAAATTTAGGAGCATGACTAGAGACTACTGTTACCACAGCTTTGAACTCCAAAATTAAGTAAATTTACCACTAATCTCAGGGAATATCAGAGTTTTCTCTCTAATTACTTTATGTTTGTGTAATGAGATTTTTTCTCTAAAAAAAATAATATATGCAGACCATAGTTAAGCACTTTCTTTAGTAAAGTATCATTATGTTGAGTACAAAAAAAAAACTGACACAAATACAACAACGGGAGCTAAGAAAAGCTGTCATAAAAGGTGTAGAGCAGAGTCTGGGTGGCTGTGGAGAAATTAATATAACTCACTGCTAACAAGAATCTTATCAGAAGGAAATTTTATAAGTTGGTTAGCAAGGGCCACATTGAGAAAAAAAATCCCCAGATTTCGAGAATAAAGTCATTATTTACGAGAAAAAAGTCATTATTTATCACAAAAGTTCGTAAATTTATGAGATTAAGTTGTTATTTACAAGAAAAAAGTCATTATTCGTGAGAATAAAGTTGTAAATTTACGAGATATAAGTCATTATTTACAAGAAAAAAGTAATTATTTATGGGAAAAAGTCATTATGAGAAATTTATGAGATTAAAGTCATTATAAAAAAGTCATTATGAGGAAAAAGTCATTATTTATGAGAAAAAATTTGTAAATTTACGAGATTTAAGTAATTATTTACAAGAAAAAAGTCATTATTCACGAGAATAAAGTCGTAAATTTACAAGATTAAAGTCATTATTTACGGGATTAAAGTTGTAGTTTTATGAGAATAAAGTCATAATATTGTAACGTGTCTTCGCTAAAATTAGAAAGATATTGGCAGATTCCATATTTCCAGATCAATAAGTCAAATCCAGTTTAATCTAAAGACGTAAACGATGCATTTTTAAAGTGTTGGTGAGGCACATGATGAGACACAACAGTATTTTTACGGGAACGATGCGTCCTCATGCTCGACTTTATTAAATTTCAACTTTATTGTCATAAATAATGAATTTCCCCCCCTAACAAACAGCATAGCAAGGATAGCAGGCTAATAGAAAAATATGCACAGCAGGGGAAACTGCAGGAAGGTGGCAGATGTAGAAAAGTGAATGAGAGGGCGTCTTTGGAAGCAGAGGTATTTGTTTGATCCAAACTAAATAAAGTTTCACCCTGGCAGGCCGAACGCTGCACTGCTCGGTGGGGGATTTGCCTGGAAAACCATGTAAAAATCTTTAAAAAAAGAACAAGAGGGGGATCAGAGCAGGGAGGTTTTTCTTCTGTAAGTGGCTTCCCACCCAGACGAGGACATGTGGTGTGAAGCTGACAGACGTTCAGCAGCTCCGCTCCATAGACGTCCACATAATATACATTTTACGCTCCGCTTTTTGACTCCATCACTGTCACTTTCTCTGCTTTTCTCCACTCATCAACTCCTCAGCTTTTTTTTTTTTTTCCAGTTCGTACTTCCTGTCACTCATGTTCACTCTTCCTTGTGTCTGTTTTTCCTCTCTGTGTTTCACTCCTCGGATCACAAACTTCAGTATATTTCCTGCACTATTAGTCCTAGATAGCATGAAATGCAGATCCAAAAAACGTCCCTCAAGCGTAACAATGCTGTTTAGTCTGAGTAGCTGCCTTGTGTATATTCAGATATAACTCTACATGTATACAGTGCACAGGAACAGGGATTTATCTTCTCCTACAGCGCCTGAACTCACCATGAGAGACTGCAGAGAAACATTCAGACAAACAGAAGAGAGGAGGAAATGTAGAGATATAATCACACACAGAGAGGAGGAAGGGATATTTATGTTGCGCTGGATGATTTTGAATATATTTATGTATTGACATTTTCCACTGCAGACTTTTTGTCTTGTAATAGCAGCAGAAACAGGTGTTGCTAATAAAGTCATCAGCAGCTGAATTAATTGCTCTTACCTGGTATATTCACCTTTTCACAGCAGCCATTGTTGTGAAATTGCACGGTGAACACAGGTGGAATTAATAATATTAACTTCTATGGCCCTGGTATAAACGGTATAAACGTTATAAACGGTATACTATATAAATTTAGCCAACGGTAGAGATTTTGGGGTATACCTGCCTGTCTGCCTGTTGTTGGTTGTCATATGTTCTACTCTGTGTGCTGCTGCACTGTTTGTGTTGAATATAGCCATTTAACAAAAAATGATCGCGGTCATGATGCTAATTTACGTTACCCCGTCTATGGCGTTTTCCATTATGTGTTAGCATTAAGCTAGTGGACTTTGTGTAAGGCTAATACTGAAGGCAGTGCTATTGTGTTAACAGTACTTTGTCAACCAGTAAAACATTCTTTATGTGTTTTAACTCTTCTTTGTTTATGTGTGTTTAGTTTTACAGTTAAACTTGCCTTGTAGTGTGCCACTAACTGGCACTAAAGCTACTTGTTTACAGGCTTGGCTCTACCTCTAAAGCCAATTGTTGATTTTGCACCTTTATGTTTAGGTAAGCCTTCCACCCTAAGACAGCTGTTATAGGCTCCAGCCCCCCCCCCCGAGACCCTATGTGAGGATAAGTGGTAGATGATGGATGGATGGATGTTTGGGTAAAAGTTACCTGTTGTACTTTGTTGTAATTTACATACCAAAGTACACCATGATATATATACAGTCTACTGTCTATGGTTCACATTATACCACAATATAAATTTCAGGCCATATTTCCCACCACTAGCCCTGATTACCATCACATTTTTTATACAAACATTTTGTACACTTTTTTTGTCTTTGTTGATGTAGATGTGAACAACTCTCATAATAAATTATGACAAATTATGACATTTAACTCACATGACTGATCAGCTGTTTCCACTCCTGGCTTCTTCCTGAAAAAAGTGGTGATTTTAGTGAAAGTGTCCTCTACTCTACCTCTGATAAAACAAGAATGGAACAAGATAAAAACAAACATTTTTTTCATGATGAAATAGAGAGTCTCTTCTTTCATTTTAGCTATTCTGTGGTTTCAGAGACATAGTACAAAATATTCTGTGGGTCTAGAAATATGACCAAAATGGCCAAAACACTGGAACAAGACACTTTATGTTTTAAAAAAAAAGGCTGGCACTCAATTATTATATAATTATTATTATTATAGAAATACAGTATTTCGTCAATTGTCTGCTTGAGCTCTTCAGTCAGCAACAAGGGGATTACTACTTTTTTTTTACTACTATCTACTGTTTGTTACATCACAATATTATAACACTCCCCTGACTGTTTTTTTTTCTGTATTTTTCCCTTAGATGTTACTTTTATTTAGTCGTATTTATCATACTGGTAAACCTGTAGTGTCTCTTTCTCTCACTGTGTCTGTCAGACAGATGTAGAGGGAAATAAAGCAGAATGTATCACATCACTGAAGTGGTTGTAAAGACAGAGGGCTGCTTTCTGCAGCAGGTGATGAGAAGCAGACGTTTGTGAGTGTATGACTCTGTTCACTTCAGGGCTGAACACTCAGGACCTGCTGGGGTCTGCAGGCAGAGGTCCCCCTCCTTACAAGCCATAAAACAAGCTATTACTTTGCTGCTGTTGGTGGAAAAAAAAAAAAAACATCCTGCAGGTTCTAGTTTTTCTCACGTGAATCGGAATACGTGCATTTGTTATTTTTCTCTTCTTTCCTCAGAAATGTCATCGCCGCTCAATAAAACTCATCACTGTTCATTTCAGCAGTGTGGCTTTTTCTCAGCTGATATGAAGATCAATACAAAAATGGAGGAGCGTTAAACAGTGAAATGATGTGCTGAAGCCGGTTATGTCAAACAGCAGGAGCCCTCCGACTGAAGAGTGGAGAAAGGTGATCTGATTATGGCTTTAAACAGGTAACGCCATCCAGATGTGTGTTTTCATGTGTCTCTGCTTATGAGTAGTATGTGCATATGTTTGTGCACGGGTATGTGTGTGCAGGTTGTTATGCTTTATAGATGTCTGGATTGAATATCACGACATTTGATGCTTTTATGTGTGTCTGTGTGCACAGGTGCACATAAATGAGATCACTCTTTTGGCTTGTAAACTTGAGCACGAGGAGTGATGCGGTCTCGTTTTGGAGATCTCTGGTGGTGCTATTGACTGGGACATTTGTTAAACTGTAAACATGTGTGTGCATATACTTATGTTCGTACTGCATGTGTGTGTTCTGGTGATTAAGTTTCCTCCACCAGCAGTCTGCTGTTTGTCATCCAGAGGATTTTATTGAGGCACTGACAGCTCTGTCTTCAGCCCAGTCGTCATCATTAACACGGCGGATAAAGTATTTTTTTTTGCCTCCGGCTTAACTTTAAGTATTTTGGGAGATCTCTGTTGAAACAAATAGCCGACTCGCGCCTGAAGGCAACACATTCGGACTGAACACGATCCGTTGGAGGATTGTTTGCACTGCATCCAGAAGTCCACAGGGGCATCCTATTCAAACTATCGCTCTCTTTTCTCCCTTCTGTGTTTTCTCTCTGTGTATTTTGGACGGCGATCAGCAAACTTCAAGCTGTGGGAGAAACAACCTGTTCATTTTTCTCACACTTGACGGCGTTGACACAAAGTTCTCTCAGCAAAGCGCTTAACGCCGTCCTCCATCTTCATTTTCTCCTTTGAGTTACACTTCCTGTGTTTAATGGAGGTATTGACTTGGTAGGGCTCCAGACAAGAGTCAGACCATCTTCCATCATCCAAAGAACACTGTATTATTGTTATTCGATGGGCTAATTCTTCTTAATGTCCTTAAAGAGAGGAATAGAGATGATTTTTCAAAATAAAAGCCCCAGTTAACTGTAGGTTCACACCACGCTTAGGACAATTGGTAATGCTTAAAACTGCTTTTTCATGCTCCATTTAAACCCTAAAATATTCCATACATGTGAAAATACTCAATATTCACAATATTCAAATCCATCAGTGCTATGTAGCGTCTTCGTCGTTTATTAAAGTATTCTACATTTTTTAGACATTTTTTCACTACTCCTACTACTTCTATGCCTTCTTCTTACAGTTTAACTCTTTGATTTATAACAATGAAAAGAGCCCATCACCATCTCCTGAAGCCCAAGATAACATTTTCAAATTGCTTGTTTTGCCTCGATCATCAGATACAAAGTACTTTAGTTGAAGACCTCATTGAGTGCCAGCCATTTTATAAAACAGAAAGTTGTTCCAGCGTTTTTGTCCATTTTGAGTCATATTTCTAGACCCACAGAATATTTTCTGCTATGACTCTGAAAACAGTGAAAAGCTCAAATGAAAGAAGAGACTCTCAATTTTTTTGTTTTTATCTTGTTCCATTCTTTTTTTATCAGAGGTAGAGTAGAGGACACTTTCACTAAAATCACCACTTTTTGTCCAAAATCCATAAGTTTTGCTCTCTAATCTTGATCGTCTCCACTTTCTGTTTTGATCTCTGTGGCGTATACTGTCTCTTTATGCTCTGACTACAAATCCCAGAAGCCCAAACATTACTCACAGGCTATTATTACATTCAAGTGTCAGATTTTAACTCTTTGAGTGCCACTGACATAATATAACGTCATTCAAAATCCGATGCTTGAGTGCCATTGACATAATACCACGTCAAAGTGTTTTGTTTTTTTGTTTTTTTTGCAGCTGGTGGCTGATCATAGTCTGCCGCAGCCTGTGAGTAATGTTGGGGCTTCTGTGATTTTTAGCCAGGACATAAAGAGTTAACATGCGCCACAGAGATCAAAGCAGGAAGTGGAGACGATCGAGATCAGAGAGTAAAATAGACGGATTTTGGACAAAAAGTGGCAATTTTGGTGAAAGTATCCTCTACTCTACCTCTGATAAAACAAGAATGGAACAAGGTAAAAACATTTTTTTCATGATGAAATAGAGAGTCTCTCATTTCATTTGAGCTAGTCAGTGTTTTCAGAGTCATAGTGCAAAATATTCTGCGGGTCTAGAAATATGACTCAAAAATGGGCAAAAACGCTGGAACAAGACACTTTTTTAAAAAAAAAAAAAAAAGGCACTCAAAGAGTGAAATTACGTCGAAATGCGTCAATGTCACTCAAACAGTTAAAGCCATCAATACAGTGTAGCATCAGCCTTTCCTTTAACCTTGAGATAGTTGACAACTTTCACGCTTTATTTATTATTTTGATTTAGTGATTACAGCTTTCAGTTTTTGAGGTGAGACAGGGTTTTTCTATTGCCACCAATGTACAAATGCTCTCTATGTGTGACCATATCCTGGTCCTTTTCCCATCATTCCCATCATCCTTTAACCTCCCTATGAGCAATCTGTTCCTCCCTTTGGTAAGAGCGCCAGACAACCTGTCAAAGTTTGATGCCAAAGCTGTGATTAGTGTCATTTTCTGAGAATAAATTTTGCTAGCCTTTAGAGATACACTCCCTGTGTTTTAATGGAGGTATTGTCTTCGTGGAGCTGTAGACCCACCTCCATCTTTTTCTGATTAGTGTGCACCTGAACGGCCCTCTGGACAAGCACAGCGGCTCCGCTCTTTTTTCCTGTTTTTGCGTACAATCTGCTCCAGATTAGCTCTTTTCACTCCCTTTATGGCTGCGCTGTCACTGTCAATACCTCAACTAAACAAATCACTGGCCACTTGACATCAGACTGGAGCAGCGTTGTTGTTGCAGCATTGTTTGAAGTCGGTGAGCCCAGCAGGGTGCATGTTCCTATAGGCACAGAGCCTCGTCTCATGTAACAAAAAGGAGAATAGGTGAGGAGGTGTGGAGCGTAACAGCTGGGGAGCTGAACTGAAAACAGCCATAGCTCTCAGATTCATTTAGAAATCTTACCAGACGTTACCCTGAGCCTCACTTACAGTCTCCACTGGGATTTTTTTTTTTGTCTGGCATGAAAACTTAACCAGACACATCATTATGAGCGATCTGTCGTTCACCTCAGTACTTGGCTGCTCTCTTTCAACCTTATCTCATGCTTACCCATCCCACTTTGGCCACTGTTTCCCTCGTTCAGCTAAAGTGTGTTTTATTGGCATTTGTACAGACAAAAAAAATCAAGTAAAAAAAAGTGTTATTTTTGACAGCTTCCCTCTCCGTCACACACACGTCTGATGACTGACGCGATCGTTTTATGACGATATTTGATGCCAAATATGATACAATGAGTAATGATGGAAACACATTGGCCTGGTCAGTAAGTGATATCACAGTGATATTTCATGAGGCCTCCCAGATGTATTCACAAAGCGGGCAGCCAGGAGGCACCAACATCTACAGTAGTATCAGTGGGCCAGTGAGTAAATCAGTCTTATTGGCCTCGAACATTACAGCTGTTACAAACATTAAAATGACATCAGCAAAATATGTGTCCATCTGACAGGAAATGCATTCAGCTGAGATCAATACTGATCAATACTGATCAATACATTAATTACTTATTCATTTCATGCTTATGGACATAATAATTTACCACCACCCCAGATAATAGATAGATAGATAGATAGATAGATAGATAGATTTATGAATGAATGATAGATAGATAGATCGATAGCTTTATGAATGATGGATAGATAGATAGATGATGGATGATGGATGACAGATAGATCGATAGATAGAGATAGATGGACGGACGGATGGACAGATAGATAGATAGATAGATTGATTTATGGATGATGATAGATAGATAGATCGATAGATTGATTGATTTATGGATGATGATAGATAGATAGATAGATAGATTGATTGATTGATGGATGATGATAGATAGATAGATAGATAGATAGATAGATAGATAGATTTATGGATGATGATAGATAGATAGATTGATTGATGGATGATGATAGATAGATAGATAGATAGATAGATTTATGAATGATGGATAGATAGATAGATGATGGATGATGGATGATAGATGGATGAATGGATGATTGATAGATAGATAGATAGATAGATAGATAGATAGATAGATAGATGAATTGATGATAGATAGATAGATAGATGGATGGATGATAGATAGATAGATAGATAGATGGATGAATGGATGGTAGATAGATAAATAGATAGATAGATTTATGAATGATGGATAGATAGATAGATAGATAGATGAATGGATGATAGATAGATGGATGGATGATAGATAGATGATGGATGAATGGATAGATAGATAGATAGATAGATGGATGAATGGATGATAGATAGATAGATAGATAGATAGATAGATAGATAGATTTATGGATGATGATAGATAGATAGATTGATTGATGGATGATGATAGATAGATAGATAGATTTATGAATGATGGATAGATAGATAGATGATGGATGATGGATGATAGATGGATGAATGGATGATTGATAGATAGATAGATAGATAGATAGATAGATGAATTGATGATAGATAGATAGATAGATGGATGAATGGATGGTAGATAGATAAATAGATAGATAGATTTATGAATGATGGATAGATAGATAGATAGATAGATGAATGGATGATAGATAGGTCTCACAGACCAGTCATGAAATCCTTCCTTCAAACAAGTGAAAATCAGGCAACAGTAAACTTGTTGCCCATAAATGCTGCAGCCTTTTGATGGCAGCTTACAAACCGAACCGAAGCACTCAGGGGCCAATCTGACAATCTGGCATGTAAGTGTGAAAATCACTCGCCTACGCTTCATTGAAGTGTGGTCAGTGGTTTGTGGGGAAATCATGCATGAGGAATGTGGGGTAATTTACAAAATGTCGCAGTTCGGTGGGGAGATTGTGCATCATTGTCAGTCATCAGGAAATCTGGTCTGTGGTATCTGAGGTTTTGTGAATAATGGAGCAACAGACAGGAAGAAAGGAATCTGGTCTCAAACACTTTAAATAACAGCTTCAGGAATCCACTGATTTCCTCTGTGTTTAAAGATATGGTCCATCATTTTGAGTAACAGGGACGCTGTTAGCTTAAAGACTCCGTAAGTCCATAATTAACATGATTGATCTTTTTTGTCTCATCCACACTTAAACAGACATGAGAGTTTATAGGGAGATTTATGTGCTACACTGATATGTGACTATGTTCAGCACTAACATGAGGTTGCCAGGTTTGATACGAGTAATTCTGTTTAGACATGTGTGACAAAACTGTACCTGGCAACCTATGCTATCTGTAGATATAGGCTGCACTGAGCAGGTGGATTAACTCCTGCTAAAATGAGCATATTTCCCAAAACAAATCATCCTTTTAAGACACAGTCTGAGCATGAGGTGAGTTAAAGAAAACTGACAATTAAATAAAACTGGCAACTATACAAACAAAAGGGTCCAACCTGAAAGGATGAACAAATCTTTTCCAAATCCCTAACAAAGAAAATACAAAGCTTACATAATTCACAAGATGGAAGGAAACCTGACTCATAACGATGGCTGGTTATTGTGACACAGAGGATGAGACAAACTGGATGAAACACCACTGTTTAAACACAGGTGGAAACAATCAGATCATCACAAGATGCAGGAAAACACAACTGAAACAGGGGGAACATGGTTACTACAAAATAAAACAGGAAATGACAGGACAACATGAAGAAACAAGACTAGAATGAGGCATGACACATGGTCAGCCCCAAAACCACTCAACTCTTTGAGTGCCAGCCTTTTTTTAAAACAGGAAGTGTCTTGTTCCAGCATTTTTGTCCATTTTGAGTCATATTTTAAGACCCACAGAATATTTTGTATTATGTCTCTGAAAACACTGAATAGCTCAAATGAAAGAAGAGACTCTCTATTGTTTTTAACTTGTTCCATTTTTGTTTTATCAGAGGTAGAGTAGAGGACACTTTCACCAAAATCACCACTTTTTGTTCAGAATCTGTTTGTTTTGCTCTCTAATCTCGATCGTCTCCACTTCCTGCTTTCATCTTTGTGGCGTCCCGATTACAAATCCCAGAAGCCCCAAAATTACTCACAGGCTGTGTGAGAGCGCCCTCTTGTGCCTGCTACCAAAAAATAACTTTGACGTATATATTTGTCTGTGGCACTCAAGCATTGTATTTTAAATGAAACACATCAATAGCACTCGAAGAGTTAAATAAATAAATATCTAATATGATTAAAATTGTCAGTGACTGTCTCAAATAGTTTGACATTTCAGGATATACGCTCAATCTTCCCAATTTACAAAAGTAGATAGGAGCCACTCTGATGAAGAAATAAACACTGAGTGGTGACATTGGGAAAATTAGAGTGAGCCACAAAAGGTTAGAGGGTGTTTTTAAAGAGGGGGTGAGGATGGGAGGAATGATGGAAAGATGAGGCGAGCTGGGGCATAACGGAGGAGGAGGAGGAGGAGGAGGAGGAGGAGGAGGTCCGTCTGTATTCTGGTGGAAGTGGTTCAGACCTCCTGTGCTCCCAGTCAAAGCTTCCTCTGTTAGGCCACAGCTCTGATGTTTCCCCTGAGGCCTGGGTCCTGGAAGTGGGCTGGTAGAGCAAATAAACAGAGAGGAGGCGCTCACACTCGCCATGCTAACACCTTCACACATGTATACTCACAAGAGTTTAACGAACAATACACACACACACACACACACACTAAAAGAGCAGTGCATGAGTGCAACACCTTCACAGCTTCAGTAGGAAGGTGATGAGGCTGCCTTTGTTTAATGTGCGGAGAACAAACCTCTAAAGATCATCAGAGGATTCTTTAGATTTGAGACACATTAATGGGAAAGTACCAGAGGTAGTATAAATGTGGGGATGTGAAACACATAAAGGGCGTGTAGACGAAACACCTTATAAAATAACCTCTTAAAACCCCACCAGTTAGAGGACGCTGAGAAGATGTAAATATATATATATATATGTATATTTTGAAGAAACAACTTGGCAGCCCTCCCAAAACCTGTGTTTTATTGGTCTCATCATGCTAATGTGTTTCAGCGTCATCCATCATCACACCATCACACAACACGACACCACCGGCCAAGTTTTCTCAACTGCTCGCGACTGTTATAAATCAATTACAGCGTGGCTGATGAATGCGGCATGCTGTAATTGTGACACAACATCAGTGGGAAGCATCCATCACACTGACAGGACGCACACACGTGTACACACACACATGGCCGGCCTCCTGTCCTGGCGTGTCGAGAGGCCGTTGACCTCCACTGAGCTCCACTTCCTGTGTTACCCCCACCAGAGTCCCAAGAGGGAAACTCGAAGCTGACAACAACCTTCATCCTCGTCTTTTAACCGCCCTCCTCCCTCATTTCTTACTCATTTCCTCCCCCGTTATCTTAACATTCAGATCATCCCACATTTTTTTGTAATCTGCAGAAGAGATTTATACCGAAGTGTAATCTGGAGAAACTCTGCCTACAGGGGCACAGTGCATCATCTGCAAAGAGCATCATTAACATGGCGTCCTGCTCTCAGGACTATCTGAGCTAGGGGACTCATGGGGTTTTCTCAGGGCGCTATAATGAATAACCTGTCTTTGTAGCACATTCCTGCTTGCGAAGGCACAAATAAATCACAGCAACTCTGGATGGGAAACCATAACAGTGAGCATTCTCCCCCCCTGGAAGGAGACCCCTCGCTAAAGTACATAATCTTCAGTGTAAAGTGATCCGGGTCCAGGTCTGCCTCTGGATCCTGTCTCTGTGTTTCTTCCACTGATGCTGTGCTGATTTTGGCAGCAGCTGCTGGAGGTGTTACATGGATCTGCTGCACCTCTGACTGGGCAGGTAGCTGCTGGGTCAGCCGCCACCAGCACCAGCCACTGGTGGGAGGAAGTACCCAGAGAATGGAGAGGACGATGGATGCATGGAGCGGGATCAGGTCAGGGTGGTAGCAGGGATGTTGACACCATCAGCTACCATTAGGACCACCATTAGAGGCCAATATTTTGTTATCTTGCTCACAAAAATCAGGAGGAATAATTTCACTACACTCAAAACAGTCATTTGTTGAGTGAACATAAAAATATATGGAAAGCATTTCCACCCAATTACAATATGCTAATTTTGCAAGAAATAGTTTTATTGCGTGAAATTAATGTAAATATGCTGAGTAAACATAAGGTGTTGGCGTTACTATTACCTCATTACGAGGGTTAAATTCACCATAATAATCATATTTGTTGGGTGAACATACAGAAAATATTTCCACCCAATTATAATACGCTCATTTAGCAAGCGATGCAACTGCTAAGTAGCTAACCATAGCAACTAATGCTGCCATGAACAGTGAGCCCACTACGAAAACATTCAGTAATGAAATGATGAAATCACAATTATAGAACGGACAAAAACAAGTTAGGTGACATTTCTGTGCAGTGGTTTATTTTTAAGTCAAAGTTATTTTAAGTTAAGTAAAGGACTTAGCTTCCCGTCTTCAACGACGAACACTGTTGACTCTTAGCATGTGTTTTGAACTGTTTCTAAAACTCCTGGCTCGCACACTACTGCCACCTTCTGCTCTGGAGTTGTACACGCAATTTACTATCTTACCCAAAATGCATTAGGTTTTGTCAACATAAATTAATTTACATAATAGCCGGTTTCACACTACCTAGCCAAAGCCGAGCTAGCCCGGGTTTGCCGGTGCTAAGTGCTTTCACACTGCAGGGCCAGGTGCTAACTGAGGGCCACCTCTGGGCCGTCTTGGTGCTAATGGCCCACGATTTCTGGCCCCACCTAAACCAGGGGCCAAAGCAGGGCCAGAGGCAGTGTCAAGGAAAAGGAAAAGCTATGTTATTTCGGATGATCTGATATCACCAAGTAAAGCAGTAATGCACAGTTTGTCCTGTGTTTGCTGTTAGCTGTGTAGCCTACCAGCCTACTATCGATGTAAACAAATAGCCTATCAGTTAGTGAGCTATCTTATACAGCCTTGTGACGATGTGGTATAGCTGGCTTTATGAATGGATTGTTTTATGGTTTACATAACTCAATTCTTTTGTGTTTCCATGCTTGACTCTCAGTCGTTGTTCCTGTTGTAATTTCATTGCTCTTTGCCGTCATCCTGCATGTAGCCTCTCCAACAGCTTCTTTCTTTCTTCATCAAACTTATCAAACCTATCCTCTGGGTTGTACCAGTGACGTTTTCCCAAATGGGGGTGTAACCCGGAGGAGCTTGTAGCCTGACAGTGTGAACACTAACGTTTTTGGGGCATGGGACTTGTGGCTCAGGGCTATCAGCACTGAGGTAGCCCCCTAATGGCCCTGGCCCGGCCTGGCTCCATAGTGTGAAACTAGCTATTGTTAAGTTGTTGCACATCATGCTAAAATAACATTACTTAATGATGTTCAACCACAAAACATGACTATATACGGTAGAAACTACATGTTACACTTAGATTAATGTAGCAGACACCCAGTTTGGCTTTTTTGAGTGTGATTGCTACAGACTCACCCCCTGCCGGATCTGTATCAGAGGCCAATCAAGTCATTTTTTATGAATTAGCATGATCTGTAAAGTCCAGGCTGTTTCCACTTCTTTGTTTATTGTAATTTATCAGACTGTCAAAAACAGCAGTGAGCAATCACAGTTAAATATATCCACACAGACAGTGTGTTGGAAAAAGCCAAGAACAGCTGTCCAGGTCCTCTCCAAACATTTCTATCAACCATGTTTTTTTGTTTTTTCTTAATGCAGAGCGAATCAGCTGTGAGACATGCAAACTGCTACTGCTATCAACATGTATGAGTGTGAATGTCATTTATAAAGCACCAGAAACCATCTGCGACAGACCATAACCAGAACAGATACAATGACAACAACATATCCTCACCAACAAAGCCCAGTTTAATGTCTGTTTTTCAAACACTGCAGAGCTGCAGGTTATTTCGTTTAGTTGGCTTCTTGTTTATGTCACAGTGTCTGGCTGTTTCCCTTTTATTACACAATATACTCTGTTGAGAAAACGCTCAAAAAGCATCAGTTTGGAGCCAGTATTCTGGCTATATTATTTGCAAATGTGTGTGAAACTATTTGTCGTTTTGTATGCATGCATTCACTGTGGTAAACAATACTCTAAGTATTCCATGTGAAAGAGCTTACTTCAATAAAGACTTTTAAAGGGATATAAAAATCATATAATCAAAATGGCAAACAAGTATGAAATCAAACAGATTTTGACGAAATTTTCAGGATTGGTCAGAAGTGGCCATACTTAAAACTGATTAATTTTTGGTCGCGATCTGATCTGATTCAAGGTCATCAAGGTCAAATGAAAGGTCACTCCATAGTAATGTATGGGAGATTTTGCATATTTCTGAACGCTCCAGGGTGTACAATTTTCAGCCAATCGTCACCTAATTTGGTAAATGAACTAATATAAGAATCCAGAAGTCACTGATTCAATTTGGTCAAGATCAGTAAAAGGTCAAGGTCACCGAGGTTAAATATGCATTTTTAACTATAACTTCATGTAGGAAGGAGCTAGAGCAATACAACTGGTCTCAAAATATCCGGAAAAGAATTCTCAATTTATAATCTTGACATTCTTATAGTCAAATATTAATATTTTGCAAAAAAGCTGTGCATAGAGGACAAAATAGCGGCTCGGAAATCAGTCAAATATTGACGTTTTGTCAAAATCAACACATTCACTCTTAGGCTTTGTGGGCTTGCAGGAGTATACGCTCTCTCAGAATGCTGCCTTGGTGGAGGTCTGCACTCTCTGAGTGCTTTTCTAGTTTTTACTGCATCACAAAAGATCCCAAGATGATCATAACAAACTGAATTTAATGTGATTTTATTTTTTACATCTTGAGTCACTGTTTGGTTTGTTGAAAGTCCAGTGCTTGTTTGACCCATCTATCACTTCCTCGATTGTTGTTCTCATCAATAACCACGTAACTTTCACATTAATCTTCCGCGTTCAGCGACGGAAACGTACGATTTCATCCTGCCGACTGGGCTGTTGGTGCCGTAGTTCAAAAAACGTTTGCGTTAAAGGATTTGAGCCTCAGAAAATATTCCAGCAAGTGAAATAAAGCTGGAAAAGACACACACCTCATCAGGTTTCATGGACAACATGAGGCCAGCAACATGTCAGCCTGAAGAGAAGAGCAGACAGAGACAGAGATTGTGTCAACAACTGGTGAACTGCATGAATATAAATGGACATGCTTTAAACCACGGACTGGATGCAGTGAAGCAGAGTGCACCGAGAGGACAGGGAGCTTGTCTAGCGTCATCGATCGCTCTCACTAATAAACCCTGACTGACATTAAAAGGCTGTACCTCATTACTGGATGCCATCCCAGCCCTCACACACATGTTGTATGTGCAGATGTGAGCACACACATTACATTACATTGTTGTAATGTAACATTGTTGGGTTGTTGGAAGCTGGGTTACTGATGTGATTTAATGAATTCTGCTGATAATAATTGTTTGTCCATTTTCACATCTACAATTTGTTCTGATAAAAGAAACTGGTTTTCCTACCAGATAAACTCCAGTGTGATGGTGTTTCAGAGGCTGTGTCGTGTCGACCGGGCCTGCTGCCTGTCTGACCAACATACTTTCACTTCCCAAAACAAAAACACACGGGTCACCTCTCCTTCCACCCTGCTCTGCTTGGCCTCCCCTTCCGTCCATCATCAACACTCAGGGGGGAAACATGGAGAAGCTGCAGCGTGTCTGACTGACAGGCAGCCTCTCCATGTCTGTTCAAGAGCTGGATGACATCACTCTGCTTTCACTGCTCTGTGGATCTTTATACGACTCATTTTTTTTCTTCTTCTTGGTTCTCTGACTTTCATGTCTTCATCCTTCCTGTTTATTCTGTAACTTCCTCATGTGATGTTTCCAGTCGGTCTGTTTTGACCAGTTATTCCACTGGTGCCACATAAATGACCAGGATGTGAGGATGTGCATGTAGAGGAGGTTAGTGGGTTTTTAAAGTGTGTACAGAGACGATTCAAAGTGTTTGTTGTCATGTTAACAGTAAGGAAACATGTTTCCCTACACGATGAAAGACTTCCTTTGCAATAAATTAAAGTAGATAAAAAGATGCTTAAAAGGCAAATAAGGCAATAAATGATCCAGAGTTAAAGAGAGAATCAGGTCTGATACTGTAAATCCAGAGGGCAACAAAGATAACACTGCTTTATCTGTAGTCCTGCAATAAAAAAAGAGCAAGTTATAACTTGTACTCCTCCATACAAGCTTGGACTGACATTAGCATTTAGCTAAAAAAAACCGCTGAGTCTTAGTCATTGACTGCCATTTTTTTTATTTAACAGAGAGTTAAGGCTTTTTCCTTTTTTCGTCACTATCTAGACATAAAACAGAAAGTGCCTTATGCCAGTGTTTTTGCCCATTTTGGTCATATTTCTAGACCCACAGAATATTTTGTACTATGTCTCTTAAAACACTGAATAGCTCAAATGAAAGAAGAGACTCTCTATTTCATCATGAAAAAAATGTTTGTTTTTATCTTGTTCCATTCTTGTTTTATCAGAGGTAGAGTAGAGGACACTTTCACCAAAATCACCACTTTTTTGTCCAGATACCTTTTGTTTTGCTCTCTAATCTCGATCGTCTCCACTTCCTGCTTTGATCTCTGTGGTGTATACCGTCTCTTTATGCTCTGACTACAAATCCCAGAAGCCCCAAAATTACTCACAGGCTGTGCGAGAGCGCTCTTTTGTCCCCGCTGCCTAAAAAAAGGAAAGACGTATATGTGTATACGTCTTTGGCACTCAGCGAGTTACAGTTTTTCTCAGTCGCTTTGGTGCATTTCTCACATCAGTCTTTACATTTGCAGTTCAACCTCCACAACGTTTAGTCACTGAGCAAGTTACACACTTTTGCAGGTTATCTTCTAGGTTTTGCAGTTTGCACTAATTGTTTTGAGAAATGCATTCACTGTTGTGCAAATGTGAAGAGTGATGTGAGAAAAGCAGCAAAGTGACTGAGAAAAACAGTAAAGAGCACATAACACCAATTTACACGTTCATATGTGTATTTGGGGTTTCTGATAGAACAAATTTATTTGTCAAACACCTCTTTTCACTGAAACAATCAGTTTGAGTCCCTGTTATTTTGACTTTTTGTGTCACAGCTGGCCCACTCTGATGTGATAGATAGATTTAGACTTGACCTATAATCATATCAGCAGTCCCAAAGTTTAGTTTGGTCAGGAGGACTTGTTGGTGTCAGTGTAAAGATCTGTTTTATCTCCTGAATAAAGAGGATGCCAATAGAAAGTGGATGGATTTGAAATAACTTTTTAGGGACTTTCATTACAGACTTGCATCTGCAATGCGTTATCCCAACAGAGACGACTGATTGATGGATTTATTGACTGATTGACTGGCTGGATCGGTGACGTCTCAGCTTTCACTCTCCTGTCTCCACCTCAGCTCCATCCCTCTCAACACTCCCAGCTACAGGCTGCAGATTAAAGCTGCTCTCATCTGGATCTCATCAGTTTAGTCCGGCCTCGCAGTTTTATAGGTTATTTTTCATTCAGGAGGAAGAGGGGGGGATCTCAGAGTGATTTAGGATTACACTGCATGGAGGCTGGAGGAGAATAAAAGCAACTTGTTGTCTTGAGGGGGCTGTGAGCGAAGCAGCATGCTAACTCCCCTCCAGTAACAGCATGCGCTTTTTAGGAGCCATTATTCCCCCTTTTTCTTCAAGCATGTGTGTGATTTTTGTAGCGTGGCTGTGCCGCTCTACTTTCTGAGCCATTTCCTCTCTGTTTTTCCAACTGTAATGTCAGTAACATGTGGTGGATTGTTGTGGGATGGCTGGACGAGTGTCATTGCCAAACACCATAAATCAATTTGGGGAGAAATCGTTTCCCGATATTCGTTGCACAACGCAGCATTTCAAAAATGACGGCATGTGCAGAGCTGTTACATCACAGAGGCAGAGAGATTAAAGGGATTCATATCTGGAGTTCCGGTAACAGTTTCTTGTTTAGTTTCACCGGTCAGGGTTAAGAAATGAGACAAATCAGTGGACTTTTTGTTCACTGTGGAGTGAAAATGAGCAAACAAACAGAATAATATGATAATAATATAATATCCAGCATACTCTGGCTGGGCGCTTCAGTATATTTACAGCAGCATGGAAGCTTTTCTGTGACGAGCTGCAGTTTATAACTGTGTGCTGGAAGTTTGATGTTGATTCTGATAATAATAATGTCTCAGTTACCATGTTATGTTGCTGTAGGCTATGTAACCCTTTAAGTCCTGAGCTTATTTTGGCTGTTTTAATACTTTTGAGTTTGTCTCTATATACCACATAAAAAATGTTTAACATGCCCGTGCTTGGAATCTGTTTTTTAGCACAACTTCATCTAAATGAAGAGATAGTTATTATTTCACTATAACCTACTTTATTAACATATTGGGCCAAAAAAAATCTAATTTAAATTGAATAAAAAAATTTATTACAATAAAAAAGTTGTAATCTCAGTCCTCGGCCTGGTGGACACAGGTATGAAAGCTCTGAGACGACTGGCTGACTGATCAGCTTTATCACACTCACACTTTGAAGTTTTTCTCATGCTTATTGCTTCAACGCCACATTTCCACAACAAAATGCACGTTTCTCTTCTCACAACCAAACTCACACATCCCAGAAAAAGTCTGCAAGGTTTATCCGTCTTTCTGTGGGCAAATTGGCGTGCTGTGATTTTGTAAATGATGACATATCAGCTGTTTTTTTCTGTTTTATCACTGCCCTTATTTAGCAACCTGTTAATTATGGGACCACACTAACTTAATACAGTAAATAATGACATACTGTGTGTCCATGTGGTATTATATTCTTTTTTTTTCATTTACAAACATCATGGTTGATCCAAAGTGATTTACAGTATAGACAGAAGGAAAACACAGGAGAGAAGAAACTGATTTAAAAGTAGTATTTGACAGTAATATTTCAACAGTAAACGGAGGCAGTAAGCAATAGTAAGAGTCACAAACATATGAGGTTATATTTATGTGAAATACAGTGGAACTCCAACGAGTAGAAGTGTGTTTTGAGATGGAGAGAGATCCTACTCTTCTTAGTATAGTTTATATAGTATTTGTTTTGTCTGCAGTTTATTTTCCAGTGCAAAACAAAGAAAACACACTCATCTACTTCACACTTAATATGTTCAGATCTCATTACTGATCTTAAAGTAATAGTTTGACTTCCTGTGATAGACAAATAACCGCTTATTAAATCATCCAGGTGTGTTTTGGTTTGATACAGATCAGAAGTATACAGAAGTAAAGTTCTTATTATTTGGCTCTGCTATACTTGGGTTTAGAGCCATGCTAGGTGTTTGCCTGTTTCCAGTGTTTCTGCTTGGCTAAATTAACCAGTTGCTGCCTGTAGCTTAATGTTTACCCCAAAAAAATGACAGCGGCATCAATCTTCTCATCAGCAACACAGGAAATAAGTATTTCCCAAAATGTCAGACTATTTATTTCATGATAACAAGCTGAATCGCTGGTGAAAATGGTGATAGAAACACAAACATCTGACCGCTTTTTGTTTTTGTTTTTCAGGAGGAAATGCTGTGACGGCTTCAGGTTTGTGATGGGCCAGTGCATACCTGAAAGTAGGTAAACCACGCACACTGTCCTCTCAGTTTGGCTCATGAACGCTCACATCTGATTCTCCTGCTCTAAACCTGGTAGCATTTCTCCACTACAGCAGTTTCTAGATTAAAACAGGCTGCAGAGAGAGGAAAAAAACAGCCTGGAGACCACATTTACCCATGTGGACCTCCAAAGAAGTCCAGATAATGTGCATGCTTTGGTCGACTTTTGTCATTTTGGAGTAATTATGATATCAGATAACTTGCACGTTTGCAGGGCCGTTGGAACAAACAACATAACAGTCAACCAAAAAAAGAAAACTGCCCACAGGGGTTGGCACAGATCTGCCACTTTGAGTCCAATTTTCACAATTATCAGATGGTTTTATAGGGAAGAGCACGCTCCCAAATCAGATTCTTTCAGGTAATCATGATGAGGCACATCAGTAGAGTATTGACAGGTTTAGTGCCTGCAGTATTTAACATAATATATAGAACAACAGTGAGTCATATCGGCCACTAGAGGACATCGTCCCTCCGTCAACACAGCAGCCTTTAAAGGACGTGCCTGAAAAACTGGTCTGTTGTGGACATGAAAGCATGTTCATATACTATATGTATATATATATACATGTATATCTATATACATGTATATATATATACATATATATATATATATATATATATATATATATATATATATATATATATATATGTGTGTGTGTGTGTGTGTGTTACTTTATATTGTATATTTACTTGAGCTGGAGTGTTTCCTATCTCCTATGAACACTATCGAGCCACAAAGCACAATCTATATTCATAATTATCTTTGTTAGTCATTTAATTTAAAAAAAGCATAGAAGCACAGCCAGATGAATTAAATGAAAAACTACAGGTCAGATCAATGAAATTTTGTGGGTTCAACACACTTTGAAACATCATTATTTTCACCATGATTCCATATGCAAGAAGACAGAATAGATGTGTTTTTGTATTTTTCATACACTGTCTGTGGGTGCAGGACTGTTTCTGCTAACAATGCCATGGGTTTGTATTTTATAAATGTAGAAATTACAGTTATGCAACACTGTCAGTCATGACACTAAAATAAAAAAAATCTCATTTTAAACAGTAAACAGCTGAGTGTTCATTCAGCAGCGAGCAGCAGTGTCACTGACAACATTAACAGCGGCTCCGTCCCAATAAGCTGCGACACTGAGCAAGGAACCTGAAAGAGAAGCAGCTAAATGGAACTCAGCATCATTCATTTTCATTATTTACACCTTTTCTTACTGTGACGTGACAAAATGTGATCAGTGAGAAAGAACCTAAAGAAGAGGTGGTGGTAGAGACTCCTGGGTGATTATGACAGAAACGTTGGTTTTCACACAGTGATGCTGTGATAAATGACTATCTCTCTCTCTGCAGGCCTGGATGTGTGTGCAGCATCGCCCTGTGAGCAGCAGTGCACTGATAACTTTGGTCGAGTCGTCTGCACTTGTTACCCCGGCTATCGATTCGACCGAGAGAGACACCGCAACCACAAATCTCCATACTGTCTGGGTCAGTAGTGTCCTCCCTTCTCATATCTCTCTATGTCTATCCATCCATTATCTACCGCTTATCCTCATAGGGTCGGGGGGTGAAAGGCAGGATACACCTTGGACAAGTCTCCAGTTCATCACAGGACACATAGAGACAGACAACCATTCACATTCACACCTACAGTCAGTTTAAATTAGCCAATTAACCTAATCCCCATGCATGTTTTTGGATGGTGGGAGGAAGCCGGAGTACCAGAGAGAACCCACACAGACACGGGGAGAACATGCAAACTCCACACAGAAAGGCCTCGGGCCCGGGATTCGAATCCGGTACCTTCTTGCTGTGAGGCGACAGTACTAACCACTACACCTCTATGTCTATCATTACTATCTATTTATGATTTTTCACCCCATTTCATCACACAATGACCAAAATGCATGTATAAAAAGAAACAAATAACTTCTTTTACGATTCTTTAAGCAGCACTATCAAGTTGATTTTTTAGGTGTTTTATGACATTTTTATTTGTGATAATGTTCATCTTTCTCTCTCTTTCTCACTCACATAGACATTGATGAATGTTCACAACCAGGCAGCAGCATGTGCGACCATGAGTGTGTGAACACAGCAGGCAGCTTCCTGTGTCGATGTCACAGCGGCTACATACTCGCTCCAGACCAGCTCTCCTGCATCCCCGTACGCAACTGTGGGTCCATATGTTCGACCTTAATGTGACGCAGATGCATCTCTAATGGATGGGGGATGTTTTAATGTTTGCATGTTTTGTCTCGCAGTGAGTTCTTCGGGGAAGTCGGACACCCTGATGAGTGCTGGCACCTGCTCGTTCACCTGTCAGGACTTTATGAACATGAAAAACAGTCTGCTGCAGCTGAAACTAAAGCTGGGCAACAGCCAGTCACCCAACCAGGTAACCAGTGTCTGCTTTAGAGAGCCGAGCCAAGTAGTTTTCACCAGCACTTGATTATTTTTTTTACCAGTAAACATAATATGCAATTTATTTGTGTTTTATGTGATTAATACTGGGAGGCCTACATAGCTTTTCCTCTTTGTGTTTGTAGGTGTCTGGCCTGGCCAACAGCAGTGATAAGCCATCTCAACGGAGGGCAGGAAAAAATCCTGATAGCTCCCGTATTCCTGGTCCACCTGGCCCTCCAGGAGCTCCTGGGGTTCCAGGTAATGTAAATATAACTGTTTAAAGTTAAATCCACTTCTGGCTCCAGATACATGCACAGGTAGGATTTGTGATGAATGCAGTCATTATTATTATTAGAATAACAAATAGAGAAAGAGGGTTAGAGAACTTTATTAAGAAAATGTGCTCAGAAAGAATCAAGCAAAAATGCTGGATGCATTAATAATAAAAGGAAGAAAAACAGGGATTTAAAGATTTGAGCTGTCTGGAAAGAAATACTAATGGAAAACTCTATTTATCTGTGCATCCATCTGTCCTCAGGGCACCCAGGAGAACCGGGAAAGAGGGGGGACCCAGGGGACAGGGGCCCGCCTGGCCCTCGGGGTCCACGTGGAGACATGGGACCCATGGGTCCAGAGCCAGACCTGAAGCATGTGAAAAGAGGCCGCAGGGGGCCAATGGTAAGAAAAATACTTCCATGATGGAGAGGGTAGAGCTGTTCTTCAGGTTATTTCTACTTCAGAAGGTCACATCCTGTTGAACAATAGAGAATATGTTTATGTACAGTATGTGATGTGACACAAGATGGCAGCCACCTTCAGTCCCCATGAAGACGGGATGAAGTAAAGTCAAGTTTATTTATGTTGCACATTTAACTCTTTGAGTGCCAGCCATTTGATAAAACTGAAAGTGTCTTGTTCCAGTGGTTTTTCCCATTTTGAGTCATATTTTAAGACAAACAGAATATTTTGTACTATGTCTCTGAAAACACTGAATAGCTCAAATGAAAGAAGAGACTCTCTATTTCATCATTAAAAAAATGTTTGTTTTTACCTTGTTCCATTCTTGTTTTATCAGAGGTAGATTAGAGGACACTTTCACCAAAATCACCACTTTTTGTCCAGATTCTGTTTGTTTTGATCTCTAATCTTGATCATATCCACTTCCTGCTTTGATCTCTGTGGTGTATACCATCTCTTTATACTCCAACTACATCTCCCAGAAGCCCCAACATTACTCACAGGCTGCAGAAGCCCACGATCCGTGACCTGCTGCCGAAAAAACACTTTTGACGTATTATTACATCGATGGCACTCAAAGAGTTAAAAATACAACCAAAGTACATAACACATAGTATAGATGAACAGTAATAAAAACAAATGAAAACAATCAACATACTGTGCACGTCATAACATCATCACACATCAGGTGACAGACTCTTAAAAGCAGTCAGAAACAGACTGGAAGCCACTGATGAGCCACTCAGTGTTGGTTTAAAACCTTCAGAGCTGTTTGTTCTACAGTATGAATAAATGTGTCTTTACCAGGACTAAAAGTGTGCCTGTGTCACCATAACAAACCTTCTCATATGTGTGTCTTATCATTCATGCAGGGACCGCCTGGGGCAACAGGAAAAGACGGACTAAAGGTCATTATTTGACATCTTTGTTTTCCGCTTATGTGCTCTAAATTATTCCCCTCTCCTCACATCTTACTAAAGGAGAGACAAGGATGGAGGAGTCGATGTATTTAACTAAATCAGACGTGCTTCAGATTTTAAAGCAATGTTATTTAAATATGACGTGTGGAACAGCTGCATCATCTGTCCATTGTCCACCTCGTCACACCTGTGCATCCATCAAGCCTCATCTCTCTTCTAGATGCATTTTAGCTTTGTCATGTTTCTAGTTTCTTCCTGATAGATATACATTTATTATGTCATGTACTATACTCTGTTAATCCAGTAGTAATACTCATCATCATCACCTGCTTGACTTCCAATTAAATGATTTTCAGCACACCTTAGGGAATTTTTACTCTCTAAATAGAAACAAAAATGTCCTTGAAATTGCCTTAATGTGTTCTGTTTGTTATCTACAGGGAGACAGAGGAGCTCCAGGTCCTGTAGGTCCACCTGTAAGTTCATTTAGACTATCGTAAAGTTTGATTTCTCCACAGTCTTTAACCTCCTTGATGACATTTTTCCTTCATTCCATAATGTAAATGACAAACAAAGTTTATCTGCATGCTTAGAGGTTAATTTAAACACTAAAATCTACAAATTGCTTTTGTGAATCTATTAATAGTCGCCAAACAATGCTCAGTTAAAGCCAGTTAGTTCATGTTTTGATTGTTGCGTTTTAATCCAACCTTTATTATCTGCTAGCCTGGTTTTCTCTCCCTGATCATTTTATTCTCTCCTGGATCTCGTGTTATTTCCATGTTTGAAGTAGCTGTGGTAATCAGTGAAAGCCTGTAGCTTTTGACTCTTCCTAGCAGGAAACGCAGAGGTGAAATGAATTCAGTTAACGATGGCTCAGGTCCATCAATTATCTCCATAAACCTAAATGGTTAAACCTAGTGGTTTTTAAACAGCATGTCTGCTGTGTAACACCCAGTAAAAGAATAACATGCAGCATCTCCTCCTTTGCCACCAGGGACCGCCGGGCTCCTTCGACTTCCTCCTGCTAATGATGGCCGACATCCGCAACGACATCATTGAGCTGCAGGAGAAGGTGTTTGGGGAGCGGCGGGGCATCTCCCTGGACAGTCCTCCTCACTCCAGCGGGGAGATGGATTTTGTCGAGTGGGGCTCTGGACAAGGAGACCTCCTGCTCAGCACCTGACCTTTGACACCCCACCCACAGCAACAGTCACTCAAACCCAGCAACACAAACACCCAGCTGGACTCGTTGTTTCTTTGTTGATGAAGTGTGCTGGTTTGATGAACTGAGTGGGCGGAGCCTCGATGCCACAGACAGTAAAACAGAGAGGTACGAGGACTTTAACCACGGCCGGCGCCGTCAGGCTGCAGTTCACATGCTGTGGTGTGAGAGAGGTAGAGAAGGATGCCTCTGAGCTGAACCACTTCAAACGATGAACTTTTATCGTCTACATTTCTTCCTGTTCCCGAGTCTGCCCATGGAAGCCCTGCTGCAGTTTGCCTGCAGGGACCCGGACCTGGACCTGGACCTGGACCTGGACCAGGACTGCACCTACCTGCAGAATCCAGCCCTCAAATCAGAGCTCTGCAGCTTTTCTCTACTCTGAGGCATCTTCAGAAACTAATTCATGAGATTCATGAGTATTACAACCCCAATCCTGTACTGTTAGACAAAAACAGTACGTTTTTGTTCAAGTTCAAGCATCATAAACAAAAAAAATACAGGAAGCATTCATTTAATTTAGATATAATCTGTGAAAGATGTTAAAAAATGTAAGACATCCAATATTTTGACAGTAGCTGCTGAGAAATCACATGCAGTTATTAAATATGACATTAAGGACAACTTAAAGTAAAAGGATGAAATGGATTTGTGCATTGGGAAAGCTCCTAGGAGATGGAGAATCACTTTTTATAAGCCATATATTATCAGTCGACTGTGAACATATTTTTAATCAGAGAAACGTCCTGAAGGGAACAGTTTCATTGAGACAAGAGGGTTGCACATATTCATATTATTTTCACTTGCCCTAAAACGAGACATAAAGAAAGAAGGCTGCTGGAAAGTTGTATTTTTTTAAACTACTGTGAAGCAGCTGCCAACACGGATGAACACACTGCTCAATAAAGGTCTGTCTTAATGTGTATTTGATGTATTTGAAGACTCATAATACACATGACATGGAGGATGCATCAAGATAATAGTGTTGTCTTGTACCGTGCAGTTTTATATTGTGAGCATAAACCAATGAAATAAAGAAGACCGAACTGTAAACAGACTAATTGAAGGGAACACATCGTGAAAAACTCCCTTTTTCTGTACTAGTGAACATGGGTTTGAGTTCCGACTGACCCACAAACTGTGAAATAAGATCCAATCAGTTATATACTAAGAGGCATTAAAAACGCAACAAAATCAATGTAAAATAAAATTGGATACAACTACTTTGTATCCAAAAGAATGTTTTGTTTACTACCACTCGTGACTATTGAAACTATGGAGCCACATTTTTCAGCTCAAACAATAAATTAACGTGGCAGACGGTACCAATCCCTGTTTTTGCATGTGTGATTGGTTAGGACATTGTTTGAAAGCTTTCAGTGAGTTATTTTGGTGATTTGAGCTCAACTGGTCAAGGCTTTAAAAACCTGGAGGAAAAATGCAAGCTGTCACAGATGGTCACCATGCCACGCTTAGCAGCAAACATGAGGGAGCAGGCCATTGGTATGCTGAGATTCAGAATGACCGAAGCGAGGGTAGCCAGGCATTTTGGCGTCCACAGATGCACTATCTCACGCCTGCAGGCACGTTATGCACAGACATCATGTACAGGTTATGGACTGGCCGCCTTATTCCCCGGATATGAATCCGATTGAACACCTTTGGGACAATCTGGATCGCCGTGTACGGCGTCGTATTCCACTGCCGGTGACAGTTGCTGATCTCCGTACTGCACTCTTGGAAGAGTGGGAAGCGATTCCAGTGGCCGAAATCAACGCGCTCATCATGTCTATGCCACGACGATCACACAAGATACTGACATTTGTAATCCATGTCGATTAATTTTTCTATTGTTGTTTTTGTTCATTCATGTTCAGTATCATACCAAGTGAAGTCACCCAATAAATTATGAAAATTCAAATTAATATTAAAAAAAATACAATGTTGCGTTTTTAATGCCTCTTAGCGTATAATATTAACTCTCCTTCCTACGTCACATGCAGGGATATTAGAGAAATTAACAGCTTGAGAGACACACTTATTTTAGTATTTAGCACACACCGCAGCTGCAATTAAAAAAAGCACATATTTGCATGCAGTATTCAATACAACTAGAGCATACTACTTCATAGCATTGCACATTGAACTTTCATTAGTAAAAGTGCTGATATTTTTGGCATACTGCTTTTGACTTATAAATTGGGACAAAATATTTTTCTGGCATACTACATAGTTCTGCATTATAGGCAGTGGACTGCATGTCACCTTTGAAAAGGTTAATTGTATTTTTCTTCTTAGCCAATCAGAGCAGACGGTGCTTTTTTTTGGAGGATGAGTGTCGCTCTACACCTCTAACTACACCTCCACTATGATAGTTTTGACACATTTTCCACATTCAGTTTATTTCACTATGGGGGAGATGTGATTTGTGTTTTTTACAATGTGATCTGTTTGAAATGTGGTGCAGTTCACTAAAAAATTATCACAGTGCCTGAACTAAAATGTGTATTTGTGATGTTGTCACAGACATGCTTTGTTTCAGTTCAGGCACTGTGAAGGCCACACAGGTGGGCATTAGGGGTCCTTAGTAAACTATGATACACATGAAGTAGAGTCTGTTCACAGACTGAATTTTCTCAAGTTATGGACAACTCCTGACTCAAATGAGAATAGTAATAGTGTAGCCCATCTTATTAAACATCTGTTATTTGAGAAACGGTCAAGTTTGTGTCATTTACTGGCTGCATTTCAATGCCTGCTTCACTCCTGTTAAATGGATATCATCAAATTCAAAAATCATCGGAAATACTCCGAATGACTCCACAATGAAATGGGTGAGTAAATGGCAGGTTTTTGATTTTATCCCAGAAATAAGGTCCAATTTGTAAAAAAAAAAACAGCATTTCCCCTTTAAAGTCAAAATCATTGGTGCCACAATACCCCATCAAAGTCCACAATGAGCAGCTAAGGCCTTTGTATGGAAAGTGGATATGTTATACTCCTTTCCTCCTTCTTGCAATCCAGTGTGCACCACCTCTGCTTGGTAAATCTGGATGAAATACAGGATTAAAGCTCATCTCTCTCTCATCATCTCACCTTGTATTTCCTGCTACTGAACAACATTTTTGATCTGCACTCCTGCCTCCTGAAGTGGAGCCTTTCCACCAGCAGAGGGTACCAAGTCACTGAAAGTTCAGCCCCTGAGCCACATTATCACAATGAAAACCAACCAAGTGAGATTAATCAAAACAGTCACAATTTTCAAAGCATCACATATATATAATTAACATCAAAAGCACTTTCACAAACATGCATGTTATGTAAAAGAAGTACATGGTCTTGGTTTTTATGTGCGAGGCTCACACCCCCCTGCTCATTATCCTGTAGCGTGGCTGAGTGTCATTATGAAAGGTGTGAGTATCAGAGGTCAGAGGTCAAAGCGCCTGGGTATAAACAGCTGGAGGGATGATTATAGACCACAGGCTTTCAGAGGGACGACCAGTCTGGGCTCGTAGCCACCGTCAAAGAACAAAAACACGTTGTGTGATTGATCTGCTCGGCTGAAAGTTCACCCTGTCTGGCCTTTTCACGGCGTTTGGTGCTTTGATCCTGAGCGACAGACCTCAATAACTTCTGTGTATTTTTACTGATAAATGTAGCCTGTTCCTCCTTTGTGTGTGCATTTACACATGTATGTATATACCCTGTATCAGTGTGTATGTGTGTAACTTGACAGGCGTCTCACCTGACAGCTCCGCCCCCTGCCGTGCGGTCACTGCTCACACTGGAGTCGTTGCCGGGGCAACTGGGATCAGGAAAAACAACATGAAACAATTTGAGAGCCGTGTCAAGCGAGAGATAGGTAAGAGAGTGGAAGAGATTATCCCATTTCCCTCAGCGCCTGTCATGCGACTGGAAGCTTCGCTCTCAGCCCGTCGGGGTCGAGGAGAAGGTCACATACGTCACCTCCATCATAATAAGATAACAATAGGAGGCCTATTTTTAGTGACACAAACATTTCATTATCTTTTACAACTCATATTATGATGCATACGTGTGTCAGCTTTTACTTTTTTTAAACTCATCACATCCGTGACTATTTATAGTGTTTTCGTGTAGGCCGTTGACGTTGATGTAGTGGCATCATGAGGACAGTTGTGCAATGATTTGCCGGCATCTTTAGATGAGAATAAAGATGTAGGTGATACAAACTGGACAGGTGTTTCCTAGTATGAGAGGAATTTCGTGACTGAAACTAAATGTAAGCACGAAAGGACTGGTACTTCAAACAGAGTGTGTGTGTGTGTGTGTGTGGGGTTCTGTCGATACTGTTGGGTGTATAATATTATTAATAGTTAAACATTTTATTTCTATAGCACTTTTCTAAGTGCTCGAAGATCCTTAAGTCATTTAGTGCCAACCGTTTTATAAAACAGGAAGTGCCTTGTTCCAGCGTTTTTTGCCCATTTTGAGTCATATTTCAAGACCTACAGAATATTTTGTACTATGACTCTGAAAACACTGACTAGCTCAAATGAAAGAAGATACTCTCTATTTCATCATGAAAAAAAATGTTTGTTTTTACCTTGTATCATTCTTGTTTTATCAGAGGTAGAGTAGAGGACACGTTCACTAAAATCACCACTTTTTGTCCAGATTCTGTTTGTTTTGCTCTCTAATCTCGATCATCTCCACTTCCTGCTTTGATCTCTGTGTTGCATACTGTCTTTTCATGTCCTGACTACATCTCCCAGAAGCCCCAACATTACTCACACGCTGTGTGAAAGCGCAATCAGCAACTCACTGCCGGAAACATGAAAAATGTAATTTTATGACACTTTAATGACATTTTAAAGGACGTAAATGTACGTCTTTGGTACATTAACATAGTTTTTACTTAAAACAGTAAAAATGGGGCATAAAAAGTGCATTATTCATTTAGGAAAAGTGATCCACAGTTGTTTTTTTGACTGATTCATATAATTATTATTGTTTCCTGTTGATCTGCGTTTGTAAATGTTTCCCCTCATAATTCAGTGTTCAACTCAACAGGTGAGAAGAGGTCTCCAGCTTACTATACCTCATTTCATGTCATCATAGTGAGATATTGATTATCTGGAAGTTGATTTTCCTCCCTTTCACTCATAAACTTGATAGTGAGGAAAACAGATTTAAAAATATGAGATATCCTGGTGGCCATGGTGACGAAGTGCCATGAACCACAATGATGTGTCTGGCCAGGAACCTTTGTTTCCACCTTCTTCCCTCATGCCTTGTCATCTCTCTACTTGGTGATCTAATTAATGAATATATAGGGTAATTACCTAAGCTGTCATTTTGTGTTTTGTTTGTCATGGCATGATTCACATCTGCGTTTAAACTCACATTAGTCTTCTGCTTATTATTATAATCCAACATAATTGACAACACTTTATAATTATTATATCCGAGTCATGCGATCACAATGATGGACAGCAGACAAACTTCTTAATGACAAACTATGGCAACAACAAGCTCTTCCTGTCTTCCTTCACTTTTTAGCATCCACTGGAAACAGTTTGCATGGTGATGGAAGCATGTGCTGTTAAATTGATGTTTTTGTGTCGTCCAGTTGGTTAGTGTGTTTCTTCATTTGCTTGTGTTGTGTCTGCACAGAAATGGGTCAGCAGATTTCAGATGATGATGGTACTGATGGCCAAGGAAACTGCTGAATCTAAACGATTTAGGAATTCACAACCACTTTCTACATTTCAGCTACAGAAAAGTCGTGAGGATTTTTCCATGTATGTGGAAGAAACAGCTAAACCTAAGTTTCATCCTCCTAATATAAATGCACACAATGACTTCAGAGGCATTTAAGATATTATTATTATTATTAAGGTATGCAGGCATCCTGAAGACTCCCTGCACACCACATTGTCATGTCCTACACAAAAGTAGAAAAATAGAAATGAATGAAGATCACAGCTGCCAGATATCATTCATCTCTTCTTTGTAAGCCCATAAAGGAACCATCTAAAGACAGAAAGAAAAAGCATGTACAGATGTCTAACATTAAACTCGGGGGCTACACAAAAACAGAGGAGTAAACTATAATATCTGATAAACTTGTTGTAATATATGCTACCTGCCCAACACCAAACAGCAAGAGACCACCAGCAGCTGGTGAGCACAGAGGAGCTTTAGCAGCTGAAGTGTCAGATATTTCAGTTGAGCGAATGAAAGTTAATACTGCTACAAGTCTGCAGGATTTTTTTTTTCTTTGCATGCATGACATGTTTGCGATAACAGCTTTATATACAGTACAGTACCCAACTGCACTTTGGCATTGACTTTAAGGTTAGGACAGCAAGTCTCACAAGAGTTTTGCAAATGTTTTTGCAGTATAAAAATAGAAATGAATGCAGAATCCAGTAGCAGGTCAGCATAGTTTGAAGTTTATCATTCATCTCTTCTTTGCAATCCCATGAAGAAACCACTGAGCAGCAGAAAGAAGTATCACATGGGTTTTGACAGGAAGTAAACTTTCAGCAGGAGCTGATTGTGTCTAGAAGGTAACATCCATATTGTGAAACTCTTTTTCAGGAATTGACGTTGAATAGTTAAGTTTAGGAGAAGGAATGGGTTTGTGAGAGTTTTGCAATTTTTTACATTTTGAGGGTTACTATCTAGACATTGCAAGTTGCATATTCGTAAACATGCCTATTGCAACCTGCTTGTCACAAATACAGGCATACAGGTACGTACAGATGTCCCCTGCAGGATTTAGTTCTGCTTTGCATATTGACTGTGTAGCGTGAATATTGTGACCTACAAAAATGCAACATTGCTCAATCACATTCGCAGGTTGGAACAGTTTCAGTCAGAGTCCGTGAATCAAGCCCACAGGCACAGGTAACTGGGACAGTTGGAGGTGACAGAAGTCCTACAGTGTATTTAACCAGATTGACTGTGTCAGCAGAAAAGGGCGAGGAAGTTGCCCGGCAAAATTCTTGATCAACATTTAGACGTTTCCAGGGATCCGCAGCTTTTTTTCAGGGGTTAGGCAGAGCGCAGGTGTCCATCAGTGCCAGGGTGTGCAGTTGCGTGCATCAAAAAGAGGGAACACACACGCATTTGGACATGCCTTACTATCTAGCATGCAGCTACGCACGCACACACATGATCTCCCGCACGAAAAACACAGACATGCCACGGAACACCTGACAGGTGCAGGCGTGGTCTGCTGCGAGACACGCTATCTTGACACGCTAACTCATTCTTAAATCTGAGCTACATGCCTGAGGCGCTGAGCGCTAAGCACCCTAGTTTACTCTCTGAAGCCTGTTCCTCTTCCAGCCCTTGTCTCATGGGCACACCCTCTTCCGATTGTAGGCCGACTTCTGTCATGCTGTTCATAATGGAGCTGCTAAGAGGCCTGAGAATCGGAGCTTGTCTGATGAGTAATGGACTTATTAGCTGTGTCAAAAGCATGCTACCAATCCCATGAGCAGGATGTATTATCTGCTGTCCTGCAGGTGTCTGTTTATGAGGCCACTACATGAGCATCATCATTGTGAAGCAGAATTCACCAAGCGTTGGACTGTTCACCCACTAATAGGGAATGTGAGCTGGGATTAGACCGTCAGATGGTTAATCTGACGGTCCTTTATTAATTCCTTAAATTAATTTTCCTTTAGGAAGCTGTCGAAACACTGCAGTGAGTTTCTGTGCAGATCCTTTGGAGAATATGCATGCAAGCTCATGTGGGGCTCAATGAAGGCAACAAGTCCAAGTGCACACATTCTTGTCTGCAAGAGCACCACTTTTCCACATGTTCTCACAGTTAAAATATCAGACACATGCATGATCTGATTGTCCACAGCAGCGCTTCTTGGCAGACTTCGCACAGATACAATATCCCATCAGTCAAGAATGCATATCAGAGAGCTGCCAAACGCTTTTACTTAGCTTCACAGGGAAGTTGCACTTGATTGGCATTGTTATGGCAGAATTGAATAGAAAAATCTGAGAGGGCGGATTAATGGCAACACGTTGTGTAAACTCCCCTGGCCTGAGGCACTTGGTCTGTATACACCTTGGCTTCCTCCGTCATTTACAAGCTGTTCGCATGCACACAGCAGAGCCAAGAGTGTGAAAAACCGGATGAGCAAGTTCACAGCTTTCTTGTCTTTTAGGGGGGAAAAAAAGCCTCTGGTTGCAGAGTTGCCTCGCGTGAGGACAACAGCTCCATCTTTATAGTCCTGCCGACCTCCTGACCCGGCCTGTGGCGGCAACACTTTAACAACATGCTTTTTTTTCCCCCTCTTTTTACGTGCTTAGAGGCATACAAATTCTCATTGACAGGCCGTGTAAACACATGTAGTGTATGCCTCTGAATGGATTTGGAGCATTTTATTGTGAGAGTGATCAGCAACACAGAGAATAAAGCCTCCAATTTCACGGTAATCTGGTAAAACTTACACATACTAGTGTGCTTTTAAAACTTCAAGAACCAAGAAGTTTTATTTGCTTTTGCTTTGTACGTGTTTTTAGTGCAAATCTTGCGAGCCAGTTAATGCAAAAATGACAACAAACAGGTTAAAAATGTCAGATATTGCACAGACAATTATTGCACATTGTCCTTACATAGTTAAATGTTTTAAATTGGTTGTGGTTATTCGGTCACAATGAAATCTTGAAAATACCATTAGGAGCATTAATAAGACAAATGATCAGATTACAGCCTGTTAAGTGGCTAGTGGCTGCAGCATTCATTAGTCACTTAGACCCAAAAACAATCTGGAAAATACAGTCCAGATTGAAAAAAAACTTAGTTATTCTTAAAGCTAGTCTTCTAGCGGTTACACATTATTAGTCTCGCATGATTTCCTGATTGAGTAACAAATTGGTCACAACATGAACAATTCTGGCGCTTCATCTTCATCAGAACATCCACTCATCAGCCAAATTCACAACGTCACAACATGTTTATTTCGAAATTGAATCTGTTCTCACAGCAGCAACTCTCTGAACGATGTCACCCTGTCAATCATTTTCCTGTCAGCAACATAACAGCCTCGTTTTATGATTTAAGAAAATAATAATATTGCTTTCATGACGTGTGTTCTTGCAGTCTTCACATTCTTCAAAACAAATGCAAGTTGTAACACATCCTGTTAACAGTGTTTGTTTTTGTAGTGGCAGTTAATCTTGCTTCCCTCTTGCCTGATATTCTGGGGCCAAACCACAGCCGGGTAACTGCGACGGCATGTCGACGAACCACTGAGTCAAGCAGCGGCGCCTGTGTGGGCAAAGGATCTGTTTAAGACACCTAGAGCACTGGGCTTTAACCTTTGTTTGCTTTTATTTTAGTACAAATCACTTTGATTGTCAAGGCTGATACATGCACCCTGAGGAACATAGATATGGACACATACAGACGGACAGTGCAGCTTGTTTTTGGCCACAGAGCTTTCTGGCATCATAATGGTATCGATGATAGTGGAATTTCCAAGTGGCCTGCTTTGGAAAACAGGCTGATAATTCAGTTAAAGCTTGGCAACCAATGTGCAGACACCAGTAGCGTTGCGAAATGAACAACATAACAAAGGTCTTGCTAAGCCAGCAGCTGCTGAGGATGGTTTTTCAACCGTTATATATCACTGCTGGATTGGACAACAACAGATGGCATTTTTCTGTCATTTTCTCTTTGTGCACTTTACATGCACTGAATACTGTTGACCTTTTAACACTGAAGAGTGTTACAACATATTACTGAATGTACGTTTTTTAATCCTTCCAGGCAATGGTTTTCCTTTGAAAACAAACTTGCAGAGACTTGACAAACACTTGATCTCGGCAGTCCTTTAGTGAATTATTCTTGTTTTAAATTTCATCAGGCCTGACTCACTGACACAATAATTAAAACCGAGTACATGACAGATTTAAAAAAAAAAAAAAATGGGGGTTTGATTTTTGACAGATTCTTGCAGCCAAAGAATGGAAACTGCAATAATGATAAATGCCAACTCTGGTAGCGTTAAAAACTATAGCAGTTACTAACATTACTAACATCCCAATCTGAAAGCAACCAGTTACTGTACCTATCAGTTGCTGTTAAATCAGTCTAGTAACATTAGACATTACGTCGGGGCATGGGGGCAGCAGCTTAAGCAGGGAAGCCTCAACTTCCCTCTCCCCAGCCACTTCGTCCAGCTCTTCCGGGGGGGATCCAGAGGCGTTCCCAGGTCAGCCAAGAAATAGTTTTTCCAGCGTGGCCTGGGTCGTCCCTGGGGTATCCTGCCAGTGGGACATGCCCAGGACATCTCACCAGGAAGGAGTCTAGGGGGCATCCTAACCAGATGCAACGTGTAGATCGACTGGTAAATTGATCCGTCTTCACCAAGATGGATTCGTGCAGCATCCACACCACTGCAGAAGCTGCACTGATCCGCCTGTTGAACTCCCACTCCATTTTTCCCCTCACTCGTGAGCAAGACCCCTAAACTCCTTCACTTGGGGTAGGACCTGGAGAGAGCACGCTTCCCTTTACCCCCTGAGGACCATGGCCTCAGACTTGGATGTGCTGATTTTCATCCATCCTGTGTCACTCTCGACTGCGAACCGCTCCAGCGAGAGTTGAAGATCGTTGATTGATGTTGCCAACAGAACCAAATCACCTGCAAAAAGCAGAGACGTGATACTGAAGCCACCAAAATGGATCTCCTCAAAGCCATGGCTGCGACTAGAAATTCTGTCCATAAAGGTTATGAACAGAATCTGTAACAATGGACAGCCTTGGCGGAGTCCAGTTCTCACTGGGAATGAATCCGACTTACTGCTGGCAGTGCGGACCAGCCTCTGACACTGGTCATACAGGGGTCTAGTGCCCCATACTCCCAGAGCACCCCCCACAGGACTCCCCGAAGGACACGGTCGAGCGCCTTCTCCATGTCTACAAAACACATGTAGACTGGGTGGGCGAACTCCCGTGCACCCTCCACTGTTCCACATCCCGGGCGCAAACCACATTTCTCCTGAATCTGAGATTCGACTTCCCGACGGACCCTCCTCTCCAGGACCCCTGAATAGACCTTATCAGGGATGCTGAGGAATGTGATCCCCTATAGTTGGAACACACCCTCTGATCCCCCTTCTTAAAAAGGGGAATCATCACCCCGGTCTGCCAATCCAGAGGCACTGGCCCTGATGTCCAAGCGATGTTGCAGAGGTGTGTCAACCATGACAGATGCCATATGAATGCAATTTGTCACTGGTCTTGATTTTTGCTGTGTCATGTGGTCTGTATTGACTGTTGTGAAAGCACATCTGCATCAATATGCTTTGTGTTAGAACTCAGGTTATGCCTTGTTCACACCAAATGATTTTAGCCCAATCAGCTGTGTGACTACTGTTTCTTTGACCCCCTCCCCCAAATTGGGGTGAGGCAGTAGTCCATTTGGCGAGCCTGGGTCGTTAATTGTGAACACCTCAAAGACCCAATGAGGCACTCGCCAACATCCTAACTCCATGTCGCAGACGAAAACTGAACATCTAGTGTGCTAAATATCCAGTCAAGTAGCGCTGACATTAAAAGAGCTCCAGCCAATGAGAGCAGACATGGGGGTTCCAGCGAAAGATGGAAGTGAAAAGAAGCAGCAGCTGCAGCAGCAACAACTTTTTTCTTTTTGTTCTTTCACTACATGGTAGTGCACAAATGACCTGAAGGTCCATGTTTACAAAGAAAAGCTTGCGAAACGTTGCGTTTGTGCACTTCCAGTCAGCTACGTCTGCTCTAGAGAGTCATGTAGTGTAAACAGCACAACAAGGCGACAACTCTGAGCATGTGACAAACGCTGACTCTGAAAATGCTAACAAAAAAAATCACCTCTCTCAAAAGGAAAATAATAAACTATCTACGTAACAAACTCAAAACACTCTCCCTGAAGTAACAGAAAACGCTCAAAAGAGATGAGGAAAGCCTCTACAAAACTGACTAACAAACAAAGTAACAACAGAAACACACAAAAACTGAACTTGACTTAGACATGCAGACTTTGACTTGGGATGGCTGGTTGACTTGGCACAGAATAAGACGAACTGGCACTGGACAGGGCAAGACGCAGACTATTTAAACATGAGAAAATGGGAAACAGCTGGAAATAAATCAGAAAATGACAAGACAGCTTGGTAGAATGTAAATAAAACTGTGATTTAACACAAATGACAAGACATGACAGTATGGTGACACAGGCAGAAAGGCCAATTGTGGTGGACGCAAGGGGAGGTGTTCATTACCCAAAGTGTTGTTGAGTCATTTTGACATTTGTCATGTTTTCCATATTTTCTTTGTGTTGTTTCTGTATGTTTTTTCCTTACTAGTAAAGTAATTTTAATCCCAACCATGGTGTTTTTCCAACATATTGGTTTTGTTGCCCGAACCTACTCTAGTTTTGTTAATAAAATGCTTAAATGTGCATGTGTTTGTAATCTTGTGCTATCTATACAGCTTCCCATGAGAACGGCTTGGTTAAATTGTTATTAACACTACTGGGGGAGTTTTGTACTCTTATCTTTTCGCAATCAGTCGACTGGGAAGAAAACCAAATATCATCAGAGTCAACTCAGCTTTCCCCATGACCGGCTAATAAAAATACAAAATGGATGTTTAGATCCGGTTCAGCAGCAGTCTAAATATGGCTTTGATAGGACTTCACAGGTGCAGGATGATCATTTGCAGATATTTTTACTGAACAGCAAAAACTCATAGTTTACAGGAGACACATAAGGAGTCAACAGCACCCTAACAAGATGTTTAACACCACTAGATCTCTGCTGGTTAAAAGACAGTGAAATTACAGCTTTCACCTAACAACACTTTGATTTTTTTTAATTCACACACACAACACTGTGAATCACAAAACTCAATCACGCAAGATGAGAGCTTTCATGTGCAGATGAAAACACCACCAACCTATGATCAGGTGAGGGGCTAAACAGTATTTCCTTTATGTGAATGTGCTGGTGTGTCACCAGGTGTATAGACTGGAGGTGGGGAGTGTAAGGCAGGAAATATTACACTTATAAAAATGTTTGACAGACAGTTAAAAAGGAGTTATGATTTACAGTCCGTCAACAACGTTTCAAAGTGTCTCTTTGATAAATTCACCCTCAGGGCACAGTGGCATTTCCATACCACTTATATCTATAAAATTATTGACGTATGAAAATTAAACAAATGAAAGGAGGTGCGTGCTGCCAGTCTATTAGATGTTAATGGTTTTGCTACTGAAACACCAAAGTGGTTGTTTCAAGACTGACGTTTCAGCTGAGAGCTTCTCTTTCTTTCTTTCTGTCTTGAATCTTTCCAAAGAGAAAGCATGCCCGTCACGCTGATAATAGTTAACTTAAGGTAACTACAGAGCAGCGCCTGCTGGCTCATGAAAGTTTGTTAATAAAACAGGAGCATGTAATTAAGCCTGGCACTGCTCTCAATTGTATTTATGTTTTGTACTCAACCCTCCATTACTTTTGCTGTTTCTCTGTTGCATAACTGTGAATCACGCTTATGCCTTCGCTGTTGACTCAAATAGCTTATTGAATGGTTATGGTTGTCCTGATGATGTTTTCACTTTGATGATATCTTGGTTCCAAAATGTGATTTGGAAACATTAATCACTTCATTTATTTTCGTCTTCTTGAGTAATTAACCTTGAAAGTAAAAACACAGGATTATCTCCAGACATGTAATCTAGCAAAGTTATTGATAAAATGATGTGCCCAAACCCAACCGATGAATAACAGCAAAGGTACGAAGGTTATCAAGTATGAACTGGACTCAACAGAGAATTACAGTATTAATTATTAACTCATTGAGTGCCAGCCATTTTATAAAACAGAAAGTGCCTTATTCCAAAATTTTTGCCCATTTTGAGTCATATTTCAAGACCCACAGAATATTTTGTACTATGACTCTGAAAACACTGACTAGCTTAAATGAAAGAAGAGACTCTCTATTTCATCATGAAAAAAATGTTTGTTTTTACCTTGTTCCATTCTTGTTTTATCAGAGGTAGAGTAGAGGACACTTTCACCAAAATCACCACTTTTTGTCCAGAATCTGTTTGTTTTGCTCTCTAATCTCGATCGTCTCCACTTCCTGCTTTGATCTCAATATCTAAAATCTAATTATTGTTTTCTGTGAAATTTACAGTTTGATTAAAAAAAAGCAGAAAAATATCAAAGTGCATTATTATTGTCATTAATAATAGGGAGAACTATAATGTATGGCGGAGTTACACTTGGGAGCACTTTGACATCGGCCCAGTAATATCATCACTCCTGCATGGGCAAAAGGCGAGAGAGTAATGATATTACTGCGAGGAAGTGGAAGTGCTTGATCGCTTCTAACTTCACCTCTGTTTGGACCCCAAGGAAAGTACTGGGCTATGCTAAATGCTAACAAAATAGTGCCGTGCGCCAGAGCGACTGAGTGCACGCACAAAGACAAGAGAGGTATGTATCAACTCGTCTAAGATCAGGGAAGAACATAGTTCAGTACGGAAATACGGTGGCGTGTTCCTTTAAACCTTCCAATTAGCCCTAATTAGCCCCACAGCAGTGGACCAGCTGCCAGATAACAAACAGGCCTTGATCATTTCTTAATCTGGCGTGCATACATTGTGTAACACTTGAATTACCCTGTAGAGAGTCAGTCATTCCCTGTATACTGGTGCTGTTTACATTCTTGGCTGGATGTCGGTCATGTGTCGCCTCTCTCTTTGTGACAGTCTTGGCGGGAATATCAAGGTGCAGCAGAGCTTCCTGTTTGGTGGCATCAGGGTGAGCAATGTGTTGTGGTTGAGATAGAATCAGTGCATTCAGAGATGAGGCTTTGTGTTTTCATTAGAAGTAGCTCATGAGTCCTTTTGTGCAGCGTCAGTCTACAAGTTTGACTCACTGTGGTCTTCACATCACTCTTTAGTCTGTCACAAGTGTTTGCCTCCGATTTTAAGACTTCAGTTTTCTTTTTTTGTTGTGTTTCTCCTTGCAAAAATGAATCAAATATGACATAGCCTGGCTTTGCACATTACATTTCAACATATTCTCATACTCATCAGATTACATACAGACCCCTCTGTGCCACCTTTCAGTGTGGTAAACATGTTAAATACTTTCTCCAGCAACAGCAAAAACAACAAACTTCTACATTTTTACAGTGAAAAGTACAGTACATTCATCTCTAGAGGGTATCTTTTGTGGCTCTGTATATTTACTGTTTCACGTGTTTCCATGTTTTCTGATGTAAAATCCAGTGAAAGATCTGGGTTCAGTCCCATTCACATCACCTCTGACACCATTGAACACAAGTGGTGCTGTTTGTGGGTAGTAAACCCATGAGAGATGGAGATGTTGTTGACAAGCATGCTTCAAGATTCAGCATCAGAGGTAAAAAAAAAGAAAAATCAAAAACAAGGACACACTGACTGAATAGAAAACACCATTGTTAAATTAACTGCAGACAAATTCACATGTGTATGTTGAGAGTCTCTTTATCTCTCCTGGTATCTCCCCCAGCACTTTTATTACAGCCCAAGCAGGTTTTCATGTACCGCATTATGTATGTACAATTCATGTACAATACATCACCTCCTGAAACTTTCAGGGTGGGTGAGTGGCTCAAAAACATTGACTTATGAGACTGTTTGTGTCTCGTGTGAAGCCAGAAGTCAAGGATGATTTATATCAGAATCAAAAACAAGTTTATTGCTAAGTAAGTTTGCTCAAACAGGGAATTTAACTTGGTGGTTTTATTCATGACATATAAACATAGACAAACGTAGTGCAGAGATAAGAACCGAAGATGATAAAGTGACAAAGAATAAACTAAAAAAGCACTCAGAGAGCGCAGACCTCCGCCAAGGCAGCATACTCAGAGAGTGTATACTCCTGCAAGCCCACAATGCCTAAGAGTGAATGTGTTGATTTTGACAAAAGGGCAATATTGGACTGATTTCCGAGCTGCGATTTTGTCCTCTATACAAAGATTTTCACAATTGTCGCGGAAAATATTAATATTTGACTATAAGAATGTCAAGATTATAAATTGAGAATTCTTTTCCAGATATTTTGAGACCAGTTGTATTGCTCTAGCTCCTTCCTACATGAAGTTATGGTTAAAATGCATATTTGACCTTGGTGACCTTGACCTTTTACTGATCTTGACCAAACTGACAGTGACTTCTGGATTCCTATATTAGTTTAGTTATCAAATCAGGTGACGATTGGCTGAAAATTGTACACCCTGGAGTGTTCAGAAATATGCAAAATCTCCCGTACATTACTATGGCATGACCTTTCATTTGACCTTGAATCAGATCCAATCACCACCAAAAATTAATCAGTTTTAAGTTAGACCACTTCTGACCATCCATCCATTTTGTTCCTCTTATCCTCATAGGGTCGCGGGGGGGCTGGAGCCTATCCCAGATGTCTTAGGGTGAAAGGCAGGGTACACCCTGGACAAGTCTCCACCTCATCACAGGACACATAGAGACAGACAACCACTCACACTCACATTCACGCCAATTTAAATTAACCAATTAACCTAACCCCCATGCATGTTTTTGGGTGGTGGGAGGAAGCCGGAGTACCAGAGAGAACCCACGCAGACACAGGGAGAGCATGCAAACTCCACACAGAAAGACCCCAGGCCCGGGATTTGAACCCGGTACCTTCTTGCTGTGAGGCGACAGTGCTGCCACTTCTGACCAATCCTGAAAATTTCGTCAAAATTCGTCCATAACTTTTTGAGTTATTTTGCAAACCAACAAATAAACAAACCCTGGTGAAAACATCACCTTCTTGGCAGAGGTAAAAACATCAAAACAAGGCAATATGGCAGATCAATGCAGACAAGAATTGTACTGAAGACGCAACGTGTA
Organism: Synanceia verrucosa; assembly: GCA_029721515.1. Taxonomy (NCBI): domain Eukaryota; kingdom Metazoa; phylum Chordata; class Actinopteri; order Perciformes; family Synanceiidae; genus Synanceia; species Synanceia verrucosa. Next base: position 6,171,763 of record CM056549.1, read on the forward strand.
TGTTATGTAATGTAAGTTATTTTCCTGTAGAATGAAATTTATTTTGAAAACACTGTGTGAATCCAACAAGTGGAAACCAGCACGGCAAATCGAACGATACGTTTTCGTCGTACGAGGTTGCGTTGCTATGATACACTAATGGTAAACAGCTCCCGTGCTTTTACTGTGATTGTTGCCCTACGACTGACATTCCCATACTGCCAAAGAAAACAGCTTGTCCTCGCTATGAAAGGTCTTGAATGACAGACAGGAGAGTCTTTGTCAAGCAGCTGCTGTCATTCACAAAAAGTTTTTCATTCATCTGCGCTTGGGAGTGTCTCCAAGATTGTTTACATGCTCACTGACTTAATGACTCTCATTTGGAGAAAAACAAGGATATCTGCAAAGCTGGCTTCACACTTGCATCCTTCTGTTCAGTGTATTAATAATTAGTAATATTGTGTCACTTATTTAATGGTGACACCTATCAGATGACATGCAGAGATCACATGTGGGTCTATCTGTTAGCCAACTCTTCAGTCTCTATGAGGATCATCATTCTGTAGTCAACAGATTTCTTTGTAATCAGCCACTTCCACCTCTCTCTCCTCAACATGAAAGCAATATTTGCAAGCCTGGAGCATTTATGCTGATTGCTCGAAAGCATACGTGTGAGTCACACTGTGGGAACTGGAATGTAACGTGGCATGCCTGCGCATTTACTAACTTGTTTTTGTGCACAGAAGGAGTTGAGGCGTACACTTAGCAAGGGCATATACAGTAGTTGGTGCCACACCCATGTATGAACATCTGAATTCCTGCCCTTTACACTGAATGTAACATGTTTTATCATTGTTCACTGTGGCTGTTCTGATGTTCACATGTTGCTGATTGAGGCAGCACATCATTTAGTAGTGGAGCAGATAGAAGAGTGATGGCTGATTGTTGATAAATGATTGTTTCAGACAAAGAGACAAAATGTTGTTGGGTTGTTTCAAGTTGTGTTGTTGAAACTGTTGAAGGTGGTTGAGAAACACTTTGTTTTTTATTCCATATCTTATCTTTTATTCTTCTTTTGGTGTTTTTATTTCTATTTTTATATATATATTTCTATTCTTTGGCTGTTAATATTGTGTTTATTTTATTCCATGACTGTTTTTATTTTTAAAAGTATGTATGATCACATTTAGCCTGGTCTTACTAGATCTTGGAATATCGTACAGAGGGTCTGGCATTCCTCCACTGAGATCCAATTTCAGACGGGAGGCGTGAACACTGAAGTTTGAAACGACTGGATCTGATTTTACCCAAACGCTGACGTTTGGTGCACCGCTAGCATTCAGGCTAGCCAACTCCTTTGCCGCTAACTGAGCTAACTGAAAAATAAGACTTTTCCTGAATCACGACATCTTTGCCAGCAGTAAAACTGGTTAAACGTTCCTCTTGCTCCAAATTAAATTTGCTGAACATTTGGGAGCTTAGCCAAAACGGATTAAAATGAATGATATTTAATCACGATTAATCTAAATTAATCCACAACAAGCTGTGATTAATCTGATTAAAAGTTTTAATCGTTTGACAGCCAGAGTAAAATGGAATATTTTTTGTTTTTATTTTATGTTTTCTGTCGCGATCACAAATATTTGATGTTGAGTTACAGATATTGAGTTTAAATATCTCCCAGGCAGGCGGCATGCTAACACTGCAGTTAGTATGTTACTGTACTGTGTAACCAGGGTACAATCTTAAAGGCATAATACAATACAATATGATATTATTTCCAAATTTTGACCTTATTTGACCCAGCAAAATCACATAAAAGCAAATAAATGAATCCTAAGGCTGTAATTAAACAAACACCGAATGTCATCCCTATGAATCAATGTATCTCACACCTTGTTGCATAAGGCCTACCTGCAGTGTTATAGCGGGATGTGGCGTCTCGTTTGTTGGCCTCTTACACAACAGGTCCAGTTGTGTCATTGCATCATGTGCCGGTAGAGTCAAACTCAGGAGGGTGAATCATTTGCCAAACAGAATGACAAATTTACTTGTGGTCTGATCACATGCAGAGATCATGATCACAGATCATGATGTAATGATGAATATTTAATACTGAACAACACTACGTGACCTTTGACCTTCGGGGTCTGCCAGAGCCGGCCAACAGACGGTCTTACCTACTTATCCAACTATCTGCAGCAGCTGTAGTATCCACCCTTTCTGCTGACGTCAGCACTGGATCAACAAAAGGGACGCTGTTGGCTAATGAAACGACTGATATCTGGGGAGCTGATTGAACTGACAGTCCGCTAATGATCTCTGTAGTTTAGATAACATACTGTGCCATTGTAAGGCAGCTTGTAATGTTCTAGAAGTGCCGAAGATGAGACGCCAACAATATAAAAGCTACACTATAGTCACCTGAGGCCAAACTGAGGTATCAGTCAAGTTTTTTTTTGTCTGTTACAATTATGATTGCTCTTAAATTACATTTGGGAGCTGAGAACTGGCTTGAGATCAAATCAGAAAAAGACGTCTCACCTGACAGGCAGGGTAATGGGCTGTTGGCAGAGCTATCGGTGACTTAATTTGACGTGGCACCGGAGCGCAGAGTGTGTGAACACTGTGTCCTGTCCCCGCCACACGGGACATGACATCAGTAGCATTTCCTCCAGCGATATTCTTTTCATCCACAGTGCAAACTGTATAATCAAACGCCATCACTCATCAGCTCTCGGATTTTTTTTATTATGTGTGCTTGCATGAATGCAGACACGCAAGAGGAGCGGATGCCGTTGCACTTCTCTGAAGGGGGAGTGGAAAAGGAGTCGACGGGGAGGAGAGCCAAATTTCTGTTGTGGTGTTTACGAGATGCTCACATCCCAGAGAGGGGTGGATGACGAGCGGTGCTGCCCTGTAGGGATCAAAATTTATTTAAGCCAGGTTACACCCATTGGCAGCAAACAACTAGACTGCAGCCATCTCATGACTACACATACCTACAGCAGCGAGCATGCACACGCAGCGTTGCGACATATACGTACGCCAGGTGTGGCGGCTCCTTCAGCGCTTGCTGTCGTGCCTCTTTAACATTCCCGTATCATGATCACCATCTTTAATCTCCTGCTGTGTGAGGGCCTGTAACGAGCTGTTGGATTACCGCCTTTGTTTATCACACATGCCAGCACGGCACCCAGCGCTGCCATATCACTTCTTCACTGTTTATCTTCCATTGCATTGCACTATATATCCATATGGAGCACAGAGAGGTACGTCATCAGCTCACTTTTGCCAACAAACTGCATGCATAACCCCTTCAAAATAAGATGCAAGTGCACAAATACAAAACCTCCCATGCACAAGCTTATATTAGCCAGATGTGTGTTTCTATTAGGCCTCTTGTCGCTCACTGTGTTGCATAAAAGAGCATGTTGAGACACAGAGGGATCAGATGCTGGAGAGCCTCACAATGCACATGATTAAATCTATTCCCGCTGGTACAGAAAGGAGAAGCGGTGGCTGTGTAATTTACTCTGCTGTCCAGCGGCTAAGTCAGCACTATCCAGGCAGGGTGTCGTCATCCTGCCCCCGTTCTCCCACTGCGTGTAATGAATCCAATGTGTCTGAGCCCTGGCATGCACAAATGATTAACTGGTGGCAAAGAGAACTGATTAAGGAGATAAAGCTTGGCACACAATCGCCTCAGTGCTACACGTGTACCGGCATAACCAGAGCTTCCTCACGCAAGGGAATTATTCATGTCTGCTGATCATTCTGTTCATATTCTAACACCCTTTATACCCTCTAAGCTTCTTGAATGCACCAGACAGAGGAGGTGTTTCAATTTGTTACACATGTACAAACCTTTGGGTGGTTCGTTGTGACAGCAGAATTCAACGACAATGACTTTTGTTAGGGAAAAAGTTTGGTAAAAAGAGACTGAAGTTAGTTTGCCAAGAAAGGAGAAAAAGTAAGCAGGTCGTAAATGTGTCTGTTGAGGGAAAGAATAAATTATCAGTCTGTTAGCGCCTGGTAATAATCACTGATGTTCATATCTTGTCTTCTGAACCGCTTAGTGCTCCCCCCACCATCACACAGTGAAAGTCACAGACAGGAAAGTTCATACGAGCTGGAAATCATATTATTTCATTATCGTCATGCAGAGTGTTGATATATAGCAGCACAAATATGATGGAGGTTATACAGATTGGTGGTGGCTGGCATGTAGACTTCTAAACTGCCTACATGATGGGTACTGTGGTCAAAATTGGAATAAAACAACATTTTTGCTGTACATTTAAATATCTCCTCTGATTAAAGAGACAAAAAGAACATAGATAAAATGATTAATAGCGATTCGAAAGTGGTGAAACACCCGATACCCAAAAACATAGGTGAGGAAATAAAAAGGTCACCTGGGGAAAGCTGCATGTTTTTTCGCACGAAAAGGAGCATGAACGCAGTGACGATACAAAGCATTGGTGATTTCTACATGTCTTTTGTTCTGCTACAGTAAGAAAAAAAAACAAAACAAAACAGGAAATGCTGCTTATGTCAGGTGGATGCCTCCAAAAAACACTGGAGTTTAAACCAAGAGCAGTGTTTTATTTTGGAATTTCCATTAATTGCAAAACGTTGTTTTGTTTTTCAGTAACATCAGTGAGTTTGGTCGTCTGATTTTTAGTGATATTTATGACGTTTTCATAGTTGTGTTACAATGACTTCCTTACATATGTTGCATATTTTACATTCCATTAAGTTCTTCCCTTAACTTAGCTAAGTGTTTTTGTAGCCTGAACCTCAGTTACTGGCTTCTAGTCTAATTGCGGATGTTTGCATGTCATACAAATGACTAAAATGGCTCAAATTCATACTCATGACACATGTATGTTCACATAATACTGTTATTTATACGCCCTGCAGTGAGACCAGGTTATGTATGAACATCCTCAGCAGGGTTGAGGCCCTGATACGTCCCCTGAGGAAAGTGTGGAGACTGAGAAAGTGGAGGCAGATGATCCTCTAGCATCACCTTTCTCCATCCTTCATCTCCTTGTCATCCTTTTTTGTCCCTGAAGCCACAGCTTTAGTGGTCCTGAGTGAGGGTAAGGACGAGTTTGTTCTCATTAACCACAGTGAGGGGGTCAGTTATGACTTCTCCAGCATGAGTAGAGAGATTCAGGAGCCAGGAGGATGTTATTCACTAACTTCCTTCCAGTTACTATTATTCATTTTGCTCTTTCTTTGCTCCTATTACCTATTACTTGATTTAACCAGTCTCCAGGTGCATCAGTGGAGTCTGTCGCTTCAGATTCCCTCAGCAGCTGAGATTTAAGAAACTGTGGCTATAAAGAGCTTAAAAGAGCTTTGTGAAACCAGGATAAATGGGATAGTAACATGATGAAAGAGCACTCACACCTTCTTTTATTTCTTTTTTTTTCAACCGTGTCTCTACTTGTGGATAAAGGTCAGACAGCTGGATTTAAAGGGGAAGTGTTGTTTTTTTAAGAAATTGGATCTTATTTCTGGGATAAAATACTGTCATTTACTCACCCATTTCACTTTGGAGTCATTTGGAGTATTTCCGACAATATTTGGATTTGATGATATCCATTTAACAGGAGTGAATGGGGCACAGAAATGCAGCCAGTAAATGACACAAACTGGACCATTTCTCAAATAACAGACATTTGATAAGATGGGCTACACTATTACTATTCTCATTTGAGTCAGGAGTTGTCCATAACTTGAGAAAACTTAATCTGTAAACAGACTCTACTTCCTGTGTATCATAGTTTACTAAGGACCCCTAGTGCCCATCTGTGTGGCCTTCACAGTGCCTGAACTAAAATACTTATTTGTGATGTTGTCACATACGCATACATACTTTGTTTTAGTTTGTGTCATTTATTGGCTGCATCTCAGTGCCCCATTCACTCCTTTTAAATGGATATTGTCAAATCCAGTATCTTCAGAAATACTCTAAATGACTCCAGAGTGAAATGGGTGAGTAAATGGCAATATTTTATCCCGGAGATAAGGTCCAATTTGTAAAAAAAACAAAACAAAACAAACAGCACTTCCCCTTTAAGTCATCTCTATATGCACATCAAGACAGATGACCCTTTAAAATGTTCAACTCCAAACCCCAAGTAGCCTAAACTTACTTTGTTATTACCATAATAAGGAGATGAATAATTCTTTCAAGCTAATTCTCTGGGCTCGCTAATGTTTCCAAATGTCATACATTAACTCAGTAAACTGACAAGAGGAAAACACTCCCTGGCTGGAAACCTATACTTTAAGGACTCATCTTTAGACACATGCATTAAGGCACACCCAGCTTTACCAGCAGACAGAGTACAAACATTTGGCCTACGCATGCAGAACTGCAAACTGTTTTTTTCTCCTTCTTTTTCTTTTTTAAACAACTTAGCGTGCTGTCTAAAAAAACGGCCGATGATTGTTTTGATAGAAAAGGGTGACCGATACCTCCCTCAGCTCTTTCTGTACACAACCTCCCGACCCTTGGCTCTGTCCAAGCAAACACAGTCTGCACGCAATGCACAATGATTAACCCGTAGATCGTCTATTAGGGGAGGAATCACTCTGTTAGCAAAAAAAAAGCCCAGTTTGCAACGTGCATCCTGCTGCTCACATATGTGTGTGTGTTCTTTATTGTTGTCTCTATTAAAGGGGAAGGCCTTGCTATCAGGAAGTAGCTTTCACTTTTCCTAACTTGGAAATTAAGACATGAAATTTTCATTGAAAAAGGGAAACTGATTGATCAAAAAATGCCTAAAGATATGATTTTGTAGAATGTAATACACAAGTCTCATAATGATAAATAAAATCGATGAATGTTATCAAACTCATTATTTTTCTGCAGCAATGTTAAGGCAGTATGATTATTAATATTATTTATTTATTTTATTTCCATCCAGGCTATAAGACTAAAGAATCATTTATAAAATAATAACACAAACACACAAAGTGCAGTTTAAATCCATTGCAATATGCAACCTCCCTTATGTTTTTGTCAAAATATACATATTTTCATCATGTCCTTTATTTTATCTTGTTTCTCAGAGCAAATATATATATACACACATATATATATATGTGTGTATATATACATATATATACACACATATATATGTATATACACACACACACACACACACATATATATATATATATATATATATATATATATGTAATATAAAATATCCCAAACAAGTATGCTAATAAGCATTTTGAATTTTGACTCTACTCTGAAGGATGTCACAGCATTATACTAATTATGTGCAATTTATGGATTCATGGCTCATTCCTTATAGTTCTCAGAAAATGGATCAGAGTGAGACCTCTTTCCTGACTTCACTCCTCTGGATTAACCAGTAGATGATAGGCTGGTTGGCCCGTTGGTTTGCAGAGAATGAAGGTTGTGGTGGGAGCAACGTGCATGTGCGCGCGCGTGTGTGCGCGCGCGCGTGTGTGCGTGTGTATGTGTAGGGGGCAGAGGAGGTTAATTTGTGTCATGCATGACTTGTTTTGCGTGCCAAGCTTATCCATATCTTATTTCCCTATAGACAAAAAAGGATCGGCTACCAGAACAAATGCTGCAGCAGAACCACACACTTCTGTTTATTCTATAGACGGAGAACAAACAGGTTCATAAAGGCCAGTTAGACTGAGCGTAAACTGATGAGCTCAGCAGTGAATCATCATATTATAGCAATATTAAACCTCTACAGGATGTACAAAAGCAATATGTATGAAAATTACAACAATTCATACATGTTTATTGGATGCAAATTCAACCAGCAACAGTCAGTTATTATCATTATTATTATTATTATTATTATTATTATTATTTGCACATTTACATACTAGCAGTCACGCCATACTACAGAAGTTTAGTTTTGGTGTCTCATAGCTGCCTTGCAGTCCTGTTCTCATTGTCTTAATTAGCACTTCTGCTTCTGTTCATGTTCGTTTTTTGTGATGTTCTATCTATTTTTAGTTAATTGTTGTTATTTAGCACCTCTGTCAGTGAGAAACAACTTTTTGTTCCTGCGTACTTGTATGCAGAAATGACAATTAAGGTTTTTACGCTTCAAATTCAAGCTGTGATTGATTTGCAGCCACAGGAGAAGAAAACTGATCAGACGTGTTTTAACTTCTTTATTCTGCTTTTGTTTATCTTTCTTCACCGTCTGACTTTAGCGGGAAACACTTTGTTTTCTGTGTGAGAATCAAAGTGTAAAGAAAAGCAAAAACAAAACATCAACTAAAGGATCTCGGAGTGGACTGATGGTGATATTTGTTTGTACGAGCTGTTTTATTAAATGTTAATATCAAAATATTGATTAGTGGAGATTTAAATGCATTCCTGAGAGACAGGAGAAGACTTTTTCTGAGCTACCCAGGCGCCAGCATGCAGCCGTGGCCAGACAGTTAATTAGGATCACGACCTCAATCCACTCATTTAGTCTGTTACAGGAAAAGGTGGATGCTGCAGTCAGGATTTATTCCACCGTCACAAAACACTCACTGCACACAACGTCACCATCAGAGTCTATAATTTAATGATGATTTAATAGATGAACTCTTATTCTCATTTTGTCAACATGTTTTAAGAAGTTCTTAGCTTGTATTTTCTTTAATATCATGAGTTACACCTATCATCGACAGTGTTGTTTTATATCAGTGGAAATAATGAATCGGCTCTGTCAGGCTTTTTTAGCATCATTTTCTCCTATGGAATACATCATAACAATATTTATAAGTTGTGGTTCCAGTAAGTGCTTTTAGATGGTAATAGTCTATTTTTGATCATTTTTTGGAGATAAACAGGCATATCAGTCACTTTGCTGTGGATTAATCACAGATGTAATGGTTTGTTTGGGAATGAAGGACCTTTAGAGGCAGTAAAACAACAAAACACACCCATACAAAATCTGATTTATGGCCATTTCTGAAAATGTACACTGGACACTGGACAACACTGGACTCTATATGTTAACATATAGGCTACAAACATGGATTTTGACCCATTGATACTTTCATTTTGTTGCAGTTTCTCCAATAAATGGTTCTTCTTCTTGCCTGATGTGAAAGTTCAGTGTTGACTCAAATTTTAATTACATTAAAAAGCGATGAGGCTATAAAAGTGAAATGATGTAGCTTTGAGCAGAACCAACATGCTTTAATAAAACTCTTTCCATGTTACATTTAAACTGCACCGTGTCTGGTCTGCTCTCTTTAAGGTCATGACTCTCCTCAGACACGCATCCTAAGAGTTTTTTTTCCCCTTTATGACCTCGCCTTCCTCTGCGTTGCCTATTCACGCTCAGTTATGACACCTTTGTGCTCTGAGAGAGAGGGAGAGGTGACAGAAAGATGGATGACCGAGATATTTCTGCACGCAACTATTGTTATTGCTGCAGAGTGCAAATACCGGCTTGCATAAGGGCGCAGGGCTGCAGGACTGGAGGGGGGGTGGGGGGGCCATTAGCTCAGTTACTAATCTGGTTTTCACTCCTGGTCAGGAAGGGAAGGTGATCCGGTAACCCCCCCACCACACACACACACACACACACACACACACACACACACACACTTTATGTGAAAAAATATTGGGGAGATCAGTTAGGACACTTTTGTATCGACACCAAATAGCCTAGCAATAAAAACGGCTAATTTATAATGTTTTTTTTTTACGTTAATTTTTTACAGCCCAAAAAAAACTCTCTGCACAGTCTATATATTTTGTTATTATATTATGTATATATATTATGTATTGTATTTCATCACATTGCTGCCCTTTTTTGCCTTTAAGCTGCCTTTATTTATCTATGTCTTTATCTTTTATCTCTTTTTACACTTTGATTTGTTGCTCGGCATTCATTGTGGATAGTAAAGGAAGTAGATCATCGTACAGGGAAACAAGTTTCCTTTCTGTTCTCATGATAATAAACAATATGACTATTGAATCTTGAATCAAACAGTACAATGTCATCTATTTGTCTACGTCTTTATTTATTTATAGCTATATTTTAAATATTTATTATAGCTATTTATTTCAAATATTTATTTTTAAATATTTATTATAGCTATGTTTTAAATATTTACCATAGCTATTTATTTCAAATATTTATTTTTAAATATTTATTAAAGCTATATTTTAAATATTTACCATAGCTATTTATTTCAAATATTTATTTTAATTTAATCAGTTTTATTTCTGTATATGTATGTGTAACATATGGCTGTTTGAATTTCCCCCAGGATTAAAAATCATATCTGTCTTTCTGTCTTTATTCAACAGGGACAGTCATTGAGTTTGCTGGATAGCCAAAAATCAGACACGGATACAGAATAAAAACATCTATTTTATATATTCATTGTTGTTATATTGTTTTACACAAAGCTAAAATCACTTTCCATTTAAAAACATTGAATCCTGCATAAAAAAAATAGCTAAAACACTTATTCATGATTGGTTGTTTTTGACAAATGAACTGGGAGTGCATTTTTCCAAACGGGTCAGTTTGGACATTGGGCTGAAAATAGAAATATTATTAAGATTGAAGTTGCGTCAATGTCACATTTCTTTTTCCTATTTTTAAATGGACCAACAAAATTAGAGAGAAAAAAAAATAACAAAAAGGACAAAAATGTATTCTATGCTGTATATATTTTCACTGTGAGTAAAATCTGAAAAGCATGTGGAGTTCATGGTTGCGTGTGAATGACATATCAGCAGCAGCTAATCAGCTGATTTTAGTGTTTACATGGTGACCCTGTTATCTGGCCTATTGATGGTCCCTGTCTGATGTAATAGCCTCTGACTCCGTCCTCTAAAATAATGTCCTAGGTCTCCTGCTGCACTGATCACAGACCTTTTTTTTAATAAACAAGTGTCTCATTTAGATTACACAGAGACTGAATATAGCAAAAGCTTCCAGACAAAAAAATGCATTTCCACATTAGGTGGATACTGACTATGTAGGAAACCCCCTTTAAATGCCATCCATAAATAAAATACTAAAGAACAGTGAATATATAACTTGATATGTCATACTATCTTTAAAAAAGAAAAATTACACTGTGTGTGCATTCTATAGTGATATTCAAGCCTATGTTCTGCAATGAATCTGTAAAATTCAGATTACAGGTGGTTTCCTACAGGTGTCAAAAGAAACAATCATTTGTTGTCATTTGGCTCCGTTCATCACATTACAAGAAAACTATACTGTTTTTTTTTATTTCTTACTGTATGAATATGAACATCATCCAATGGAAGAAAGTTACTTCATAAAGTACTGCATTTAAGTTACTTTACTTATTACAGTATATTCTACTTATACTACATTGATTCTTTACATAAACCAAGAAGCTTATAAAATATAAGCATTGTTTTATTTTAAACTATATGAGATTTTTTTAATATTAACGCCACAATGGAGACAAACTTTATTGCAACACTTTGACAGTAATACATCATGATTCAGTAGTGATATAACACATTTAGGACCCATTCTGCTATTCTGTGGATAGCAGTATGAAGATAAAAGTACATTTTGTGTCCAATAATTGTTTATTTTTACTTGTAATATAGCGCTGTGGTCCATTCGTGTGATTTATGAGTTTTACTGGAGTTTTACTATCAAATCGAGTACTTTGACCATATCACAAGTAAAAGATAAGATAATAACGTGTACTGGAAAACGTCAGATGCAGTTTGTGGAGCCTGAAAGCTCATTCTTGCTCACAGCACAGTGAGCAGGTTGTGCTGTGAGTTTGCGTTAGGTCACAGGCAACATTCATGTGGGGTGTCATGACCTGCAGTCCAAAATAATCCTGTTAAGGTTTGCCTGATCGGCCATACGTAAGGCCAGGAGCCGCTTCACTGATCGAGCTGTTGTTCTCTTTGACAGCAGAGTGTTTGAATCATGAATTTATGTTTTAAAAATGATAAGTTTTACAAATGGAGTTCAGTTCCTTCCAAATGAAGGAAGAGACGCTGCTGAGTTGAATTATGGGATATGTACAGGGCTTGACTGAAAGTCAGGATCTCTCAGCCAATCCTGCTTTTTGATTTTGACTCTTCTTGTGAGCAGCGTTGGTCAATAACGGGCTGATATCTGTTTGCTCAGTGGACAGGCCGTTCTTGGACATGCTAGCTTAGCCTTGAGGTGATAGGAGGCTGTTTAATGCCAACTGTGATTGGCAGAAACGCCAAAGGTCACATGTTGTGTGTTTTGTTTGTTTAGTTGGTCCGCTAACATTAGCCACAGGTGCGTCTACAGTTTGTTCGGGATGTGTTATTTTCTGTTTCTGTACAGGTTAAACACAAAAGATGCAACGAGTGAACGTTAGTGATTTGAAAATGTTTAAAGATGCTCTTTTTGATATTCTAAGCAGAGTTTCTCTGTGCTTTATTGACATCACATCGGCCGTCACCATGTTGAGTGCTAAGTAATAAAAGTAAAATAACAAGCAATGTAGGCTGAATCCATTACTGTTGCAATTAGTAATTAATGTAATTATTTTTTCAATATGTAATAAATCATTTCAAGTAACACAACACTTGTCAATCCCATGTTTTTTTTTTTCTAACTCTTTGAGTGCCATTTTGAAGCGCAAGTGTTTTTTTGGAGGCGGGTAGCTGATGATGGCTATGATAATGTTGGGGCTTCTGGGAGATGTAGTCGGAGCATAAAGAGACGGTATACACCACAGAGATCAAAGCAGGAAGTGGAGACAATCGAGATTAGAGAGTAAAACAAACAGAATCTGCACAAAAAGTGGTGATTTTGGTGAAAGTGTCCTCTACTCTACCTCTGATAAAACAAGAATGGAACAAGATAAAAACAAACATTTTTTTTCATGATGAAATAGAGAGTCTCTTCTTTCATTTGAGCTATTCAGTGTTTTCAGAGACATAGTACAAAATATTCTGTGGGTCTATAAATATGACTCAAAATGGGCAAAAATTATGGAACAAGACACTTTTGGTTTTATAAAACGGCTGGCACTCAATGAGTTAAGTGTATTACCAATTTTCACTATTTTTTTTATTTAAATTTTTATTTCATTCAGTCAAAACAATTCAATATATAGAATACACAATGTTCCAAAGTCTGGGAGCAGAAAGAAGAATAAACTTATTTAATCCGCCCCGTTTACCCCAAGAAATCCATTTATCAAGAACTTCAATTAAAACCCTTTAACACGTAACGTGTCGACACATTGCACATGCACACTTTGGATTATGTAACAGCTTGTGCTATTGGAAAAAATCCAACGTCTTCTGAAAGTAGAGACATTGTGCTTTACAGCCAACATGGTGTGTTACGGTAATTTCATTACTGCCTCTCCTGGAAGCTGGTGAAGCAGCCTCTTTTTTCCCTGTGATAAAAAGAAACCCTCTACATAGTTTTCATTTTATGACTGATTTCTGCACATTTAGAGACAAAGACTCACAAAAATGTATTGTTAATAATTTTCATACTTTTTAAATTTTGACTTGAAAATGCAAACTCTGTTATTCATGTTCAATGTCATTTTTTTCACAATAAAATCATTCTAAAATCAAAATCTACTTTTTAAACTGTTATTTCACTCTTAGACAATAAACTGTCAGATATTCTATTTCCAAGTCTTCTGGATAAGCAAAAAAGGACGAGACAGAAATTTTGAGGCTCAGGTGTTAAAGGGTTAACTTAACTCTTTGAGTGGCCAGCGTTTTTGTCCATTTTGAGTCATATTTCTAGACCCACAGAATATTTTGTACTATGACTCTGAAATCACTGAATAGCTCAAATGAAAGAAGAGACTCTCTATTTCATCATGAAAAAAATGTTTGTTTTTATCTTGTTCCATTCTTGTTTTATCAGAGGTAGAGTAGAGGACACTTTCACCAAAATCACCACTTTTTGTCCAGATTCTGTTTGTTTTACTCTCTAATCTCGATCGTCTCCACTTCCTGCTTTGATCTCTGTGGTGTATACCATCTCTGACTACATCTCCCAGAAGCCCCAGCAGTACTCACAGGGTGTGGGAGGCCGCGATTGGTGACCCGCTGCCAAAAAAAACACTTTGACGCATTGTTACATCGATGGCACTCAAAGAGTTAAGTTGTGTGTAGGTTCACATCAAAGTTACAGATAACAATGACTTCAATAGTCTCTTAGTTGTACCATAATTACATTTTTACACCTGGGTTTCAGGCAAACATGTAGGTCCATAGTTACCATGAGAATATAACTTGATATTTGACTTTTCTGACCCAGTTTAAGCCGGCCTTTTATGTAGTTCTGAATGCTGGAGAATGACAAAAAGAGCTGCCAAACTTGACATGAGTCTTTTGGTCGAACACCTTTTCAACTGTATGATAAATGCCAGCACGAATACATGAATACATCCTCATGAGAGGAAGATGGAGATGATAGGACATGTGATGAGGAAAGATCCAACTGACATTGGAAAAACTGCTCCACATTAGACGTCAGAAGGAAAAAGAAAAAAATAGGCCAACGTGGAAACAAGAAGGAGATCCAGATCCTAAACCACTCATAGAGCACCATCATGACGGAGTGGAAAAGTTTGTTGCTGCTCTCCATGTCAGGCGCCATAAAGGACACTAAGTAAGTAAGTAAGTCACTGAAGGGAAATTCCTATTTTGTTGTCCCACTTCCTTGAAGTTCCCAGCTCATGTGTGCAGCAGAACTGGAACTGGACAAGACCTCATGTCTTCTAAAGGACGTTTCAGCTGTTCGTCAGAGACGAAGCACCACTTCTATTAGCATTATTCATTATTAATATTATTCAAGAAACCCTCCATCACCACACAGAAATCAAAAATAGTCTCTTTCTTTGTCAGGGAGGTAACATGGTCAGCGGCGTATTCTATGTTGAGCAGGTCTAGTCAGCATAAAGCTCTATAGGTTTGATTTTCTACTTACAAAATCAGCAGGTTTTGTGTAAAACACTATATAAAACAGTATTTTTTCTTATTTTGATGTGTTTCGAAGAGTTTTTATAGCCTTCACAACAACCCATACAGACTCAGTCATTCAGTGAAAACAATCTCCTGACAGCGGCGGCATGCAAAGACACTCACACTGTGAAACGAGGCACACACCTGCTCTGAAGGTGTGTGCATGACAGCCTTTGCGTGAGTAGAAACTAACAACCTTCACATGTCATTACACCTGCTTTTATGTCCAAGAATTCTTGAAGAGGTATATGGCTGAGGGCAAAACATTTTTTTTCCTGTTTTTTTCCCCCTCCCAGGACACAGAGCACACCTCCTCCGGCGTCCGGCTCTGCATTCCAGCTCGTCCTGTGCATCCTGACACGACCCACGGCTGGTCGCTGGCTTTACACAGGAGCACCGCTCCTCACTTCCTGTAGTAGCCTGTAATCTCTTTAATCGTTTTAAGAAGTTAGGAGAGTGGCTCAATGCACAATGTCCACACTGACTCACTTCTTGTCTTTCCACCTCTGCCCCTCTACAGCTTCATGGATGATCTGATATCACCAAGTACTTAACAGTCCTGAACAAATGTCAGAGTTTTTAGAGTTAGGGTAAGGATTAGGGTCAGTGGTCCAGGACTATTGTGTTGTCCAGGACTGTTAATTACTTGGTGATATCAGACTGTGCACAGCTTCATCTCCCTCTCACTTTATCTTGTGTGATATCTAGGAACTGGAGAAGCTTTTGAGCTCAGTGTTTGTATGTGAGTGTCCAGCTGTGAGCTGACAAACACTCCTGCAGCCCACTTCACTTCAGGCGGTCCACCGTCATAGTCACGTTCATCTTTAATCAGCTTCAGTTTCATCCCAGAGGAACACAAAGAAATCAGATGGAACTAGCTGAACCAGGAGTGCATTTGGAGTGGAGGTGTCAAATGTATTGAGGTCCAGTGAAATGAGTCTGCACCAACAAGTAATTGTCTTTTGAACACTGTACCACTGCTGAAACAAGAGCGACAGGATGTCACCAGATGCACTTCATTCTAATTTATGAGCATGCTGAGTGGCATACTGATGCAGCTCTAACTCTGACTTTACTTTACATTGTATTCTATCATGTTGTGTAATATTTGGTGTATCACTGCCTGATCTACATATTGCTACTGGTTTCTCTCTAATTATGGGCTTCTCAAAATGTTCATATTAAGCTCCATTATTATTATTATTATTATTATTATTATTATTATTATTATTATTATTATTGTATTGTTTTTGGTAGTGTTTTATTTATTATTTGAATTATTTATTTATTTATTTTATTGTATCATTATTTTATTCTTTGCAATCACTTTGTTACTATAATAATAATAATAATAATAAGAAGAAGAATTACTATAATTCTTCTTATTATTATTATTATCTTTTTACGATGGCATTGCATAACTTTTTCCTGTAAAAACAGGAGAGGGAAATCTCGGCTCAGCGTCATTTTCATTGCTCTGACTACCAGTTAAACAAGAACTGATTCATAAATTTCGTGAAAGACTCCGCACGCGTTAACGATCCCAGGCTCCACTCTGTGACCGGCTGCGTGACAGAGGAGAGTGACTAGTTCACCTTGTGTTGTAACTTCCAGTTTTCATAACTTGTTTTGGTGGGCTGCTCAGCCCGGCCCACCGTGTTGCATGACTGCAGTGAATGAAGCCTGAGTGGCAGATTGCATGACTCCAAAGCCCCAAGATCCTCGCATTTGCAGAAGCTATAGCGCGCAAATATGTGCACCTTCGTGCCCAAGCAGGGGGAAAAGAGAGTCTCGCTCCTACGCTCTTTGTTCTGCAAGTTTAAGACCCTTGTGTCTTTTCCAGAGGCTGCTGCTGCCTTCGCGTGACTTGACCAAGCAGATTTAGGATTGTCCAGAAGACCAAGACCCTCCCCTCTGGACGCCAGCTCCGCTTCTCACGCAACCTGCAGCACCAGAGGCGCAGTCCCGCGGCGCAAGGCGAGAGTCCCCGGAGAGTCAACGCACAGACCGGGAGGATCAGCACCGGGCTGAGCGGCGCGCTTTACGCACAGGAGCCAAACTTTTAGGCTACCTGCCCCCCTGCTGTTTTCCTCAGTTCAGATCCTTTTCGCTTGTGGTTTTACCTGACATGATATATTCTAAACAAAAACACACAGCATAATAAACACTAATATTAACCCACGATGTGCCAACTGTCTGATTTTAACTGTATATATGGCAAAAACAGCCCTTAAAGTGACAAAAAGTTCAAACGTATTCCTCCTCTAAAGCTTAAGACTTTGATGAGCAGAATATATGAAAGGGAATTATTTGACAATAAATCAAGTGATTCTGCTTCTACACCTGCACTTTAATAAGCGTATTTTTAATTTTAGGCTTTCTTTTCATTCTTTTTTTGCAATTTCTGTCTAGTTTCAGAAGATGACCCAGATGATAACTGGTATGCCATATGGATAATTATAATGAAAAGAATTGAAATCCCCAAGTAGTGCAGTAAAGCAAAGGGCTGACCCACTCAACGCTGTTTAAAAAGAATTTTTGGTATTTTTAATGATTTAAAAAGTATATTCTTTGTGTAGTCACAGCCTTTTGAAGATGTTTATATAGCGGTGTATGTTTTTTCTTTTTGATGTTTTTCTTTCCACATAAGTGACATCATGGGTATACTTTACTCCTTCATCCATTATTCTGTACCAATGAGAGACTGAAAAAACTTGAATTATTCCTAAAAAATATAAAATGCAACTTTTTTGAGGTCACTGCACAGCACAAATTATAGTAAACCCCTGCTAGACAAACCTTAATAATAATAAATAATGGTCACTATTTATCCGTATCTTTTAGTAGCCTAGAGTCTTTTCTCCATTGTTGACTGTCACAGATTTTAGTGCAACACCTGCTGCATGGACAGAGTTTTTTTGGGGGATATGTTGATTATTATGATTATTCCTTTGAATGTGAAGCGGTGCTGAAACACACACAGAAATCTCTCCGGGTATAAAAGGTTGAACAGGGGGCAGAGGAGTGGTGTTGGACTCATCTACCCTCACCCTCTCCAGCAGCTCTCCCCCTCCACATCCTCTTCAAAGGGGAGGTGAGGGTTTGATCACTGCGCTCTCACGCAACTGGTCAATCTTTAACTGGAAGCAGAGAAGCAACAGGTAGAAGCACGACACGGCATCTGACTGCTGGATCAGGACTGAGAGCTGCCTGGGTGGTTACCTCTAATTCTCACACCCAAGCTGCTGCAGGCAAACTTTAGAGCCAACTCATTATGACATTATTTATAGAGGACATAACCTCCCTGATGTTGGCTTGCAAAAAGACTTCTTCTTCTCAGTGTTTGTTAAAACATTTTATACCACGTTGATAACAAGCTTCGATATATCGATTAATGTCACCTTGAAATCGCCTGAGCGAAATCCACAGGTATCCAGCTGTCGCCTTAATTAATTTGCATGAGATCTTGCGAGTGTTTTAGATTATTTGATCTCAGTGAATCAGCGAAGTCACATAAGGCAGTGTACATAATTAAAACAAGAGTATTATTATTTAAAAAAAAACAATAATAATTATTATAAATAACGGTATATGAATGAAATTGAACAGGGTTATCAGAGATTGGTTTATTGTGTTGTAAATTATATTTGCCTGTCATGGCTTTTATAGCCTATCTTATCTGTCCATAACAATGACACATAAAAATAATTTAGGCTATAAAGTCGTGCAAGTCTGGCAAAAAACAAAACTTTCTTTAGACAACCGTGACAACAGGCAATAATTTCTTATTTGGCACGAAGTTTCAAACTATTTCTAATCTCGCACAGGCACGCACACCAACATCGCACACACGCACACACGCACACCTTTTCTCTGCACTAAACTTCATTCATGACAAAGAGAGAGAGAGGGAGAGGGAGGGAGAGAGGTTACGTCATGAGCAGCAGCCAATCAAGCTGTGGAGCGCACTATAAAGCAGGAGCCACTATCTGTTTTGGGGACATTAACAAAGTAAACTCAGGTATTGAGTCTACCATAAGATTTTTTTAACTATCGTGGAAGAAGTGCCTCTGGGATCACAGGACTGTTAAGGTAAGCCTCACTGAATGCATGTGGTGGCAGATTGATTTCTAACTGAGCTGCAGTGTCACAGTGATAAGAGCAAAGTGCTGAGTGGAAATGATTTTTGCAAACCCAGCTGTTCACAAGTATGAGTTTGGTCTTTGCAGTTGCAACTTTTAATGTGCTCACTCTTTCATTGGGTTGTATTTATTGGCTTCCTATGCGTCATAATAATCTTTACATAACCCACCACTCTGCATAGCTTACCACTTGTAAAAAGTGTTGTTTGGGCAGCATGAGAATCTTTTCAGTCCAATTAATAGCAAACAGATGCTGTGTGACAGTGTTTGGTTATGTTAAACTTTACGCTGCATGTAGTAAACATGTTGCACAATACTTCTCCTCCCTGCCTTCACTACACTAATGCCCCTCCTATTTAATTTCCAGGTTGTGCAGAAGCCAGAAAAAAAGAGGAGATTGTCATCATCATGGCGCTAATGATACTACCATTCATTGGAGCGGTGTCGGTATCTGAGAGTCTGGTGGCCATGGCAACGTTGTGCCTGGTCTATCTGATCCTCAAGTTTTTCCACACTGAGATTCCTGAGGGGCTCCTTCGGCTGCCGGGACCAAAGCCCCTGCCCATCATTGGGAATGTGCTGGAGGTGGGCAGCAGGCCGTACCTGAGCCTCACCGCCATGAGCAAGCGCTTCGGCGACGTCTTCCAGATCCAGATTGGCATGCGTCCAGTGGTTGTGCTGAGTGGCAACGAAACGATTCGACAGGCACTCATTAAACAAGGGGAAGAGTTTGCAGGCAGACCTGACCTGTACAGCTTCAGGTTCATTAACAATGGAAAGAGCCTGGCCTTCAGCACAGACCAGGCTGGGGTCTGGCGAGCCCGCAGGAAACTGGCCTACAGCGCCCTGCGCTCTTTTGCCACCCTGGAGGGCACAACCTCAGAGTACTCCTGCATGCTGGAGGAGCACATCTGCAAAGAGGGAGCGTATCTGATCAAGCAGCTCAACACCGTCATGGAGACCGAGGGCAGCTTCGACCCCTTCCGCTATATCGTCGTCTCGGTCGCTAATGTGATCTGTGGCATGTGCTTCGGTCGACGCTACAACCACAACGACCAGGAGCTGCTGAGCTTGGTGAACCTCAGCGACGAGTTCGGCCAGGTGGTGGGGAGCGGTAATCCTGCAGACTTCATCCCTGCTCTGCAGTTCCTGCCCAATCCAACAATGAAGAAGTTCTTGAATCTCAACGACCGCTTCAACGTGTTTGTGCAAAAGATCGTCAACGAACACTACGCTACCTATGACAAGGTACACCACACACTTTATCAATGTATTTCATCCATTCTTCTCAATTGAAATTAGAAAATGTGCCCACCCCCTTTTAATTACTGTGTATTAAAGCTTTATTGAGATCATCCTGTCACTTTCTTTCAGGACAACATTCGTGACATCACCGACTCCCTCATTGATCACTGTGAGGACAGAAAGCTGGATGAGAACTGCAACGTACAGCTGTCAGATGACAAGGTTGTGGGAATTGTCAACGACCTGTTTGGAGCTGGTGGGTTGAAAATATCTCTGCATATTGAATGATCTGATCAGGAGCAGCCGCTCTATGATTAATAAATAAATAAATGTCCTTACAGAGGTTGTGTTTCTCTTCTAGGTTTTGACACCATCTCCACGGCCCTGTCTTGGTCAGTGATGTACTTGGTGGCTCACCCAGAGATACAGGAGAGGCTTTATCAAGAACTAAGTGAGTGCAGCTATTTTTACACAAGATATTCCATCTATATGGCAGCATAGCTTTCATTATTACACTGGTCAGGGATAAATAATGCAGGAAATAAAATAAAAATGTGGGCCCACAAGACTACAACCTTGATCCTTATCCTGTCAGTCAATGCCAATGATCTCTTTTGCACTTCCAGAGGACCAAGTGGGTCTGGATCGCACTCCCCTACTGTCTGATAAATCCAGTTTACCCTACCTGGAGGCCTTCATCCTGGAGATCTTTCGCCATTCTTCATTCCTGCCCTTCACCATCCCTCACTGGTGAGGTTCATCTCCTTTAGGTGCATGAGAGCAAAGCATGTGAGGTGTTGATGAAATGCTAAATTCTTACCTATCCTACAACAACATAGAACAAAAACCTCTGCTATCACAACCACAACAATGTCTACGATATAAACGTACAAATGCACAAAGGACTAACGGTTTGTTGCGCTCTCTCAGCACCACAAAGGACACATCTCTGAATGGCTACTTCATTCCCAAAGATACCTGTGTATTCATCAATCAGTGGCAGGTCAACCATGATCCGTAAGTTCCTTTTCGTACGTTTTTTTTGTTATGAATAATACATAGAGAAAGCTCTGTTAAGCACAGGAAGGCCTTGCTCAAGGGCATAGAAAGAAGCACAGAAGTAATTTAATTGATGGTAGACCTGCATTTTTATTGTCATTGTGAATTGTTCAGCTTCCCTTAATCCTTCATTCTCTGCACTTATTCAGTGAGCTGTGGAAAGACCCGTCCACTTTCAATCCGGACCGCTTCCTGAGCGCTGATGGCACCGAGGTCAACAAACTGGATGGGGAGAAGGTGATGGTTTTCGGCATGGGAAAGCGGCGCTGCATTGGTGAGCTCATCGCACGAAACGAAGTCTACCTCTTCTTGGCAATCATCATCCAGAAGCTGCACTTCCAGGCGATGCCCGGAGAGCCGCTGGACATGACCCCAGAATATGGTCTCACAATGAAGCACAAGCGCTGCCACCTGAGAGCCACAATGCGAGCGAGGAACGAGCAGTGAAACAATTTGTTATGTACAATGTGTGACTTAATAGGCAAGTTGACTCTGACACTGCACAGTCAGTGAAAGAAGCATCTTTCTCAGAATGTAAGGCACTGGATGCCGAATTTGAAGCAGATAAGTGACATGTTCAGACTGTCATAGGTTCTCTCAGAGATGTTCCTGCACATGGTTTGTGCTTCTCAGTGAAGTATAAGGAGACACCTGGTTCTCTTGTGTTGTGTAGTAAACTAAACTGCTCCTGTTAGGAAGTTGTAAAACACTCAAGTGGCCTTGTTCAACTTTGGGACACACAATATGTTTTACTGGCATTACTGTTTAGGCCACTGCAACCTAAATTGTTTTCTTATGTGACACAAGACTCTTAACTGAACAGATATGTTATTACAACTGTAAGCTAATTATTTTTAATTCCATTATAATGTGGATATAAGACACTGAAGCTATATTTGTATCCCAAAATGTGATCTTGTGTGTATATCAACTTTGTATTTTATAAGTCATTTTTTATGCAGTTAGCGTTTGTATATATTTGAGGTGAAATAGTTTTGCTGTGCATTTACATGAAATTTGAGGACACCAAAAGATTTCCAGTGAATATTAGTAGGCTATACAACTGTGTATTCCTATCTATGATATATCAATGATTGTATAGCATGTAAGGGCATGTGATTACATAAATAAAATATGTTGTAAAGATCATCTATTGTTGGCTTGGTATGAAATGAAACAAACTCACCCACACAGTAATACAGTGATATGGGGATAGTAATAATAATGATATAATATAGTAAATGAGTGTGTAAATTAGTGAATCCATGTCCAAATATATCACAAAGAACTCTCCCATCAACGGATTTAAACGGAGAGAGAGAAAAAAAATCTAAACAAAACCCACGTGGGAGATAACGGAAATTACGTCACGTATCAACCCGGAAAAAGGCACAAACAGCAACTGCAGCCTTGGCTTTTTCTTAACAGCTCGCTACAGATTTATCGACGAGGTATATCTGTCCGTTATCGACTGACTTTACTCGGGTTGAGTATTAAAACACGTAAGCATTCATTTCAAGTTTACAACAATCCTTAGTTAAAGAGCAAACAGGGCTGAGGAGATGCTAATGTTAGCTAGCCAGCTAGCCAGCTCAGCTCAGTGGATGCACTGCTAAATGTTGTGATTTACCGCATATTTATCTGAACACTGCCCTCATATGGATGTTATTTTGATGTTATTTTGCTCTCCACGTTTTTAAATAGTCAAGTCTACCCCAGAGAAGTCCACACAACAAGACAATTTTTTTAATCAATGATAGTTAACTAATATTTGCAGAAAGCTCGTTAGCCTTAACTGCAAGCTAACTGAAGCTGAGCATTCCATACCATTAGCACAGCAGGTTAGCATCATGGTGCTATCAATTAATATCAGGTGCTGCAACGTTATTAGTGGGCTCAGTGACTCTAAAATACTTTAATCAGCCTGTAAAGTGCTGACTGTTTTAAAGCGGTTGAACCCAAGAACTTCTTTGTCCTCAATGGTAACGAGTAGCTACAGCAGCTACAGGTTGATTATAATCTCTCTTGTCTTTGCTCTTGCTCCGCAGGACCACAGTGAACAGGATGGCCACAGACTGGTTGGGTAGCGTTGTGTCTATAAACTGTGGGCTGACGTTAGGAGTTTATCAGGGAGAGGTGTCGTCAGTTGATCACACCAGGCAGACCATCTCATTGAGACAGCCCTTTCACAATGGGGTCAGGTGTGCTCTTCCCGAGGTCACATTCAGGTGAGAAAGAAAGACACATTATGTTGAATCACACAGATTTTAACCATTATACATTAGGCGATCTTCGAAGCTCTACAAGTAGTCAAATGCTGTGTATTTCATAATTTCATCCTTAAAAATGTTTGCATGTTTATTAATCAGATAATAGTTATTATCACCATCAAGAAGATTCTACTTTTTGTTAAAACTTATGACATTTGATGGAAAGGGATGATGAATAACTGGTTATTTTTAATACGTTTTTATTTTTAATTTGTTTCTAATCTACTGAATTTAACTCAGATGAAGAAAATCTGCCAAATCCACACCAGCACTGTCAATCACCACATGTTTTTTTTTGGGTACAGCTTTAGATGCTGATTTAAATAGTAGTTTAACTCTTTGAGTGCCAGCTGTTTTTTAGAACCGAAAGTGCCTTGTTTTTCGAATGAATCGTTTTGTTTTTGCCCATTTTGAGTTATATTTCAAGACCCACAGAATATTTTGTACCGTGTCTCTAAAAACACAGAGTAGCTCAATTAAAAGAAGAGACTCTCTGTTTCATCATGAAAAAATGTTTTTGTCTTATTCTGTTCTTGTTTTAGCAGAGGTAGAGTAGAGGTCAGTTTCACCAAAATCACCACTTTTTGTCCAGAATCCGTCCATTTTGCTCTCTAAATGCAATCATCTCCACTTCCTGCTTTGATTTCTGTGGCATATATTAACTCTTTATGTCCCGACAACAAATCACAGAAGCCCCAACTTTACTAACAGGCTGCAGGAGACCGCAATCAGTGACCCGCTGCAGAAAAAACATTTTGACGGCAGTGGCACTCAGAGAGTTAATCAGCATTAGAGGATTATGAACCTTTGGTGGATTTATGTAAATGAAACCCTTATCCCTTTAAATGTTAGTGCCTTTTGGAAATTTCTCCATTTGCAGGACTAATAAAGAATAAGCCGATCTAATCTAACCCAATAAACTCCACTGGCCAGGTCTGATTGTTTTAGGCTTCGGCAAGTTGAATTAAATTGCATAATTTGTCTTGTCCTCCAGTGCCATGGATATCAAGGAGCTGAAGTTCCTAGAGATCCAGAATACAGCCAACAAGCCCCGCTCTGGTCAGGGAGCTGCAACAGAACCTGGCATCATACCGTCAGCTCACCACGGTCAGACTAACAGAGTCTCTCTCCCTCATGTAACAAGCAGCAACTCCAACACTGCTCCAATCACCATCCTGCGCAGAGGTGGGTAGATGGGTGCCCTGAGCATTTAATCACCTTCTCAGTTAACTTTATTTGAGAGAGAGATCATAGTGGAAATATGTTTTTGATATTGCCACAAAAAAGTATGATTGAAAATACTTTGATAACATCTTATGGAATTGTTTTACCTTTAATTTAAAGGCTAGGTTTTGCAACCTGGAACCTGTGTTCACATGTCTACAAATCAGTCCAGTAGCGAGGAAGAGTAGCTGCAATATGGTGCCACTGGGGCAAGCCAGCACCGTCGATTAGTCCATTAAATGTGCTTGTTTTTGCTTGTTATTATGTATGTCCTGTCGGACATTGTGGTTTGTTGTGTTGGAGGAGAGAAAGTGTAGCCTGGTGTCATCTAAAAGATGTGCAGTGTCATGGCTGAATAGATGATTTAGACAATCTTTGAATTCAGTGGATATCTATATATTGGAGCCAGAGTATACGGATGTTCAGATTTCACAAAACTTCTTCTTTAGTGGGACAGAGCCGATCAAGTGAAAGGTCAGAAAAACATTTTATTTCTCTGTAGGGTTCTTTCCATAATGTTTTCAGACATACATTAATAATAGTCTGAGCCACTTGTAGTGGGTGTAACGCTGCACATGGGAAAAGAGCTTCTTCCTTAAAGCTAGAATGACCAAGTTGCTTCACATATGGAGAAATACACAACTATCAGCAGGATTTAACAGAATGAGGTTTTGTACTGAAACCTGTGACGCTCAACACTGCAGGTGTCAAACAGGCTACAACAAGCGAACACTGTCCAAGGTGAGTGACTGTGCAGTGGTGTACTAGACAACTGACAGGTTATTTCACAAACGTTGCTAAGTATAAAGACAGTTTGTCATTGGTTTGGAAAGCCCAGAAGTTTGCTTATTCACCGTGACGCTGCATTTCTTAATTCTCATGTCACAGACGGAGTCATGTCAACGCATGACAGGTATTCATCACAGCGTTGGCCATATAATACTCTGTTGCTGTGGGACAGAACAAAGATATTGTTCATTGACAGATGGAAGCGTGACACCCGACAGTTTCATGTATTACTCAACTCTTTTTATAAGTCCTAGAAAGCTGAGAATGCAAAGTCACTTAAAATATATTTTTTTTTATTGTATAATAGATGAGTGTCTGTTTTCTAGCCTATAATAAGAAGGAAGTCAATGTTGTCAGCAGATCTGATGATTTCTGAGATGTCACATGTCCAATGATTATGCTAAAAAATCTTAAATAACTCTTAACACACCACCTCACAATACTCCAATGACACGTAAAGAGTGATGATTCAACATAGCCCGAAAAGATCAAAACCAAAAGTGGAGGGTTCAAGGTCCCGAGACCACTAGTTCCTTCTGAAACTGGGTCAAAAATATGTGAGTTCACTTCATTATGACGAGCAACTGCATTTTTTTTAACAAATGTTTCACAAACAAGGTTTTGTAGGGCAACATTTTCAGCTGCAGTTTTTTGCTGGTACCGGGACTGTAAATGTGGGATAGAGGGATGTTTTTAATAGTTTTTGGGCAACAATGCAACTCTAAGGCACAGATGAATGCAATATGTCCAAGAAACAACAAGTTTTTTTTGCCATGTGTACACTCACACACAGTTTGTGTATGTAGGATTTTTTGGTGCAAAGCTGCAGCCACTCAGTATGTAAATGCCAGATATTATTATTATTGTTATTATTACAGATATTGCATATTTGCCGTCAGTGTCACTGTGAGGGGGGAGAAGCTGTTGTGGAACTATGTTTGATGGGGGCAATGCAGACAGCAGAGTTGTTAGTAATCAATCCATTGATGGTTTTGGTATCTTCATGGGGTTTATTGACAGTAATAAATACATAGATGTGATTTTCTGAGTGTCAGACCAGGGTTTACTGTGTGTGGAAAAAGTTTAATTAAATTTAAAATCAAAAATAATTTTTAAATTAAATTTAGTTTAATTAAAGCTATGGTTGGTAATGTTTAGGAACAAGCAGGAGCACACTACATTTAAAAAAAATATATCCAACTGAAACACAATGGAAAGAGAAAGTTACAGTACAGAAAGTGTCACTTCAGTCTCAATCTGTCAAAGAAAAAAGAGATGAAGTAACAGGAAGTCTCAGCTCTGTCATGCAACACAGTGTCCTGAGCCAAAACGTCAACCCATGTGAAGCTTTTATTAGAGCCGAGTGTGTAGTAAAGATCTGATTCAACTCAGTGCTCTGCAGTCATTTATAGATGAGTCATCGCTAGCTGTCTTTGTAACTATGACTCAGTAATTTTTCAAATTTAAATTACATATCATCTGCTACTGCTGCCCAGATTGTGTTTAAGGCAGTGTGTGCACACTTACACTCTTACTTTACTTTTATGGGACCCATATATTTGTGTTTTCTTTAGTAAAATGAACAAACTAAGTGGAAAAAAAATCAAAATAACTACAAAATATGATGCATTTCCAGGGCATCTGCATGCCCCTGTCCCGACTCGTCCATGGGGCTGTAAACATCAGAATGTGTTACTCAACCTTCCTGATTAGATAGAGGCTAAAAGCGGCATTTCCTCTCATCAACATCCAGTCAGCAGGAAGTCTGCTAGGACAGCTCTGCCAGAATCAGTTAGAGCCAGTTCACTTTCACACTCAGGATCAGCAAACAATGGAGAGAGGCCACAGGTCAATAGCATTGGCTGCTGCGTAGTATTCTTCATCCTGGTTGTAAAAATGACCCCTGCCTCTGTGCTTTTCCTGTGCATGGTAAAAGAAACACAAAAGAAAAATAGTTATGAAAACATTTATAAAATAGAATAGATTATTTTTTTTATTTATCCCTATGACATAATAGAATAAATAATAATAACAGAATAAATACTTACGTTATGTACTAAATAAATAGGAAGATAAACATATTTTAATTGCAAATGAACTGTTAATTAAACACAGTTATCAGATGAGTAAAAAGTGTTTTTACTATTTGGTAAATGATACCTGCAATGATACCCAAAGCGCTTTACATGATACATCACATTCACCCATTCACACACCATTTGTTATGTGGATGTGACCTATAAAATAAAATGAAATTATTATTATAATTAATCATAGTGCAAGCTCCTTAATCTTTAATTAATTTAAAAAATAGCTATTGTTATAATCCGTTAATTTACTGTTTACTGTTTTAGAAAAAAAAGCAGGTAAAAATTAAAAAAAAAAGCACATAATTATTTACTGTCATTCACCGACAGAAAAATGTGTTTTAGTGGATTGATTTCTGACTTCTCAGTGAATTTGGGTCTAAAAAGGTGAATTCAGTTTAAATTCTTCACTCCTGTTCAAAATGGTGATGAGTAGGGAACTCGGTGAGGAAGAGAGAGTCCTAACAAACCGGATTGTGTTTTCTCGTTTTATGACAGATGGTGTGATAAATTTGTTAATCTCTGTATATGTGTGCAGTTTGGTTGACCTGGTTGACCCAGTGTCATTTCCTACTCGCTGTGTCACCAGCTCCAGCAGCATAGGACCAAACACAGCGTCTCTACGACTCCCCCTAAGATTCCCATAGCGTGCTAAAGGCTTGTACCAAAGTTCCTCTTTACAATATGTGTGTGACTAAGATCAATAAACATCCCCCTCCCTCTCCGTGTCGCCTCCTAAAGAGCAGGTTAAGCAGAGCCAGGCTTTCGTGCCTCGTTGCCCTCCTGTCCCCTCTCTCTCCCCCTCCCTCGCTCCAGCTCGGCACAGGAAGCCCCCTCCCCGACAGGAAGCCATGTCGTCCCAGTGTGCTCGGAAGGCAAAAGCGATATCAATTGTGGAAGCGATGTTTACCTTTTGAGTTTTCATTTTAATCTCCAGCTCTCAGGCTGGTGGCCAGGGAGCTAATGCCTAAATTGCATGGGGCCAAAGTGCTGAGTGGCTTGGGCAGGGCTGGTGCTTTCACACGCAATGCCATGCTCCCAAGAAGCCCCCGGCCACAAAGAGGGGAAAGCAGGGTGGGCCTTGCTTACACAAGATCGCGGATTCCAGAAATGGTTTCTGAATATCTGCCATTTATCTTTCTGGGAGAGTAGGATGGGAATTCAAAAAGTGCTTTTGTGAATGATGCAGAGTTGAAATCCATCAGACCCAGACAGATCTGTGCCCTCATGAAAAGCGTTCCCATAACCAGCATGCTGCCTCTGTACATGGAGAGACGATGTGTGCAGTTTAGTGCTTTTCCCATGAATGTGTGAAGCTCTGGGATTCTTTAAACCTCAATGCTTTGCTGTGCTTAGCTTCTCACTGCAACGCCACGCATTCACACTGAGAGGCTATGGACTTCTACGATTAACCAAACAGCAACTCCTGTGTGTTTTAAGTGCCTTGCTTGGAGGCACTTCAGCTTTAGTTACTGAGGCAGTGAACAATGCAGATTTGTTACCGGTTCAGTCAAGCAAACCAACAAGCACGCTTCTTTTTTGTAGCTGTACATTAGTAGTGTTAGTGTTTGGTAGCTCCATCTTTTCTGCCCTCGTTCCTGTTGTTAATCCAGTGTTTTTCAACCTTGGTTTCGTGACCCACGTAGGGTCGCCTGGATATCATATGGGGTCACCTGGAATTTAATAAAAATAAAAAATATTTAGCAATGAATGAATATTTCATTATAATTAAAACACCACACACTTTCCCTGAAAAAAATTGAAGTCAAATAAAAATTATAAAATAAAATAAAAATTTAATAAATTGACCCGATCATGTGGCCGTCTGTCCTTGAACACCTAGAAGATCAAAATTTTCACTGTGCTACTTTTTATCTTTCAAATGTTCATCGTGGGCAGTTTAAGATGCTGCAGCTCATAATAATTCATTATTTGAGTTCTTGTTTGTTCGGTGTTAATTTGCAGTCTTGTAAATACAAGCTGGACTGACTGTACATATCCAGACAAGGGAAAATAAAATGCAGTAATCTCAACCTGACTTTTCTGCCTCTGCCATAATAATATACATTATATAGCCTTAATGCTGTCTAAAAAAAGTTATGTTTATTTGCAACATAATAGAGCAAACTATTACATGATCAAAAACAAATTACTTTATCAAAAAAAGTCTTGGGTTGCCAGAAATTTGTGATGTTAAAATGGGGTCATGAGCCAAATATGATTGGGAACCGCTGGTCTAAGCTGTGTTGTTCTCCTTCTCTTCCTACACTTATTATGGCTGGAAGTCTGTTTAGTCTTGAGTTTGATCGCATTAACCCGACTCTGGTCTGAACATTTGACACACTGTCAGTCTCCTGTTTATGTTTATAGCCACATCAGCTGATTTTTCCTTCCTGGATGACAACTTTTACCATTACAGGATTCTGGTGACAAATATATCATTTTCCACTCCGTGTTATTTATCTGAAAATGTGAGGGACTGTAATTGAAATTTAATATAAAATGTTTTATGACTGCTTGGAAGAAATGGTAATGAATATTCCCTAATTTTAGCACTGTGTTTTATTTCAGGCTTGTATGTCTATCTGTGCTAATTTGTGGAGCTAAATTAGGATAAAGCTGAAATCAGAGCAGTTCACTGTCTTGTCTCTGTGCTTGTTATTCATTAGCCTGTTTGACTTGGAGCTCTGCCCGGTTCATTCACATTTGATTCGCAGCGTGACAAAAGACTTCCTTTAAATAAAGGCATTGTTGACTTGCCCTAATAAGGCCGGTAGCTTTCATCCTTGTTCACATCGGTGAGCATGCTGACCCACCATCCTTCTCCCCTGACAAGTTGGACCCTGTCTCAATAATGTCACAAATCGTCAAAGAGAAATTAGGTGTATTCAGTCCTGTGCGTGTTGGCGGTTGTCAGGCCATATTCAAAGAGCTCACAGTGGTTTGTGGCTTCGTATCAATACCAGTGTACTGTGCCTGAACCTCCCAGTGTCTTGCGTGAGAGACTCCAAAGTACCTTAGCTGTCACAGTGACAGTAGCGTGAGACTGTGCTCTCTGTCTCCCAGTTAGCGTGAGAGCTCAGCATGGTTGGGGTTGAAGGCCAGGTTTTTCCAGTTTTTCTTTTTTTTATTCTCTGTTCGTTTTTTTTTTTTTTTTTTTTAACATGTATGTAAACTTTATTGAAAAGCGCTCAGTGGGCTATTGTTCATTTTGTGTATGTGCTGTGTTTTGTTCTCAGGAACAAAAGTTGGGGTTATGAAAATTTGCACAACATAAAAGGAGTTAGGAGCATCTCACCAGACACTGCCGAGTGCAGGAACTTATTGTGTGTGGATTACACCATTTACAACCCGATGTTAGACACCATACATAAGTTCAGGGGTTATTTGGATGTGAGCAGACCTGAGACATGGGAGCATCTCTGAGTGATCTGTGCATTTTCAGAGAGATTAGAGCCATTAAATGAGCCCAGAACAAAGCATCCTCCTACTCTCCATCCTGGACCCTCAGTTTATTTCTTTAAGATTTATCTGGAATGATCTTTTTCCCTAAGGAGTCAATGTATTCTCACTAATTTTGTTTAAATTATACTTTAGCTCATTTTGTAGCATAGTATGACAAACTTGTATATAATAACATTAATAATATAATGTATATGATTTATAACATTTTACTTATGTACAGTATTTGTCACCAACCACATTTTATTTATACTTACATGTATTACATTTATACAACAGTCTCCACTTGTGGGTGTAATTGACTATTACAGCACTACTATTTTTTCATGTTTATATGCTGCTTTTAAATGCTAAATCCTACAAAATCACTTAAAACAGACTTATTAAAAAGTCTTTTTGAAGATGTATGTTAAGTGTAGGGCGGCACGGCGGTGCAGTGGTTAGCACTGTCGGCTCACAGCAAGAAGGTACCAGGTTCGATTCCCGGCCCGGGGCCTTTCTGTGTGGAGTTTGCATGTTCTCCCCGTGTCTGCGTGGGTTCTCTCTGGTACTCCGGCTTCCTCCCGCCAGGAGGTGGGAGGTTAATTGGCTAATTTAAATTGACCGTAGGTGTGAGTGTGAGTGGTTGTCTGTCTCTATGTGTCCTGTGATGAACTGGAGACTTGTCCAGAGTGTACCCTGCCTTCCACCCTAAGACAGCTGGGATAGACTCCAGCCCCCCGCGACCCTATGAGGATAAGCGGTAGAAAATGGATGGATGGATGTTAAGTGTAACAATATGTTAAAATTACACGTCATTTGGATGGTTGTTGACACCAGTTTCTACATTCATTTATTTATTTTAGTGCATCACTACAGTCATGACTCATTGCATGCCTCTGTCAGGTGTGAGTATTTGCTCATTAATGCTCCTGTAGTACGCTCCCTGGATGTGATCCAAGTGAATTTCCTCTATTCTTTCTTTATTGGCGAAGCAAGACAAAACACAGGTGACTTGATAGACACAGTCAAAACAAACATTGCATTACATTAAAAGGACTTGGGTGTGGTATGGGTGCGGATTGTTGACTGAAAATAAATGTCTTTTCGCTGCCATCTTCTAGCTCCTACAGGTCCATCTAACAACAGAGGGGCGACACAGGCCACACAAAAGAAAAGCAGTGCGAGAAACGGAGGGCCGATGAGGACGAAAGATGATGAGTGTTTCGGAGACGGGACCGATGACAACATGGATGCAGACTTTGACTTTGAGGGCAACCTGGCGCTGTTCGACAAAGCCGCCGTCTTCTCCCAGATGGAGGGGACCAGCGGCCACAGCAACAGAGCACATCATCCCAGCACACAGGGAGCAGAGCAGAAGCCACTGTCCTATCGCCACGACGAGAATATTCTGGAGGTGAAGCCTGTCGTATACCGGCAGATAACTGTACCCCAGCACGGAGGCAGAGAGTACTGTACCGGTGAGAAAACACAGACACCCACATGAGTAGGAGTTAATCCTTAAGGGATGATTTTTGTATTCGTACCTCAGAGAAGCATTGCTCTGCAACATGTCACATCCACATCATCAGTGTTGTCATACATTTATAATTACAATCCTAGCCGGTTATTGGAAAAAACAACACTTTTCGAGGATGTTAGCTGGTCGTAAACGGTCAAGTTTCTCCAAATATATTTTACAAAAATAAAAAATATTGGAGCAGCTTCAAATAAAATTAAATTAAAAAAAAAGAACTTCGACAGCCCTAATATATATATATATGTGTGTGTGTGTGTGTGTATATATATATATATATATATATATATATATTTGTGTATATATATATATATATATATATATATATATTTGTGTATATATATATATATATTTGTATATATATATATATATATATATATATAT
Organism: Synanceia verrucosa; assembly: GCA_029721515.1. Lineage (NCBI taxonomy): Eukaryota > Metazoa > Chordata > Actinopteri > Perciformes > Synanceiidae > Synanceia > Synanceia verrucosa. Next base: position 6,204,933 of record CM056549.1, read on the forward strand.
ATTTGTATATATATTTGTATATATATATATATATATACAAATATATATATATATATATATATATATATTTGTATATATATATATATATATATATATATATATATATATATATATATATATATATATATATATATATATATATATATATATATACACACACACACACACACATATATATATGCCAAAGGTTGACTTTATTACACCTGATCTGGGCACAATACTGAGAATGTCCCACTGAGGAATGTGCTGTAGTGTCTCATTCTGTTGAACACAGAGAGATAAACCACATGCACTGTGAAGGGGTCTCAGGCAAAGGTCACCTTATCATATCCTCCTGGTTACTGTTCATCGTGACTGTTGACTCCCCACACCCTCCTCCTCCTGCTGCTATAACCCCACATAGATGACGAACCCATCCCTTTTTCACACTTGAGCTCACTCCAGGAACCTGACTGTTACATAACTGGTTAGTATAGACATAAGATAAGCAAATGGCATGCTAACACAGGCCCTGCACTCACTGTGTAGGAGCTGGAGGGAGGGTGGCATTAAAAGGCTCCTGTGTGTGTTTATTACTCTACAACTAGAGGGATCAGTATAAGGTGGTCTGCAGGGCCGATGTGGAATACGTTTGGGATGTCTTTGTCTCTCTGGTGAGCATCCAGGGCTCTATACATATATATATATATAACAAGAAAAAGAATGAGATGAGTCGAACAAGGCTGCATATCCCAGACCAGCTATCTGATTGTGGTGACAGCGAGCAGCTCTGCAGGGAGCAGCCGTCTGGCGAATGCAGATCCTCCTTTTCTTACCGTGCAGGCAGCTCTGCTTCCCAGGGCTGTCATCATAATCCCCATCCTCTGCACTCTGTAATTAGCGTGCCGGCGCACAGCCTTACATAAACAGCACCTCTGAAGCAGGAACAAACCGCAGTGCTTTTGACCTGGAATCTTTGCCAGTAAACAGATAAATCAACAATGTGAGAATTGAGAAAGAAAAACAAAGTGCCCGTCTGTCTGTACAGGCTGCTGTGGTGCATTGGCATGAGCATTTGACAGGCCTGTTTCTATAGACTATTGTTAATTGTAAGAGTCTGTGTAGGTTTAGTTCTGCTATTGTCTTGCTTTCCTGTGGTGTGATCGACTCCACGGTGCAGTGAAACCTCTTTAACGCAAACAAGCCAGGCCGCAACGCAAATTATAACCGAGCCAACTGTCTGCTGGTGTCCCTAGTTTTTATTTATCTATGCTGGATGGTTTTGGGGGAAGCAGGATGCAAAGGAAATGTGTCATCAAAAAATATTTTAACCAACCTGACCCACTGACTGTAGGATAGACCCGGGTGTGATGATCTCCTCCTGAAACTGCAGGCTGTCAGCTAAAGAGAAGGCTAGCATGGAGAAGTTTCAAGCTGCAGTTCTTTATATTTTGATCCTTCATATTAAGTCTAGCTGAGGGAGGACTCTCAACGTCCTTAAAGCTGAGATTAGATTAGATAAAACTTTATTGATCCTTTCAGATAGTGCCCTCTGGGAAATTAAAGTTCTCAAAGCAGCAGTACAGCACAGAATCCAAAAGCAGAATTAAGACTAGAAAAGCACTCAGAGAGCGCAAACCTCCGCTGCGGCGGCAACTTCTTTATTTACAGTTACCCCCACCACCACGGAGGTTATGTTTTCACCGGGGCTTGTTTATTTGTTTGTATGTATGTTGGTTTGTCGGTTTGCAAAATGACTCAAAAAGTCGTGGATGGTTTTCAGGATTGGCCTAGGAAGTGGCCTAACTTAAAACTGATTTATTTTTGGTGGTGCCATCCAATTGGAGCTGATCACCACCAAAAATTTTAAGTTTTAAGTTAGGCCACTTCAGACAAACCCTGAAAATTTCGTCAAAATCCGTCCACAACTTTTTGAGTTATTTTGCAAACCAACATACAAACAAATCCCGGTGAAAACATAACTTCCTTGGCGGAAGTAATAAAGTGATCAAAATATAAAAATATAACAAACACACCACACCAGTATTCAAGAGAGCCTACAGAGTTTTTACAGTCCTGCAGCCACAGAGGTCTGATTCTTTTCCTTCCTTTTTCTGAACACATAATGTATTGACTGCTCTCAGGGTGGAAGGATCATTTCACCCAGAATAACAAAAAGTGTTTCTGAACAGAATGACAGACTATAGCTTTACGGTCATTTTGCTAAGGCTTTTATCCAAAGTAACCTAATATTAACTTCTACTGATATAAAATCAAAAATGCCCATTTTAGTGGACATTTACCAATATGGCGGTTAAGGCCTGTTTTGGCTTGGCAATAATTGTGGATACAACCACAACAATTGCAAGAATTATGCAAGTACAATAAACATTAAATATGTTTTCAACTGCTCCATATGAAAACAGTAAGATAATATTTTTATGGACCAGGGTTCAGTCTGAGGTGTGGAGTTTCTTCTGTCCTGATGTGGAGCTCATTTCACCATCAGTCAACTCAAGTTATGGTGTTCATTACAGCTGAACACACAAATTGACTTCAGTAACAAAAAAAATCCGTGGATTGATTCCCATCAAGTCTCTTCCCTCTCAGAGTGCAGGTCAACAGAGTTCAGGTGTGGCACTGCAGCAGAGAGCAGCCTAACCCTCCCTGACCCAGCACCAGCCTTAGTCACACACATGGCCCACATCCAGCCAGCGCGTATTGCTTTCAGTCCCGTCAGTTCTCTTGTCATGCTTGAAGGATTGCTTCCAGCTCAGTTTATTTTAGTGCCGCTGCTGCTGCAGACTACGCGGTTTAGCTAGTTGCCTGTTTTGTTTTCACACCACATCGTGAGTGTGTGTGTGTGTTTGTGCATAAAACCCTTTGTGCGTGTGTGTAGCTTTGGTAGCGGCAACTTCATTTATTAAGCAGCACACCTCAACCTGGTTGAAACGCAGTCGGTGTGAACTTGTGCAACTCCCACTTCCTCTGAGCTTGGCACCCGAGGCAGCAGTTTGCATGACAAGAGGCAGTTGACTTTCTGCACTTATCGCTCACGTGAGGATTGGCATTTCTGTTGTCCACTGAAACATATTAGCAGGCTTTGTGCAGTGTCAATGAAAGAATAGTGGGAGGGGAGCAGGGCCAAGCTGAAGATAAGCCAGAATTTCAGTCAGGCACGACATGAATCTCCATGTTAATGTGTAATTGTCTAATCGTGTGTGTGTGTGTGTGTGTGTGTGTGTGTGTGTGTGTGTGTGTGTGTGTGTGTGTGTGTGTGTGTGAATTCGTGCACACCAGTGAGCTACCAGGCCAGAGATCTGCAGGAGGCCATTAAGGACTTAACTGCCTCCCAGCAGCTTTATTTATCAAAGGGATCCTGAGCCCTGCAGTTCCCCCAGCTTGACTTTCATTACCCTTCTAATGTGCCACGGGCAATAGACAATGAGGGATTAGCAAAGGCTCTTTAAAGGTTTCCACACACTTCAGTTTGTGCAGTGATAAAAGGCCGAATTATGGTTCTTTAATATGGTTCAATTCATAAAAATGCACAGATGAGGACAGTTCTGACAAGGTTGATTTGGGGTGACGAAGGACATGCATAAAAACTAAAAAGCATCTGTCTCAAAAGAAAGATGGTTTCTATGAAGAAGACTGAGTGGAAATGTTTTGGCAGTCACTGTATCTGACCTGGTAAGAACATTTCCCATACAAAGACTAGAAAGAACATTTCTCAGTGTTAAACGTAATGCGCTGCATGTCAGTGAGATAGATTAACTCCTGTGGTAATGAGGCACTACAGCAGTGCTGCCAGATGTAGTGATGCAAGTGTTCTTTAATTTCCAGTCACTGTCCTGCACATATTCACTTATTTAGGAGCTGCCCCATGCAGTGATGGCTGGAGTGTCCTAGTCTGTGTCAAAAAAAGTCCTTTTTTATTACGTTCACGCTCAAAAACGGTCTTTCCACTCAGCCGCTGGAAAACGACACAAGAAGCCTCTGGTGTTGAGGAGCTGCCATATTTATTTCTACACAAACTTCCAGTTTGATGTTATTGAGGAAGAATAATTCCTTTATTAAAAAGGAATTTACACTTAATTTACACTCTGTTAGTATTTTATTTTCAGTTGCACATCACATACAAGTTATGAAACACACATGCATTAGAGGAGAGGTGTCAAAGTGAAGGGGCTGTCCCATATCCAGGTTCAGTGCCTTGCTCAATGGCACCTCAGCAGTGCCCAGGAGGAGGAACTGGCACCTCTCCAGCTACCAGTGTACTCTCCAGACTTGGTCCAACCTGGACTTGAACCAGCAACCAGCCCAAGTCACTCCAGACTGAGCTACTGCAGCCCCAAAAACTAACACTGCTCCACTCACTCACATTTGCAGACAATCTCTTCCTCTTTTGCTTCATCACTCACTTTTCTTACATCTGCCGCAGTAGTTGCTTGGCACATGGTTGCAGTATGAAACGTCAGAGCTTGATGTATCCAGATGTTACAAACCTCTAACACCTCTAATTCTTGACAAACTCCTCTTCCAAGATGTGACCGTCTGGAAAAAGTTGTGCATTTCTTGTCATGCTTTATATACGGAAAAAGTATACTACAAATAAGTTGGCTGATATTTCTAACTTATAATTGCAGTTTAGTTGGTTAAAATGTTTCTTTGTTTAATAGCTTTTAGTAGGTCAGTCAACATTTTATTCAAAGCACACAGCAGTCACCGCCCCCATGTTTGGTCCTCCCCAATCTGTCATCACGAGCCGTCATGATACAGGTGCAGGTGTTCTTATACATGCAAATATATGATGCTCGTCCCCTTTGTCACGCTAACCTGCTGTGTGTTTTGACTGAGACAGCAGCCGATGTGGGGGGTCCATCCCAGTACAGCCCCATCCACATCACTGATTGGTCAGAGAGCTTGTGATGGTGCGTGTGAACTCAGGGCCTGCAGGGAATAGGCGTCTCACTCTGGCTGCCTGGTGTTTGTCATGTTTTGTAAAGGCTGCCAATCTTCCCTTTGTTGCCACAGACAGCAGTGACAAACAGGAGAGGAAACGGAGAATCTTCTATGATGGGAACAAGATCAGGTCATGAGGAGGAGGAAGGGCTTCTCCCTGGGGAGCACAGCGTTTATCTGTAGATGGACGTTGTCTTAGACATTCCTGGGTTTCACTTCTGCTCCAGCTGACGGTTTGCTGATGAAGACGAATTACAAAATGACATTCTCATGAAGATTTATTACAGTCCAGGGCTATTTTAGAAATATGATCCATGTCAGACCATTCTAATGGATGCAGGAATATAACAAATGTGTGTATGGATATTCTTCAGCTTGTTTCATCGCGTGCACAGATTACAACAGATTTCCTACAGGACCTGATCCTGGCACCTCAGTGTGCTGCTCTGTCTTTCTCTTTATACATCAAATATACCTGGTGGCATTTATCTTAGCAAAATGTCTCCCAATTCTACTTCCACTGACATAAAATCTGAAAAGTCCATCTTAATGGGAACGCTACCAGTGGACTACATTAACCAGTAAGGCGGTTCAGGCCTGTTTTGGCTTGACTTGACTTTGATAACAATATAGGAGTAATAATGCATGTTGCTGACTTCATCCAGGAGTTATAACAGTAAGATGTCTTTATGAACCACCAAGCCGCCGTCATGCTCCATGTTCTGTTGCATCAGACTGGAGAAACGTGCCATCCTTCTCACCTCCTGTTCTCTCCCTGCAGATTCAGGCCTGGTGGTTCCCAGCGTGCCCTACGAGCTCCATAAGTGTTTGCTGGCAGCTTCAGAGCGCTGGGGTCTGTCTGTGGAGCGCCGGCTGGAGACGATCGGTGTTTGCTCCAGTCAGATGGCTCTGACTCTGCTGGGCGGACCCAACAGGTAAGGAGAACCGCTCTGAGCTGACCAGAGGTGAGGACACCAGTCACATAACTTAGACTTGAGTCCAACTTGACCTGGACTTTAACACCAATGACTTTTGACTTCATTCAGACTCCAGCCCTTTGACCTGAAAACACTTGATTCCTTTCCCCAAGCCAAAAGATTTAAAGGCTTGCTATTTAAGTGTCTGCAACAAAGACAATCTGCCCTGTACGATGTTGATGATGTGGAGATTTCAGATGGTGTGTTCAATGCCAATAGGAAAACACAGCATTCAGAGATTTACTGCAGTGTTGCACGTTATTTGCTTTGTTCTTGAAAGTTGTGAAATTAAAGTAGTAGAAAAGTGACATGCCTTCAATTTATGTTGTTGTTGCAAGTGTTAAAGGGCTGAAAAAAGTTCATAAAAATATTTTCTGAGATTAATCAGTTATCAGATTTTTTTTTCTCTGCTAAATATTAATATCGGCATCGGCTTCAAAAACTCCACATTGGTCGGGCCCTACAATAAATTGACTATTTTTTACCAAAAAATTGTTATGACATTTTTGGGTCTTAAATTATATTTGTTGAGGTCTTAAATACACTCAAAGTTAAAGTATTAAATTTGACTTTTAAAATGGTGCAAGAACCCTGGAACTGGAAAACTGAACGCTTGAAACAATAACATTACTGAGCTGCAGTTACTCAGTTGTCAAAATGTCATGACATTTGGTGAATTGTGACTAGTTTAGGACTCAAACCTCAAAGTCAGGGACTCTGGACTTGTCCTTCTTGACTTGAGTTCAAACACTTGAGGCTCACCTGTGACTTCTACGGCCCACTGATTTCTGCGATCATTAGAGCAGGTCAGTCAAACTTTTTGTTTTCATCTCATGTTTTCCAGTTCCCATGGCAATCATCGTTACTACCATGTTTCTACATATTTTACACAGCGTTAACCTTGACCCCCTCAGGCTTTATTTTCTGAGGAAATCAGAACAGCGAGCAGTCGCACGGCAGCTCAGGAACATCCTAACAGACTGGAACGGTATTGTTTACCTTCATAAGTGGCGTAGTCTTATTTAAGATCAAAGCACCGCAGCCCAGAGGCTCATATAACAATTTATTGTCTCAGATCCTTTTATCAGTTTAGCACCGTGATACTCAAGTTTTCACTGGAGCTGCTGTGTGCTCAGATTAGGTGTCATTTTGTATTGTACTACCAGAATCACAGGTACTACTATAGTGTTCCACTATTTCCCTCTAAAAGTGCGCAGATACATTAAATCAAGCTTCAGATGAGCTGCTGGGATGTCTAGTACCAGGCACAAGTTACTGATGCATTATTAGTTTGAACATTTTGCTTCAAAATGAAGCAGATACTGAGAGTAAATGAAAGGATGAAGTTTGTGCACTGACCAGCTGGCTTCCTATTTACAACAAAGCTCTACAGTACAAAGCTAACATCAATTTCTGCAAGTTAAAATTAAAAAATTGAACCATAGGTGTCTGTTTTCTTTCCTGAACCTTTGAAATTAAAAATGCAGTTTCAGTTCTTCAACTGATGGACTTTTTCTCACAAAAGAACAAGAAATGTCTTTTTTAAGATCTTTGGGAGCAAACTTGTCCCTGTTTTAAGAAGACTGATTTAACTACGAAAGAAAGATCAATAATCCCAGCTGTGCAAACGTAAGACATTATATCATAGACTATGATAGATACTATAGATTTTTGGAGGAAATTAGTAGCCAATAAAATGTGCTGCACATTCTCTTTTACTTACCTTTGTCATTGATGTTAATGAGGATGTTGGTTCATCATGTTTATTAAAAAAGGCCTTTCATAGGATAGTTGTAGGAGTAAATGGGTTTAACTTGGCTTTAAAGTGACAGAATCACAGTATAGTTGACATTATATGCTGGTTCAATAGTTTAGGAAGAGGGCTCCCTTGTGTCCCATGTTGTCCTCCATTGAGACTCATTTGGGTTTGGACATGAGTCACTGAGCATGTTCGAAATGATGCAGTTTGTCTGATACAGTATTTATTGTTTATCTTATGGATTCTGCATCAGCTTGTGGTCTAATGTCTTTGTCATCTCTTGAATGTCCTCAGACTCACCCCAAAAAATGTCCACCAGAGGCCCACTGTGGTCCTCCTGTGTGGGCCTCACATCCAGGGAGCCCAGGGCATCAGCTGTGGAAGACACTTGGCCAACCACGAAGTGGAGGTCATCCTGCTCCTGCCCAACTTTGTCAAGATGCAAGAGTCGGTCGCCAGTGAGGTCCACCTCTACAGCAGGACCAGCAGCAAGCAAGTGGCCAGCGTCAAAGGTAGAACATGATTAAATCTGCTCTGGATAAAAGTGGCACTCCTCAAAAGGGAGAATGAGTATGAGCTGATCTGGTGAACATGAACATGATTCAGAGTGTCTGTGAGAGGATCAGTTCATGTTGTCCTGTTGGAGCAGACCAGCACAGAGAAATGCTGCCCTCTAGTGGAGCACCAGCATTTAAAGGGGACATGTCATTCTCATTTCCACTTTTCCATTTTTTTACAACATGTTTGCATGCCTAAATATTCAAAAAAAACAAAATTATTTTTCTCATACTGTCTGAATGTGCCAGTATGCCCCTCTCTTAAAAATATGGTGCACCTTTGTGAAGCTGTGGCAAAGCCAAATCTGAATGGTTTATCGAATCATGGTTTTTATGATCCACTAAAATCTGACTGGGTCATCTCATTTCACAGTTTGTGGGTTGCTAGGATACCCACATGTATAAACAAAAGTGCTGAAATCAGTGAGTTTTCATGAACTATCCCCCTCAAAGCACGTTGTACCTTTTGAGATGATCATTTAAGCCTCCGCTTATTTAAAATCACTTTAGATAGTCAGTGACGTTTGTTTTCAGAGTGTTTTCTGTTTTCAGTGATTAGAGGAGATCAGTGCACCCACATACTGCATTTTACACTTTTTTCCTTTTTTTTCGGTCCCAGACCTGCCAACAAGCCCCGTCGACTTGGTCATCAACTGTCTGGATTGCCACGAGAACCCTCTGCTGAGGGAGCAATCCTGGTACCAATCAGCTGCCGACTGGGCCAACCAGAACCGGGCTCCAGTCCTGAGTATCGATCCTGCGATCGGCAGTCAGCACCAGACTGTCGAGGCGAAGTGGACCCTGTCTTTGGGCCTTCCTTTACCGTTAGCAGAGACGGAGAGCAGGGCCTACCTCTGTGACATTGGCATCCCTAAACTGGTTTTCCAGGAAGTTGGAATCGGCTACCGCTCACCTTTTGGATGTAAATTTGTCATTCCCCTGCACACGGCATAACAGGCCTGAATGACGACGCATTTAGTTACCAACAGACAACAGGAGATAAAGGGTAAAGGTATCATCATGTGTAAACTATTTAGTTTGTTCATGACACGTGTGAGGGCTGATGGTGCAGGTCTTTCCTCTCTACCTAGCTGGAAAATCACGGAGGTTCGCCGTGCGTTGCGTGCAACACCTCTTGTTTTTTGGGAGGGAAAGGTTTCCTGTTCTGTGGCGTGTTTTGACAAGGGCTCTGCGACTTTGTGAATATGTTTACGAAATGCTGACCACTGTGAGTCTATCTGTGACCTCTGATCCTGTGACCAGGCAGAGCAGCAGAGACACAGTTCCTGTTTCCTCCTTTAGATTGCATGCGGAGTCCGGTCCTGACCCTGTGACCTCATGCACAGCTCAGCCTAGAGCCGTCTGCCAACCAAAACCCGCCATTCATCTGGCCCACGGCCCATTGTCTTTCAATTTAATGCCGTTTTGCACTCAAATGGGTGTCTAGCAGGGGGTATTACACAGAATCTCTATATTTGTATTTATTTTGGATCTCAGGATAATGTCTGAAAAATGAAAAACTTTATATTTGCATTTACATTACATCCACGAAAACTTCTTTTTGTACTGTTGCGTGTCTTGAGTTTATAACCACTGATGCTGAAAATGAAAAGTGGTAGCAGGCAACCCTGAGGATTAATTTTCTGTATTTCTGAAGTCTTGCAGATTAGGCAGGATTTAGAAGCACACATTCCAGGGACCAAAAAACATCTTGGACCAGGTTAATCTCTCGGGATTATGGCTAGTTGGGTGTAGTGAAGCCTAATAGTTATTTTCCATTTTGACATTCAGCCACTCTCAGTGAAGTCACCACTTCCTGTCTTTTGGTCAGCATGGTGATCTTATGTGAAAACCTCAGATGAGGTCTGTCCACGTTACAAATCATGAGCAAACAGACTTATTTTTAGACTGGCAGCTGTGCACTTCTGAGATTACGATGGTGTTTTTTTTTAAGTCCTTGTGTCATGGACTTATTTCCCAATTACAAAAAAATACACTTACTGCGAGGGTTCATGGGGCGATGCATCTTGTTTTTTGTTAAAGTCGTTCTGCCCAAAAAAAAATAGAAACAATCAAATAATTTGTGGTGAAATTTTCTTTTTATCTCTAGAGATAAAATAGCAACTTCACAAATCCAGATATGTAAAGCTGGCGGGTGAAGCTGCATCTGTTGGTGCTACTAGAAAGTTCTGAAACATCTGAATATGAATATAAATCAAATTTCCTCTCAGGCAGTCTAAGACACTGCAGCCTCTACTCCTGTGTTTTCTCAGAAACACTGTTTGTCTTCTCCATTGCAGCACAGACTAAATGAAGCACTTAAGGTTTGATCATGACTGTGATTAAGAAATCAAGCTTAAAAAAAACATTCCTTATGAGTTTGACTGGGGAGAGCTTGAGATTAATTAGTGTGGGGATGTGCGTGGCAATACAAAATAGAACGATGGTTAGTATTTCACATTTTTCAGGACTGTAGTCGACTTGAGAAGAGCTTGAAAATATTTTCTACCTGAGCTATGACTAATTTATCGGCAGCTTGTTTTGTTATTTCTGAGAAAACGGCAAACAAAGTGTGTCTGTTAAAGGTGCTAGGGTGGGTGTGTCTTTATATGCAAATTAAATAAAAATCAAACTAAAACCTCCACTGGCTCGTTCTTGATCATTGAGAAAATACAACACCTAAGTTACACCTAAGTGCAAGTTTGAGACTCTCCTATATAAACATCTCCACTATTTTTTATTTGTTTGACAGGTACAGTTACTACTTTGGATGTAAAGGTTTAAAATGCAAACTAATGTATATGATCTGTATATAAAATAAGACGACTTACACATCGATGCATCAGAAGTAGCAATATAACACTGGCTTTAACTTATGAAAGGATAGAGTTAAGTAGCATATTACTATTATTACACTACTTGTAGTGGAGTCTGTCTGGCAATATCCATTTTACTTCAATAAATGTGGATGCTTTTATTAGTTTTTAATAACATTAACATTGGCTTTGTTCTATTCAAGGGTCCCATTAAGATACAACACTGAGCAAGGGATAATACCAGGACCCAGCTGTATCCTGGTTTTATTAAATAGTTTGCTTTAGCAGAATAGAAAAATTGCCGTTGTTTTTAAATAACCAATAAAATCAACCACATTTTATTCCTGTGCAGGTTAGGCAATTGAACTGTCATTTGCTGATGTCTGTGTCAGTGGCCCCAATATGCCTGAGAAACTGATCTGGTGTAATAGCAGACGTTTTAATATATAATAGCATAAGCATAGGTGTAACCAATAGCATTAATTACAGCTGAGTTTCATTTTGGTGTTCTACTTTTAGGTGGTTTGTGATTATTTTTCTTCTGAGCCATCATTAATAGCATCCTGCTGTGAAAAGTATGCCTACTACTGTGAGACCCAGACTGTTAAGATGAACCAACAAAGGTGGTAGCTATATATTTGCATCATATTTTATGTGTACCAGGACACACTAGAAGTATTGCTGCTAATTATACCTCTACTACACAGATATATTTAATTTCTTCATGACATATTTCAGCAACATCACCTCCATTATTGTCAAGGGAGATGTCCATGTGTGGGAACATACTGTACTGAATTACCAGCTGGATACAGTTAGCTAAGACTAGGTTTATATATCAGAATCATTGCCAAGTACTCAGTCTCAATGTACTTACATACAGTAGAAATAACAGCGACCAGGAACAAGGACAACAAAGCTGGACAGGTAAAAGTAGAGACAGGACTGTAGTAGTGAATATGGATGTATACAGTGGTAGAAAAAGTACTCAGATTTTTCACTTCAGTAAAAGTAGCAACACCACAAAGTCCTGCATTCAAAATTTAAAAAAAAAAAATGTTAGCACCAAAATAAGTAAAAAAAAGTTAAACTAGTCAATATATTTATATCGTTGCATTATATATATTGATATATTAATCTGTTTACCTGGTAAAGATAGAGCTAATTTTAATCTACAAAGTCACTGCCACCCCAATAATCCCAATAACAAACAATAAATTAAAATAAAGTTAAAAAAACAATAATAATAATGAAATAATAATAAAATAGCAATTCAAGCAATACAATAAAATACAAAAAAAACAAGTTAAGTAGAATAAAGTTAAATAAAAAAAAAGGTAAAGTTAAGAAAAACTAATCAAAAACTTAATTACATTTAAATAAAATAAAATAAAATAAAATAATTCTATTTGGTATTACTACTGTGGTTTTCCCTGCTTCCAAACCTCCCTCAGTCTCTGTCCACTTGTATACGTATCTTTGCTTTCCACCGCTACCTGACAATCTCACCTGTTGGCCACGCGGGCGCGCTCGCAGACCGCTCGGCCCCGTGGCTCTGCTCTTCCTTTGCGCATGCGCGTTTCTGTGACGGAGCGGAGACCATTTCCTCCTCCTCCTCCCCCTCCTCCGCCTCCTCAGCAGCAGCAGGAGCAGTAGGAGCGCCAGTAGGCCTCTCTGAGCTCCGGCGCTTGTAGGCAAACACACACACAGTAGGAACAAACGTCAAAGCAGGGTTTGGGACTGTCTCACCGTGTCTGAACCTGGATGCCCCCCAGCCGCTGGACTCACCCTAATGGGCCTTCATCGCTAACTTGTAGCAGCATCTGCTCGACACCACAGCGGGATCTTTCTGGGTGAGTTGCCCTCATCGCAGTCACTGTTTTTGTCTCGATGTGTTGCTGCTGCAACGTGTTGTGTTTTTTTATTTAGCTCGGGAAGCTTCAGGAAACGGGCACAGTGGAGGAGGAGGAGGACGGGGTGTCATTGTTGGCGCTGTGTGTGTTTGAAATGTTTAAATAAACGGTTAGACGTTACAGAGCTAACCTGCCTGAGAAGCGTTAGCGTTAGCTGCTAGTTAACGTACAATGTAACGTCACGAGTTCCATTATCGGACACGTTTTCAAGCTAGCTCTAAACACATTGTATTCCTCCAAATTGTCAGGTTTGACCGTAGAGCAGCTAACAGTGTAGTACACAACAAATCAAGGTAGTAGTTAAACGGCGGTTTTGTGGGTTTATATCTGTTGAATTTTACCGAACAGTATGCTCATGATGATGATTTTGCGGCTTTGCCCAAAGCCTCCGAGTCACCCACCCTCCTGTCACCCTGGTTCCATAGTCGGACGCATTGGTTCACGGCTAATGCTGTGTGGTTTTAGTCTTTATCTGTCACTCTATCGTGTGTCCTTCATGACACATTGTGGTTCAGTAATGCAGGGATGACTACAGATGGTGAGAGTCAGTTAAACAATGAACCATGCAGCATTGTGTTACAGGCGGATGCGCCGTTTTGAATTTGTTTAACATGTCATTGAATTGTCTGTAGAGGCAGCCAGTCAGTGTGTCCTTTAAAAAAATGTGCATGTTAAAGTTGTACCAGTACAGTGGTCCGACCTTCTTAATGTTGTTTTAATGGTGCTGGGGAAAGGTGAACAAAGCACTAAAGAATGTGTCCGATAATGGACCCAGTTATTTTAGCCGTCACGCAATAACAAGGGTCTGGAGCTGAGGTTCACTGATCTCTCTACTCATATTGTTTTAATATAGCGTGTCTATTGTTACATTGGTTAGTAATTGTCTTTGTTTGAAGTGCACTCAGGGTTGTGGAGGAGTGCTTCAACAGAGTATATTATGACAACAACAAAAGTAACATCATACAGTTTATCCCACAGGGAGGTCAGAGGTCAGGTGAAGCTGTTGAACATCATCCTGGAGCTGATAGAGCTCCTATGTTTAGCTCAGGGACATTACAGTGTTGTGTTATGGTTAAATATTGTCTCAGTCCTGCACAGAGCCTGCAATATCTGTTTGTTAGTTCCTCACTCAGCAAATCAAGCTGTCTGACTCTGAAACGTACATACCTTTGCAAGTTGTGGCAGGACTGTCAAAAGCGGTATAGTCTGCAGCACATTGTTGCTTTACATGGCGTTCCCATGCACTCCAGGTGAAGAATGCTCTGCTTTGTAACACGTTTAACCACTTTCAATCCTGTTTGTTTTTTCTCAGAGCAAGTCTGTTACGATAAGTGTGCCTGTGCTAGTTATCTGACATGTTAAAATCTAGTTTGAGATGCAGGCCAGTTGGCTGTCTGATTTTGATAATCACGCTACACAATTTGCTCGCTTGTAGATTAAATTAACAACACAAATCTGTCAGTTCTGTTGTGTGTAACGGTTCAAAAACTAGCTGTTAAATCAACAGTTGGGGTAGGTGTCCATGTTTGTTTCATTTTCTTGCCTTCCTGTCTCAACTGTTGCAGTGAGTTCTGAGAAATCTTATGATCAGCTCATCATCTTAGCGTCTGCACGTATCTGACATGTTACTACCCAAAATCTAAAACATCATCCCTCCAGATCTTGCTTTTTATTTTGATATTATTATTGTAACTGACAGTTTGAAGCTGACCAGCAGTTTAGTTTTGCAGTATAATCTGGGTAGCGGTGCAGGCAAGTGAATTGTCTGGCTTATAAGTACCGTACACAGTTTAAAAGTTTGTAGATTAAATTGACAACACTAGTTTGTCTTCAGGAGTGCAGTTGTTAGAGGTTTGAAAGGACCAAGAGTCTTAAGAGTGATGTCTGTTGTTTGTTTCTTTGCCACAGTCCCACCTGTCTCCACCGTCGGGCTGATTACACTGAGTGCTGATGAGGCAGCGTGATAGCTTTGGGGTTTCTATTAGAGAAATCTGTCACTGAGATTGGTTGGAGCGAGGTAGAGGAAGGGAGGGTGTGCTTGAGGACTTGGCATTCATTATCCCCAGAGGACTCAGATGAACCAGACTGCAACATGTTAGGACTCCGTATGCTGCGTCTGCCAGGGCGAACCTGCTGCCGGTGTGCTGGGATGCTCTGCTCCGTCCTTGGTTACAAGTCAATGCCTTTTTCTTTTGATGGTTATTTGAAGTACAACATGTTTTGTGTAATGTACCAGTGTGACTCAGCGCTGGTCTCAGTAGTGAGACTGTGCAACTTTCCCATCTGTGGAGTCACAGTCATCCAGTAAGATGGCAGAAGATTTACAGATTAAATCTTTGTCCACGCTAAGTTCTTGTGTCCTCTCTTTGTTAATAGCATCGCTGTCTGATTGATGGCAGGATCACTGTGTGTCTAATGAAGAGGACTAGAGGTGACAGGACATGTCCTCAGGCCCAGCTACATGTCGGCTGTCTTCCTTTCAGCAATGAGTTATGAGGAGGGCTGGTAAAAATCTGTCTAGTCTGTCCTTGAAGCTGAGCTCTGTTACTGTCTTGTGTTAAGCTCTGAGCCTGTCTTATGCGCTCAGCAGGGAAGTAATGGCTCCTCTGTCTGTACACTGACCATCTCATTGCACATTTGAAGCCCATCCAAGGCCCGGCTGACCTCAAAACAAAGGCAGCGTTTAGTTCGCTCTTCCTCCCTGCGGCCTCTCCTCTCCAGCGTCCACCATCTCTTTAATAACAGACCAGGGATTTATCGTGGAGACTTTGGTGCAGAGCTTAAACAGCACATTGACCGTCACAAGCAACAGGACATCACAGATGGTGCAAGACGGTTCAACATAATTTCCATCATGGCGCGTCTCAGCAGCCTGGGGTAGTGATGTATTGCACTGTCTGAAAGGTGTGTGCAGGTTTATTGGAGACCCTGCAAGATGCAAAGCGGCGAGCAGTGCCATGGTCTACTGGCTTAGGAAGAGTGATGGAAAATGAAACTGGCACCTGTACTTCTTCCTCTTTTTGTGGTGTAGGTAGAGTCACATGACAATACTGTAAGCAGCTGTTTGTGACATGGTTAATATTTCACTGGCTCTCAGCTGATGAGCAGTCAAGACTTTGTTGGTAACCGTCTGTGTGGCTCATTCCTGTAGAGTATTCTGCTCATCATGCTGCTGTTTATTTTCAGATTATTAGTATGAAGAAAATATACAGCACATGCTGTTTATTTATCCACCTATTGGTTCTTATAAGGGCTGCAATTAATGGTTATTTGAATTACCAATGATTCTGCTCATTATTATCCAGATTGATTATTTGTTTGCTCTGTTATTACTGTATTTTTGCTTACAAAGTAGTTTAAATGTAGGGCTTTTACATAAAATAAGTAATCCAGCACGAGAAAGAATTAAAAAGTGACTAACTAAGACCAAAATGGACAGTTAATAGACTAAGCGACTAAATGGTTAATCCATTATCAAAATAGTTGCAGATGAATTTTGGTCAGTCGACTAATCCAATCTCCTGATTGTTTCAACTCTAACTGTTGTTTCAACACAGACTGTAGGTAGTTTTTCTTTTCCTTCAGTTTCACACAGTATGATGTTTGTCATCTGGTGAAGCACCAATTAGCATTATTATTATATTCAAACACATTTTTGTTGTATGATGCTTTGAATCCTTTTTTCTCCCACGTTGTTGAGAAACACCAGCTTTCAGCAGCATAACTAAGCTCCTCACAGTTTATGGAGTTTTGATAGATAGATAGATAGATAGACAGATAGATGGATGCTTCATTAATGTTAAATAATACAGAAATAAGAGCATGACTAGGCTGCCTTAAAATATCAGTACTTGAGAATGAAAACCCACAATCATGGCCCTAAATTTATTCCTGTCTCTAATTTTATATATATATGTATACTCTGTCCTCCTCCCTGCTGATCATGCTGCCCAGTAGAATAGTGGCATTGTGGCGGACATCTTGCATGCTCACGCAGCGAGGCCTCTCCATCTGGGCAGCGGCTGGTCAGTCAGGCAGCTCCTTGAAGGCCGGGAGGCTTCCTCCGCCACGCCTGCTGGAGAGCTGCACAATGTAGGCAATGAGTCGAGCTGCAGGCCGGACACATGCCCGGTCTTTCACTACGCCTACGGCCTCCGGAGATTCCCCACCATGAGCTGATTTTCACAGAGATAATCTAACATTTTCTAGAATATATCAGAAAACATCTTCATTATCAAGATTTAATCTTTGTTTTTGGATTTGCCACATTTCACCAGGTGTCATAACATCAGGAGCCAAAGCCAGGTGACCCCCACCAGTTCCTGTAACCTGCAGCTGAAATGTTTTATTATCCACGTAACGATTCTCCACCTGAGGTGGTAATTTAGGAACACCATTTTGAAGAATTCCTCAGCTCCAAAACAGAAATTGACCAAATAATTTATGCTCTCCCATGGTGCGAACCAGCGGGATGCATTAACTGATCAGTCTACGCTCTTTGGGTTGAGCAAGTCACACACTTCCTACTTTTTGAGTGGATCCATTCAGAAAAATTGAGGCCAGGAGAAACGGGATGATGATGATGTTGTTATCAAACTCCACTTTGAAAGCAGCAGCCACCTGCTGTGTATGAATGTACTCGACTTAGACAAGCAAACAGTCAAATTCTCACCAGCTTACTATCTATAATGATATCATTGGGCTTAATCAGTCAGATGTTCCGGTTGCTTGTTTAACGTTGTGTCTGTGAGCTCTGCACAGTTTCCAGAAACACCGAGTCTGATTGAATCTAATGAGAAAATATAGAAAATAAATAAAGAAGTGTCAGGCCATTGATAGGGAATATTTCATGTTATATAGCTCAATGTTTGATAAGGGATTTCAGCCACAGGATGTTTTGGAGAGACATGCTCTGGTGTAATAAATGAACAATTAGATAACTCAGCTGATATAATAATAACAGTCATATTACCTTTCACATTTCCAGCTGATGTTCAGTGGGAAAAAAACTGTCATTTGTCCCTGATACTTCCTTCTGGAAAGCGTGAAACTGTTAAGCTCACCCACATAATAATAAGACCTTTTTTTGCTGTGTGACATAATGCTGATATAATTATCCTGTTCTCAAGCTTCATGTCCGGTTTGGCCTGGTTTGAGGCAGGTTTTGTCTTGTTTTGTATACAGTATCCTGAGATGATTGAGATTTGTCAGTGGTTGTGATTTTGTTGTATTTTTTTCAATGTAGTTGTTTGAGGCCACTTGGAGCAAAGCTGCAGATAAACTTAATTCAGTGAAGTTCCATCCATCCAACTGTTACTGATTTTAATACCCAGATAATGCACTTTGTCATATATAGCTCTGTTGATGATGTGAACACATGCACACCGTTTCAGACACAAAGATATTAATTATGTGTTATTAGGTTCACCTCAATTTAAATAGTAAGCAGACTGTTCAAGACCTGCAATGATTAATCAATTAGTGGTCTATCAAATTAACCTCTTTGAGAAATTAGTCGTTGCAGTATTTTATTTAGCAAAATAAGAGTCAGAGTTCTCTGATTGCAATTTCTTAAATGTGTGGTTTTATTTCTCCTATATGACAGTAAACTGAATGAGTTGAGGACAGAACAAGACATTTGTGGACATGGTCTTGGAAAACACTGAACACTGTTGTTTTTGTATTATTATTCATTATTTCGAGGTTTCAGTACTTCTTATGATTAAATTGAATATATCCACCCATAATACACAGGCATAAAAGCAGAAGCATTGCATAAACAATCAGAGTTCAATTTCAGTAGTCAGTGTTTATAGCAGACACACCCGAAATTCGTTGCCAGCAATTTAAATAATCGATTTTTATCAACTTTATCTGTTCACTGTTGCAGCCCTATAATCAACACATTAAGTGACATTGCCGACATGTCATTAATGTGTCTTCCTTGTTACCACTCCTGGTTCACTGAAATCTTTCACACAGTGTTTAGGCGAATATGCTGAGATGGAGAGGAAGTAGTGCAGTCAATATAAAGCTGATGGCTTGTCTCCATTTATAGGCATATTAAACTGTGCTGCCATTATAGTGAACGTCTTAAAAAGCGTACAGGATGAATCACTGATGATGGTGACGACGATGGATTCTGTCTCAGCAGGGAGGCTCCAGTGCTTCCTCTTTTCTATGCCGGTCCATGCACTTCCACTGTTTGTGAAGTTGAGTCTGATGATGCACTTCAAAGATCCACATCAATACTTCTCCTTTAGTGGTGTCACAGAGTGACCTGAATCAGGTTTACTCTCCATACAGGCTTTTCTACAAAAAAAATATTTTGCTTGATCTTTCCTTTGTGTGTAGTGTTTCCCCTCAGGCTAGCTTTTTAATAATAGCTAACATTTTTTTCCTGATGTTTTCTATTGAGAGATTAAACCTGTGCTGTAGAGAGATGTTTATCGCTGGCTGTGGCCTACATTTGACTTCTTTCTGATACAGCAGCTGATGAGCCCCAATGCTTACTGGAATGTAAACTGATGCACAAATAGATACAGGATGATGGGTTTAGAGATAGCAGGCAGATTCAGAGAATTCAGGGCTTATATTCTACCATTTTATCAGTAGAATATCATCACTGTGGTGTTTTACTGTCACTGGGGAAGATGGCTTCATATTCTTCAGCAGTATCTTAGACTTAGTACTCATGTTTATGTATTTGAATCCTGATATATTAGCCTACAGCGAAGACGTATGGACATTAACCAGTATATTATAGTCTGTAACCAAAATATTAAAGTGAAACTCAGAACAACTATGAAATATTAAAAATCAAAAGAAACTGTGCTAGTGGTTTTGTGTAAATGCTGTAAACCATTAACTATCCATGGTTTAATAAATCCTTCCTCTCTGTCCTCTGCTTAGTGCAGCTTGTGAAAAATCAATATAGTTTTGCCTGATATACTGGATCTCTCCCTGAAAACTGATCAGCCAGAACTCAAAAAGTAAAAATTCTCTGATTCTGATTCCTTTACTCGATGACAGTAAATTCAGTTTCTTTGCTCCCCTCTCCTTGCTGTGTTTTGCATCATCTCATCTATTTCTTTTCCCTTGGATGTGTCTTAATTCAATTCTCGGTTCCCAGAAAATGGTGTCAGTCAATAGAGGAAACTGCTGTTCGTGGTGGCTTTCACTTCTTTTCTCACAATAACTCATTCACAATCACATTCACACTTCCATTCATTCATATCCAGACCAGACTGGATATATATGAATGGATATATATTACACTTTCTCTCAGAGATCTCCAGACCTCTGGTCTGAGTTGACCGTGGGTTCAGCATCGGAGAAAATGAAGCCACCCAACACGAGTCTCAAGTTTCTGTAACAACAGGTCTAGAGTCTCCAAGGAGCCTAAGAATGTACCAACCATTTAGCATCTGCAGCAGACCCTTCCTCACATATTCTTTGACTCATTTCAGCGTCCACCTCATTGTGTCGCGTTAAGGGCCAAAGTTTAAATAAATGTTAGGTTGTTGATTATTTTCATGCTCGTTGCCAAATACGCTTCCTGCATTTAGCTCAGCCAGGCCAACAGAAGATTGTCTATTGGTATTGGCATAGGAGGCACTTCATGTTGTCACTATAATGTTATTGCAGTGATAAAGTCCCAGTCTGTTTATGTGCCTGTGTAAAGCTATTTTCCTGAACGTTTTTATAAGCACATTTGGCCGTATATCTAAATGCAGTGTATTGTGGTGTTGGTGGAACTTATTCTCATATATTTCTGAAGAGCCTACCATGTGTTGAACTATAAAATGAAATGCAAGGTCAGGTCAAATTACCATATATTACATAAATATCCATCCATCCAGATTTAATAATTTATATATATTAACACATTTTATAGGCAACTAATGATCTCATTGTCAGTCTGCCAATTATTTTCTCTGTTAATTGTTTGGTCTGTAAAATGGTGAACAAAAAAATCATGACTTCCTATGGGGCGATGCTCTCAGATGTCTTGTTTTCTTGTGATCAGCAATTCAAAACCCCACAGTGTTCAGTTTATTGTCACAGGCATCCAGCGTACCAGAAAATACTCACATTTGGGAAGAAGGAACCAAAGAAGTTAATTAATTTAATCAATTAATTAATATTCCATTCTTCCATTCAACCTTTTGACCAATTGTTGCAGCTCTGAGAACAACTCATATTCAACCCATTATCACAAATTTCACATTTGCTCCTGGGTTTTTAATGGTCTGTGCAGGATGTGACACCCTCTGTCCTTCACAAAAAAACAAACTTTTTAACACAGAAACAAATGATAGAAACTTCAGGAAGATGAAATGATAGATAGTAAATTTCCTTTAGCATTTGAAAGAACCTGCTGAAGAAACATTATGTTGTATATACACTTCTGGGATCATCTCTGATGTGGTTCAGGTCGAACTAAAGTAGAAGGTTGCTTACATTTGTGTTTATTCAGTAGACGTTAAATTACACAGGACAAAAAGACTGTGATGTCTTTCCTGGGAAATATAGAAAAGATCCAGCTCAGGCTTATTTGCTCAGACTTCTCTTCGAGGCTGTATGCCTGTCCCTGGGCTGTGAAGTGATCAGGGTTATCACTGCACTGTGTGTGTGTGTGAGGTTTTTGTGAATTTACGAAATCCCTGAGCCCTGCTCTCCACAGGCTAGATTTGCAGTTGCTGCCTCGGCAAACATCAGCTCTGCATTAGCAGAAGCTCTCCTCTGTGATCCCTCCGGTGTTTCACTTTCTACCTGGGCTTCACCATCACCTCATCACCTGACGTCCTCTTCTACAGGTGACAATAGGTCAGTGTCATCCTACACAAAACTCTTTGTAGACACACACATATTCATGTCCTCTTTGCATGAAGCTGCTCAGTGCTTCAGCTGTTTTGTTTTCCTGTCTGACGCTAGAGACTGGCTGGCAGGCTGTGTTTGCAGGCTTTGTGAGGGGAGGCAGGCTTGTTTTCTCTTTGATCAGGAGACGTGTTCAGTGCAGGAGAACCCGTCTTCTAGATAAGGAAGTGCTCATCTCAACAGATGCAAAGCTGTGGATAAGAGCTGCAGTGAATCATATGTGTTGTTTGTGTGCTGTGATTTAATAAGGGCTTAAACTGGGGCATACTGTATGTGCGGGGGTGGGGCGTGACAGTACACACCACAGTGTTTCATCTCCAGACAGACGCATGCTCGACCTTCACCTACACCCAGTCTATAATGGGCTATCAAAGTAGCATTGTGCTGATTTACATCCATCAGCTAGTTTTCCTTTCAGCTAATTAGGCTGCATTTCTTAACCTAGTCTATGAAAAGAAGCTAATGGCCTAGTTAACGTGGTCTCTAGGGCTGTAGCTGAAACAGTGATGATGATTATTAACAGGTTATATAGAGGCCCTCCCCTTCAGGTGTTATTTTAGAATAAATAATCAATAGCAAGAGATAAATGGGTTTTTTGAATCATGTCTTTAATCACACGAGTCGAGAAAATCACATTTTGTTGTGTGAAATTGCTCAGTGAATCTCTTTGTCTAACATGATGTGATTTAGATGTGATGTTATCTCACCAGATATGTTTGATCTAGAGACTCCTGGTCTTTTTTATCAGCTGGAAAGTGAAAGAGTGAATGAGAATGAGTTCACCCCAGCATAAAAGACACAGGCATCGTAGCCTCAGAGAGTCAGACTCAACTTTAGGGGTGTCGTCTTTGTAGTTACATATTTTCACATGGTTTTTCTTAAACAATTTTACGACTAACGGTGACTAGATTGACTTGCAAAATTATCTTAAATTGACAAGCAAGGGGTGGGACTTTGCCTCTCTATTATGTTATGCTGTGCTATGCTATTATGCTTGACATTTAAGCATTCATTTTAGTGTTGATTGAATGCCCATAACTATGATTTTTAATCATTGATGCTAAAATGGTTATCTGAAATAAACCACATTTATTTTGTTACCCAAAACGTGAAATGCACCTGCAGCTCTGCGGGAGAGGAGTCTTCAAAAGAAAAACCTTTGTGATGTACTGTGACTACAGTCATTACACTTCCTGTCAGTGATTGAATATGCGTGCAAGAACGTGCATGTGTTAAATCTCTGCACACACACATTTTCACTTCCTGTGTGTGAACATGCATGTGGTTCATTCTAAGCAGGCGAATGTGCCTGATGGTGGAGAGAGTGCCTCACACTGTGCTCTAATGCAAGTCTGTGGTTTGTGAATTAATAATTCAGAGTGCTGGCATAGCAGGGCGGAGCCTCTATTATTCATGGTTGGCATTGGAGCCGACAGATGACTGCCGTTAATATTAAGAAGCAGCAGACACAGTCCTCCGCCAAGAAACCAGGCAGTTTTCATCACTTTCATGTCCGTCTTCATCCTCCTTCATCTGTCCTCTACCTCCTCTGTGCCCTCCTGATCTCTGTCCTCTCCATCTGTGGGAGTCTTTCTCTCTATCTCTCCACATCTGTTGTGCTCTCTCTATCACTCTCTCTCATCAGAGAGCTATCGGTGAGGAAGTCCTCCTGCTGTGTCTCATTCCATCGTCTGTCTCGGTCAAAAAGTTGCACTTGAAAACACAGTTAAGACTTCAGCCAATAACCGACTACCTCGTCTGTTCTTCGGCTGAGTGATATGAAGGTAGCAGTGATCTGTATCTTTCAAAATGGGAAACTGGAAGTCCAGGGCAGATATACTAACCCATAAATGAAATAAAGCAGCGTTTGCAGACTATTTTCACACTACTCTCACTCACCCTGGATGAGATGAGATGAAGGTGAAAAATAAAGAGCCTTAGTCATTTTTTCTTCTTGCACTGATTCGCTTCAGCTGAACGACCAATCAGAGTGATTTCTCTCACCGATGGGCTTGCTGTCGTTTCCTGCTGAATCAGCCCAAAAAAATCTTGTCACAGAGGATCTTCAGATGACTAGAGCCAACGGTGCGGGACGCAAGCGTAAAGACTCGGACGAAAATCAGTTCAAATAGAATGGATCGTTTGATTTGCGTTATTTAACAGAATATCAAGCCATTCGGTGGGGCCTGAAATATAGCTGAAAACATATAATTACTTGAACAGAATAATGAACATTCACGCAGCTGTTATTTTATGTTTTGTGCCAATACTGGTTTGACAGTTAATTTGTCTGCTAAGGGCATTTCTGAGCAGGAACAGTTGCAGTTTTACCAGAACACCAGATTTGGACTGCTGTCCACTCTTATGACAACCTGATGTCATTTTTCAGAAAAAAGTACAGCTCTTCTCCTTCTGTCCTTGCGTTCTAGTCACTTGGGCAACCAAATCTGTTTGTCTACTGCTTTATGAGTCTGCACATAGTCAGTTTCTCAATTTGGGATTACTCTGTGCTCATCTCTATTTTAGAAACGAATAGCATTTCCACTTTGCTTTGCGTTTTAGATTTTTTTTGCCTTTCTCTCCATTTTCTCTGCCTCTCTCCCTTTCTTTCAGTGTTCTTTTTTCTTTCCTTTCCATGGTGTCAGTGCCGCTGCCACTGAAAGCTTCTTTTATTTAAGAGATTTGGAGCTCCAGTCACCACTAATGCCGTTGCCATATTGTACCAGCACCCTGCTGCGGCTGCCGCTAATGACATTCTTTGTGTCTCCGTCCTCGTGCTTTGCCTCCTCGTCTCCTCCTCCTCCTCTGGTCTGAATGGAGGGCTTGTCATGTGTTGCCATCAAAGGAGGAGGAGAGGCAATGAAAGCAGCAGCCAGCAGCTTCCCCCTCTTCGTCCTCTTCGCTCATTCTCTGTCGCCTCCTGGGATGATTGAAGCCACTTGTGTATATGTGTGAGTGTTTGAGAGGCAGCATATACAAGACCATGGCTGAAGAATGTGTTTGCATATGTATGTAAGTGGCAGCAGCATATATCAGAGTGTGTGTGTGTTTGTGTTCAGTAGAGGGAAAGCTAAAGGCTGAATGTGTGTGTGCACCTGCCAAGCAGATGTCTTGTCAAAAGAGCTCAGAGTCTCCCAGCATCCCACAGGCCTCTCTGGCCCTCAGCCTGCATCCCCTCCACCTCCCAGCTCTCCCATCAGCACTTGGGAAGCTTCCTGCTCCTACCTGCCTCCACATCACATCATCATTTTCCACACAGACACATGTTTACCTCCACCAGCAACACCAACACACATACAACAACGTAAAGCTAATGCTATGATAATCATGCCAGAAGTGCTGCAAATTGCAGTTATTTTCAAGTGGTTGATTATGTTTTCCTGTTGTTGGATTGAGTGATGATATATTCCTTTTATGGTGTTCTATATGACTGGTGGCGTTCACTCTTAAATCCGTCTTCAGTGGGAACCTCATGTCATCATGAGGAGTACTACTCAGCTGTGAAGTGAGGTAGAAACCTGATGACGTCATTATCACCTCTCATCCAAGAGGCTTCTTCAGTTCTGATTGACTGGTAGACAATTTTGAGTCAATAGAGTTACATTATAGTCAGTGTTGGGTCCGGTGTTTGAAAAATAAAGCCAATATGGAAGTGTCTCCTCCTCTCACCTGAATTCCCTCAGTAAATATTAGCTCATGGTCCCCATCACTAGTTTTAGCTATTTTTTTCAGTACGGCCTGCTATTACTTTAGTAAATAATGGTCCCATTCAGAGTCAAACAGGCCATAAAGCAGGAGATGCTTTAGAGCTGGAGGACCTGCTGATTGACAGGTCACTACCACAGCACTGTTCAACGTTAACCCTTTCACAGTATGTCCTCACTTCATGACACTTAATTACAACCTTTTTCGTTACCTAAAAATGTTGTTTAGTTGTACTTAGCAAATTACCGGGCCAAAAACTAAGATGGTGATGCCTAAAAAACTGAACTCGAGGCAACCCAGTGCTTGACGTCATTGTCCACTTATACAGGCTACATGGTTTTACATACATGGAGCTCGACTAGGAGCTACGACAGGATATCCCAGTCTCTTCTGCTTCAACTTTGACCATTCCTTTTGAATTATTTCTTGAACAGTGTTTTGAAAATATTTTGCTAACTGCCTCCTTTAATTTATTTGCCTCAGTTTGTTTTAACTGGATTGTGCTAAATTCTTGAGCTTGTACGTGCATGCTTCTAAAAACAATAAAATGCCATATAACATGGTCTAAATAGAAATAGGGAAACCTTAAAAGTACTAAAAGTCGTACAAGCAGACACATTGGCAGCAGGCAGGATCTTTAATGCAGCGTCTCCATAATGTATGCACTGATGAAAACGACTGCAGCCTGCCCCCGCCTGCACGGATATTGGGAGGATATAAATAGCCAGGCCTGGTTGAGTGTGCGCTGACACTGGAACCGCAGCACACAGAGCTCAAACAATAAACCTCTGCCACTACCACCCTTCCTCCCCTCGGCTTTCTCCAGTCCGGCCTCCTCCCAGAGCTCTCCCGCTTCCTTTCTTTCTTCCACTTCCTGCCTCCCTGCTTTTGTAATCTGTCATCAGTGGTGAGCCCGAGCCTGTCACTTGTTATGTCAGAAGGGCTGCCTGCCTGCCTGCCTGTCTGTCTGTCTGTCTTCCCACCTGTCTGTCTGCCCGTCTGCCCACCTGCCCGTCTGATCGCCTCTCTGCTCACCTGTCTACCTGCCCGTCTGATCGCCTCTCTGCTCACCTGTCTACCTGCCCGTCTGACCAACTGTCTGCCCACTTGCCTGTCTGTCTGCCTGCCTGCGGTGGGAAAGCTCACTGTCATTTTGCTCTGTTTTTCATTCAGCTAGATAAAAATGGGAGATGCCGGCCATGGATTAGACACGCTCATGGCTCCTTTGCTTTACTGCAAAGAAAGGATGTGATTATTTTTCCTGCCTCTGTTCAGATTTCCACTAGGCCACTTCGCTGTTCGTTGTCCGGGAGTTGACGACAAATGGTGTGTCCGACACGCTCAGACTGACTCAAGCCATCCTGGCTTATTACTGAATGGTGTTAGGGCTGCAAAACTCATAATAACAATTATTTTGGTCAATATTGAAATTATGATATAACACTCATTGACATTGGGTACATCCTGTATTCAGTAGAACATTTTGTAGCCTAAACTAGAATGCATCCATCTGGTGCTGTTTGAGAGCAAAATTGCTGAGTGAATTTGGTGCTCTTGTTAACAGTTTAATCATAATAAAGTGGGGCTGCAGCTATCGAATATTTTAGTAATGGAGTATTCTAACGGATATTCTAGCGATTAATCGAGTGTTCGTATAAAACATACTTTTGCTTAGTTAAAGAGCATCCATCCATCCATTTTCTACCGCTTATCCTCATAGGATCGCGATGGGGCTGGCGCCTATCCCAGCTGTCTTAGGGCGGAAGGCAGGGTAGTTAAAGAGCAATTATAAATATATAACAGAAAATAAGATGTTTATCTTAATAATGAACGACCAACTGGTTTCCTTTCTTATAAAATTAGATGTAGGCCTACCGGACTAGCTTGGCGGTACCGGCTGGCTCCACGATATGTTTTTATTTTAAATTGAAAGGGACACCGGGCTGTCTCCGATGCACTGCACTGTCTCTGTGGCGTTGGTTCTTAAAACTCAGCCAAGTGCTCTGCAACACTGGCTTCAGCATCAGCCGTACTGGGCTGTCACACTGACCGTCATAGTGTTTGCCATAAACAGTATCGTAAAACCTGAAAACAACTTTCTATCACAAGTGTTTTCAAATGAACGTGAATGGTGTGTGCCATTCATTCTCACCAGAGTGAATGCCGTTTACGTTCATGACTTGAAAACTGAGCTGTTAAGTTCACCGAAAATATGAACGTTCACTGAACGCGTACATGCACAACACTGTCCGGCTCATATGAGCAAATGTGAAGTCTCCTCTGTGCTAGCCATTAGCCACACAGCTTGCTACTATCACTACTAAACTGTTATTCGAGGCGGAGGAAATTGCCTCGAGTATTTTTTATAATCGAGTTACTTGAGTTACTCGAATAATAGTTTCAACCCTATAATAACAAACTCATTGGTTGTATGGATAGTGCATCATTGTAAAAAGCAATGTGGCACATTTATAGTTTAGGTTGATTATCCTGTAGTCATAATTGTTGAAACTAATCATAATTGAAATTTGATTAATTGCACAGTGCATGTCTACAGGCTCTGTCCTTTCCACGCTTCCCATTCAATGTTCATGTAAGCAGCCGTGCGATGGTTTCTGGTAGCTGGCAGCTATGGCAGCTACTTAATGCAGATCAGGGGCGTTCAACATGACTCGCTGCTTCTGAAAACCACTGAAAAACATTTAAACTAACCATCATCAATAAAGCCAGATTCAGCAGCCACATGGCCTGTTTCTTGTATAAAACACATTTGGGTGTTCTTCATAATATAGAGACTAAAGTTTCCAAACAAGCCGCCATGTTTGTTACAGTTTACAAGCTGGGAGCAGCAGCTTACAGTGGAAGTGTTCGTCCAATCAGATGCCTAGTGTCTTATGGCGATTCATGATTAAAATGCTTAAAAATTAAAATGCCCTCTTAGAATATGTTGCGCTAGAAGGAGCAGGACAACTGGACGTTTGTTTCAACACTTTACAGAAGAAAGTCAGCGATGTGATCTAGTTACAAAGGTTATTAGTTCACATCTCTGAGCCATCTGGTGAATGTGTATGCGGACGTGTCTTTTCATCTCACATTCCTCTCCTCCCTAAACGATTAACAGAGATACTCTTGAGCAAGGCACTTAAATGTAATCCCTCTGGTGCAGCTGCTGGTTGATGCTAGAAGTCTGCGGTTGTGTTGGGCAGCATTTTAAAAGTCAAACAAACGGTTCAAAGACCACAGCGACCTCAACCCTGCGTTTTACTTTCCCTGTGCTGCTGCTGAGCCAAAGAGAAGAGGTTTCTGTGGAATGGTGAAGCGCTGGAAAGCTTAAAAAAAAGGTGAGGATGACTAGAAATGTTTCATGTGGCAGATGGCAGAGGCAGGCACACAGTCGTAATGATTGAGTAAGCCACAGTCTCTCTCAACTTCCCTTCACTCCCTGATCTCCTCCTTTATTATTTACCATCCCTCTCAGCTCTCTCATGTCTCTCCGCTCTACTTGAGATTTCAGAGTGTCTTCAGTGCACCTGTTTGTACCAGAATACTCCTCTGCTTTAGCTTCCTCCCTGGTTTAGAGATCCATCTCTCTCAGGCTTAGGAATCGATCCACACTCAAAGTATCTGAGCTCTTCAAAGTTTTTATTTAGAAGTACGTTTCTAATCTTGGTTGATTAGAAAGATTTAATCGGTAGTGTGATTTGTGATAAAGTGTCTCTGCAGGCAGTGTTTTCTGTGTTTTCTTCACTGTCAAATTAGATCCTGATCAACTCATGACTGATATGACCGATGTGCTCACATCAGTGGAGCCATGCAGAAAATACCATCTTAAGTTGAAAATGGCTGCAACCTGGTCTCACGGGAAGCTGTATAAATAGCATGATTTTGTGTCATGAGAGCACATTTTAGCCTTTTTGTATGTCATTTGCACACCACTCAAAAACCCAACTAGGTTCAGGTAAGAAAACCTCCTGGAGTAAGGTAAATTGTCATGGTTCAGTTACGTAACCATGTAAAATATGGAAATATACACAACACAGCTACAGGGGAAAAGCATCACGAAGGTGACAAAAAAAGCTTAGTGTCACGTGACCAAACTTAACTTAAAACACAAAACCTGGTCTTGACAGTATGTGCTCAGTGATCAATGAAAGATCCAATCATGGTTTAATATATGCTATTGTTATCAACTGCCAAGTCATATCTTCTTGAATTTATTATAATACTTTGAAATTACCTTTAAAATTCCTGTATTGTCATCTGAAGGTTAAAACCTGGTGAAGTATCCAGTGTTTAATGGATCCATCCATCCCACCATGAGCTTATTTATGCTACGAAACTAACTCTGACATCATACACCTTTTCATGCAACCAGCAGTTTCCAAATACAAAGTAAACCTCTGTGCACCTTCTCATGACTTTTCACTCCACATTCTTACACCCCTGGCTTCTTTATTATACAACAGAGTCTAATTTGTCTGTTTTTCAGTCACATGATTACGAACAAAAACTGGAGTTTTTGTGCTTTTTCTTTTCAACCGTCTCAGTCTGACTGACTTAACTCATTGAGTGCCAGTTATTTTATAAAACAGAAAGTGCCTTGTTCCAGCATTTTTGTCCATTTTGAGTCATATTTCTAGACCCACAGAATATTTTGTACTATGTCTGTGAAAACACTGAATAGCTCAAATGAAAGAAGAGACTCTATTTCATCATGAAAAAACATTTCTTTTTACCTTTTATCAGAGGTAGAGTAGAAGCCACTTTCACCAAAATCTCCACTTTTTGTCCAGAATCTGTCCGTTTTTGCTGTGTAATTCCACCTCCTGCATTGATCTCTGTGGTGTATATTAACTCACTGTGTCCCGACTACAAATCACAGAAGCCCCGAAATTACTCATAGACTGCAGGAGACCGTGATCAGCGATCTGCTGCAGAAAAAACACTTTGACAATGTATTACGTAAATGGCATTCAAAGAGTTAATAAAGACGCTTTGTCTGGTTAGACCAAACTTTCAATGGTCTGTGGTTTCTGCTCCTTAGTTTACACTTGCACTTATTGTTGGTTTGCACTTGAAGTGACCTTTTGCACTGCCCTGGATCAGGCTGTTTGTTCCTCACCTCACTGTCAGTGGAAAGTAAAAACAGAGCTCACAGTGGATGTAGGGTAACAATGCGTCCATCCTGTCAAAGCTGTGAAGCAGATGTGAAACTGTGACAGGTAAACACAAAAGGTATTGAATATCTGAAAAGGTGTCAGCCATTATTACTGTATTTGCAGTGACCAGTGTCTGGACACCACCTGACTCCCCTCATATGTTCATCTTTTGCTGTTTTGCACACAGGCCTGCTGTCAGCTACTTTACATATGGGCAAATGTGATGCAGCCACGAGTCATTTGTTGTTGACAGTTCCATGCTGTCCACTCGACAGCCGCCTCCAGCTCTGACTGTTTTTTTGTGAGGTTATACTGTATATTTGCATACCCAGTAGGTCACATTTCCATATTTTTCCCCGTTTCTTTTCTCTGCTGTCTTTACTGAGTCTGAGCCAAAGGTTAGCTAGCCATTGATGCACTTAAAAATCCCTTTTTAAGAGATAAAATACTGCTGATGGTATTATGTCCATGTACTATACCGAATACACCAAATGCAGTTCTGTAAATGTATATTTTAACATAGGGTGATGCCAACTTCAATAACTGAAACAGCTGAATGTCCAATAGTGTGTCCTTTTTTGCTTTTAATTCAAATTATATTTATCCATATATTTGATTTATATATGATTTTTCTAATTATTAATTCACGTCATTATAGTTTTTTGAAATATTCACACGCTGTACTTTCTCCCAGAACAAGTTTGGTTTTCTCAACTTATGAATAAAGGCATCAACCAATCACATTGTTGCAGAACAGACTAAGTGGCGCCTATATTTAAGAATCAACAACAACAAGGAGGCTCTCTAGTCCAAGACAAGATGCCAAACTTTAGTACTCCTTTCAAACTAGACTAGAGCATACCAGATCCATTTCTGTACTTATCTCTCATAATAAAAGTCCCATGACATATAATATTGGCAAGTGAATATTTTTGTATATCACACCCCCAGAAAAAAAAGCACCTATCACAGAAGGTGGTTTGATGGTTAAATCATTTTTTTTAACTATTGGAATTCAGTTGTTCTCAGTTATTGTTTGTTTGGTTTCTAGTTCAGATGCTCTTGTAGAGGGAGGTGAAATTGTTTGTCAGCCCAGCTGCAACCAAACAGTCAGATCACACAGGAAGCCAGTTAGTCACAAACAGGTCTGTGCATAAGCAGATGTTTAGCTCTTTGGCTGTCTTTTTTTGTTTTTGTGGCTTAATGTCGGGTGACACCTGACTCTGGCCTGACGTGACTTTGGTCAAGTTGAATGCAGCATTAATCCTGTTCATGTAGTGCTCTGTTAGCAGCATACAGAGCTCTTTTGTGGCATTACTTCACTAACCAGGAATTTGATGGGAATGTTGTTTAACGCTGCCTCACTAAATTGAATTTCCCCTCAGCACAATTAATGACATCTGGGTCATCCAAAGTTAAAGTTCTCATAAGCTTTGCTGGATGCTGTGCTCGTAGGACTATGATCTGTGGACTTCTGGTTGAAATAACCTGAGGCTTTGCCACAGCAGTTTTAGAAACTGACAACGGTCTCAGTTAAACATCAGGGCTCTCTGGTGATTCCTGTTCAATCGTCTATTTATCCAGGGACAGCGTTGTGATTCTGAGTTGGCTAACAAGAGCTGGATTAGTGTCACATGAATGTCCAGAATTGTAAATCATAGCTTACTTCTATAGCAGAAATGTGAACATAGAGAGCTCATAACTTCCTTCAAAAAGCAAATCTGCAGGAGATTGATTTGTGCAATTAGATGGCGATTTAAGCTTTTACATGTAAACGAGCTTAGTACAGATAATTATAACTATGGAACTGTCACTGAACCATGTCTCTCATCCAGTATCGGAGCAGCTTGTGTGTCTGTGGACTAAATTAATGAAGTGAGATTGTGTCTAAACTTTATACCTTTCAAGGGAAACATGGTTGTCATTTTCAGAGTTACTGAATTTATAATCGAAACCTTCTTTTATTTCAGCATCTTTTCATCACTGCCAACTGAACATGATGGAAGACACCTTTTGATTGTCTTTTCCAAGATGATATGTCTATCAAGGCCTGGACATAGGATGTTTGTTGGCTGCAGCAATGCTGAATAGAGGAGGATCGCTTCAGGCAACATTGCTTTATTCTCAAAACTATAATGAATATGCAGGCATTTGTCTTAGCTGCACAGTGCAGTGAAATATTAATGCTGTGAAATTAGATGACACAAAGTAGATAGTCAATGACCAGCAGGACCCAATGAACATTTTATCACTTTCATCCAGATTCATGAAAGCAGCTCCAGTGCACATGATGAGGCAGTTACAGTTATAATGACAGAGGCACATAAGACACACATGGTAATAACATTTCTGTCATCTGGCATAGCAAAAGAAAAGACAGTGCTAGGGCTGCTGCTGTTACATCACTGTTGCTATGACACCATCTCCAGCTGCTCCTGTTGCACAGCGAGAGAAAATTAGGAGGAGGGAGTGACGTCCTCTCATGTGACACATCTGGTAGCTGAACGAGGACTGCTAAATGAAGTGTGGCAATAAACGGGACACATCGTGATCATTGGCAGGTTTATACTGGTATTTTGGGTTTCTGTTGGGACATGTTTACATGCCTTAATGTTCATAGACACATTGTTTTTCTCATACTGTCTGTCTGTATATACATATATTAATGCAAAGGTAGCTCTCGAGGTGTGGGTGGATTATTCTAAAGAATCACATTTATGCATCATATGCGTCACTGATACCCAAATAAGTGTTGAAAAGGTGTTTTTTTTCCAATATGTTTTCCATTAAACAGATGAGTCATATATTTTAAATCACTGAGTGCCAGTCATTTTCTAAAACACAAGTGCCTTATTCCACCGTTGCCCAATTTGAGTCATATGACCCACAGAATATTTTGTACTATGTCTCTGAAAACACTGAATAGCTCAAGTGAAAGAATAGACTCTATTTCATCATGAAAAAACATTTGTTTTTACTTTGTTCTGTTCTTGTTTTATCAGAGGTAGAGTAGAGGACACTTTCAACAAAATCACTTTTTGTCCAGAATCTGCCCATCTGCCCTGCTTCATGGCCGAGCAGCTGCATCCAAGCCATACATCACCAAGTGCAATGCAAAGCGTCGGATGCAGTGGTGTAAAGCATGCCACCACTGGACTCCAGAGCAGTAGAGACGCGTTCTCTGGAGTGATGAATCACATGTCTCCATTTGGCAATCTGATGGACGAGTCTGGGTTTGGCGGTTGCCAGGAGAACAATACTTGTTGGACTGCATTGTGCCAAGTGTAAAGTTTGGTGGAGGGGGGATTATGGTGTGGGGTTGTTTTTCAGGAGCTGGGCTTGGCCCCTTAGTTCCAGTGAAAGGAACTTTGAATGCTTCAGCATACCAAGACATTTTGGACAATTCCATGTTCCCAACTTTTTGGGAACAGTTTGGAGCTGGCCCCTTCCTCTTCCAACATGACTGTGCACCAGTGCACAAAGCAAGGTCCATAAAGACATGGATGACAGAGTCTGGTGTGGATGAACTTGACTGACCTGCACAGAGTCCTGACCTCAACCCAATAGAACACCTTTGGGATGAATTAGAGCAGAGACTGAGAGCCAGGCCTTCTCGTCCAACATCAGTGTGTGACCTCACAAATACACTTCTGGAAGAATGGTCAAAAATTCCCATAAACACATTCCTAAACCTTGTGGACAGCCTTCCCAGAAGAGTTGAAGCTGTTTTAGCTGCAAAGGGTGGACCGACGTCATATTGAACCCTATGGATTAGGAATGGGATGTCACTTAAGTTCATATGCGAATCAAGGCAGGTGAGCGAATACTTTTGGCAATGTAGTGTATATTTTTTGTCCCTGTGCCAATGTTAGTCTTCAAACAGCCTCAGGTTTTGTCATAGATATTCAGCAAATGTGACGTTGTACTGCGCATTAGCATAACACCTGGTGGAGCATCCACACCTTCTCTCTGAGCGTCACACATGGATGGTATCACAGTGCATTTCTTTTTAGCGTGGGTGTTGGAGCAATATTGTTCTCTGTGAGAAACAGTGAAGTGCTCACAGTGGCATCTACAGTACATCTACTGAGCACCACTTTACTGCCTTAAGGAGAGTGATGTGATGCTGAAGCTCTGGAATAGCTCACAGGCATTCCTCAGTGCTGGAGAGAGATAAGAATAGCACTCAACTCGTCTCTCCTCTATTGGCTCGCTGGCATGGCCGTGGGTTGGCGAGCGACGCTGCTTTGCTCCAGTGGCGCCTCTCCGAACGTAAAGAACAGTGAAAGGGAGCAGAGCGGGTGCCCTCTGGGTGCAGCAGAGCAGCATGGGATATATTTGGCTCTTGTCAGTTTGCATACAGTTCTGCAGTGGTCTGCAATTAGGCTGCTTCCTGTTTCAACACAGGATATGGCAGCGCCCCGAGGCTCGGCCGTAGATGCTCTGAGGGAGCATGCCAGAGAGTAGCCAGGCCCTCTGAAGAACATGCATCATTTTCATGTCTCTAAAATTATACATTACTTTGTGGAAAACAACTGGCTTACATTCGGAGGACTAAATGTTACTTTCCATGAAACAGACAAAGTGGACGCTATGGGCTCTTATTAATTACAAACCAGCTCAGACATGGAGGAGAAGATGTTAAAGGAGACTTTTTCAGGTATTAAGCTGTGAATTTTCCTCAGGTTATTAGTCATGCTTTGTTCACTGTGTTTATTATCTCGGTGCTGAGTGGCAGTCTGAAAGGAGGCAATGAACAGAGTATCCATTCTCACACTGGACAACTAAAGCCCCTCCCTACCCCGTGCAAAGCACTGGAAAATATATATCAGCTACTTCCTCCTCCTCCTCCTCCCCACTCCCCTCCCTCCCACTTCAACTTCCTGTTCTCTTGGCTGGTCAGAAGTGTGATGCTTTGAATGGAGGCTACTGAAGGATCACAGTAGAAATGAGCGAACCCTTTAATGTCTGTTCGGTGGTTAAATAACATACATATTCACTTTAAAGGCACACAGAAGGACACAAGAACACACATGGATTTGGGTTTAAGTAGGACCACTTGAAGACATGCACACACTTAACCAGACAATGACACATACAGTATGAATCTCTCTCTCTCTCTCTCTCTCTCTCTCTCTCTCTCTCTCTTCTCACACACACACTCTCTTTTATTTCACTGTCAAGGTCACCTTCAAAAGATTAGTAACCGGCTGCAAAGCCAAGATGCTCAACATACTGGGTTAATACCAGCTGCCTTCTACTCATTTCCCTTTTTCTGGATTTCAGGTTTTTGCAGTAGAATATTACTGGAAAACAGATTAGTTTAAAGAGTTAAAAAGCCATTTTTCTGCAGCTAATGAGTAAAAGGAATACAACTTAGAAATGGAGAAGATGCATGATGTGGTCAAGATTGCATTCAGTATTATATATGAAAATATGAGTTACATTCATAATAAATATGTTGTATGCATACTGTACAATGTACACATGTTTTTGCACATCTTGTTGTGCTGTGAAATGCTTTGTTGACAAAGACATTGATTCTTCCTGTGTGTGTTTACTTCACTGTTCATGGCTGCTGCAGTAGAACAGAGGTTTTTATTTACATATTTACATGTCTCGATTACATAAATTACCATGAATCATGCCTCGGCATAAATGGGAAGCCTGTGATGGCCACTTGTGTGGCGTGATCACGAGGCTTTCTCCACTAATGGTAAGCTAAATCCATAACATGATACATAATTTGACAACTTTGCTGTTTACCTGTTATACCACCCAACTACAGAAGAATATGTAGACATGAAACACTGAGAGCTCATGTGAGGAACAACGATGTGAAATGGTTGTTTTTCTACTTGTCTGGGAAGCAAGATGTGGTTGTTAAGTTGGTCGTCAATGTGATTTGCTTTCTGTGGACTTAGCAATGTGCAAGCAGTGTATTAGTAGTGCTAGTAGTGTGCTAGCAGTGTGCAAGTAGTGTAATAGCACTATATTTGCAGTGTGCTAGCAGTGTGTGATAACCATGACAGCATGAGGTCACAGAACAGATCATTCATTATCTAATGTATAGAATGACCCAAAATATGCAGATTGCAGAATGTACTTGCATTTAGCCTGAAACAAACTGATTATTGCTTTTTGTTTTGTTTTTTTGCAGCTCTGATGGTACTAGCTGAACAGTGACCGCTACCCACCCAAGGACACCTGCTGCCCAGTTCCCTTCATCATGTCTGGGATGCACGTAAGTGAAGCACACATCACTCTTTTTTGCACTTTTACTTGCACAGTGTGCAGCCAGGTTGACAGGGGCACAGCCAGTCACCCACTTTTTAAGTCATACACACAGATGCTAGCATCTGCTACTGTTTGAGACGACTCAATAAAGATGAATTAACGTGCATGCACACACACACACATAAACGTGAGCATGCATGCACAAGAAAGCAACTGCTTACAAGACACAGAGGTGCTGAAAGAGAGCCATATCAGTTGCAGGGTATTAATGCACATAGCTGGTGAGCACACATCCATCAAAGTGTCCAGCTCAGTTTTAGTGGTTTCACATTACCAGACTGTCACAGTGGTTTAACTAATGCTGCTCAAGTGCTGGCTCTGTAGTGGGATTACTCTCTCTGCTGCATCCCACCTTCATATGTCCTTATTGATCAGGGTTGTTTTTAATCTGTCACACCTCAACACTCTGCTACAGTCAGCTGAACATTTTTAAAAACATCACATTTTTTGGGGAGATTTATCCCCTGATCCCCCAGTGCCTACAAGGCATTGTGTTTTAGCTTATTATGATGTGATTTCTCTGAGTAGCTTTAGATGCTTCATGTCCCTAAAATCTGTACAGCCTTAGCTACAAGGTCATGTCAGTCAAGAAACTACCATAAATGATAAAGATTATTGAACTTATATTACTAAAAACATATTGATCTATAACATTCAACAACAAATGTAGAAACATGAATACGATATATTTTAACACTCCCGGAGTTATTTGAACTATACACTATACATTTTTTTTAGTTGTAGGGATATGCACATTTTTTAAGATATTTTAATAGTAGACATGATGACATCAACAGACAGAAGCCTTAGCTATCTGCTGCAAAACCGAATGCTGGAGCTCTTATGTTTTTTATTAGACATTTAAACAGGAACATTCAAACAATGGTCTCTAGTTGGTTCATAAAGGCTTAAAAAGTTCATGGCTAGGATCCAACTAAACTCATCTTATAGAAATATAATCACAGAAAAAGAAAATTTCTCTTCACATCAGTCACGCTGTGATACATTCATTCAGTTTGTGTTTGTTATGCTTTGTATCTCACTAGCTTTCTGATTTTCATTATATTTCATAGTGAATCTTAGTTGCAATTAATAATTCATGTTGTGATGCCGCTGTCAATAATCATATAAGATTATTCAGCCTGTTTGACCCTTGAGGCCCTGTCAGAAAACTCTGATTCATAGCAACATCAATGCATTATGGATTCTGAAGTATGATTGATGGTGTGTTTCTAGAGCTGTGCAGCGGCTTTCTGAAGGTCAATAGGTCACAGAAAGATTTTGACAGAGACTATTTTGAGGGGCAGCAGTCAGTGTGACCTATTGATAATCTTACCAATCTGTGACCAAGAGGTCAAAGATTCAGGAAGAATCTGTCAGCATTCAGTGGAAAAAAAAAACTTTGAGTGAATCCAGTCCAAACACTCAGGAGGCGATGAAATACAGTTGCCCTCCAAAGTATTTGACTAGTGAATGTGCCATATTAACATTTTCAGTGATCAGTTCCAAAACTGAATAATTATTGGCACTTTCCTGTTAGGGCGTACATTTAGGGTAGCGGACCGACTGACACTGTGCTGGCAGGTCATGAAGCAGAACTTCATTCAAAAAATCAAGGAAACTGCTAATGCAGTCATAACTAACAATCAAACATGTTGATAAATTTAGATTAACCATCTTTTCTGAATCTGTTCAAGCTTCTCCTGTAATTCAGCAAATAAATAATCCAACAAAAAGCATCATTAAAGTATTAATTTGTAACGTGAAATGGATGGAAAGCAATGAGAAAGAGACGTTCTTTTCAAAAACACAGCGCTTATTAGAGCTGATGTGGTGTTGTTTAGCAGCTTATATAAGACTTCATTCATACTGAAGTTGTCATATACAGTAGTAAAAGTAAGGAGATTAAAAAAATATTCAAAGGAGATTTAAAAATATATTTATACAGTGCAAATAGTGCAAAACCAATAATATGAGTGATATAACAATGTACAAAAATACTGTAAGAACATAAGAACACAGTAAGCTGCTAAGAGGTTACAAGTCAAGTGTTGAAAAAGTGACATGTTGTTATGAATGGTGTTACAGTAAATGATATTTGGATATATGTTGATATGTGGAGGCAGACAGGAGAGAGAAAGTGACGTTGAGTCTCAGGTGGATGACTCATAAACTCTGATGACCACAAGAAGGAAAGACTTCCTGTCGCGTTCTGTTCCTCACCTGGCAGTTTGTCCAAGTAGATAAGTAATAAATAAGGAATTCAGTTCATTTATATCTGTTTACGTGTTTAAAAAATAGGTAAGAAGTTTTAGTCAAGTCTGACGTTGCCTTGAACAAAAGAATGATCGCAGTCTTTTCCACACAATGAGACAGTTTGTAATTCAGCGCTGCTTTGCTGTATCTGTAATGGATATGTATCGACAGATAATAAACCTCACATATAGCTATCGGTATCTGAAGTGAAAAAAGTGGATCAGTGCATCCCTAGTATCTCCAAAACATGTGAAAGGTGCAATTTGTTGGTTTTCTTGCCTAGTTTCATTGCACTGGGCTGTCTTTACATTACATTACATTCTGCATAGTAAAACTAGTTTTCATGGATTTGGGTTCAAGTGACTACACGGAAAATAATAACCATGGAAAAACAATTTTTTTTCCTGTATCTACACAACCCTTCAGTCTTCCAAACTCATTATGCAGCATCAGGCTGTGTTGTCAGGAATAAAGCAGGTTTCGTGAGGACCTCGCCCGCTCACTCACACCTGCTGCTTTGTGCTCTGGCTTTCTCATTTCATCTCATTCACTCTATTATGGTGTGTTTTTGATCGCACCACTGTACTGATCTAACAGTGCAAACTGAGCACACAAAGCAGCCTTATCCTTGCTGTCATTTCCATTTGTATTTCAGGCATGTCGCCGCCACGTTTACACTATTCAGGGTGACTGACAATGAGCGCAGCTCGCCTTTCAAGAAATGTTCAGTGGAGGCAAATTCTGAGGCAGCAACTGTGGCGTAATGACTTGATCTAATATGAGCCAGAGAACAGGAAACGTCCCTCACAGAGAGCACAGATTATTGGTTTTTAAAAGACTCACACAGAGGTTTGGATTTTTTTTCTCTTTCTTTAAGACCTCTGCTTAGCTGGGTTGAGCAATGCAGGAAATTATCTGAGGTCACGAAACTCAGCATACCAGTAGAGATCAATGAAGGTGAGAGTTGTCCCACATGTGTGCGTACCATTGTGAGATATGTTTCATTTATTCATTTCACATGACTGTTTATATCAGTTGAGTGTCCACACAGAGACTGAAGACTGTCCCAGCAGGTTTAGGACAAAGAGCAGTCACTTCCTTTTGACAGGTCAGCAGCATAGATGTATAAAGGGAGCTGGAGACAGTGCTCATAACGACTTTGACTTCAGAGTATAAAAGTACCAAGATCTTCTGATGAGCTCCTGCATCCATTGGGCCCATAAATCTGCTATTAGTGCACCTTTTAGGACCTGATGATTTAAATCAGAATCATTCAAGGGTTCATATATAAAGCAATTTGAATTATTAACAACCCTTTGCACTCACTGCACAATGACTTTGAACTCTTTCCCTCAGGGAGACCTTATAGATTACTGATGTCAAATAGAAATATCTACAGACTAGAAAAGCACTCAGAGAGCGCAGACCTCCGCCAAGACAGCGGCGGCAGCAATTTTTTATTTAAAGTTACCCCCGCCGCCAAGGAGGTCATGTTTTCACCGGGGCTTGTTTGTTGGTTTGTCGGTTTGCAAAGTAACTCAAAAAGTTATGGATGGTTTTTGACGAAATTGTCAGGATTGGCCAGAAGTGGCCTAACTTAAAAGTGATTCATTTTTGGTGGTGCCATTCAATCAGAGCCGGTCACCACCAAGAATGAATCAGTTTTAAGTTGGGCCACTTTTGACCAGCCCAGAGAATTTCGTCAAAATCCGCCCATAACTTTTTATTTCGCAAACCAACAAACAAATAAACAAACACCGGTGAAAACATAACTTCCTTGGTGGAGGTAAAAATCCTGTAACCCAAGTGTTGTTAAGGTAATAATGAGACAGGGACCTGTACCTGAGACTATGCCGGGTGGTGCTGCACATCTAATAATGTCTTATTTTGAAACAAAAGGGAGATTTTCACATTGTGGATGCCTATGTTGTTGTACTGGGAAGTTGATTTATCTCAAAACTAATGGTCCACCGAGTTTCGGATGTCTCTCTTTCTCAATGTGGGAAAAGTCCAAGTTATTCACTCCTCCTGTGGGGTTTTGGTCAGCAGCAGGAGTCTAAAATCACAGCACAACAAACTGCAGTATGGAGAAGTCTGTAGCTAGCTGGTGAGATGGTTATTAATAATAGTAGACTGACCAGCTGCTGAACTGAACCAATACACTCTTGATTATTATTGATGATGGCCTTTAAATGTTCCTATTTTTCCCCTAAACTAAATGCTTCTTCCGTAGTTTTGCCTTCGCAGGGCACTGCAGTCTCCTCAACCTTTCATTCAACCACCTGGGGTATATTAATCTGTGGCTTTGAAGTGAGTGCTGTTAGCAGGCGTATGCACAGCGATGACTTATTACCAGGGATCTGTGCCACCCCACAGTGCGTGCACTCCATTTAATTTTTGAGATATCATCACATGTGTTTTGAAAATGCTAGCTGGAGTTAATAATGTTAGTAATCACATTATTCCCACTGTAACATGTCTCTGTAAAATGATGTCACACATGGTCCATGCGAATATCCATTTAGGCCTCCTCTGCTTTGTGCTGTTTAAAGTCTCATTATAGTGTTACTTCTTGCTTAATTTGTGGTAGTTTTATGTTATTTGTGGCTAACTACTGCACAAGATGAACACATTGACAACAGCATCATTTTGCATCATAGAAGAAAAGCAAACAAACATGGGAAGAACATCCTCTTGCTGTGAGGCTGCAGTAAATGACTGAACCACAATGAAATAACGTTTTGGTATCAAACTTACTGTCCACTTAAATACCTCTACTTTTGATGCGGTTACTGTCACGTATCTGTTTAATACCTCAGTTCCTGTTGTTACATCACTGTATTTAATGGGGGTTCCTCTCTGTCTTGTGATGTAGGCACCATGGTCGACTGGCACAGAGTGTGTAGCCAAGTACAACTTCCAGACTGCCAACGAGCAGGACTTGCCTTTCTGCAAAGGAGATTTACTGACCATCATCGGAGCCACCAGGGTAAGTAGGCAGGTGCCTCGCAATAACACTAAAAGCTGCTTTCCCGGCCAAATGATCGTTAATCGATGAATGAACCAAGAGTTAACTTCAGGGACAGGAATAGCCTGGCTATCGCGACTGCAAAGCTCTGCGACCGTAGTCTGGCAAAGCTGCTTTGTAAACAGAGTTCTCAGAGAGCGGGCTTAACCCGTGTTTATCAAATACCTCTGTGTGCTACTGGACGAAGCTTCAACCAATCAGATCACTCTTTCCTCTGACGTATGCATAGCAACAAAAACTGCTTGATCCAAAGAACTAGTGCGTCATTTCCTTAAACACGCCTCAATCGAGCCGTGGGAAATGCTTAATTATCATTGGTCCCTATTCCTGGGGAGATTTGAAATTGATGAGATAGGCAACTTGGCCAGACTGACTTGGTCACAAAACTTTGTGCAAGGTCACAGGAAGTAGGGGTGGGCCCAGGTTAGGACAAGAAGGCTCTCAATTTTTAGCGCTAGTATTAATTAATGTTGTGGTATGTTTGGCTGTTTCAGGATCCCAACTGGTACAGAGCGAGGAACACAGTGGGCAGAGAGGGCACCATCCCCGCTAACTATGTCCAGAAAAGGGAAGGAGTGAAGTCAGGAGGGAAGCTCAGTCTAATGCCGTAAGTATCAGAGGGGACATGGAGGAGATGATACAACTAAACAACTGTGTGTTTGTGTGTGGGCTGTCCTGAGTGTCTCATGTCTCTTATGAATTATTTAGAAACATACATTCAAACATTATATTTGAATTTCTCTTGTGACTTTTATGGGGTAAGTTGGCACTATGAAAGCAGGTTTCATCTAGACCTAATGTCTATGATAGACGTTTGTTTTATTTTATGAAAGAATCTGTTATGCATGATGCTTTAGGGCTGTGACGGTATGGATTTTTTTATTACCGCGGTGATAAAGCACCCAATCAATGCGGTATGGAGGTTTACTGCTGTACCCAACAACCCCTCCCCCCATCTAGCTTTAAAAACAGTACGTTACTAAATATTGCTGTTTATATTTCATATCAAACACAATATACACTCCTGCAAGTCCTGCAAGGAGCTCAACACCGCGATAGACATCACATGACCGTGGTATTGTGGTGATGCGGCTATCGTCCCAGCCTTATGATGCTTAAGTGCAGCGTGCAGAAAACAACACTGAGCTCTGGTTCTACAGCCCTGCCACATTATGCGCTCTGTCTTTCTGAGCGTGTGAACAAGTTGTCGTGCCCCCGTTCACTTCTGTTCCCTGCAGCGAGGGAAAATGAAGTGTTGATTTCAAAAGTCGGGCAAAACATCATAAGATGGAA
Organism: Synanceia verrucosa; assembly: GCA_029721515.1. Taxonomy (NCBI): domain Eukaryota; kingdom Metazoa; phylum Chordata; class Actinopteri; order Perciformes; family Synanceiidae; genus Synanceia; species Synanceia verrucosa. Next base: position 6,248,517 of record CM056549.1, read on the forward strand.
ATCTTTTTCCAGTCTTTTGGGGTTTTTTTTACTACATCTTCTCTCGTCTTCGGTGGTTGCCACGGAGGCCGGGACCAGCTGTGCTCAGCATTTGAATCGGGTCCTTTGAAACAGCAGCAATTTTGAGGGAAAAAATAAGAGGAAAACATAACGAGAGGCATATGCAAATGAAGCGAGACAGGAAAGCCGAGAGCATACCAGCTGCTACGTGACATCACATAGCTCTGAGATGTTGTCATCTGAGAGCTGCCAAAGTTTGTGCCCATCTCTCTAGTGAAAATAAACAAGCAGTTAACGTTTACAGATTATTAGCGGTTTTTAATTTCAGTCACAATGGTAGAAGTGATGTGCTATGCAGTGTTCCACCATTAGTTGTATTGGAAGGAATAAATCAGGATGGCCGTTATCAGTTTTTTTTTGTTTGTTTTGATATTGCTGTCTCTTCATAGTGGTGTCCCTCGTGTATTCACATCCTAACATTTAAAATTTTGGTCAAAGTGCCTGTTTTTTCGCTCCTCAAAATGTTTTCCCTCATGACTTGAGTGTACTAACGTTACATACTCTGATAAAGTAGATGATGGTCAGCATGAGCCCTGTCTCAAGAACCAGGCAGGAGTCCTGGCACATGGATACTACATTAGTTTGGATGTGAAGGTCACACAATAAAAAAACTAACTGATCAGTGCAGTGGTGGACCAGCAACTCCTGTGTTCTGTGAGGTAAAAATACAGATTTTGTGAAAGGAGTCTGGTCTTAGTTCTCTGTGGCTGTCTGGTCAGGTGAAGCAGTGAAAATATTCTGATTTCAGCATACACTTAATCTGATATTTTTTGTTGTTTTTAACTCATTGAGTGCTAGCCCTTCTTAAAAAAAAATGAAACTGCTTTATGCCAGCATTTTTTATACCAGCTTTACTTCAGTGTCAGACAGTTTCCGATGGGAGGACACTATATTGCTCTCTTCAAAGCCACCTGGCTGAAAAGCAGTCAGTTTACCTCTGAGAATGCAGAAACATACATATAACCACTTAGTACAAACTTAGTGCAGCTACTTTTGACTCTGCCAGCATTTGCATTATTCATAACCTTATTTATCAGCTTCAATTAGCTTCCTCAAGGCTGAGTTGCACAGACTGTTTAGTCATGTTGGATGTGTTATTATTTTGTCTGATGCTCTTGTTTTCCTGAAAGACACATTCGATTTGAGAATATTAGAGTCCTTGTATGGCTTTTATTCTTTCATTATAATGCCAGGGTGACGTCTGTATTTCCTAAAGGGGGTGTGCTTTCTCACAGAGACAGATCAGTCATGAACATGTGTATGTTTAGCAGCAGTGCTTGTAGACTCAGTGGTATGACTCTGCAGCATACATCCTGTTGGCAGGAAACATTTAAGTAGACTTTTGACCCTCTTTGTCTCACTTCAGCATCCACTGCTGAAAGCCTCTTTAACCTCTTCTTTTGCCACCACTCGTTCTGCCTGTCTGCACCGTTTTGAACATGGTCTTAGGGTCAAGCAACACTGGCATGTTGCTGCTATGTGTGTGATCTGAAGAGGCCCGATGCTAACTTTAAATTAGCCCGCTGTGCAGCCATGAGTGCTTTGTAAGCACAGCACCACAAATGACTAAAGTCTAATGCTAGCTCCCACTTTGCTGTAGCTCTGATTAGATTTGACTTCAGAGATAGTCTCTTTGATAGATCGTGTTATTATTCCTGTAGTCAGTCCTGCTGTTTTCTTTGATTTGATTTTAGTCATTCCTCAATTCTGTCACTAATTTGACATGACTTGAGAAAAATGTAGCACTTGTTGACCTCATGTCCTTACTGTTGATCACTGCATGCTTTAGTTTTTGTTTTGTTTTTTGTAAACCCTCAAGTCATCAGAGGTCGTCCTTCTTGAGCCATTAGCTATGAACCACAGGGGACTCGTTGAGTTGAGTTGTGAATCACTAACAGATGTCTCAGAGAAGACCTCTCCCTCGCTTCTGGCTTACATAAGTGTTCAGCTGTGGTCCTCTGTCCCCTGGTGTCCTGACCCATTGATACTGAGCAGCAGATGCTGTCCTCATCTCTCTGTGGCGCTCCCATGTGGCAGACATCTGCTACACCACCACTAAAGAAAGCTGGGGTGTTCAACCCTGCTGCCCTACTCCCTCTTTCCTTTTGCCCCCACCCAGTTGTTTACTACATTTCTTTGCCTTTTTTATGCCAGTATGATGTCAACTGCGGTTAATTGCTGTGGACAGAACAGCAAGTGTGTGTCCACCAAAGGGCTATTTGTGCCTCCGGACCGTCCACACTTGGCGCCTGCTCTCGGATTAGTGGGAGTTAAAGAGCTGCTGTCCATCGGAGAAGCTGCCTGCACTGATCTAATCAACTCAACCCGTATTAAGCTGCTTTGCCACAAGGGCCTCTGCTGTCTGAGGAGACGAGTCCGAAGAGGAAGAGGAGGAGGAGGGAGTGATGGAGGCAGCCATGGGAAAACAGGCTAAATCAATTATAGCCGTTGATTACCACCCGTTCACTAGCCGAGGCTGACCGAGAGACCCTGTAGGCTGCGACTGTTCAAAGCTAATGCGACCTTTCACACAAGGAGTGACATAAATCGATGGGATGCAGCGTTGAGGTTGCTGGGATGGTGTGCTTGAGTTCAGGCACTCAGGTCTGGAGAGGCAGAGGACTAGTGATATCCAGATCCAGAAAAATAGGAGATTCTGTTAAAGTCAGACTGTATTGTATTTTGAGAATATAATGTCCATTATACTTAATTCACTGGTGAATGCAGAAACCCAGCGACAGTGGTGATTCTTGTGCATAGAGTATCCCAGGTATGAGTCTCACATTGTGACAGAACGTCAGGAATACAAAAGATATGATTAATAGCAATGAATGAGACACTGAATTTGGCAGTGCAGATTGTGAAATGTGTTAGCGCTCTGGTTTTCAGTCACCAGCGGTCAGATGGAGAAGCCAAATCCAGCAGATTAATAAGTGCAGCAGAGGTCGTTCTCTGTTGTTAAGCTCAGTGAGTACAGAAAAGAAGAAAGAGGCGGACATGTGAAAGAACCAGGACTCATCAGAAACCCAGGTACTGATGCCATCATGTAAAGAAGGAGAAACATCCAGGTTTCACCGTGGTCTATATTCCCAAACCAGTGAGGCTCGGTACCAGGATACCTCCTGTATGTGCAGTGAGCACACTCTGTAATGCAGCCGTCTAATCCATCCATTAGTAACCTATAGATGTATATCCAGCAGGCCATATGGTGAGAGCTTTATTTATTCTCCGAGCAAGTTAAAGCCATCAAAACCCTGAGCAGCTTTTTATCTCTGCAGAGAGTTAAAACAAAGTCCACTTCTAGTCAGCCTGTGTCTTGGTCTCCAGCAGAAGGAGCACTTTACTGTAATCAGATTACATTCATTTGTAAGGCGGTACTGTAATACATTACTGTTTTTAACTTAGCAATCACATTACAGTTACTTAAATTTCTGCATAACAGGAGGACAAAATCAAATCTTGAGCTTTTTTTTTTATTTATTTATTTTTTTTTTAAATCTTTTAAATCTCAACACTTAAAAGCTGACAGAAAAAAATGGCTCAGCTTGTTTAGACATCTTTTGAGGGGTGGAAATATGAACATTACTGAGAATTTGTTGCGGACTGGACTGTGGCCTGTAGGACTGTTTGGACTGATGTCCACTACTTTTTCTTGTTAACAATTTTTTTTTATTCGTTTTATGCAAACTCAAAAAGAGCAGACAAACAGTACAGGTGTTTGCATCTCTCGATACATTTGTTTGTAGCAGCATACAATCCAAAATACCTTGAAAAACTAAAAGTAAAAAGCAGGTCCAACATAGCCTACAGCAACAAATAGAACAAAACAAAACCATTTCCCCATTTCCAAATAAAGACACACATTTATGCTTGTCTGTTTCTGTTTCCTCCTAACCGCACAAACACGCTCACACACTGACACGAACACACACACCCCACAGCTCTTAGTGTGCCTTATGTATGTATATAGACGGTATTAAATATTAAAAAAAAAAAAAAAAAAATAAGGAAGAAAAAGTTTAAGCCCCCACGGTGGGCGATCCTCCATCATTAACCCCAGGGAATCCTCGATCCCCACAAGCCCCCAGTCAACAGTACAGTGTCAGCTTTGTGATGTTCATCCATCCATTATTATCAACCACTTAGCCTATGTAAGGTCACGGGGGGCTGGAGCCTATCCCAGCTGTCATAGAGCGAAAGGCAGGACAAGACACCAGTTCAAGCTTTGTGATTTTAAAGAGCAGAAAAGAGACATCTGGAGTTTCACTTTTAATTTATCTGGCATCTCAGGTGATGTTACAGAGTATTCCAAAGATAATGTAGCATAAATTGAGTATAAAATAATGGACTTTTGTTATAATTAAGACATTCTGTAACTGTCTCAGTATTTTCCAGGACCCTGACACTACCTGGCACCTGTTCTACACTATTTATGCTACAATAATATAACTAGTAGTGTAACTAATTACATTCAGCAATGATTAACTTTGTAAAGGGATCATTTTCTAGTAACTAGTAATCTGTAATCCCTTTAGAGTAACTACCCAAACACTGGGCTGGAGTGGGCAGATTTGGTTCTGTCCAACCCACCACCACCTCGTCTGAGTTCTCTTTGCGTCTTCCTGTTATTGCCGTGCCTGCACATCAGTTTCCGACTCGGCCTCAGGCCCCTTGGATGTGTGTGAATGTGTGTGTTTCGCTTCCTGTTGTTTGGGTTCAGGTAATTTCTCAGTGACTTTTCTGGTGGAGACGACCCGCCCCTGCTCCACTCGAGCTGAACGGACTGGAAGTGCTACTGCTGTTTCTTCTCATGACCACCACGCACTCGTTTTTCACTTCTCATTTCAGTCGAAGGCTGCAGGGCCGTTACATTCATGGAACCTTCTGTCTGGTCTAAGTTGCAAATGAGTGAAACGGTTGTGGGGTGTTGAAGGATTTAGGCCAATCTGATGTTGTTAGCGTACTGTGTGTGCCTGCTAACAGCACATGTCAATTTTCTGAATCTCAAACAATATCCTGACCAGTTTTCTCTCCTCACTTTCTTTGTCCGTTTGTCATTTTGATGTCTGATTCACTGTCTTCTCCTTCTAATCTCTTCCTTCTTTCACTCTTTCTCCCTCCTCTTTTCTTGTACTCTGTCTTTTGCCTCCATTGTTTTCCTGTTCTTCCCTTCTGACTCCTTGTCTTGTCACTAATTTTCTTCCCATCCTTCCCTCCTTGCAGCTGGTTTCATGGGAAGATCACTCGGGAGCAGGCCGAGCGGCTCCTCTACCCTCCGGAGACGGGCTTGTTCCTGGTGAGGGAGAGCACCAACTATCCCGGCGACTACACCCTGTGCGTCAGCTGCGACGGCAAGGTGGAGCATTACCGCATCATCTACCACAACGGCAAGCTCACCATTGATGAGGAGGAGTACTTTGAGAACCTCATGCAGCTGGTTGAGGTGAGGGATGGCAGAGAACACAGCTGCCCTTTACACTGCTATTTTTCCTTCACTTAATACCCTTCATACGCCTGGCTGTCAGTCTGGCAGATGAAAAGGATAATTGGTGCCAGTTGGTTGGTTGGTCTTAATAATAGTGAGAACTGAAAGTCACAAAGCTGAACCACAGGGAGAGAGAGAGAGAGAGAGAGAGAGAGAGAGAGAGAGAGAGTGAGTAAAGAGTTCCTCTCTGCTGAATGTCAGCATGATGGAGGAAAACTTTTTCCCTCTGCTGCTATGAAAATGTGATTTTGAATATGGATTTCACAAATTTTATACCACATTAGTTTCCCCAGGAACTCTGGAGAGTTGAAACAAGTCAAATAAGTCAGTCGACAGGCTGAAAAACTGCTGCATTCAGTCATTGCAGTTATTTTTCAGGAAGAAATGCCAAATATTCCCCTCTTACTGCTCCTCAGTCCTGAGGTTTTACTGCTTTTTGTCAGCTATTTACTGTTGGCTGGACAAAACATGCAATTGAAGACGTTACATTTGGAAAATTGTGATGTCTTCTTTTCGCTGTTTTGACATCCTATAAACCAAAATGAATAATCAGGAAAATAACCTGCTGAATCATCAGTAGTTAAAAAAATGATCATTAGTTGCAGCAGGAATTCAAACTACACTTTAAATACCTGTGTTTCTCATTTTTCTGTTTATTTTTCTGGTATAATTATCTCTTGGATCAGTAGTTGTTATTGATCAGACGGTGTATTGGAGCGATCGAAAAAATCTTTTTTATGTAACTATTTATTAATTAACTCCTAACCTGACATTTCTTATTATCCTGTCTGTAGGCTTTTCTTGTCAGTTAATTATTTGGTCACAATTAATTACAAACTGCATCCGTAATTCGATGTGACAGTAATAATGTTGACAAAATTATAGTGAGAGTAAATTATGTTTTCTATATATCTTAAGGATGCTATGAGTGAGATTTGGAATGAGTTTTATTAATTATTGTATTAATGATTAGTCAAAAACTGCAGTCAGTCATGCAGTAGTATGATAATTTAACTAACAACGCACTCACTGTCAGTGCCTCCCTGGAGTTTCCTTTAAAATCAGACTCAAGAACATGTTTCTATTCTTCAAAAAGATGTGTGATCCTGTCACTCCCTGCCTGTTACCTGCTCGCCGGTTCAGGGGAAGGACATAGTGTGGAGAGGGGAGGACAGGAGGCATGATGGCTGAGGAAAGAGAGAGAACTGGATGAAGAGAAGGGCTTGATTGGCGGCGATCACACTTTTAATTGGACTTCATCTTTTTGTCTTGCGGGGCGTTGGAAGTTGACAACAGGAATGTGCCAGCTGGCTGCAGACCATCTCCATCCCCAGTGCATTCTTGTTATCAGCTACCCACCATCCATCCCTCCATCCCTCCCTCCCTCTCTCTTGTTCACACCCTCCAGACTCGACTCTGCCTCCTCTTCCTCTCTCACCTCCTTCTCTTTCTCTCCCTTGTGGGTACCTACCTGGCATATTGCTTTCTTTCCCTCCTGCCTTTGTTATCCATCTTCATCCTCTTCCTCTGCTACTGTCTTTCTCTGCATTCCCCTGTGTCCTCTCTTTCTCTCTGTAACAGGCTATGAGAGGATGCCTGGCATTCTTGTGCGTTTACTCGCTCGCTGTTTGTCTGCTTTGCCTGAACTGCTCCTACTGGCCTGTCACAGCAGGCCATATATATATATATATATATATATATATATATATATATATATATATATGTGTGTGTAATGTTGACACACCCAGGCCTCCTCTCTGTTAAACTGTGTCAATCACAGGAGCCACAGTGATGTTACACATGATGCAGCGCACAAAGAAAGAAGAAAGAAAGATGGCTCCATATTTATTTCCAAGGGTGTAACAGCAAAGTACTTTCAGTTAATTTATGTGTTGAAGGCATGTCTGTTACCATGCAACATTAAGTCTTCAACTTACATTTTCCAAAATGAAATATAAAATTATTTATAATATTTACACGGCTGATGGATGCTGAAGAGCATCTGAATTATTTATATATCCATGTATACATATGCATGTGTATGTAGAGGGCAGTGTGGTTGTCATATTCTAATAGGGGAGTGCTAAATGATGAAGACAAACCCCTCCTTCACCATGCTGCCCCCTGGTGGTTGCCATGGTAACCTGCACTCTGGGTAATTCGTCATGCTGCAGTTGTATAACAGTAGTTTTATTGTCGGTCACATGGAGGTTGGATGACCTTAGTGTTTCTGGAAGATGCTGATTCACAGTCTCACATATTTATTTCTCCTCACATCACTGAAATCGCACATCTGTATTCATAACATCAACATCTAACCAGATCTCAGGATGATGGGTTGTTTGTTTTGCTGTGTGTTCTGGGGGAGTGAAAGATCAGATTGACCTCTCTCACACCCACTCACTCCCCCTTCAGGGCTCCCAGCAGGGGAGCTGCTGCTCCAGAGCCACATACTGTCAATCATTCAGTTCAAAAGGCTGATACTGTCACCTCAACAGAAGCGTGATTGCAGTGCAGATGCATCAGTTTGCATTAATACGATTCACAGTTCTGTGTATTAAAACTGTTTTCTTTGACGGTTGGGTGATCTAAATCATTAATATCCTGTGAGATAAGTGTCAAAGTGAAGGAACTGGTTGACTATAACTGTTGTTAGATAGATGCAGAGCCCTCAGAAGCAACTCACTCTTTCCTCATGCTGTTCTGCTGTGTCTGCTTATCTCCTCCTGTTTTATTCCATCTTTTGTATGGAAATGAGGCAGAGATTCTGTTTTCCCTCAAGACAACCATCCTCCACTTTAACACTGATGGCACTTGATAAAAGTTCTCTCTTTGGTGAAGGCAAAGACATATTAAATCAAATGGAGCACATCTTACCTGAATCTCATCCCTCCCTTCATGTTTGCCTGTAGAGCCTCGCTGGAAATTTCGCATGTTGAAAGATTGTACACAGATTCATTCAGAGTCTTTTGATTTTTAATATCAGTTTTTGATCATTCAACTGCGAAGAATCTATTGTCTGTTTATACATTACACTTCTTTAAAGCCAGACTGTGAAACCCTCTGTGTAAATTCCAACCTGTATGTACTGACTTTTGTATTGAGATTGCCTTTAATTCTCTCTAATCTGTCCTCAGCATTACACCAAAGACGCAGATGGCCTTTGCACCCGGCTGATTAAACCCAAGTTGATGGAAGGAACGGTGGCAGCACAAGACGAGTTCTCCAGGAGTAAGGACACACTGGGCTCATTACACTGCTGTACAGGGACACTGAGCATTTATATGTTATCACGTTAAACACATAAGCACCCAGTCTGTGGCACAGCGCGGTCATCCTAATAGCTTTAATCAACAGAGGTTAATTAATCTTTGTGTGTCTGGGGAGTCTGCTGGGCTTCACCACCTCCCAAGGTCAATCTGAATCTTCCTTTACCTCCGTATCTCCTTATTCCACTTCATGGACCCATCTGACCCGACCTGACTAACGCTCAAACCAGAGAGCTGGCGAAAAGCTAAAATGATCAAATCAATCAAGACTTTTCCTCCCAATCATCATCATCATGTAGAAAGTAGAAGCCTGACCCAGAGGATATACAGTATCTGATAGATCTGGCTCTTTAATGTCAAAATCAAATAAATGTAAATATGAGGGAGGTTTGTGTTTGTTAGTGCATGCTTTTATCTGACAATCTTAAGGTAATGTTATTTGACTTAAAGCATTATTGTCCACATTGCACTGTATGTCTTTATCTCATCTTTATTCATTTTTAATTGGTATGTCTCACTTTTATTATCTTTTGTTTCTTCTTTCTGTGTGTGCACTGTGTTCATACATCATGCAGCAACATATCAAGTCAGATTTCTTGTTGCTAAGGGTTATCTGTGCTCTCCTGGCAGGCGGCTGGGCCTTGAACAGAAAGGAGCTGAAACTCCTGCAGACCATTGGCAAAGGGGAGTTTGGAGGTGAGGGATTGATTTCACAAGGACCTCTGTGTCGTTTAACTTCATACATCAGAGCCATAATATCTGAGGCACTGAAACTTCCCCTCTCTCTGTCCTCTTCAGATGTGATGGTAGGCGACTACAGAGGGACCAAGGTGGCGGTCAAGTGCATCAAAAACGACGCCACAGCGCAGGCTTTCATCGCAGAGGCCTCTGTCATGACGTGAGATCCTCTACCTGTCGCTCTGTCCTGCAAAATATGCACACGGCACACCTTTCCCTTTGAAATAACGGGTTCTTTTACTTTATTTTACAGGCAGCTGAGGCACAACAACCTGGTGCAGTTGCTAGGGGTGATTGTGGAGGAGAGAGGCAGTCTCTACATCGTCACAGAGTACATGGCTAAGGTTTGTCACACAGGTCTTGACATGATATCAGTGTCAGGTGCTCCTATCTTCAAACACTCTGAGTTTCCTGACAATTTTTTCTTACAAAAAATAGTGTATGTTTCTGGTTTCACCCCTGTGTTAGGCTGTGTACTGTTATATGCTGAACTGTGTTAAATAGAGCGCAGCAGAGATACCGGTAGGTGGATTTTGTCACAGCCAGGCTAGCTGTTTCCATTTGTTTCCAGTCTTTATGCTAAGCTAAGCTAGCCAGCTGCTTCATATTTTACACATTCATTGCCATAAAACAGAAAGGCCAGCATTTTTGTGTCATATGTCAAGACCCATAGAATGTTTTGTACCATGTCTCTAGTTTTTACCTTGTTCCATTCTTGTTTTATCAGAGGTAGAGGCCACTTTCTTCAAATCACCACTTTTTCTCCAGAATCCATCCGTTTTGCTCTCTTATCTCGATCGTCTCCACTTCCTGCTTTATCTCTGTGGCCGATACCGTCTCTCTGTGTCCCGACTACAAATCCCAGAAGCCCCAAAATTACTCACAGACTGTTTGAGACCACACTCGGCAACCCGCTGTTGAAATAATACTTTGACGTGTTATTACCTTGATGGCACTCAAGCTTTGGATTTTAAATGATGTTGAAATACGTTAATGGCACTCAGAGTTAGTATACAGATATGAGACTAGTCGTGAGTTTTTCATCTTAATTCTCCACTTAGAAAACAAATACACTTGTTAACCAGAAATATGGAGTTATTTTTGTAGTCATGTATGGAAGCTGAGGGTAGAAATAAGCGTTGCTTCAGAGAACACAGTGTAACATAGCATGGTCCCATGTAGCTCAGCTGAGGATACACCAGCACCTTCAGGGTCAGGGATTGGTTTTCCTCCTGAACCATCCATGCTAAACCGTCCTCTGAACCGTGTCACAGGGCAGCCTAGTGGACTACCTGCGCTCCAGAGGACGGACCGTGCTCGGTGGAGACTGCCTACTCAAGTTCTCGCTGTGAGTCCTCTTCATCTCTGTTCAAGTGCTCATTACATGTGTAGAAAAGACGGATGTCTAATCAGCACAACTCAGAACGGCTCTTCAGCTGTCAGGATCTCAATAGAGCTTCAAAAGAACAGTGTCACGCTCTCGACTGGGAAAATAAAAGAAGTCTTTGTTTACACAAGCAACCACAGCGCAGGCTGTTTGCCTTGGTAAATGGCTGCTTTATCTGCAAGTCAAGTGCCTTAAAGTCCTCAGTTATTTTTAATTTAACAGTCATTTAGCTGATGTTGCTAGTGCAATTTAAAATGAGTGCAGCCATTACATAAGAGCAAACAGATCAGTAGGCGTAAATAGACACATCCACAAGGAAGTAGTTCATGATTTGTTTTCAGTGAGAGCCATGTAACCCTTAAATGAACCTGATTTTAACTGCATGAAGCAAAAAGGAGGATCAGTCATGTGTGATATTTTCTAATTTAGCCAAATTAGATTTGGGCTGCAGTTGTCATGTGATGTTTCTGGCACAACTTACCCACGGCCACAAAAGTGTCCACATAGATTAAGGAGCGGCCGCTCACCTGTGGGTTGTTACTGTCTTAGTCATGCAGTCATCATCTCACTGTTTCACCCAGTGATGTCTGCGAAGCCATGGAGTACCTGGAGGCCAACAACTTCGTCCACAGAGACCTGGCAGCTCGTAACGTGCTGGTGTCTGACGACAACATCGCTAAGGTCAGCGACTTCGGCCTCACCAAGGAGGCCTCCTCCATACAGGACACCGCCAAGCTGCCTGTCAAGTGGACCTCCCCCGAAGCACTAAGAGAGAAGGTGGGAGGCGACCGGGGCTGGGGGGAGCCGACCTGAGCTAATGGGCTGTCGCTTCCCTGCTGTTTGTCTTCATCTGCTTCATCTGTTTTAGCTTGAGTGTCTGTGTGAATAAGTTTTAAGGCAGAAGGCTGTTGACTCTTCTCTGACATCACATCTAAGGGAGAATTCGAAGTACAGAAAAGATGGGCTTTATGTGACATAAATCACAAATCTGCTCTCTCCCAGTGTGTCTATAAAGAAGCTTAGGCAGCTTTTATCTTTTATTATGTGTTACTCCATTTGTCATACTGTTCGTGTTTCCTCACTTGATGTCCTGAAAAAGCACTAAAACAGAAACACCTGCGCTCCTCTCTGAACTCCACTTCTTTCATGCGTGAAGTCGAGCTCCCTTTTCTTTTTTGTCCTACAGAGATTTTCCACCAAGTCAGACGTCTGGAGCTATGGGATCCTGCTTTGGGAGATCTACTCCTTCGGGCGCGTGCCTTACCCTAGAATTGTAAGTACCTGAGCAGCAGATTTCTGTGGCTCATCAACACCAGCAGATGGCAGCCTTTGTTGCTGGCACCATCTTATTTTTGTAAGGTCTTGTTCATCAGTGCTGACCTCAAAATAATTAGATTTGTGCTGTTAAGACTGCTGGAGCAGGTGATGAAAATATGTACTCTATTATGAATTTAATTATTTCTGCATGCTTCACTTCCATTTACATATTTAGGTATTTGTTGTTGTGTGTATATATAATAATAATAATAATAATAATAATAACCTTTGCATCAGCTGAATATCAATTGCCGTCTGTCTCTCAGCCGTTGAAAGAGGTGGTGCCCCGGGTGGAGAAGGGATACAAGATGGACGCCCCAGACGGCTGCCCGCCCGTGGTGTATGACCTGATGAAGCAGTGCTGGACCCTGGACTCTGTCATGCGGCCCTCCTTCCGCATGCTGAGGGAGAAGCTGCAGCATATCAGAGCCAAGGAGCTCTACCTGTGAAGAGGAAGGGAGGAGAGGAGGGGGACGAGACCCAGCCCAGCACAGCTGCAACCAGGGAGGAGGAGGAGGAGGAGCAGAGGGACCACAGCACCTTCCTCCTGCCTGCCCGCCCTCTCCACCTGTGGGACTGCCATTACTGTGCCCCCTCCCTCGACTTCAGGCGTCCAGCCGCCCTCCTCTTCCACTCGAGGACTGTTTTCCTGTTTGTGATGTATAACTTTTGCCAGACAGTTTCCTTCTATACCTGCCGCTGCTCACTCGCTCTCTGTCTCCTCTCTTCTTCCTTTTCTTTCATTATGTGTTCCTCCTCCTCCTCTTCTTCCTCCTCCTCCTCCTCCTGAACATGGCATTAACTGAAGGGGAGGCTGGCCTTTTCCTCCACGTTTGTCAGGTGCTCTTTCTTCTTCCCCCTCCATCATTCCTGGATCTCTGTATCACCGTGTGGTTCTGCACATTTCAGCCCAGCTCTGTCATTCCATCCCTCCTTCCTTCCTTCCCTCCTTCCATCCTTCCTTCCTTCCCTCCCCTCGGTGTGGTGTCAGGTGTGGGGCCTTCACTCTGTGCTAAAGTGCCTCCAGTCTACAGAGCTCCAGACTTCCCTCCAGCACCTCTTTCAACTGGACTGTTTGATTTTTTTAATTGCTTTTTTAAGAAATCTTTTTTATTACGTTCTTTTTTTCAGGGAGGTTATCAAACCGGTTTTTTTTTTTCTTTGTTTTGTTTTGTTTTTTTTGTTTTTTTTAGTGCCATCTCCTCCACCTCCACCACCACCCTTTCAGACTGGGATTTATTTTTTTTCTCCCGATGTGTCCATGAAGAGTGTGAACAGGAAGAGAGAGGATTCGAGGGCCAGTATCGTGTTCGTCCTCCAACCAGTACAGTCTGGAGGACGGTAACAAGAGACGGGAGAGAGAGGCAGTTCACAAACATGGTCGATTCATCATACGTGGGCTTGTTTTTTTTATATCAAAATATATTTAAAGGATTAAAAAAGAACAAGGAAAAAACTGACTGGGATGGAGAGTTTTAAAAAAAAAAAGGACTTTGAGAAGCCGGGAGTCTCTTGGCGTCAGGAATGTTCAGTGTCTCTGTGAACGCTGGGGGTCAGGGTGGTGCATGCTGTGTGTGAGAGGCCTTGGGTTCACCTGTCAGTGCTTTCAATGTTCATTGTTTTATTATGCTATCATGAGTATGAATAAATCATTCCATCTGAACAGTGTGGAAACACCTGCATCATTATATCAACATAGAGCACATGATGGACCAGAGCAGTCCCGTCTGGACTTACCACCGAAAATGAAACCCATGACTAAAATACTAGAGATATAACTATTATTAAATTCATGTCAAAGGAAATTTTGCCTGAGATGGCTCAAAATTAAATCAACATAACGTGTGTGAGAGGTAATACTACCAGCAGAGGCTGATAGAATAAAAATAAAAGTGATATTCTGTCATTGTGTTATTCCAGATAGAAATACAGTGAAAGTAAATTATTAACGTTTTGCTGGGGAACCTCTGGAACTTTTTCATGGATCCACTTTTAAAATACTGTTTGTTCTTTCCTCTTAGATTTTTCTGAGAACGGTTAGTGATCAATCATAACATTATGACCTCCAGCCACAGGAACCCATAATAGTGTTGTTTAAAAGTTCTAGAAAACTTTGTCCAAAGTGGTTTAGTTTGGCAACAGCGTACATATCAGATTCTAGGAAGCCAACAACATACAAATTTGATGTTATTTCATCGCCAGGCTTTAAATTAGATGTTGGGGAACGTAATATCCAATCAGGCTGGTAGGTCAAAGGGCGTGACCATGGCATTGCTTGAAACTTTGATGTTCTGCCATGAAAAACAGCTTTTCTGGATTTTGGCCGATTTTAAGGTATTTTTGTGGTGTCTGCCACTAGATGGCATAGTATTGCAGTTGTGCATAGTAATAAGAGAAGAAATAGTAGTAGTGGTAGTGCTTTTTGGGGTTTTGGCTGATTTTGGCTGATTTTAAGGTACTTAAGGTACTGCATACTCTTCCTAGTGATTTAATGCTAGCGAGCTGAAACTGGTGTGCCTTGGTGGTGTGATGGAGCTCGTCAGAAGTAAGGGACACAACACACAAAATAAGTCCAGGGGCTAGCGATCATGAAGGTTGGCAATCACAGGAGCCGGCGGTGCATCGGATGGCGGTGCAACACACTGCGAGGGCCTGTCAGTACCCCACAGGTGTCCTAGTATTGTGTTGGTCCTCCTGTTTGACCTCTGATCCCTGAAGGTTTATTCTGTGGTATGTGACTCCTTTCTATCTTCAGCAGCATTAACTTCTCTGCTCTGTTGGATCAGACCACCAGGACCAGCCTTCACTCCCCACCTGTATCAATGATCCTTGTCCTCTCATGACCCTGTCTCTGGTTCACCACTGGTCCTTTCTTGGACCACTTTTGATAGATCCTGACCACTGCAGACCAGGAACAGTCCACCAGAGCTGCAGGTCTGGAGATGTTCTGACCCAGTCCTCTAGTCATTACTGTTCTGACGCTGGAACATTTTTTTTCCTGCTGATCGGGGTATAGAAACATTTTACTTTAGGAAGAAATTCATACATTAAAGGATCAATAGTATGGAGGGGTTTCATCATTGACAGGATGAACAGGGTGATCACAGTGACCAGGAACTCCTTCAGTGTAAATATGAGCTTGTGAGAACAATATTAGGACAAAATTGAAAAAATGTGAACCCATCCATCGGTGCTTTGCTTAATGCACCCTCCAAGTTTTGAAGCAAAAACCATAAAACACAAGCGCAAACTGACATGTCTCACCTGAAATAGAACAAAGATACTGAAGATTAAGGGCAGCACGGTGGTGTAGTGGTTTGCACTGTCGCCTCACAGCAAGAAGGGATCGGGTTCGAATGGAGTTTGCATGTTCTCGTGTCTGCGTGGGTTCTCTCTGGTACTCCGGCTTCCTCCCATCATCTAAAAACATGCATGGGGATTAGGTTAATTGGCTAATTTAAATAGACCGTAGGTGTGAATGTGAATGTGAGTGTGAGTGGTTGTCTGTCTCTATGTGTCCTGTGATGAAGTGGAGACTTGTCCAGGGTGTACCCTGCCTTCCGCCCTAAGACAGCTGGGATAGGCTCCATCCCCCCCCACAACCCTATGAGGATAAGCGGTAGATAATGGATGGATGGATACTGAAGATTAAAAAATATCACACATTTAAAACAGATTTATCGGTTTTTAACAACATTTGAGATGACTTACAGGATGGAAAAACAGTCACTGCTGTTTTCTCAACAGGTTTTCTCCTCTTTGTAAAACGCTGACTAGTTTTTCCTCGTCTCTTTGAATCACATCAAACACCCTGAAAAGAGAAACCAGGTCTTTGATTTAACTATTCAGCACAGAAGGATCACGAGACAAAGCGACTGCGAACCGTCACTCTGTCTCAAAGATCTCTCCACAGCTATAAATAAATTCTCCAGTGATCATCTTTTGATGGGAGAAACACCATGGACAGGTGTTGAAGTGTCAGCAGAGCCTTGTAGGTGTGAAGGACTTCTTTCAGCTCTCATCTTTTTACATTTTGCCTCCTCCATTTCTGCAGTAAGTGGGTTTTTTCTGGGTGTGATTTCATGTGATTCCCATGAATTTCAATGACAGCGACAGGGCTGGTTACGTAAGCGAGGCCCTTAAGACTGTGCTGCTGTCAGGGCTTATCACGGCAGCTTCTATTTACCATCCTGCTGCACGGCAGCACGAGACGGTCCCTCCCCTCCTCCCCTCTGCACTCAGTTTGTCTCCCCTAGCTCACCAGTCGGTCGGAGGAGGAACATTTTTGGATGCTGCCTGACTGGCAAATGTCACCACTGAGAGGCATAATACAGTCTGAGTCCTCGAGGGAGCAACACAGGGCTTCAATCTGAGGAGTTACTCAAGAGATCAATTTGTAGATCCTACTGCAGGGGTCAAAGGTCAGGGACATCTGCATCCTTTAATTACGTTCAGTGTGTGTCAAAGATAAATGCAGAGGAGACACAATGATGTGTGATTCTCCTTCTTCTCCACACCATAGCATTCATTTTCATTTTTTAGCTTTACGTCAAGATTCCCGTGATTCCGTAAAGAGTCCATCCATCCATCCATTATTTACCGCTTATCCTCATAGGGTCATGGGGGAGATGGAGTCTATCCCAGCTGTCTTAGGGCAGAAGGCAGGGTACACCCTGGACAAGTCTCCAGTTCATCACAGGACACATAGAGACAGACAACCACTCACATTCACATTCACACCTACAGTTATTCTAAATTAGCCAATTAACCTAATCCCCATGCATGTTTTTGGATGGTGGGAGGAAGCCACACAGACACGGGGCTGTAAAGAGTCTTAAATTAAAGTTCCAATAATTAAGGTCTTAAATTGTTTTCAATTTACCATAAATTTGCTGTAGGTATTAAATTGGTGCATGGTGGTGCATTTAAGCCAATAGGAAAACACAGCATTCACAGAATTACTGGAGTTTTATGTGTTTTTTGTTCTTGAAAGTTGTAGAATAAGCGTTATGCCTTCAATTTATATTGTCTTTGGAACAGAAGAATAGGGCCATAGTCATTATTTATGAAAAAAAAATCATAAATTTACAAGGTTAAAGTCATTATTTAATAGAAAAGTTTTTAACAACTCCTCCTCTACAACAACACGTTAGAATATTATGACTTTAATCTCCTAAATAATGTCTTTAATCTTGTACATTTACAAATTTATTCTTGTAAATAATTACCTTTTCTCGTAAATAATTACCTTTTCTCGTAAATAATGACTTTATTCTCGAAGTTAAAAAAAAATCTCAATGTGACCCTAATGCTGTGTTCGTGTATCGTAAGTCAGGATTCAGAACTGGGAATGACGTCACACCCGAGTTTATGGCGTTCAAGTAAAGAAGTCGGAAAACCAAGATGGACCCTTCCAATGAAAAGTTTGTTGTGCTTGCTCTGTCGGAATACAGAAAGCTAGTGCAGCAATACGAGGTCCTCAAACACATTAATAGGCACAAAGAAGATGCAGAGGGTGTGTGTTTGTTCTCCTGCATAATCCTGTGTAGGAAAAACGTTTGACTCTACTGAGGCTGTAACGTATAACGCTACACGGCGCTAATCGAGGGTGCTGCCATCTTGGATTATGACATTGTGGTCAAGTCGGGGTTGGTGAAGACTTTACGAGTTTATGAGTCAGAAATGCGATTTCGAGTGACGTTTTGGTTGATATTTACGACTCGGAGCTCGGAAATTACGATTTACGAGGACAACACGAATGCAGCATAGGGCAACATTGAGAACAAATTTTTTTTATAGACTACAAGCAAAAAGTCATCATTTAAGAGATATCTTTAATCTTGTAAATATAGGACTTTACTCTTGTAAATAATTATTTTTTTTGTAAATAATGACTTTATTCTTGAAATCTGTAAAAAAGAAAAAAAAAAAATTCTCAATGTGGCCTGAATATTCCGTCATACGAATCCTCCGTTGTCGTTATGAAATTTTTGGTCTTAAATTATATTTGTAGAGGTCTTAAAAATTATTACATTGACTTTTAAAATGGTGCAACCTCTATGAGTAAAAATGATATATTTAAAAATGTAAAGCCCAACTGGAGGTATCGCTGTGACGACGGCTCGTGGCGACAGCAGCGAGAGTTAATACTCACATCTGGACGCCTCGGTCTCGTTCCTTCACACTTAAATAATCCTGACAACCACTCAGCTCGGCACTAGCAGGACGACTCGTGTGTTAATCAGCTTTCGATAAGTTATGGATCCGTGCTGCACTTGACCGTGGCCAGGCACACTCAACAGCAACAAATTAGCTCCTGATTTAATCTGATTACGCCAACATTTTTTTTAATAGTGGTGGATTAATGGAGGGAGCTGCTGAGGGCTGCACGTTTTTGTGGCGTTAGCATGTGCATTGTCATCCTGGACCTGGCAGATTTACATGTGTGACAGAATGAGGCAGGGGTTGTCAGGTCAGGTTTTTTTTTTTTTTACTTAGCGTTATGTGCTGTTGCTAGGTTACATGATGGCAGATTTCCTTGACGCACATCTCGGCTCACACAGCATTAACATGACAGTTCCAATTTCCATTTTTAGTGAGATATTGGACCGACCAACCAGTATAACCAGTCAGTTCCTCTGGTTACTGATCAGTTACTGGAGCAGGTTGCAGAAATCGATGAGTCAGTGATGACAGAAGGGAGTCATTTAAACACTTCCTCAGGTTTCTCAGGCTTCTAAACACCAATGTGTGACTCCATTAAGCCACTGAATTTATCGTCCCTACTGTTCGTACATCACTGAATAATAGTTTGATAATTGTGTTTTTTCTCTTGCTTGCAGAGAGTAAAGCTCAATAATAATCAGTATATATCAACATATTACTTAAGGTTGTTGTAAGTGGATTTTGCCCAAGTGTTGAACACTTCCTTTAAAGACAGAATGTGATGGGAAAGGTCTCCCCTGGTTTTCTGACATTCATCTCCAGCTCCCTGTCACTGAGTTAGTGAGCGACTTCTCCATTTCCAGCTCGTTTCGGTGACAGGGAGCGGGCGTCGAGCTGACAGCAGATGAGGGGGAATGATATTGACATTATCAGGCCAATGTGCGGCTGGCTGTGTCAAATGTGCACACGTCCTCTGTGACAGATCTTCTCACGAGGACACATCAGTCGCCTTTTTCTGTCTGAGCTCACCACTTTGCTGAACAGCCTAAAAATACACAGTTAACTGTTGCAATTAGCTTCTATTTGGGGGCGTTTGCACAGACAGGGATATTAGCCTTTCAGACATGGGTGCCACTTGTTTTGTCCTTGGGTTCAGGCCCTGGTGTTGTGTCACAGCAGCTTCATGGTGTCAGAGGTTCTAGCTGGCTGAATCTCCCGTTGGCCACATGTAGCTGCATGCTCTGTTTCCTCTGTGCAGCATCAGTTGCTGCGTAAACGCTGACGTTCCTAACGTCACATTTGGAAGTTCTTATTCTCAGCTGTAGTGTGTTTTTCACGTCTGACTGCAGAGAGCATGACCTCACAAACTCATCAGTCATAATGCTTCAAGACAGAAGGGGGAGCGACCTCAGACGTCACAAGGGCGTCATCAGGACTCCCTGTGCTGACTGCAGGCATAATGAACTCGTGGTTTCAGACATGATTTATATATGTTGTGACTCCTCACTGGAGAGGTTTACGTATTTCCTGTCTTAAAAACAATTTGCGCACATGCTTATAGCAGTGAAATAGTTTTTGGTCGATGTAATTTGTAGTGTCTCCTTTCCATATTAGCTTTGAAGAGATGCCTTCATGCACAGTTACAGTATTGGTTATGGATGGAATGCAAAAGACAAAGTTTGTGTTCTGTGTAAAAACATAAATTACATTTTCATGGAGTTTGTGGAGGCATAGTAAGTTACAAACTGAGGGAATGTGTGCTAAATGGACCATAACTCCAGAGGATCGCTACGTGACTTGCTGAAGCTTCATCTCATCTTTGGCTGATTTCTTCTGTTTTTTAACTTTGAAGATGAATCCTGGTTTTTGTTTTAGCGATGGGTCGCTTCATTTCCTGTAAATAACACTTTCAATGTGTGGGCACTGATTTCAGACAGACTTGCGTAAATGGGTGGTCGTGCTGTGCACAGCTTCTTATACTCATGATTATACTGTATCCTCTATATGTTGTAACAAGACTCTACAGCCATGCTAGCAGCATTAAGTTAACATTAAATTTATTTAATGCTAACATCAGCATGATACTATGCTCACAATGATGAAACACAAAGTACAGCTGAGGCTGGATTGTCATTATTTTTGCAGGTTTTTGTTCATAAAATTACATTGACTATTGAGCAGGCAGTTGGTGTAGTGGTTAGCACTGTCGCCTCACAGCAAGAAGGTACTGGGTTTGATTCCCTGCCCGGGGTCTTTCTGTGTGGAGTTTGCATGTTCTCCCCGTGTCTGTGTGGGTTCTTTCCGGGTACTCCGGCTTCCTCCCACCATCCAAAAACATGCATGGGGATTAGGGGACAATCTCAATTTTAATTGCATTCAATAGCAGCCTGAATTAATCAAGTCTGAGTTTGAATCTGCTGCTAAGTCTTAAAGGTGTCCTGCTGCTAATGAAAGCTTGAGTCCTGAGCCACACTGCTTACTGGGAGCTCAGTGTTGGAGACAGATAACGTGTGGGTACTGGGTCCGACAGCAGTGATGTCATGACGGCCTGATGTGAGCCAGTGTGCGTCCTCCTCCATCGACCCGCCCTCATGGCGTCTAGCTCTGAGAGTCTCAGCGTCAGACGGAGGCTGGAGAAGCAGGATAACAACCACAACAAAGGCGAGCCTCGTCCGCTGAGCAGCACGTAAACAGTCGCTGCAGCCTGTGATGTAACAGCGGCCTCTTTCTGAAGCTCCTCTTTAAATAACCCAATAGTTGCCCTGCAGTGCCGGCTGACATGTTCATTTGACTTTGTGAAATATCAAGGTTCCCCGAGTCGCAGAGAACATGTTTTCTGCGTCGCTTGTCAGCATGAATTTGCATTTTGCTCTTGACATTTCACCTCCCCCCCGCCCCAGGCCTGCTGGTTGCCATGGGGGGGGGGACTGTGCCAACACACATCCCAATAAGGAGAGGGTGAAGGGCCCCACGGCCCCTGGGAGCCACCATTATGATACCACTCCACTCATAGTACCTTTCCAGCCGACATTTCCCTCCTCAGTCTGCAGACTGTGATGGGGGATGAACAAAGCTGCACCAGGAAACGTGAATATGAAATTTCAAAATAAAAACGAGTGTGACAATGAAAATTAGGAGCATTAATATGCAGAAAACAACTATTTGCTGCATAAAGATAAAGAGCAGAGAATGAAGTCGCTCTCCCTCTGTGTGTGATGAAATCTTTGTTTCTCTCTGTTTTGTGGTCGGTCCAGTCAGTCATCTTTCAATTTGCCGGTTCCTCCTGTCAGCACGTCGAAGTGTCCTTGAATGAGACACAGCTCCTAAATGATAAGGATGGGTTGAATGCAGAGCTCAGATTTCATGTCAGCGTTAGCTCTGTCAGCTAACAGTGTTGTTTGCCCTCTTAACTCTTTGAGTGTCAGCTGTTTTATAAAACAGAAAGTGCCCTGTGCCAGCGGTTTTGGCCATTATGAGTCATATTTCTAGACCCACAGAATATTTTGTACTATGACTCTGAAAACACTGAATAGCTCAAATGAAAGAAGAGACTCTCTATTTCATCATGAAAAAAACATTTGTTTTTATCTTGTTCCATTCTTGTTTTATCAGAGGTAGAGTAGAGGACACTTTCACCAAAATCACCACTTTTTGTCCAGGTTGTTTGTTTTGCTCTCTAATCTTGATCGTCTCCACTTCCTGTTTTGATCTCTGTGGCATATACCGTCTATTTATGCTCTGACTACATCTCCCAGAAGCCCCAACATTACTCATAGGCTGCTGGAGACCATAACTGGTGACCTGCTGCTGAAAAACCACTTATTATTACGCTGATGGCACTCAAACAGTTAAAATGCTACTAAGTCATGAAACACGTTGATATAATGTGCCCCTGATGAAATAATTAGTCTAAATTGACCATGACACATAAATAGATGGTCTCCTATCCATCATTATATCAGGTCAACACCTCCTAACATCAGACCTTTTGTCTCTTTCTGTATCCAGCCCATCCTGCAGCAGGAAACGTCAGTGACGTCACCTCACAGGGTTTTGCAGTTGAAATGGTTTGCAGCCATTTGGAGACGTTGGTGTGCAAATTTTGTTGGTTCAGCTGGTCTCCTGACAGGCCGGAGCCTGGCAGATGATGTGAGGCTTGATGAATCCTCGCTGTATGAGTCACAGCAGCAGTCTGACACTGAAGGCTCGCCATGCTTGCTGTCGTGCAGAAATAGGTGTTTGTTATCACTTTTTATAGTCGAGCAGCAGGCTGCCTGAGCAGACAACGTCCCCGTGTGCCATTTATAGCAGGAGTGCTAAACTTTACACTCCACCTTAGCAGAATATAACGAGAGCATGCAGCACCTGCTACCTGGTGATTACATGCAGGTTTGTTAGCATTAGCAAGAATTAAACGTAGAAGAATTCAGAGTAGCCTTTGTGACATGCATGCGTGACATCACATGAATCACTTCAAACTGAGGAGGAGCCGTCTGAACATTTCCTGTCGCAAAAATCAAAATTAATGTTCAGCCTCTGCCTCACAAATGACCCGGGCTTTGTTTCGGCGACTTGTTAGCGAGCGTCCACAGAGGACAGACCATAAACTGTTGTGACACATGAGGAACTGCAGCCAACCAAGAGTAATGTTAAGGTTCACGAAATGCCTCGGAGACTGCAAATAAAACCGTGCAGTCACAACTGTACGTTCACAGCTACATTGTTGGAGTCTTTTCTTTTTTGGGGGGGAGCCGAGGGGGCGGGATGTTAGTAATTTATGGGGTCAGAGAGCACATCGTCTCTCCTGCAGCAACATGTATAAACATTTTCTGGGTGTTATTATTTCAAAGGCTTGCATGAGAATAAAGAAACATGTGCTTTCACTTAACACCAGGATTGATTCCTTTTGTTTCTGAAGATACATTTGTGCAAAACATTTTAAAGACGGCACCTCCGGCTCTGTGAGCACCGCCTCCCTTTGCCCACCCTGTGGCCCCATGCACTGATGGGGAGGAGGGGGACCACACACCGTCTGAGCGGGGCATGGAGGGCAGGGGGAGGAGAGACGCCGACGAGGGCTGAAAGCCTGAGCAGGGTTGTTATCGAGAGCCTCCTAGAAACACAGGAGTTAAGAAATGCAGCTGTAGCTCCAGACTGCTCTCTGAAGAGGACGATAAGAGGAAAAAGAGGCACTAAGTACCACAAATTAACAAGAATTCATCTTAGAGAGCATTATTCCACATATACAGGAAGGGAAATGTCTCCAAATAGCTTCCCTGTGTGTGATGTAACGGCCTCTCTACCGTGGGCAGGAATGACTGCAGGCTGCTTCCAGCACATTCACTTTAATTAAGTTGATGCATCGTGGCAACTCACATGTGAACAGACATGTATAATCACATAGCCGCAGCAAAGCAAGCTGTTCGCAAGCACGCATCTCCTCCACGGTCACCAAACAGAAGGAAAAATACAGCTTTTTTTTACTTCAGAGGTGTGTTGTGTTGATGTGGACGCTGCTGCCGTGGCCTGCGGGTCAAACAGGAAGTAGTCTCAGAGCGCTGCTTGACCCTTTCGTTGTTGTTTCCCTTCACTTCAGTGGGTCTTTAGCATGGCGGCTGCTTTGTTAGAGGGCGCTTTGTGTGGAAACTGTGATGATGTGATCATTAAAAAGCAGCTATTTAAAAATCAGCATCACAGCGTGATACCACCACCACTGCCTTTCTGTGTGTGTGTGTGTGTGTGTGTGTGTGTGTGTGTGTGTGTGTGTGTGTGTGTGTGCTAGATCTTGCATAATTACATGATTGCAGCTCTCCTCATTACTCTGTGAAATATAAAGATTGTGATCGTTATTGTTTCCTCTGACTATTTTCAACCCAAACAGTGACCGAACATCTAACCACCGTGCTCTTCTTGCACCAGCTCAGACGCTCCTTTTACTCTCTGTTGCTTTTATTTTTACTCCTTTTTTATTTTCCTCAAACTGCAACACACTTAAGCTGGTTTGCGTCACAACTAAATCACTGGGAAACTCATGTTGACGTGACCCAGACAGCGAACTGTCTTGACCTGGACTGCAACTTTGCCTGCCGGCTCATCGGTGATCGATGAAGTGTTTAATATTTCAGAAAATGATCATCCATGAGCATGGCTGGCGTTGTTGTAAGGTGCTATACAAATAAACATCCTTTTCATGACTGTGAGGTATTTAATTTATCGTATTGGCTGAAACCAGCAGCAACATTTCTCTACATGTTATATGCATTTATGAAAAATTATGCCTTTCTTCATTCTTTTTTTCAAAATACTACACTTTTTTCAACATGTTCTGGTATCACTTTATTAGACAAACTGTAGGAGTACAATTTTACAAGCTGTCACCTCTGATGGACAACATCCAACCCTCTGCAGGAGAAACTAACAGCACAATGAGAGGCTGCTTCACCTGTGGTGTCTCATAGAGAGATTCATACCAGAGGTGTGTTCTTCCTCCAGTGGTCACACTGTAAAACCAACAAACAAAACAGACATTATGAGCAAAAATGGTGGGAGAGCACTCTAACTCTCTCTCTTTTTACATTGTCACTTCTTATCTACATTTACGATACTTCTCTTCATTACACCAGTTGATCCATTATCTACTGCTTATTCTTAAACATTCACACCGACGGGCAATTTAGATTAGCCAATAATTACTGGCTAATCTATTCTTTGTGTTCATTTATTTGTATATTTGCTGACATATCTGGTCTGCTGCTTATTTGTACATTAGTCATCCTTTTCTTGGATGACCTGGCTCAACTCCCTCACATGGTTTTCTTCACGAGTCTGAAGATTGATGGCTATATTTTCCTGTCCCTGATGCCACTTGTTTTCCCACTCGGCATTCAGGTCTGTTCTCATCCTGGTGTCCAATTCTTCATCATGGACAGTGATGTGATTAAGCTCCTCAGTGGCGGTCAGGGTCTTTTTCTGCTTATCGAGCAGGCTTTGCCTGAGAGAGTTGATGACCTCCTCTTTCTCCTTCTTCAGGGTCTCCAGTTCATCCTGGACCCTTACCCTAAAGGCTGGCTCATCATCTGCAGCCCTCTGAATCCCAGCTTTCCACTGCCGCCAGCTGGACTCCTGAGGCCAGCTTACTGTTTGTGTTTTGGGCATCCAGCAGATTGTTTTTCAGGTATTGCTCTACTGAAGTTGTACTAGTTGTGTTCTTCTATAACTAGTTATGCTGTCAATTTGAAAAGATCTATAGCCCAACATGGGCTCCACAACAATGTTAACAATATGAAACATTCAAAACCAAACATTTTATTTAACAGAGCAATGATGAATATCCTACAGTAGAGGCCCCTTGACACTAGTGTCTCATGATACTCCCATCGGGGATCCAGAGCCAGGACTGGACACTAAAATGAGAGAAGGTGCAGTTTAATAAGATAATGCAGAAGATTGCTACAGTACGCTGCTGAAAAACGATGTTCACACTGGAGGAGACACAGCTTCTCAACATGACAGAAACAAAAGCAGCATCCTGTGAATGGGATTTCTACCTGCTGGGATGATGCTGGTGCTCAAGGTTAGAGTAGTATTTCAAATGTATGGATTTAGCTCAGCAGACTTCAGCGCTGCAGGTCTGCTCTGGATCGCAAAACACGTTCAAAGCAAAAGATCTCAATGAGACAGAAGCAGAGGGATTTAATTTAATGTTAGTTTCATTTATTAATCAGGACAATGCAAATGAATCAGCATTTCTGTTTCAGCAGTTTAACTCATTGAAAACAGAAAGTGTCTTGTTCCAGTGTTTTTGCCCATTTTGAGTCATATATCAAGACCCACAGAGTATTTTGTACTATGACTCTGAAAACACTGAATAGCTCAAATGAAAGAAGAGACTCTCTATTTCATCATGAAAAAAATGTTTGTTTTTACCTTGTTCCGTTCTTGTTTTATCAGAGGTAGAGTAGAGGACACTTTCACCAAAATCAACACTTTTTGTTCAGAATCTGTTTGTTTTGCTCTCTAATCTCGATCGTCTCCACTTCCTGTTTTGATCTCTGTGGTGTATACCATCTCTTTATGCTCTGACTTCATCTCCCAGAAGCCCAAAATTACTCACAGGCTGTGTGAGAGCGCTCTTTTGACCCTGCTGTCGTAAAAAGAAAAGATGTCTATATACGTTTATGGCATTCAAGCGTTCTATTTTGAAGGAGGTAAATATATACGTCCTTGGCACTAAAGAGTTAATCAGGACAATCTACATGAATGAACATTTCTCTTTCGGCTGTTTCTGTGTCTGGATGAACTGGAGGTTTGTTATTTATCGGTGGACCACTGCCAGCAGACAACACAGGGATCAGCAGGTTCAGCAGGACTTCAGGACTTCTGTGATCTGAGGATTAACATAGTTCTGGGCCTGTTTTCAGGGACCAGATGGACCATTTTTGGTTCAGTCTGCGACACCCATCAGCCTTAAGAGGCCAAACATCACAGCCTCAAAGTCATTGTGTTGATAACCAGCTCACGGATCAGTCCTCCTCTCACCCTGACTCACCCCTTTTGGGATTTGTTCCTAAAACGTTAAAGCTGAACACAGTCAAGCACATTCGGTAACACTGTCGAAGTCGACAAAAAGAGAGAAAACTTGTCTCCTCTCTTAGATGAAGGAAGTGATGGATGATGGATGCCCCAAAGCTGCAGAGCAACATCTCAAATCAACACAAAGCTCAGCATCAGTTCAGACAGCAGAGACCCTCTTATGACCCAGTTTGCCTCTTTCAGCCCGTCTTCAATCCCACAGTGTGAATTACAGACTCTTTGTCAAAACCTTTTAGCAGCACAGTGGACTTTCAGTGAACTACGGAGTCAGCTTCTCCTCTGCAGCCCTGTCACAAAATTAAAACATGCTTTAAATTCAGCTTTATTAAAGGTCAGGTTCATTTTTCATTAATGATTGTTTATCTCCATCTTGACCTCATGGTTTTAGCAAGTGAAACCTGGTAGACGACAGCAGCAGTGAGTCAACGCCTCCCGACGGTTTTATGCGCCAGTGCATAAGGAAGGAGCTCTTTAATAACTCTATCCGGTGCAGGCAGATGTCTTGTGGGAAATTTGCTTCTTTTAAATACGTCGCTCTCATGTGGAGCTGCAGCATCTCCAGGATGTCTAAATATAGATGACTGTGTAGTAAGGTTTCAGTCAACGATCTGGTAGATAATTTCACTTCTGAAATGACGACTGTTATTGATGCCGTTTCCCCCACTGAGGTACCGAGGCAAGAAAAACTAAACACCAGGCAAAATAAAATAATAAAAATAGCTGATTCAAATCTATAACAAGAAAAAACTAGAACATCTTTTATTCATTTTGTGCTTAAAATGTTTAACCTATTACCAAAATGACTTTGCAGTCAAAGCACTGATCAGTTATTAATATACCACTAACTGTTCTGTCACTCATTATTGTCAGATTTTACGATTCATTCATTTGTCATTTAGTAGAAAAAATACAAATACACAAAACAAGACATTATCTTGTCAACATATTTGAAAAAACGTATTGATTCCCACCTCTTTTCCAATCAATTCATAACAGACGCAGATATGATGCACAAACATCTGCGCCCATGTCTGCGCAAACAAAATATTTCCATAAACATAAACAATGCATTCTTACAAACATAAAGATAATTACCTATATTTTCATGTGTCATATGAGAGAAATATACTATTTACAATACCATCTTTAATTTATAGCAATACAATAATATCACTAATAATATAATAATAATACCACTTAATTCCCTTCATCATAATATCCTGTGAAAATCATTTCTTGGTACATTATTTTAACTGTTCCAAACATTCACCCCACTAACTGATACACAGAGGCTTTTCAGTTTGCAAAACAGATTTTTAATACTTCCAGGCAGTTGTTTCTTTCCTCTTGCATTATTATTGCTGTTTGATTAGAAAGTATGTTGAGGAATTTTAATAATCTTGACTGTAAAAATAATTGATTGGTGTGCTCCTTATGAATGTCGTCCTGCTGTGGGGCCTCAGAGTGGTTTGGATTGGCTGCAGTGTGACCTCTGGTTCGGCTGGTAGTAGTGACCTCAGTCCACTTTACGTAAGAATTACATGCAGCCTTTGTTGTTTGTGCAGCCTGAGGCCAGTTTTACATCACTGTGTTTGTGCTTTGCAGCCGCTCTGCTGCAACAAGAGTCAGGAGTTCATTCCTGCTCAGCTGGCTGTTAATCAGTTACTATCCTGTCACCACACGACCTCACTGGGATGGGATCAATCTTTAACCACCTCTCTCCTCTGTGCCTTCACTGGCGTCAGATTAGCATTAGCATTAGCCCGCTCTGTGCTTTAATATTCCCCCACTCCACAGAGACTTGGCTTCAAAGGCTCTCGCCTCCTGCCTCAGTCCAAACTGGATTACTCATCACACACACACACACACTCACACACACAGACGTGGGCAGCGACGTTGTGCATGACTCACGTAGCTCCCAAGAATGTTCATTTTATCTCTGCACCAGTGAAAACTAAGGGGGGCAAACATCTGCTGAGGGACCCCTTTGAGAAACCAGTGCACTTTACCTGCATTCATATGAAGCTGAATCCACCCAGTTCAAGCAGTTTATGTCTCCTCAACCAGTTAAAGTTCACTCACAGGTTGTATTCTTCAAGATCAGGGATTCAAACCAGCAGTCTGACTGTCAAAAGTAGGTTTTTAGAGACAATAAAGGACAAATCCAGCTCTGCGAACTACTATTCGTTCCAAACTAGCCGTTGTTTTCCCACAATGCTTGTCTTTAAACACATCACGTCTCCTTTCGTGTCCCACTGGATGTTCCCCTTTTGCACGACTGCCACCATGTAAGCGCTTCAGGCTGAATCTCCATTGTGCATCCAGAAGGACGGTGACAGGCGATGGGTCGAATGTTCCTCCTTCAGAGAAAAAATGGTGAGGAAAAAAGAAAGCGTCCATCATCTCAGATAACACGTAACGGAAAGCGCTGCTGTCAATCACACGGCGTAGAGCAGCTCTGGTGTGCACAGATGTCTGTTTCCATGAGCCATAAAGAAGACGTACAACATGTGGATATTAAACATAGAAATATGTTTAAAATGAATTTCAAACGCTGCTCTCAGACTCTCAAGTTGTATGGACACCATGATGTTTGATTCGCTGGTGTTGTTTACATTTGGATTATTTATGCATTATATTTGTCTTTATATAACTGCTGTGTTTCCTGTGATGTGTCAGCCAGGTGTGCAACGTTGGACTGTGACAAGTCGCCTGGTTACCGGGGACAAGCCGTGACGGACATCGTCTCCTGGCTGGGAGAGAAACATGCAGCCGCCTGTTGTCACGTGGCACGGAGGCCATCGCCCCGGTGAGCTCCATGACGCTCAGGAATGCTAACGTCTTCAGGCAGCCTGTCACATAAATCCCACATCCTGTCCAGCCTCTGGAGGCTTGATGGCCCGGTGGTCGGCCCTGACTTCTCAGACGTCAGCGGCCTCGTTTTACCTTCACCCCGAGCCGTGACGTGAGCAGAGACGCTCTGATTGAGCTGGAGTTAATGGAATTCGTTGAGCAAAGGTCTGACACTGGTGCTGGGGGGAGGAGAGGAAGGGTTAGCGCTCCAGCAGGGATGGAGATGATGAGTTTGCCTTTGGGGTGAGGGCTTGATTCAGTAGAGCATATGAGCCGTTTTCAGTGGGTTTCATCAGAGCTGGCCTCATGTTGTTTGGGTTGGGTAGAGGCCGTGTGAGGTTGGGCCGAGACATTTACCGATATACTAGATCTTATATAACGACTTCCTCTGCTGCACTGAGTGAGAAACCTGGAGAAGAGAGTTTTTTTAAACGGTTACAGGAAAAAAACATTCTGCCTTAACTACCTTCAGTGGTACCTTTCTCTGTGGTAGTTTGGATTTTGAGATATTTTTATTGACATTTCTCCTTCCCAACACAACACACTAATTTTAATTTATTGCACTTTATTTTGAAATTCAAAAGCAACATCTAAAAGGCCATATTAATCCACAAATACACACAACCAAGCTGAAATAATACCTGCCCCAGGTTTGCTGTCTTTTAGCTTTTAGCCAGTTTATTTAGAAATATGCACCGTATAGCATATATCAACTGATTTCATTTAATTTACCAAAAACATATCTAGTAAACAAATAGATCTTGACTCATTTCATCAACTGAAAGATGGTCCCTTCACAAACCTGGAGGTCTGGATTATCCAGAGTAAACTGTGGCTTCTGGAAAGATTTGTCACAGTTAATTATGATTTTTTAAATTCTTTGTGCACAGAAAAATACATCAGTGCGGAGTCAAATCTCAATGCAAAAAAAGCAGAACTTCAGTATGTGCACGACCAAATTCTGGTGAACTGATCCTTTAATGAATCACTACAACACCTGATGAAGTGCATTTCA
Source organism: Synanceia verrucosa (assembly GCA_029721515.1). Lineage (NCBI taxonomy): Eukaryota > Metazoa > Chordata > Actinopteri > Perciformes > Synanceiidae > Synanceia > Synanceia verrucosa. The sequence continues at coordinate 6,279,398 of CM056549.1, forward strand.
CTGCACTCCTCGTCTACTTCCTGTTCTGGTGCTGTCAGGGTCGAGCAGGTCGATGCTCTGCAGCGCTCTGGTTGTTTCTCATGGTGCTGAGCAGAAACATGAAACCTGCTCCTCACACGTCCGCTGTCTTGACACATCTAACAAATGTCTTTTTTTTGGAGAAGCAAAGACTATTTCTGTGGCCATCGGAGAAAGGTGAAGAGGAAGCCGATACATCTGTCGATGGGTCTGTAACCTGTCCTGTCCTGTTGTCTGATATTTATCCGTCCCAGAACCTGAGCAGACGGAGGAACAGGAAGTGACAGGATGAGGACGAGCCCCGCCTCCACCGGCCACAGGCTCATGCTTCCTCCTCCCATGCAAAGCAGCCTCTCACTAAATCACCCTGTTTGTATGTGTGTGTGTGTGTGTGTGTGTGTGTGTGTTAATATTTGGTGTGTACAGATATGGGGCCTCTAAGGATAACTGGATTCAGATGCAGTGATGTGTGAGGGTCCAGATCGTATGAGGTCATGAGGCAAGGCGAGCTTAGAGGAGTTGGGAGGATGCTCTTAGTTACATCTCATGTCAGGATGTTGACACTTGAAGACAAAAAAAAAAACACAAAATAGATGCTTTAGAGCAGTTCTAGAAATCGGGTATTTAATCTGCTTTGTCATCACCACTGTGTGCCATTTAACACCATAACGAGTCCAAACACGCAATTTGCTCTCCGCCGTTAATGAGCTCTAAAAGCACCATTTGCATGATTGGAAACAGCCGCTGCACACCTATTTATAGCACATCAGGATGCCCCCGTTCAGATCCGTCCCGACTCCACAGGGCCTTGTGTTTGCGGCGGTTCAGCTGCTCTCAGTTCGGTCATGTCCGCAGAGACCGTGTAAACATCGGCGCTTGAAACAGACAGGCGAACAAAACAAGCACACATGGCCAGTGAGGGTATTTTGGCGGGAGTTGGGTCAGTGTGGCAGACAGCAGAGGCTGCAGGCGGCACCTCTTTCACCACGAGGGTCTGAAAAATACAGAAAAATCTGTCTCATTCCCCAGGCAGGCGCTCTCTTTCTGCCCTCCTCTCTTTTGTTTGCTTTGAATCCTAGAATTCATTTTTGGGGGTTAAAGCAGGGCCAGAGTGCAGGTTTTCTGAGGTCAGACTCTGGGAGTCGATGCTCATAGTGTAAACGCACCAAGACTGTGTTTATTTGAATATAAATACAAGCAAGGCTCTGCTGTGACTCAACCGCATGTGACTCTGACGAACGTCATCACTCCAGTGACGGCGAAGCCTGAATGTATGCGTGCTCGACACGGGAGTGAGGAGCGTGTTGCAGACTTGAGGTCATAACTTCTGTCATAACTTCTCATCGTGCTGGTAGGGGGAGGGGAGTTACGTAACAAAGAGAAAAGAGATGCATGCTGCCTGCATGGCTGCACATGCAGGGAGGTGGAGAAATGTGTGAGTGTGTTCTGGCAGCAGATGAAGACGTGGGTTTCCTCTGAACACCAACATCATAGTTGCCGTTGCTAACGTAGCTAGCTGCCAGAAGATGTTCTTCAGACTCGTTTGTGTGCATCTGTTTGTCAGCCTGTCGGTATGTGAGAGAGAAATGAAGCTGTAACGCTCCAGCACGGTAGAAACAGATGGAGGACGAGGCTCCAGGCAAACCTCAGGGGTCACTGCAAGATGACGAGATACATGGAGGAGATAGGGCGCACTGCATTATGGGTAATATAGTGTATAGCGTGGAATGAGTCCATGGAGAGTTGTTGTTGTGTACTGAAGGCTCAGTTTTGATCCATTTATAGCCTAATAGGTGTGGAAAAATCACTGAAAAATAAAAAAAATTGTGTTAAATATGAAACAGCACAATCAGATCATAAATCTGACTAAAAATAATACCCGATACTCAGCAGCACCTACCTAAACACTGGCTAATAAATTAATAGTCTTAATTTAGAACTTGCAGTGGTTTTCAAAGTGAGGTCCAGTGACTCCCAGGGGTCCCTAAAGGGGTCCCCAGCAAAAAGGTGAATCATTTATATCCCCAAAAACTTCTTTCATAAGTAACAAAATGACAATATACATGAAATATTATCTGTTTTTATACTTTTCAATATAATTTCCAATATTATTCAATATAACACAATCAATATTCTGTTTATTTTATTTTATGTACCTCACATTATTATTATTACATTATTGCTATTCCACTGCATTGATGTTAATATTATACACTTTATATTTATTGCTCTGTTGTGTTGTAATTTCAGAGCTTCATCTCTGGCAAAAGACTTTCATTTGGTTTTAATAAAGTTCCATCTTATCTCATCTCTTTTATGACTATTTGGGGTTTCGTACACTTTCCATAACAAAACATCCAAGAGTCAAAATCCAACCCTGGAATCAAATCTTATGAAATGTTTAGTTGTTGTAAACAAGTTTGGTGAATCACTGTGTTAGAATATTAAATTGAGTATTGAATTGTGTTTTTTTTCTAATGATCTCAACTTTTGTAAGAGGGCTACTGACTTATTTTACAGGCGTCACAATTTGCTCATTATTCTGCTGTTTTTTCACCTCTCATCATTCTTCATTCATTTCACTCCTGCTGCTGATCAAGTTGCACACCTGAGAGCTGCCCACTCATCAAGCCATGAGAGCCGCCCACTCATCAAGCCGCACACCTGAGAGCCACCATCATCATCAAGTTGCACACCTGAGAGCCGCCCACTCTTCAAGCTGCACACCTGAGAGCCGCCCACTCATCAAGCTGCACACCTGAGAGCCGCCCACTCATCAAGCCATGAGAGCCGCCCACTCATCAAGCTGCACACCTGAGAGCCGCCCACTCATCAAGCTGCACACCTGAGAGCCGCCCACTCTTCAAGCTGCACACCTGAGAGCCGCCCACTCATCAAGCTGCACACCTGAGAGCCGCCCACTCATCAAGCCATGAGAGCCGCCCACTCATCAAGCTGCACACCTGAGAGCCGCCCACTCATCAAGCTGCACACCTGAGAGCCGCCCACTCATCAAGCTGCACACCTGAGAGCCGCCCACTCATCAAGCTGCACACCTGAGAGCCGCCCACTCATCAAGCCATGAGAGCCGCCCACTCATCAAGCCGCACACCTGAGAGCCACCATCATCATCAAGTTGCACACCTGAGAGCCGCCCACTCTTCAAGCTGCACACCTGAGAGCCGCCCACTCATCAAGCCGCACACCTGAGAGCCACCATCATCATCAAGTTGCACACCTGAGAGCCGCCCACTCATCAAGCCGCACACCTGAGAGCCACCATCATCATCAAGTTGCACACCTGAGAGCCGCCCACTCTTCAAGCTGCACACCTTGGAGCCGCCCACTCATCAAGCCGCACACCTGAGAGCCGCCCACTCATCAAGCCGCACACCTGAGAGCCGCCCACTCATCACGCTGCACACCTGAGAGCCGCCCACTCATCAAGCTGCACACCTGAGAGCCGCCCACTCATCAAGCTGCACACCTGAGAGCCGCCCACTCATCAAACTGCACACCTGAGAGCCGCCCACTCATCAAGCCGCACACCTGAGAGCCGCCCACTCATCAAGCAGCACACCTGAGAGCCGCCCACTCATCAAGCCATGAGAGCCGCCCACTCATCAAGCCGCACACCTGAGAGCCACCATCATCATCAAGTTGCACACCTGAGAGCCGCCCACTCATCAAGCTGCACACCTGAGAGCCGCCCACTCATCAAGCCATGAGAGCCGCCCACTCATCAAGCCGCACACCTGAGAGCCACCATCATCATCAAGTTGCACACCTGAGAGCCGCCCACTCTTCAAGCTGCACACCTGAGAGCCGCCCACTCATCAAGCCGCACACCTGAGAGCCACCATCATCATCAAGTTGCACACCTGAGAGCCGCCCACTCTTCAAGCTGCACACCTGAGAGCCGCCCACTCATCAAGCTGCACACCTGAGAGCCGCCCACTCATCAAGCCATGAGAGCCGCCCACTCATCAAGCCGCACACCTGAGAGCCACCATCATCATCAAGTTGCACACCTGAGAGCCGCCCACTCTTCAAGCTGCACACCTGAGAGCCGCCCACTCATCAAGCCGCACACCTGAGAGCCGCCCACTCATCAAGCCGCACACCTGAGAGCCGCCCACTCATCAAGCCGCACACCTGAGAGCCACCATCATCATCAAGTTGCACACCTGAGAGCCGCCCACTCTTCAAGCTGCACACCTGAGAGCCGCCCACTCATCAAGCCGCACACCTGAGAGCCGCCCACTCATCAAGCTGCACACCTGAGAGCCGCCCACTCATCAAGCCGCACACCTGAGAGCCACCATCATCATCAACTTGCACACCTGAGAGCCGCCCACTCTTCAAGCTGCACACCTGAGAGCCGCCCACTCATCAAGCCGCACACCTGAGAGCCGCCCACTCATCAAGCCGCACACCTGAGAGCCGCCCACTCATCACGCTGCACACCTGAGAGCCGCCCACTCATCAAGCTGCACACCTGAGAGCCGCCCACTCATCAAGCAGCACACCTGAGAGCCGCCCACTCATCAAACTGCACACCTGAGAGCCGCCCACTCATCAAGCCGCACACCTGAGAGCCGCCCACTCATCAAGCCATGAGAGCCGCCCACTCATCAAGCCGCACACCTGAGAGCCACCATCATCATCAAGTTGCACACCTGAGAGCCGCCCACTCATCAAGCTGCACACCTGAGAGCCGCCCACTCATCAAGCCATGAGAGCCGCCCACTCATCACGCTGCACACCTGAGGGCCACCATCATCATCAAGCTGCACACCTGAGAGCCGCCCACTCATCAAGCCATGAGAGCCACCCACTCATCAAGCCGCACACCTGAGAGCCACCATCATCATCAAGCTGCACACCTGAGAGCCGCCCACTCATCAAGCCATGAGAGCCGCCCACTCATCAAGCCGCACACCTGAGAGCCGCCCACTCATCAAGCCATGAGAGCCGCCCACTCATCAAGCCGCACACCTGAGAGCCGCCCACTCATCAAGCCGCACACCTGAGAGCCACCATCATCATCAAGTTGCACACCTGAGAGCCGCCCACTCTTCAAGCTGCACACCTGAGAGCCGCCCACTCATCAAGCCGCACACCTGAGAGCCACCATCATCATCAAGTTGCACACCTGAGAGCCGCCCACTCATCAAGCCGCACACCTGAGAGCCACCATCATCATCAAGTTGCACACCTGAGAGCCGCCCACTCTTCAAGCTGCACACCTTGGAGCCGCCCACTCATCAAGCCGCACACCTGAGAGCCGCCCACTCATCAAGCCGCACACCTGAGAGCCGCCCACTCATCACGCTGCACACCTGAGAGCCGCCCACTCATCAAGCTGCACACCTGAGAGCCGCCCACTCATCAAGCAGCACACCTGAGAGCCGCCCACTCATCAAACTGCACACCTGAGAGCCGCCCACTCATCAAGCCGCACACCTGAGAGCCGCCCACTCATCAAGCAGCACACCTGAGAGCCGCCCACTCATCAAGCCATGAGAGCCGCCCACTCATCAAGCCGCACACCTGAGAGCCACCATCATCATCAAGTTGCACACCTGAGAGCTGCCCACTCATCAAGCTGCACACCTGAGAGCCGCCCACTCATCAAGCCATGAGAGCCGCCCACTCATCAAGCCGCACACCTGAGAGCCACCATCATCATCAAGTTGCACACCTGAGAGCCGCCCACTCTTCAAGCTGCACACCTGAGAGCCGCCCACTCATCAAGCCGCACACCTGAGAGCCACCATCATCATCAAGTTGCACACCTGAGAGCCGCCCACTCTTCAAGCTGCACACCTGAGAGCCGCCCACTCATCAAGCTGCACACCTGAGAGCCGCCCACTCATCAAGCCATGAGAGCCGCCCACTCATCAAGCCGCACACCTGAGAGCCACCATCATCATCAAGTTGCACACCTGAGAGCCGCCCACTCTTCAAGCTGCACACCTGAGAGCCGCCCACTCATCAAGCTGCACACCTGAGAGCCGCCCACTCATCAAGCCGCACACCTGAGAGCCACCATCATCATCAAGTTGCACACCTGAGAGCCGCCCACTCTTCAAGTTGCACACCTGAGAGCCGCCCACTCATCAAGCCGCACACCTGAGAGCCGCCCACTCATCAAGCCGCACACCTGAGAGCCGCCCACTCATCAAGCCATGAGAGCCGCCCACTCATCAAGCCGCACACCTGAGAGCCACCATCATCATCAAGTTGCACACCTGAGAGCCGCCCACTCATCAAGCTGCACACCTGAGAGCCGCCCACTCATCAAGCCGCACACCTGAGAGCCACCATCATCATCAAGTTGCACACCTGAGAGCCGCCCACTCTTCAAGCTGCACACCTGAGAGCCGCCCACTCATCAAGCCGCACACCTGAGAGCCGCCCACTCATCAAGCCGCACACCTGAGAGCCGCCCACTCATCAAGCCATGAGAGCCGCCCACTCATCAAGCCGCACACCTGAGAGCCACCATCATCATCAAGTTGCACACCTGAGAGCCGCCCACTCTTCAAGCTGCACACCTGAGAGCCGCCCACTCTTCAAGCTGCACACCTGAGAGCCGCACACTCATCAAGCTGCACACCTGAGAGCCGCACACCTGCACTAAATCCACCTCAACTCTGCACTGTCAGTTTAGTCATCACAGAGGACATGACGTCAGTGTGAAACACCTGACTGGGACAGGAAACAACAAACGTCTTAAGTAAGTCAGCAATCTCTCTATCTAAAGTTTGCAAACAGTGGCTAACATTGACTAATTAGCTACTGTTATGGTAAAAAATGAGGATAGTTGTGTTATTTCCATTCTGAAAAGTTACTCTTTTTTTTTTCAGCAGCCCCTACATTGATCTCAGATGTCAAACAAAGCCAAAAAGTCAAGATTCAACGTGTTTATTGTCATGTGAACAGTAAGGAAACTGAGCGATGAAATACTTCCTCTGCTATTTATAATGAACACTGAGCTATAAGTCAAACTGCAAAATAATTTAGAGGCAGCACTGTGAAAAATACAACATATATAATACAAAGTCTGGACTGTGCAATAAGGTAGTTGAGTGACATTCAATCTGATGTGACCACTTGTCTTTTGTAGTTTTAAAAGCACTTCCTTATACACTTTCATACTGAACCAGGGTGCAGAGAAGTCACTGTGTCCTGTGAACTTTAGAAAGCTTCATATGAAACTCAAAGCAGAGTGTTGTTGAAAGTATTTGCAAATGAGGAGGACCTTTTCTCCGAACAGCCACACCAGTGTGGGATTATCTACAATATACAGTATATTATTAAGGCTCAAATGTCACGAAACAATTTGTGGTGAAATGGTTTTTGGAATTAAACCCCTTCATCATTCTCTGTCACTTCCTGCCGCCCTCCCCCTCACCGCTGACCTTCACCCCGTCTCCAGCCATCCTCCAGCCATCCTCTGACTTCCCAGCATGCTTTATCTCACCCTCCTCTCCTCCGTTCACCCTCACACTGCCGATTGTTTGCATCTATTCATGAAAGAGAATTTTCTGCGGTTTTCTCATTCCATTTAAGCTCAGCCAGCGCTAACCCATTGTGCTCTGATGTTCCTCTCAGGCAAGAGGTCTAAATCAGGCAGGGAAGGAGGATGGAAGGGATTTGAGGGGGAGGGAGGATAAGAAGGAAGGGTTAGAAGAGGGGAAATGTGTGAGAGCAGTGAGGGAGAGGTGTAAAAGAAAAAGCTAAATAAGCAGAGACATCACAGCGCCTGAGCAGCCATCTGTCCATAATGTGGACTCAGATCTCACCTGGACCTTTCCTGCTCGCTCTCTCCCAAAACAAAACTGTTTTAAAATTGTCCTTATATAACATAATAAATCCCTCCCTAAAACTAGTCGCTTTAACTCTGCAGCTAAGGGGTCATTTTAACCACAAAAATCCTGTCTTTTTCTTATAGTTTGACATCCAACACAGTGATGATATCACACTCTGCAGCCCTGAAGCTGCAACTTAAAGCTGCAGTGCTCATAAGGTTTAAACCCACTGGAGCATCTTAACACTAATATAGTCCAGGCACTCGAGCGCACAGGATTGGAGCATGCTAATGTTAATACTAGTGCCTCGCATATGTGAAGATAGGAGCTTTTTTATGTAGGCTGGTTCCTTTTAAAGTGGTTTTAACAGGTTGGCAGCAAAGAAAATGAGCACTTAATGCGCTGCAGGTAGATTAAACAACACTTGTTAAAGCGTGGAGTGAGAACAGAGATATTATAGACACTGAGGTGTATTAGCACTGCAGTTTTCTGTGGGTAAGTAGGAAAAGTAATTAAATCAGTGTCTTTGAAGACCAACGTCAATCTGGACTTGATGTTGAGGTGAAACAGGAAGCTAGTTTGAAACAAACGACTGTCTGAAATATTGTGCTGCAAAATCAGGAATAAGGAGCCCAAAAGATTGAACATCTGCACAGCTGCTGCGGCAGTTACATGGTTATCGGAGCTTCTATGTAACTGCTTTAATTTTCCATTTCCGGAGTCATGGTGATGTTTCATGTCCTGATGTTAGGTCTCCATCTTTTCTTTATGAGGCTTCTTCAGCAGCTGAAGAAGACCAGTATAATCTGTTTGAATCTGTTTGTTTTGTTCTCTAATCTCGATCGTCTCCACTTCCTGCTTTGAGCTCTGTGGCGTATAACGTCTCTTTATGCTCTGACTACATCTCCCAGAAGCCCCATTATTACTCACAGGCTGCAGGAGACCACGATCAGCGACCCGCTGCTGGAAAACCACTTTGACACTGAAATATGTCAATGGCACTCAAAGAGTTAATGAAACACTGTTAAATGAAAAACATGCAAAGCTCACGGTGCACTTCCATTTTACTCAAACAACCATTTGTCATTTGTCTCTAACCTGTCCGCTGGTAATTTTGGAGGCAGCTGCTCTGCTATGTTTCTGAATATTTTGCCGTCCTTTTTCTGTTCACACTTAATTTCACAGCCTATTTCAGCCAGTTCTCTGAACATTTGTGTTTTGATCTGCGCCTCTTCTCTGCTGTCACTGACTGTCTCCCAGCAGCTTCTTTTCACACTTTCAACCATGCCACTGTCTCATTTCAATCCCAGTCTGGGTTTCTGTTTTCACTTACCACTTTTCCCAGAAACTGTTTCTTTTGCCTTTTTTGACTGTTTTTCTGAAAGACTTTTTTTTTGTGAAAGTCTAAAGGAAATCACAAAATGCATGCTTCTATACTGTAATAAGAAAAAAATACAGCTCTTAATATTCTCAACCACAATATTTTCCGTTATTATCTTATCAGTTGATGCCAGATTGTTGAGGAATAATAAAATGGACACTCATCAAAGTCTCTGGAAGCAAGATGGGAAAAGAGAACAAGTTGTGTCGTATCTGCTACAAAAGTAAAGTATTAACATATATATATATCAGAGAAAACATGAGGTATTAAAGGAACTGTATGTAAGAAATATTAAGTATTTAAATTAATCATAAAATGGCCCTGATATGTCTCCAGACATTAAGAAATCATGTTCATTTCAAATACTTTTATCACTGACAACAGAAGTCCAGCCAGGATATTCTCATTTAAAAAGCCAAGTTGCAGCCCTCAACTGATGTTGATGTTGTCAAGTTGTGTTTTGGTCTGATGTACCACCCTCCACCCTATCTCCCAGTCACCAAGTCAGTAGTGCGTCATCATCCGGGTTGCTAGTTCTGCTCTAGTTACCACAGCTACAGTTACGAACATGTCGGAGTGTCTAACGTTACCAAACCTAAAAAGACCTCGTTATGAATCCGAAATATGTCGTGACAAAGTACGAAATAAAACAAGGATTTGTATAGGAGATGCCTTTGAAAGATGGAGATGGTTGAAAGTGGACAGGCAGCAGCACTTCTCACTGCATACCCCCGTCCATCCCCCGGGAGCTCTGCTCACTTTACCCCGTCCCTCCACAGCTCTCCTCCGGCACATTTTACTCTTCTAAGTGTCCATGGTGATGCCCAAGGTGGCTGCTTTTCATTCAGTGTAACACTTTCTGTTCCTGTTGGATCCTGCAGCAGAGCTGGCAACCTCTAGTCAGGGGAGAGGAAGAGGGGAGACACCGCTCTACAGTAATTTGAAAGTGACTGCAGTACCAGTTTTGGCCACAATCCTACATTCGGCTCCTTTAAATCTGTGCTGACAGTAGTTTGAAACCAGCTTTAAAACAGCTTTGAAGGGAAAGTTCATCCAAATATTACAAGAATACATCCTGTTATTTGTGATGTCTTTACAAGATATGAACAGATAAACGAATCTAGATATCGATAAATGACTGCTGGGTTCCAGAATATCCATTTCCGAGTTTTTTTTTCCACCTGTACGGATGTCATGAGGACTGATATTTTGGTACAAAGTCAAAGTCAAAACTCTGAAAATGTGACAGTACAGTATCGCAGGTAGCATCAAGGCTCAGACTAAAGTCATACCACGTGATCTACCTTATTTTTTTCCCCTGATGATGCTACTTTATGAATGCTGAAATCAGCAGGACGAGCGCTCGCTAATGTTAGCTTGGTGCAGGACTGCTGCTCACCGGCTGCTGACCTTTAATTTTGTCCTGATTTTGAATCGGTTATCGAGAACGGTGGGATTTCACTCATTGGTATCGACTGATAAAATTCATGTATGTTGACATCCTTACTGCTACCAACAGAGGGGAAGAGATTTTAGTTTGACTGGCATCTCTTTCCAGAAACTCTGCTCCCATTACTCTGATAATCCAGACGTCACTGTGAGACTGTTCTGTGGATTAGCCAGGTTTTTAAATGTAATTATTTCAGCACTTTGTTTTGTATTTGGTCGGACCAAGCCTTCAAGTTCCAGCCCCAGTTTAATGAAGCTTTAAGCCTAAAGTTCAAAGGTTTAAACGGCCTTCCTTCGCTCTGTTGCATGGCCATAATTTTTCAGCTCACCAGGAAGTAGCTGATGTTAGCCGGGGGGACAGTTGCCATGCTGGCATGCGGTGTAGTTCAACACCTCCTCGACAGCCTGCGGGGCATCAAACCACCGCCGCTGGGGGTGACTCGCTCCACACCACATGGCGGTGATCTGCTGTGACCCCACCTGTCTGTTGGATCTCTGGTCAGAACTGACACAGAGGGGAATAAATCCCAGGAAATAGCTGCACATGCTTTCTGGATTTTGCCATCAAGTACACAGAGCACTTTTCACTTCTAATGGGATTAGTGTGATATTTTGTCATATCGCGAAGGGAGGCAACGCTCACACACTGCTTTCCTTAAGACGAACGTCCTAGAGACTAGCTAATGGCGTCATCTCCGCCTGTGTGAATTTAAAAAACTCCCTGGATGGGCACATTTTGTTTGATGAGTCTAATCCCTTGACTAACAAAACAAAGGTGTAACATTTAACTGCTGAGGATCAGTGTGTGTGTGTGTGTGTGTGTGTGTGTGTGTGTGTGATGGTGTACATAAACCCATCTCTCTCAATCCCACACAGGCTCCTAATCCCAGAGGATCAAGTGTAACCAGGCTGGATGTGTGACTGGGCGGGAGCCAGCGGGATGCTTTAGGTTCTGGTGAGTCACACCATGATGCCTCCAACAACCAGAACGTTCTGCTTTCTGTAACCTTTCTGCTGCTTTTGATTCAAACACGCTGCTTATCTGCATTCAAAGGCTTCTGTTTTAAACACACAATCTGTGCTTTTCATCATCGCTCTGCATCCGCGTCTTTGTCCTACATTATTCATGACTTCACCAGTGAGATTTTGACTGATAAATGGGATAAAAACCCAGATGTTTATGCAGGAATGTCGGGTTTGTGTGCAGCCATGCATGGCTTTTACAGTAAACATCTGTGGGAAGGCTTTGCATGCACGTATGCTTCATGTATGCTTCACAAAGAAGTGGTACTTGTCACAGTACAGTAGGCATAAAATGAACTGAGCAGGAACCAGCAGAACTGACAGGATTTCTAAATCAGAGCGATCAGAGCAGTGAGTAATGTGTTTTTTTTTGTATTTGACTGTGAAGGTCTCATTTTACTACCACATGCTCATATTTAACAAACACCAGATATGTGGATGATGTCTCCTTTAGAGACAAAATCTGTCTTATTTAATTTTCTGATATTCTTCACAATTAGGTGTTAGCATAATCTTAGTTGATGAGTCATTCTGGTTTTATTTTTGGCGTTTCTGCTCATTTTGAGTCATATTTCATGACCCACTTTCACCAAAATCACCACTTTTTCTCCAGATTCTGTTTGTTTTGCTCTCTAATCACGATCGTCTCCACTTCCTGCTTTGAGCTCTGTGATGTATACTGTCTCTTTATGCTCTGACTACATCTCCCAGAAGTCCAAAAATCACTCACAGGCTGTCTGAGACCAATCTGCGATCCACTGCCAAAAACACTTTCACATATTATGTCAACTAAGATTTACATATCTATTATCTGTTTATGTCTGCTTGTCCATCCAGCTCATTCTCGTGATCAAAATATCTCAGGAACACCTAAAAGGTGCTGTTTGTTCAAAGTTGGACTCAATGATTATTTAAGAAGGGGTGGAGGTGTTGCTGCTTTTTTTGCCCAAAACTCAAGAATTCATGTCAATTATGACAATTTTCCACAAATGCTTTACAGTATGAGTGATTAAGTGGTAACATTTTGGACAGAAATGGTTGTGCACTGTAACTTGATTAGTTGGTGGACAGATACGAGGCGATAACTTTAGTTTGTGGTTTAACTTATGGACACATTTCTGACAAACAAGATTTAAACTGGTGCTTTTGTGTGATTCTCTGTTTTGAGTCTTAGTCGACTAAGAATTTCATCATATTTTTTTTGGCGTTGTCATTTAGAAGAAGACGAAGTAGAGGAAGAAGAATTCCTTTTAATCCTTCAGTGAGGGAACTTTAAATTTAAACTCTGTTAGTATTTTTTTTAGTTACACATTAACATTAATTAAGTTATGAAACACACATGCATTAGTGGGGAGGTGTCAGAGTGAGGAGGCTGCCCTATATTCAGGTGCCTCGAACAAATGTGCCTTGCTCAAGGGCACCTCAGCAGTACCCAGAAGGAGGAACTGAAGCCTTTCCAGCTGCCAGTCCACTCTCCAGACTTGGGCTGATCTGGATTTGAACTACGACTCTCAAGTTCCCAGCCCAAGTCACTACAGACTGAGCTAATGCCACCCCCAACAACATTTAATGTTGTGTGACTGCTCTCATTAGCGCACTGTTTATGTTAAATTATGTGTTGAATCCCACTCACACCCATGCTAAGTACGTATATCTACGTCATATCAGCTTTGGCACCTCTTGATAGGCACTTTGTAATTGCAAAGCACTTACATGAATCATGTCCTTGAACACTCAAAAACAAAACCCTGAAGAAAGCTACACCAGTTTGAGTCACAGACCCTCTACCTTCTCATTATTATCGTCATCATCATCAGGATTTCCTGTTTTTTTTCTATTCGTACCTCAGCTGCAGAATAGCTGTAAATTTGGTGCACTTGCCAAAAAAAAAAAACACCACCTGGTGATTGTTCTTTGACGCTCCGCTGCCAGAATGTGTCACCATGTGAAGTCTGTAGTCCTTTTTACTGAGATGTATGACTTTCACTGTTAAGCCTCTGTGTGTGTGTGTGTGTGTGTGTGTGTGTGTGTGTGTGTGTGATTTACATCATCATGGATTCAAACCTCCAGCTGGAGCACCTGTAGTCAGGGCTCAGTGATAATCCAGGGAAGAAGAAGAAGAGGGAGCGAGGCGTGTGCTGGGAGCCGATCCCATGGCTGTGAAAAGACACAAAAAGCCAAGAGATATAATTTGATGTTGAAACATGCTGGTTAGGCAAATTCTTTCTTTTTATTAAATTTCACAGAGATTACAGTTTTGATCTCATTCACGGCATTGCGTCTCAGTCCATTCACCGGTGGCAGCTTTGAAGTTGGAGAGAGAGATTTAAAGGCGAGGCAGGTATCGGCTAACAGGGCCTCTCTAAGCCTGTGACAAAAAAGACAGAGTGAGACCTCCTGATCCACAGGGACAGGAAAGTAGGCCAGGCTGGTGTCAGACTGCTGCGAGGATCAGGAGCACTGCAGTTGTTGACTTGTAATCAAACTTTCTTTTCACACTCAAGAATCTCAAAGCGAGAGATTTAAAATATTTCTCACAAACAGGCATGTAGGTCATATTTTTAGCTTTCTAGCTGCGTCACACAGTGCCATCCAGAACCAGCCAGCCTTTCTTTTCATCATATTTTTTTTCTGAGGGATGGTGAACTCTTCACCCACCTACTCCATCAAACGCAGACACATGAGAGGAAGTGGCATATAAAATCCTACAGACAGCCTAATAAGCACAAGACACTAATATCATAAACTCACTACAGATACATGAGTCACTACAGGAGTGTTATGGTGATACAAAAGGAGACATAATTTCTCATTTTAGGATGGGGGAAAGATATATTTACAAAGACGTCCAATGCGCATATGCTTTCTCAGACTGAAAGATGTGTTTACGCACAGCTCCATCATGAGCGCACAGCTCCATCATGAGCGCCTTCTTGTAGGCGACACCAAGCAAATCCTACCAGGGGAGACTCATCCTTTCTGAGTGATTAGACCAGTAAACCAAACGCATGCCAGCCATTTCATTTGACTAATTTGCAATTAGGAAGCTCTTTGTGTGTTGACAAACTGATGACCCTGAGAGAGACAGAGGCACCAAAACAGCCAGGAGACAACTGAGGCTCGTCACGTGTTTGTTCGCCCCCACTCCGGGAGTCCTGCCCGATAGCATCGCGAGTTATAATCAGACGGCGAATCACGGGAGCAGCCCACGATGCCGACGCGCGCACAGTCCGGCCGTGCCTGGGATTGGGCGGAGTGGCTGCGGACGGAGTCACAGGATTGGTAGAGTTGAGCGCCAAACTTGTTGACTCATAACCAGAGCAGCTCCTCTCCATCCTTCTAGGCGCGGAGCTGTCCAGGGTTCAGCGGTGCTGAAACTGCTTCCGACGCGCCGTTGGAGTAAAACATTTCCTCTGTTTTGAAAGTTAAATGCGCTTTGGTTTGAGTGTCACTTGACGGGATATTTATCCACCGTCTTCCGCTCCAAGAGCGCAGCGAAGCCGTTTAACTTGTTCGTCGATCGTACAGAGGAGTCTCCGAGGCGCAGCCATGGCTTTCATGGTGAAACACATGGTGGGAGGACAGCTGAAGAACCTGACGGGCGGACTGACGGAGGAGAAACCCGAAGCGGAGAAATCAGACGCCGCCGCGCAGGGGATGACTCAAGAGGAATTTGAACAATATCAGCAACAGTTAGAGGAGGAAAAGTAAGTAAGCGATGAATGATTATGTGATGAAAAACCTGCGCAGCTGCACATTTAAAAAGCGCTGCGGTTTAGTTTCCTGTTTGTGCGAAGAAATGGCGAGCAGAGCGCTCCCAGTGCGCCGTGCGCTTTTTTACGCATCAATGCAAATATCACGGGCGCGCCACACACAGCTGCTCCTCTCGCCCAGGGAGCTCTGCGTCTCTTTGCTTCGGCAAAGTGTGCAGCTCCGTTTTTAATTTGCGATTCCTGGAATCTTCCACGGAAATGTCCACAGGGATTGGTGCCTGGAGCGAAACACGATGCTGCTGAATGTGTGCGCGGCTGAATAATGAATCAGACGGTGTGGTAAATAAAGCAAAATATTTAATTTCGATATTATCAGAATGCAAACAGCCAACAGTATGAACTCATGTTATTTGATTTAGTTTGAAAAGATGGTTCAGATTCACTAAAAAAACTGGACACATTGACTTTAGAGTGGGATGGCGTCTATTGTAGGTTTAAAAATACATATTTAGCTGTGAACCATTTAAATACTTTGTCACGCTTTATTATTAATCCCGAGGGGAATTCAAGTGAAAAGTTCTTTAACATTCTTTACATGTTAATGAGTCTTACTTTCCGTGTTGTGGTGTTTATCTCCTGGAGGACACCAGAAGGTAACTACAAGGTCATTTAGCACACAGAGTTCAGCCAAGGGACAGCATCTCACTATTGATTAGTGTGATGTTTCCCTCAGAGCAGGACTCCACATCACATATCAGATGTGCTCCATCCTGGTCATAGAGTCATATTAATAAAGTGGGATAAATAATTCAGACCTGAGTTTTACAGAGAAACTTCATTTGTTATGTTTAGCTCACACAGATTATGTTATATATACAGATTATAAAGACCAGTCCCTGACTCAGTCCCATCAACATGTGAGGAAGTGCCTCACAGCACCGTGTTGTAGATATTTTAAGTGGGAAGTGAGGTCCTAACACGCCACAGGAGGCATGGTGAGATGCTTAACGCTCTGCCGTCATAATGTGACCTTCAGTAGAAGTGAGTTATTAGTCAGAGGTGCTAAACATGAGCATAGATCACAGAGGAGCCCATGCTGCTCAGATTAAAGCAGAATGCGGTTCGGAGGTTGCTCACACAGCATGTCACATGAAGACATTTTATCACCCTGAACACAGTGACCCTCCCGGTCATCTGATGCCCTTGAGAGGGGAAGACTCAAAGCTCTGCTCACTGACTGCAAGTGTGCGCTGCTGAGGCCTGTCCGCCATCCTGCGTTCGGCCTCCTCATGTTAATTTAAAGTGAACTCAGGCTCACAGGGAGAGCACCACGAACGCTGCATCTCCAGATAAACCAACCTTCCTCTGACACATTAGGTCCAAATACTCTGCAAACCGCCCCCTCCATATATGCGCCGTGCAACCTCTGCCTGCCTGACTAATAAAATGTGGTCTCTTGCAACTCGTTTGATGTTTGGCTTCAGGCCATACAAGCAAGTTTGTTAAGCATCCTGTCATGTTGTTGACTCATGATGTTCATGCCATTTCAGCAAAAAAAAAATTACAGTTGACGAGGAACAATCATGAAGCACACTGAAGCCATACATTTTCCAGTGACATTGAGTGTCTGCAGCCCACAGTCTGCCCTCTGCTGGAGGCCTCTGGATGGTTTACAGGAGACATCCCCAACATCAGGTTCCTGCAAGAAACATTAAGAGCCCTAAAAGTGCCTCAGTACTTTGCTACATGTATAATCATCTTCCTTAAGGCGATTATGACGATGGTTGTAGTGTCATCTTTCATTCCTCACATGGTTGGCTTTAAACTGCACGTTTAGCAAAGACAGCCGCGAAGCTCTTTTGTGGATTTCCGGCTGAGGCATTAGGGAGGCGGAGTACAGTGAGGAAAATCCAGGATGTGTCGACAGCTGAAGGTGGAGGAGTGGTACAGAGGCTGCAGATAGTAGGTTACCTCGAGTAGTCCACATCCCAAGAAGACTAAAACCCCTCAGAGGAGCTAGACTGACACGATGCTGCATCTCTCCCTGTTTTTTTTTTCTCCCCCTCACAGCATAAATGCTGCTGTTCCACCTCCTGCTGGCTTTACTCTGTAGAGTTAAGAGGAGACATGGGAACACTGAGCTCCAAGGCCTCCAAGCATCTAAATCCCTGTGATGCTCTTAAAGCAAAGATGCACATGTTGATTTAGTTGATTTTTCAGATACTGAGGGATATTTCTTCCTTAAATAGCTGGAGTCAGGAGTTATTTATGTTATTTTCAAGCTTCCAAAGCAGTTGGTTAAATAATAAATGTCCTCGTCAGCTTTGATTGGAGTCAATCTTGCATGTTCAGTGAAACTGAGATATTCAATAAAATTGTGCAACAACAACAAAAAAAATCCATCTTTTCTTGCAGACAAGAACGAGAAGCTAGTTTTGCCCAGAAGAAAGCAGAGAGAGCCACAGTTAGAAGCCATTTCCGGGACAAGTACAGACTACCAAAGGTAAACTAATCCCGCTTTTATAAAGACAATTCATCTTTGGATTGAAGTCACATTTTTGTAGAAACTCACACATCCTTGCAGCTCTGGTGCTATATTCCCATCAACGATTTGCTCTGTCCTGTCTGGTGTCCACCTCAGAACGAGATAGATGAAACCCAGATCCAGCAGGCGGGGGACGACGTGGTTTTGCCCACAGAGCTGGCCAAGATGATCGCCGAGGACAACCAGGAGGAGGCGCACAAGCAGTCAGTGCTGGGCCAGCTGTCCAACATCCAGAACGTGGACATCGACCAGCTGAAGGACAAAGCCCAGGCCACACTGGAAGACCTCAAAAAGCAGACGGAGAACTGCAGTCTCATGTGATCTGGCCAGCGCTAAGTCCCAGGAGTTTTACTCGTACAAATATTTTTGAGAGGCAGAGCTGCTCTGGAGGTAGACGTATTCTTGTTGCTTTGGGGGAAGTCTGTGCAGAGATAATAATCTATACTAGCAAGTCATGAATGTCTGCTCATTGAGATCTAACCAATGAGATTATTTCTGCCTTGAAAGCAACTCCTCCTCTGAGAAATATTATCTCTATTAAATCCTTTACTCCCTTCTTTCCCTCGCCTCCCTCGCTCTCTGTACCTCAGTGATAATGCAGTACAATCCTGCAGCAGACGGTTTCAGGTGTGTGTTTGTGTGTCTGCAGGTTTTTCATTGCTTCCAAACACAGCAAATGATTTCACTAAAGAGCACAAGCACCTTCAGATCAGCTGCTTGGTGGCAATGAAAACACACACAACACACACTCAGAGTCTGGGAAGTTTGGCCATTAATTAATGGAAAGATGGAGCCATTTGTGAGGTTGTTTATGGTCCATGTATAAAAGCACAAAATCATTTCAGAGTAAAAATTGAGTCATTTTTTTGTCTTAAGTAGCTTACTTATGTTGGCCCCGTGGTGCCCTGATTAAAGCTCCCTGTCAGCTGCATTAATCTTAGTTTTAATCTTTTTTTCCTTGACATATCGCTATAAAGTCTCGTACTTCAGTGTGCCTTGGACGTCCGTACAAGGTTGTCTCCTCTAGAGCTCCAATATCTGTAAGCTACTTTTTACCAAGACAGCGCTTCTTGTTTGTTCGTTTCCGCTGCAGATTTCTTACTTTTAGCTTCATCGAAAGCAACAAATAATCTGAGAGCAGGCAGAAAGTATGTGCTGCACTCTGTATGCTGAAAGCGTGTACAATAATTTAATCTACATGGGGAGTAAATCTGTGTTTGTGCTGATTTAAAATAAAAGAAAGCTGCTCAGATGAGAGAAATGTAAATGCTTTAGAAGTTGCCAAAGCACAAATGGCACAAACATGTCCAGCTGTGTAAATGTGGCGTGAATTTAAATCCACATACAGGTATTTATGTTGTGTAAGATGTACATGTATCTGCTGTTTGCCTATATAGCGGGTCATTCTTCGCTCTGTTCTCATCACCTCGCTGGGTCTCGTAGTGTTGTCAGGTGACCTTTGACCCGTCCTCCATCTCATTGACCCCTGCATCTCATGGTGCCGTTTCGTGCTGGTGGATTTGTGTTGTTTAGTCGATGTGATGCGTCAAGTGGTGTCTTTTTAAAAAAGAAAACAACAAAAAGTCGTAGTGTCACAGTATTCTATGTGGCTTGTAGCCAAGCGTCCAGGCTGAGGGTTGTTGTTGTTGTTATTACATCCATATACACAAAATTTTAACTGCATTTGATTTTTAGTCGCTGAGGGTGATGTCAGCGTTTATGTCATATCTGCCCCCACTTTCCTTTATGATTAGAAATGTTTTATTTTAAAGGAAATGTGGGCAGCAAGTGACACTTTTCTTCAAGAGGAGCAGTGAAACATTTCAGTGCAGTCGTTGTCGTGTGATGGATGAACAATATATTCATATTTCAATAATATATAAATCAGGAAAAGTTGCAATAAGTCCTTTTGAATAGCGCTACTAGAATCTGTCATGTTTGATCATGAGACAATATTAATAACTGGAACAGAAGCCATAACTAAAATTTGCTTTGTATGAGTGTGTTTGAATGGAAATAATAATCCAATAACTCAATAATAATATGAATAATATAACATAGAAAATGTATTTTTGGTGTCGTCATCCTGTGAAGCTGATTTTTCAGGAAATGGCTGCCATGACACACAGTTTCTTCTCGTTCTTTGTTCGACAGTACCTCTATCTTTCTGTCCCTGAAAATATTTCAGTGATTTTTTTTCCGTTTTAAATGCAATAAACTAATTTTTAGGATAATGAACTTTATTCCTGGTCTGTGTGATTTTTGCCCAGAACACCAGGTGGAGACAGAAATACACTCAGGGGCTGCAAATTATTGATTGATTGACATGTCAGTAATGTTTTAGCATTAAAATACATTTCCAAACATCCTCATCAGTGATAGAATGAGTTAGAATGAGATAATCCACATGTACCGACGTGTGGTAAAAGAAATATGTGCATGTTTGTTTGTCCACTCTGTGGCCGTTTTATTAGGTACACCTGTACAATGTGTTAATGTAGCTGTGTATCGTATTAACTCTTTGACGTACAAATCTGTCTTTTAAAATACAATACTTGAGTGTCATAAAGGTGTGTGTGTATATATACTTCTTTCTTTTTTTCCACAGCAGGGACAAAAAAGCGCTCTCACACAGCCTGTGAGTAATTTTTGGGCTTCTGGGGGATGTAGTCGGGACATAAAGAGACGGTATACGCCACAGAGATCAAAGCAAGAAGCGATCGAGATTAGAGAGCAAAACAAACAGAATCTGGACAACAATGGAACAAGGTAAAAAACATTTTTTTTCATGATGAAATAGAGAGTCTCTTCTTTCATTTGAGCTATTCACTGTTTTCGGAGACATAGTATAAAATATTCTGTGCATCATGAAAGATGACTCAAAATGGACAAAAACACTGGAACAAGGCACTGGGTTTTAAAAAAGGGCTGGCACTCATTCAGTTAAAGATAAAGTGTGTGGGTTCTATCAGCAGAAATGATATGATATTTATAACTATGTGTGTTATCACCTAAAAATGAACTACTGTGTTTTCATTAGCTTAGCATGAGGCGATGAGCAGGTCCTCTTCAACATCAAGACCAAGGATAGCAATTTTAGAGTCGTTACCGAATGTGGAGTAGATAATATTTAGCAGACACCTAACATTAAAGAATGTAAATCTCCCTGGAATAAATCCAGTTTGATCATGGTGGATTATGCTGGTTATATATTTGTATCTATTTTCAAGAATTTTAGTGAATACTTTAAAGTCACAGCCAAGGAAAGCAATTGGTCGGTAAGAAGATGGGTTTGTTTGTTCTTTGCCTTTCTTCAAAATCAGAGAGATATTGGCTGAATATAGTTGATGATTTCCATTTAACAGGAGTGAAGCGGGCCTGAACTAAACATGTATGTGATGTTGTCACATACACATACATGTTTAGTTCAGGCACTGTGAAGGCCACATAGGTGGGCACTAGGGGTCCTTAGTAAACTATGATACACAGGAAGTAGAGTCTGTTTACAGATTGAATTTTCTCAAGTTACAGACAACTCCTGACTCAAATGAGAATAGTAATAGTGTAGCCCATCTTATTAAATGTCTGTTATTTGAGAAATGGTCAAGTTTGTGTCATTTACTGGCTGCATTTCAGTGCCCCATTCACTCCTGTTAAATGGATATCATCAAGACAAATATCATCAGAAACACTCCAGATGACTCCAAAGTGAAACGGGTGAGTAAATGGCAGTATTTTATCCCAGAAATAAGGTCCAATTTCTAAAAAAAAAAACAAAAACAAAAAAACAGCACTTTCCCTTTAAGCTATTGGTTATTTTATGTCATCTGTTGTCATGAATTCTGGTGTTTCTGTTCAGCATGACACACAGACCTGCTGTGTGTCTGTTGCTTATTCTCTGCATGTTTTAGATATTGAACAGCAGTTTTCTGTCATATATTGTAGACCTCGGGTCGGGCATCCATCTGGTTTTGTGGAGTTTGTGCAGCACTGGCACAGCCTCTCAGTGGGGGCAGACTTATAGTTACCATTTGAATGGCAGGAAAGCCTGGGCTGTTGGTAGTTCTCAAGTGTGGTGTGAAAGGAGATAGCTGTAAAATATATTGATGCTGAAACCCCTCTCTATTGATCGGCCGCAATGCATGGACAATCTTCAGCCTGGAGAGACACTGGGCCACTGCATGGCCAAGCTGACACAATTGGGGTGAAACGGTCCAGAAAATACTATTCTCTCCCTTTCTCTTCTATCAATCGGGGCTTAAAACTGTGCAGAATGAGAGGCAGGACAGAGTGGAGGGTGGGGGGCAGGAGGAGGAGTGACAATTAGGGAGAAAACTCTCAACATGCCAGGCAGTTATCGCAGAGGTTTCCTCCTGCATGTTTGTGGCTAAAAAAGAGCATATTTGTTTTTCCGCGCTGAAAAGTTGGAGCAGTGAATTTGCAGATGTGAGCTTCTTGCAAAGGAATGCAAGAGGCTAACCCCCAACCTAACCTAACCTAACCTTCCCCCTTTCACTTGTGTTTGTGCTGCAAGACAAGAGTAGATGAGACCACACAGATCCTGGGTTTCATGCATGGACTATCATAAACATTTCTATCTCGTCATGTACGGAGAGGATTTGTGCGCAGAGCCTGCAGGCCTGGAAATGGGTCCCACGGCTCCTCAATGACGACCAATCGGTGGCCAGGGTTGTAAATGAGAGAGAGACAGACGTGGAGAGAGAGAGAGAGTGGGGGGGAGGAAAACTTTTCTTTCTTTTTTTCGACAGAAGGAGGGGTGTTGTGGGGAAATGCTCGGCGGACCGTGAAGCGTAACAGCAAGGAGAGAAGAAGGACAAAGACGCACATAGCGGCACAAAATGCGACAGACAGAAACCTCTTCCAACCTAAACTAAAGCAGCAGCGGAAGATGGACGGATGTTAAAAGTGGAAGAAATCTGCAGAAAGACGAGTCGGCAACCGACAATGGCCAGAAAGATGAGTTCAAGTGTACAAACTGAGCTGCGGACAATAACTTGTGGTTGGTAACTTCGGAAAGTCCTGCGGCGCGTTTCACCTCAGATCTGCACCGGTGACATGGAGAAGAGCAGGGCTGCAGTTTGGTGGATTATTACCTACTTTTGAACGGACTGTTACTGCGCGTTCCCTTCTTTTTCTGCTTTTGCAGCCACGCGTGGTGATTCCCTGAGTCAGATCCACTAACTTCACCAGGAGGAGGAAAACTTCACTTACGAGTTTGGGATCATTTCTGAAGGACTAACTAGTTGGTTGCAAAACGCATGTATGGAATACTTATGAAGTGCAGACTGTCGGCTACATTGTCCCGGTCCTAATGTGCTGGTGGAGAAAGTTCACGTCATCCATCCAAGCATGAAATGTTGGTGCAGCGCCCTGGCACTTCTCCCGTGGGTGCTGGTGGCCTTAGATGCCCAGCTAATCTGCTGGCAGGCGCTCCTTCGGTGCCACGAGGAGCCCGAGTGCGACCTCGCGTACAACCAGTACCTGGCAGCCTGTGACGGAAACATCAGGGGGACGAGGAGGCAGTGTCCGAGCCACTGCATCAACGCGCTCATACGGCTCAACCACACGCGCAGCGGGCCGGATCTGGAAACCTGCGACTGCGCGCAAGACCTAGAGTGCCTCGGTGCCAAGCGCGCCATAGAGCCGTGCCTCCCCCGCAGACACCCGAGCGACGCTGGGGGGATAGGGTGCATGGAGGCCCGGCAGCGCTGCGAGGAGGACAGTAACTGCCACACCTCCCTCACGGCCTACTTGTCATACTGCGGGCAGCTGTTCAACGGTAGGAAGTGCTCCTCCAAGTGTAAAGCCACCATCCAGCAGATGCTGTTCATCCCAAACGGCGTGCTGCTGAACCGCTGTGTTTGCGATGGGGTGGAGAGGCCTTTCTGTGAAGTGGTGAAGGAGAACATGAGCAAACTTTGCTCCATAGGAGACCACATTGTTATTGCAGACCAGCCTGAAGTGGATGACATCTACGAGGATGAAGACTATGATCCAAAGCAGGACAGAGAGGAGGCAAATACTGAGCCCAGCTCTGCTTCCCAGAGGTTTCCCAGCTGCTTTATGCTCCTGTTTCTTCCTCTAGCATGGATATTGACCTGAGACAATGGCTACTTGTTGGATTTATACATGACAGGCTCTCTGTTCATTAAAGCCAAGAATATATGAAATCAGTGACTTGATCTGAGACTTCAACATGGCATTGGTTTCCTGGCACAGGACTCAAACCAGGTCTGCAGGGAACCAGGCTTCCCTGCCACTCCATAACAGTTGCAGGATGACAGCAGTGATTTGTGTGTTCTTTCCAGAACCGTACAGCACATCTCACTCACTCAGGAAAACTGTTTTTTTTTAACAAAAAGAAAGGAAATGTTCACACAGACAGCCTTACTGCGCTCTGAGTGACCTGCAGGCAAACGTACCTCCAGGTGATGACCCGTGCTGGACTTTGTTGCAGGGCATTGCCAAGCTGAGTGCCTTTAAACAGCTCCTGTTTGTTAGGTTTCAATGGTGCTTGGGAGTGTGGCTTTATTAAGACCTTAGACAAACATTGGACCCATCCAGTCTCTGTTTGCTCTGCTCTCCATTTCAGGGGCCTCTGCATTGTTGCAGCAACCACACTTCAAATATTTGTGGGAACAGTCAAAGGACAGGCGAGGGTGTGGGATCAAGTACTGAAATTAAGTGAAGCGCCTCTCCAGCGCTCTGTCTGGGGCCCTTCCCCCATGTCAGATTGTTTTATTGAACTTTTCCTGAGACGCCCTTCCTCCTCTCTGCCCCCTTTCACGCCTTTAAAAGACCCCTGTCGTTATTACTGCTTTCACACTGAAGCAACTGTTGCTGGTGTGGATAGGTCAGCATGTTCCACCTGGAGTTTATCCTGGTTTTACGCTGCCTGGCTCTGTCATGTATGAAGGAATATGATTAGAAACAAACCGTGTGAGCAGTTGCAATATATTTTCTTGAGCTCATCTAACAAAAAATACATTTTAGGAATATTAACGGTGCCGTGTGTGGTGGTGAAACACCTCCCGTGTGCTAAGCGTGTGGGAAACTACGGTGGCTGACAAGTTAACGTGAAAACAGGAATGATCCTACTGTATCTAGAGCCGGTGTTTTTTGTTTGTCCTGATAAACAGCTCATCTAAGGTAACAGAAACACAATTATCCCTATTTCCAGATAGGTATAGACTTCAAAAAACATACTTATTAACTCTTTGGGTGCCAATGATGGAAATATACATCATCTAAAAAACAACCCTCGAGTGCCAGTTATGTATACAAATCAGTGTTTTTTGCAGCTGGCACATGGGGGCGCTCTCATGTATCCTGTGAATTAAGGGTGGGAAAAAATATATTATGATACTTTTTCTTCTGATGTAGATTTTTCCGCCCAAAACGGAAACGTGTAAATATGTGTGTACATATATACATACATATGTATGTACATACTGTGTATACAACTTGTATTTTAAGCTGCATTTTAAATCTCTCTGTGTAGAATATCACAATATATCGCAATAATGACTCAAGTATCGCAATACATAATGTATCATGAAGTCCTTGCCAATACCCATCCCTACTGTGAATAATTTGGGGGCTTCTGGGATTTGTAGTCGGAGCATAAAGAGATGGTACACACCACAGAGATCAAAGCAGGAAGTGGAGACGTCGGGATCAGAGGGCAAAACAAACAGAATCTGGGGGGAAAAAAAGTGGTGATTTTGGTGAACCTAATATAAAACCATGGAAGAAGGTTAAAAACAAACATTTTTTCATGATGAAATAGAGAGTCTCTTCTTTCATTTGAGCTATTCAGTGTTTTCAGAGTCATAGTACAAAATATTTTGTGGGTCATGAAATATGACTCAAAATGTCCAAAAAACGCTGGCACAAGGCACTTTAGTTTTTTAAAAAGGGCTGGCACTCAATGAGTTAATATTACCGTCAGTAACACCAGCTGATTCTGGGCCTTATTGAATCTCCAGTGTTGTTGATGAAAACATCACAATGTGACAACAGGAACAGCAGCATATTCAGTAGTCTGGGTTGAATGTATGTCGATTATTTTTCCATTAAAGGTGTACGAGGCTTAACGTAGAGCGCTTTTAACATGCAGGACTGTCACGATGTGATTTTCTGAAGACAAAATGCAGAAGAAACTAAGAGATTGACTTTCCTGTATTTTGTAGGATGTTGTGTTTCGGAAAATATCTTGACATTAGTTTTTGTTTGCTTTGTACATCTACCAAGCAGTGATAGTACAGGGATTCAAACAAGCAGCCTTTCAGTATTTCATTCATTATTCCATATTGATCTGTTTAGGAAAAAGGGACAGTTAAAAACAAGGTTTTTGTTCGTATTGATCATTTGTGCCTTCTCTACTTGCAGTTGTGTCAGAACTAATCCTTTTGTCTAGTTATTAAGTGTTGCTAAATGTTAAATTATGAAGTTAGAATATGAAGAATGTGTATATATTTTACAATTATATGCAGTAAAATAAGCCTGCCCACGCTCACTTAAACACACTCAGTACACAGACGAAGCTCAGACCATGACATGAATTAGAATTTTCGGGTTTTTCATCCTATCTTGTGGGATCGTAGCAGTAAACACTTCAGAGCAGTGTCTTTCCATACGGGAGGGTGAGTTTTATAATAAAATGTGTATGAGCTAAAGCTGTGTCATGATGTGATTTGTCCACAGAGAGATCAAGACAGAAAGTAAAAAGACAAGTTTAGTTTTTAAGTAGCGCAGCGATACTTCCGAAATATTTATGTGCAGCATCTGAAAGCCAAAAAAAGCAGATGTTATTGTTTGAAAATGTCATTCTCAAGGCAGCGAAGTAACTCCAAAGTAAGCACTGAATGTGGCCATGTTTCACTGTCTAATATTTAAGGGATTAGGTCAGTGTAACTGAAACCTGGTGAGGAATTTTAAGAGTGTAGCTGTTGAGCAAAAAGACAAATTTGGGTTCTTCGTACAGTTTGGACTCAAGTTGTACTCAAACCACCGTGATCAGTAGAGAAGGAAGACTACAGCGTATTCACAATCCTTGCTAATGACCAAAACTCTAGTGAACCAACTGTTTGAGAGAAAGCAGCCATTTGGGGCTTGTTCCACACTTCCTTTGGTATTTACAAGTCATTAACAAACTGTAAAAGAGCTGTTTAGCATGTAGGTGTGTGAGGCTACACCTGCTCTGCAAATGCAACTTCAGTCACGTCCAAAAGCGTAGTGAGTAGAAACTGAACAAACTGAGAGAAAAAAATGTTTTTCTAGGTGAAGAAGAGACAGATTTTATCAAACCTCCCTTCAAGCTTTTCGTCAGACTTTTCTGTTCCTGGATTCAGTCAGAGGTGTTTCATTTCTGCACATCAAATGTTTCTAAGAAGGATTGCATGACAAAACAGACCTACAGGTGATGCGTAAATATATGTTTGTTAGTGGCAGGTGGCAAATTTCAACATTTCTACGCCTGGAGAGAAGTTCTGCACAGCTTCTCCTGATTTTTCGTCCACCACAGGAATCCTCCATGCACTTCCAGCAGCTCTATCGTGTCGTAAAAACAGTGAGATTGAGAAACGAGCGGCCTGCAGCGAACAGTACACGACTCCCTCCAGTTTAGTTGGATTGTCTTTGGTCCAATCTGTCTTAACCACTGCCATGCATTTTAAAGTCCTCCAACATAACCACCCCATCCCCTTCAAATCCACCCCCCAACCCCGATTCTGGGAGCCAAATCAAAACAAACAGGAGCAGAGCAGCCTTGGGGAGGGAACAGGGGGATACAGAGGCAGCTCTGTGCTGGAGCTCATTTTCTAAATTATCTTTATTCAACATTTCTCTGACAAACCCCCTCCCCTTCGCTCTCCTCGCTGCTCCAAAGTGGGAGTGACCCGGGGATTTAGGAGGCTCTTGTCTCTCGTAGGTACAATGTTCCATTCATGACAGCCATCCAGCCACAGTGAATGGCTGACCTGCTCTCTGTTTTCAGTGCATGGGGGTGCCGGAGTCAAGGGCACCCAGTTCCCTCAGGTCTAGAACATGGAGACCCCTCTTTATGGGTGATGCTGATGCCAACACTGCTGTCCCATTAACAGTATCAACAGAGGCGGAGAAAGAGAGAGGGAGCCTGGAAGGGGAAAGGGCATTGTTGTTGGCAGTGTTGTTGGAGCTGCAGCAAAATAGAGGCCAATTAAAGCCACAATGCCGTAGGTTGTGGTTTGGGAGAG
This sequence comes from Synanceia verrucosa, assembly GCA_029721515.1. Lineage (NCBI taxonomy): Eukaryota > Metazoa > Chordata > Actinopteri > Perciformes > Synanceiidae > Synanceia > Synanceia verrucosa. The sequence goes on from CM056549.1 coordinate 6,307,600, forward strand.
GAGGCTGAGGGGTGTCCTGGAGGTTCAGAGAGGTGGCTTAAGGTTTCCATTTCCCTTTCTGGGTTACATTACTGTTAGGATGTTCAGTTTTTTTTCTAGAGGGTGCAATATAAATTGGCAGAAGTCCCAGAAACAAGCAACAAAGCAAGCACAAGGATCAGAAATGCATCCAAAGTTTTCCTGGCAGCAGCGTGCTCCTGTCATGATTAAAGCAACGAGGCTGAGCCAACGCCATCGGCACCGTTAGCCAATTAGAGCCTCGATCCACAGCGCAGCCACAAACGCTGAGGCAGTGGCGCTCTCTGTTCTAAGCAGACAGCGTGGGAGTGATTTGCACCTGGCATACCAGGTGAAGGCAGTTAAGCAGCTGGTAGGGCAGAAGACAAACATGACTGAGTCCTGGGCACATCTGAAAACCACTCGTCAAACCCCAGGCAGCTACAGCTGCGCCCTGTGTTTCACTGCTTATAGAGGAAACTAGACATGTTTTATTTTAAATTCACAAATGATTATCTTCTACAGATCGTATTGTTTTTGAGTCCCTAGTTTGATGGGGTCCTCAAGAGAGAGTTAGGCAGATCTGAGCAGTTTTGCGTCTTGGGCAGTGTAGACGGAAACGCTACGGCGGAGCGCATTCATTTTCCACTCTAGAGGGTGGTTCCATTTTTTTGTGTTTTTAAGCCCTAAAAACAACATCACCGTCTAAACGAAAGGCACTTCCGATAAAATATTTAACACTTTTTACCCTCAAGCATTCTTGTGTAAACAGGGCCTAAGTATTATACTAATAAAGTCAAAGCAGGAGCAGCCAAGATATCTATATAAGATGACTTTTAGTGGGGTTAAGCTCCAAAATAATCAACTTCTCACTGGATCGACTGGAAGCTTCTATTCAATATCAGAAAAAAACAAGCTCTCTGCCTGATAAAAACCTGCATCTGTTGAACTCTTTCACAGGTTTGATAGTACAGAGGACTAGTAAGTGTAGAGTGAACCTTTATATTTTCTGCTTGCAGTCTCTGATTCAGAGTTCCTTCATCTTAAATATTTCACATTTTTGCTTTCTCAGTTTTTTTAAGAAGCTGAATTCCCACAGAAACTGCTATAGCATAGTAAAAACTGCTAGAACCATCATACAAGGCAGAGAAGAAAAGGCCAATAAAAGGACAAAAATAATATACTAGTGAATTCTTTGTGTGATTCCCATAGTTGGAAATACGCAAAAGTCAGTTTTCTTAGTTTTCCAGACTTGCACATGAATCCCATAATAATCAAAAGTCCTGACTTCCCTGTGCCTGCTGCCTTCCTCCCTCTCCTCCCCTTGTGGACATGAGCCAGCTGTTTCTGCAGAGCGTCCTTCCAGATGATGACGATGGCAGCGCTGCTCCCACGGCGGCACATAAATCTTTCCATAGGTCCTGAAAGTTGAGTGCTGTGCAAAGAAAAAATCTCTAAAGAAGTCACAGACTCGAGCTTCAGAGACTAACATTTTATTTCCCATCAGCTTTCTCATTTAATAAATACACAGAATATAAACAACTTTTATTAAAAACAAAATACAGCAGTGTGGAAATGTCAGCAGACACATTTGTACTTTTGTCCATTGATGTCTGTTTCAGGTATTTTTTTTTTAGTTGCCTTAAAAATTAAACTCACAAAGTAAAGCTCCTTTTACCTGTTTGAAATCTGAACAGTTGAAGACCTACAACAGCGGCTCTTAAGCGTTTTGCCGTCTCACAGAGGCCTGGTTGTGAAGGCTTTGCAACTCACTGTATCCCTCAAAAACGCAGCCAGTGCCAAACCTAAGAAAATGCAAGTCTAGTGTAAATAAGGCAGAGGCCGCACCTCTCCAGTTTTCCCCTCATAGTGGTGGAGAGGGCTCCATCAGTGGGGAGAGCATGGTGAGCCCGCGGTTGACCCACAGTAAAGGCAGCGGGGAAGGGAGGCTGAGGGAGTATGTGCATGTTTGCAGAGGCCTCAGTATAATATACTTAATACTACACTTCTACTTCTAAACGTCACAGTTCCCTTTTGATTGTACTTTTGGTTTTTCACAGTTTTTAGGTGCGCTGCAAATACCGTTGGATGCTTTCGCTGCAACAAATGCAACCGTCTCTGTTTAACTCGTTTACCATGACAGTGTGGTATTGTCACACAAGCTGTCCAGCATTTACATATCAATGGCGTGCCAGGAGGAGGGATTTGAGGCTAAAGCGCTGCAACAACACCGTGTAAAGAGCAGGGCACTACACATTCACTGTGCAAATCCATAATTCAAGAGCTCCTTTCAGTGTTTCACCAGCCAGACTTTTTTTTTTCCCCTAAAAAAATATAAACACAAGTTCCCAACCTGCCAAATCATCAACTTTCCAGCAATGACCAAAACACTGACCACATTCGGCTGGCAACTGTCACATGCCACCCTGTCAGCATTCAGGGTTGGGTAGGATGTGGTGTGACGCAGGTTTGAGTTGGCCCCGACAGAAAGCTGGTCAGGTGAACGCTCTGGGTCCAACCTGAACACTGGCAGGCGCTCTGACGCTCAGTTCCCACGGTGGCCGTCGAGCTCACTGCAAACAGCAAGCTGAGAAAAGAGAAATGATTGATGTCTGTGTTAGGCTTCACAGTCCCACAACACTTTCTGAACACTTTCAAGACGTATGTTTTTTTTTAATCAGCTGCATACTGGATTTCTACTAGAGCATGTTGAATGGTTTTGATGTTTAAAAAAAGCCCAGTCTGCTCTGATTGGTGAACTGAACAAACTGGTCTTCTTGCTAGCTCCACTCTAACTAGCTTTATTTAACGTAGTCTCATGAAATGGTTCATATGATATCATACGAAAAGTGAGGGACAGATTTTCATGCATATCTCACGAATGACCGCAACATGAGCGATCAGCACACGCGTGAGCCCCGACACAAGAGCCTTAAAAATGCCGGATATTCCTTTCACTGTCAGCGGAAACCATAACATTACAATAAAGCTCACACATTGAAATACGCCCTGACAACACTTCCTGTGATGGTTAGGGATAGGATTACAGGGTGAGGATTATGGAAATAAAATGCATATTTCCCACTAGAATGTGATCAAAAAATGCACTGAGAATGTAAGGAATGTCCGCCATGTTTTCACAGACAGAGCAGCCTGCATCGAACGTCACATGATCACAACTCTGGCTCTCAATTACGTGGGTTATATCCGAATTATAGTGCAATACTTTTCGTAGTAATTTGTACGAATATTTCATGAGACCAGCCTGCTTTACTTGAACGTGTGCTAAATTAGCTGCTAGGCAGGTATTATGCAAATGTGTTACTTTGTGACATCACCACATCACAGAAGAAAAGGCGGTGTTAAAGTATTTAACTCTTTGAGTGACATTGACATATTTCAACGTCAAAGTGGTTTTTCGGGTTGCCGATCGCAGTCTCCTGCAGCCTGTGAGTAATTATGGGGCTTCTGGGAGATGTAGTATACACCACGGAGATCAAAGGCACTTTCTGTTTTATAAAATGGCTGTCACTCAGTGAGTTAAAACACTAAAGGAAATGGAAATGGCACAAAAGCATAATCAGCCCCTTTAATCTTTATGTTGAGTGCAAACATCACACTTATCTAGCCATGGAAATATCTCTGCCAAGGGTTTTCTCTCAGGCCTTTGCAAATACAGGTCTTTTACATCTACATTTTTATTTCTTATTTATGTGTGCCTTTAAGCTGAGAGACTCTACAAAATTTCATTAGGCGTGCATAATGATAATAAAGACTCTTAAACCTTGAATTGATCGTGCAGGTCTTCACTGGGTGGTGTTGTATATGGGCAAGTAAAACACAGCGTATAGCTTGTCATCTACAACCGTCTGATGGTTACAGCCACTCGCTGCCTGTTTCAGTGTAGTCTAAGGTCACCAGACAGATTTGGGCGTAGCTGCGACCTTCTTCAGTACAGCTGCCGTTGGATCAGGGCCAGCCACTATGGCTGACTGTGTTTTTTTTTAATTTTTTTTATCAAAAATAACAGCAGCAGAATAAGAATCTACTTTCTTCATGAAACTTTAGCGGGCCTCTAGAGTCACTGGTGCCCTTCCCCCCCACATCCCCATTTTTTTGATTCATAATTCCCAGGAATGTCTTGCTGAGAACAGGATATTGTCTGGGCTTTAGGTATCCACTATCCATCCAGGAACTGAGCTCAGAAAATACTGGGAATCAGGCTGTGTGTATGGGTTATAGCAGAAGTTCAAGTATATAAAAAGGAACTTCTGTCAAATACACTGTTTTTTGCACAGTGAAGTAGTTTGTTTACATGGTGTACAGTACAGAAAAGGCCCAGTATATGAAGATACTTTTTCTATTGTTTTTAAATGTCACATTATTTGGATTTTGCATGTACTAATGCAAATATGTTTACTGTTTAAAGCAAATTCACATGCAAGTATGATAAAGGAATGACGTGTGCATGTGTGCTGTTGTTTCTACTGTTAGGGGGCGAACTCTTTACTAGCACCACGTCTCACTTTCACAAGGTAGGCTTTACAAGAGGGCAGAGGACAGAGCAGCCCAAGGCTGCACTGAAAAGAAATCAAAGAGCCAGACAGTCCTGCGGGGTGGCCGGCACAGCAAGAGGATGGCTCATGTTTTACTAGTGGAAAAAGCTTTCATGAAAGGACATTTCATTGTAACTTTAGGCGGCCATTCCTCACTTGACCTCCACCTCCTTCCCATACCAAACCTCCATACAGTCACTTATCAGCTGTAAGGCTCTTAAAAACACTCTCATAGCAGCAGAGGAGCAGTTTCTACAACACAGTGTGGAAACTCACAGCTTCTGACAGAGTCTGCAAGAGGTTCTCGATCCAGAGACACGTCCCTCTGAGTCTCCTGCATCTGAAAGATAAATGTACACCTGTAACTATAATTAAAATTAAGAAGGCTTTGGACCTCTAGACCTGATCTCTTTTTGAAATCAAACATATGCTGTGTTAAAATATCAAATATCAAAGTCTGAAGGTGTGCGTTTTATTATAAAGTTGAGTATTTGAAAGGAATGCTTACCTTGATATGCTTTTTGAGGTATTCAGCTCTGGTCATGAGGCTTTTAATCTAGTGAGAGACATAAAATTCAAATAAATGCTTTTATACGTATTGGTAATATGTGCTCTATTGATGTTTTTAGCGACATGTGGCATTATGTCATTAGACTGAAATCAACAACTTATGGATGGATTTTTGTAATTTAATTTACTGTCTAGCAGCAGCAGGGTGGCATTTTGTTGTTTAAGGGTTGTTTTTAGTGATATATTTGAATGAAAAAAATAAATTTGTACTGGATTAACATGCTGGTATTTCTGTTGATGTGTGCTCATAGATTTGTCTGTATAAATGTTAGCGTGGTGTAGACTTTTTAGTGTCTGGTGATTGTTCTTTTTGTACCTGGACTGCAGATGGATTTGAGTTAATAGCTAAATCTGGTATAAACCCATCTCTTCTCATTTTGACATTAATGTTTTCTTGCATGGTTCTTTATCAGTTATCATAAATTACTTTCAGGGCTTCTGGTCTACAGTATAGTCAGATTATTCATTATAAAAACCTTAAATTACCGGATACATTCCCTGGGTTGTGCTTGTTTAATATAAACTGCAGTGTTGTACAGCAGGAAACACAATAATTTTATGATGCAGTGGAACATAAACACCATGTCAAAATCAGATTTAGCGATCAGCTCTGCTGATGTGCTTCTTGCTCTGTTATTTTTTGAAAACATTTCATATGGCACACATGTGCAAGTCGTAACTGCTGTCGTCACATGCTCAAGGCCGCTCTTTACTGTGGTAATCCATCCTCTGGTGATCATGGAGGTTCTTGGCTACACCTCATACCTAGTTATATCGCCACTATGTTGCAGTAAAGCGAGCTTCCATTACTCCAGTAACATCTGAGAATCGTAATCACAGGAGACCTAAACTGATGGCTTCCATAATGTCCCTTTAAAACACCAATCGGTTGCGGTAGATAATCATTCTGACCACAGTTTTTTTTTAGTATTCAGCCCTGACCCAACCTTATGTAACCACAGCACTTTAATCACAATCCCTTTAATCACAAATTACAATACATGTGGAGGAAATCTCCACAGATGGTTCGTGGGACGTATTGATAACTTGCAGAGTTTTATGGTGCATGTGCTGCAACACAGGCCACAGAACAACAGGACCTCACGTATGTTTAGCCATAATGACGCTATATCAACATGGACTGGATCAAAGCTGTGGATCACATGTGAGAATTTGGGCTATTGAGCTGCAGCTTTGAAAGGCTAAAGTGTGCTCGACAGTAGATATGAACGCACACGGAGGCCAGTCGTGGCAGCATGTGTTGACTCTTTTGGGTTCTCACATGCACACATGCTTTCTATTGAGCCCCCCCAACTCTACCTCCGCCTCCTTAATGCTGTGTTAGATTATTATAGCCGCATCTGAATTTACTTAAGACAAGCACCCATAAAACTTCAAATAGGGAGGTCCATGAGGCCCAAATCACCCTTCTGGGGGTTGTGGTGAAATACCGGTGTCTGTTGTTGGCTAAACAATGTGCACAAAAGGGTTTTAGCATTAATGGCAGACATGCACCGGTCCTTGGCATGTGTGTATCAAAGTACAACATCAATGCTACTGCTCGACTTGTTACCGACATGTTACAGCCAATAAATCAACTGGACCATCAATATTTTGAGTTTGTTCAAAAATGTTCTGGTTGGTTGCACAACAGCATGTATGCAGTCTGCAGAAAAAGGTCTTATTAGTGCAACAAAGCAAAAGAAACTTTTTTTAACTAAAGTTGAGCATTGTTACTAGAGTTTGACAAGTTTGATCTTTAGTTTAAATCTGCAATAGATGATTTTTTTTCTCACCTTTTAAATCAATGTGAGCATGCAGTTGATTTATTGACCATCAGGTGAATGTTATCTTCAGGTGGTCACACTCTTTTTAGCTCTTTTTTTTTAAATTTTCCATCAGCTCTTGATGGAACTGACTATTCAGCTGCTAAATGCTCCACTCTGTTCACCAGTTAGTTATCATTAACTGTCAGTCTGTTGTTCACTGCTGGCCAAGTAGCGTACACCCAGTTCGTAGAGCTATTTTGCCAAAAAAAAGCTGCTTGCTGCGGCCCAAAACGATGAGAACGAGCGCAGCAACTAAAACTGTAAAGCTGTGGGCCGTAAAACCAAACCAGTGAGCTGAGAGACGCTATAAAACTTTGCAGAGTTGGGTGATAATTCTTTTGGTTTTCACAAGTGGCCATGTGATCCATTGGTGATATAAAAAAAGGAATTATGACCACTTAAAGTGTCCAATTATAAAGTGGACATTGATCGATGCGTATGTAACAGTAATATAGATGATGGATTATGTTATTTGGCCTTTATCATGAAAACTGTGCACACGTGACTGCTGCGAAAAGGCTCATGGGTCACGTGATGGAGCACCTACTGTGCTGGTGATCTGCCGAGGGCTCGATGGAGGTGACAGATGGTTGTGACTCAACCAGAAGACGCCCCTGGTCTACTCACCTCACTGTGGAGAAGCTCTCTCCTGCGGCCCTGGGGCTCAGCTGGCTCACCAAAAGAGGAGAGAAAGAGAGGAAAGACAGAGAATAATGAGGAGAAGTAGGGAGGAGATGGTCCTCTACCTAATCACCTTGTTAGTTAAAGAAGAAGTCAGCTACTACAGGGTTCTTGCACAATTTTTAAAGTCAATTTTAATACTTTTTACCTCAACAAATATAATTTAAGACCCCAAAATGTCATAACAATTTCCTCGGTAGAAAATACCTTATTTATTGTAGGGCCTGACCAATTTGTAGCTTTCAGTATTTAGCAGGAAAAAAAATCTGATAGCCGATTAATCTCCGATAATTTTTTTTCAGATTTTTTTCAGGCTTTTAACACTTGCAACAACAATATAAATTGAAGACATAACACTTAACTTTTCTCTGCAACTTTAATTTCACAACTTTAAAGAAGAAGTGAACTTTGCAGGGGTGTGTCTAGGGGGTGGCCTGGGGTGGCATGTTCCATCCCTGAAATCTGATTGGCCACCCCAGGTGCCACCCTGCATGATAGACTGATCGTCAGACGTGACCTGGTTTGCAATTCAACCTCCGATTTTATGAGTTAATCAGATTTCAGGACTTGTAGTTATTTAAGTTTTTAATTAATTATTATATTTTTGTACTGCCTTTATTTTTGCACCTTTCATAAAAAAATATCATATTAATATTACACTAACTTTGTTCCATTCAGTTGTGTCGTGATTAGGATTTTCTAATTTTAGTAGTCAAATTAATCAGTAAAAAAGATGAACTGATACAATGTTGATGGAGGAGCATGCACACCCATGCACAGTGACTGACATATGATCTAATCCTGCTGGCCACCCCTGCATGACTTAGTGCCCTACTTGGGCCACCCCTGCGAAAAAAGTCTAGACACGCCACTGGAACAAAATAACTTTAAAAATGCAGTAAACATCTGAATAGTGTGTTTCCCTACTGGCATTAAATGCACCATCTGAAACTACAGCAAATTTACAGTAAATTTAAGACAATTTAAGACCTTAAGTAGCCAGATTTTAATTTAAGACATTTTTAAGACTTTTTAAGGAACAGTGGGAACCCTGTACTACTCTTGCATGTAGACTGGTAGCTCTCTAATGTCGGCCGGTGTTTTCACAGACAGTGAAAGGAGAGGGAAGAGAGAGGGAAGGAAAGCTCTCTGGTGGCAAGGCATGTTGGGAAGCTGTGCAACAAAGAGCCCTTAGTCAAACAAAGAGCCAATGTTTTCTCCCCCACAATCCCCCCTGGTGGGATCTGCTGTGCCACACAACGAGGCTGGGTATGATGACACGGGATGAGCTGGACCACTACATCATGTATTATTACTGATGAGATGAGGCCGGAGCATCTCAGATCCATCAGTCAGTCTTTTAACCAACGGCTCTCATTGATTACAGAGATAATAGTTTTTATTTGTTTTCCAGTGTGTAACAACACAAAGAGTCAAAGTGTGCTGTCTGAATGGGAAGCAGATGGAGGGGCTCTCATACCACACACAGGGTGCTGGCACAGGGTCTCATCCCAGCTCAAAGCCACATCTGGATCACTCTATCCCACCTCTTCCATTAGGACGATCTTCCAGATGAGCTCATGAGCCGGGCCTAATGGACGCCAGGCCGCAGAGAGTCGCTGGAGTCTCGTCTGTAGCGCCTCCGTCGGTCTCTTTGTCTGTCCCTTATTAAGTGTCCCCATCTCTCTCCAAGTCTATTGCTTCACTGCGTCTCTGTCAGTTCGTCTTCTACGCTTTCAAAATCACATTGTTACTCAAGTTGTTTTTCATCTCCTTGAGACCTACTCTTTTTTATGCATCCCTCTTCTTTAAATCTCTTTGTCCTGCTCTCTGTTCCTAGTTAAGTATCTCTGTATCTTTACTCTCTTTCCAAAAGTGTTTTTGGTCTCTTTTTCCTCCTGAGTATCAGTTTCTCTGTTTGGCCATTTCTGGACTTGTTTCAGTTTCTGGCAGTACCCTCAACTGTGCCAATATGTGCTTTTCTGCCTTTCATATTGTTTCTTTTAAAACAAATGCGTGCAAATACACACAGAGCCGCCTGAGGGCTGAGGTGATGTGTGTTAACGCAGACAACATGGATTAGATTTCCTCCTCAGTCATCAACTGCAGCCTAAGAATCCACGAGCAAGGCACCTAAACCTTTGGCTCTGTAGCCTACAACAGTAAAGATGATTATGTAAAAGCATCTTGTTGTAAAGTAAAGGAGTTTATCTACCTGCTAGCGCCAACAGTAGCTCTCCTAAGCACTGCTGGTACACATCCAGAGCCTCCTGATCATCCACTCCACTCTCCTCCTGTAGAGGAAAAGGTGAAATATTTCTTTGTATCTGACAACAGACACACTCGGGCCACTCTGGTATTGACAGAGTTCAGCTATTTCAGTCTGTTGGCACTGGCAAAATCAGTATATTCATTATTCACAAAAATGTAGGCTGTGAACAGCAGAGACACAGAAATGTAATAATATAATACAGTTTGCATGACCACTAAAGTGTCAGAGAAATAGATATTTTTGGCTCACCAGTGGCCTTAAAAAAGTGGTTTGGAAAGAATGAATGAATTAGTTTTGTTTTTCTGTAGCCTGCTGGGTGTGTGTTTTTTTCTGTTCTATTACTCCTGCGTCACTCTGCCTTTGTGTGCATCTCTATAGCAATGGCATCACTTCTCTCTTCTAACCTTAGCAACAGCAGCAGAGGCCACCTCTAGAGCAGCCAGCAATCGTGGTTGGTCTCGAGACATTTCTGAAGTAGAAAGAAGACAGAAAATACCACTTTGAGTCCTCATGTTTATCAGTCTAAACCAGTGGCGTCACAGGCCTAATTTAAGCCCCCCAAATACATTCTTAGCTCCCCCTTAACTCACTGAGTGCCAGCCGTTTTAGAAAAGCGAAAGTACCTTGTTCCAGTGTTTTTTTTTTTTTGCCAATTTTGAGTCATATTTCATGACCCACAAAATATTTTGTACTATGTCTCTGAAAACACAGAATAGCTCAAATGAAAGAAGAGACTCTCTATTTCATCATGAAAAAAACATTTGTTTTTATCTTGTTCCATTCTTGTTTTATCAGAGGTAGAGGCCACTTTTACCAAAGTCACCACTTTTTGTCCAGAATATGCTCTCTAATCGCGATCGTCTCCACTTCCTGCTTTGATCTCCGTGGGGTATATTAACTTTTTATGTCCCGACTACAAATCGCAGAAGCCCCAAAATTACTCATGGGCTGCAGGAGATCGTGATCAGTGACCCGCTACAAAAAAAAACACACTTTGACGGCGTAACTTGTCAATGGCACCCTAGCGTTGTATTTTAATTGATAGTGTAACTCGTCAATGGCACACAAAGAATTAAGAATGCTGTGTATTTGGTGTTTTATTTTTGATTTTTATTTCTCTTTATTTTTCTTTATTTTTACAAAAAAAGTGCAAATTGAATAGGGTTAGGGGTTAGCCCTACATTTGAATAATGCAAGGTTGTATTATTAATTTTTAGACTTTTTAGTGTGTATATATACGTACACGTATATATGTGTACGTATATATATACACAGTATACGTATATATATATATATATATATATATATATATATATATACGTATATATACATATATATACATATATACACACATATATATGTATATATACACATACATATATACATAAATATATACATATATATATACATACACACATATATATATACATATACAGACATATACATACACACACACACATATGTATATATATACATATGTGTGTGTGTGTATGTATATGTGTATATACATGTGTATATATATATATATATCTATATGTGTGTATACATATATGTATACACATACATATATATATATACATATATATGTATACACACTAAAAAGACACACACACATTTGCACACATCCTGTGCATCTCCTGGGGACTAAGCCCTCCCAGTCCTTAAAACCTAGTGACGCTTCTGGTCTAAACACTCCTCCAATGGAAACATATGCAATACTTTGTAATCAGCGTACCACCTGTACTATCATAATAATGCAATATTGTTGATTTGACTTGCTTTGATTTTGATTTTAGGGTAACAGGGAAATAGAGAACGAGTCCTTGGCTCCTAAGTACTGAATGGTTTAGGACCAGAATACATGAATGAAATGCTAATGGATTATAAACTCAGTTGGGCTCTGAGATCTGCAGACTCAGGTCAGATAGTGGAGCCCAGAGTTCAAACCAAACACGGTGAAGCAGCATTTAGCTGCACACAAATAATAAGCTGCCAGGAGAAATGAAGTCAGCCCCAAGTGTGATTTTTTTTTTAAAACTGTTTTTTTTCATGCTTATGATTTAGCATTTTGAAATCATTATTTTAAATCCTTTTGCACTGTATGATATTTTAGCAATTTTGGTAAATGTTCTTTGTTCTTAAATGCTTTAAAGATGTTGTATATTTAACCATGTAAAGCACACTGAGTTCCCTTGTGTATGAAATAAATAGCTGACCCTGACCTTTGACCTCTGTGGTAATTTAAATTTCCTCACAGGACTCATTAAAGAAGAAGTAGAAAAATTCTACTGCTGAAATAACCTTTTTTCAAGGTGTAAGACTATAATTATCCTCCCATTATTTGATTCAAGTATGAAATCACCTCACATCACATGACAAAGCTAACACTGACATACAGAACAGCAGCCCTGCCGTCGTGCTGAGGTGTGTTCATTACCTCGGAGGACGTCCCTGGAGGTCCGGGCCTCCTCAAAGCTCAGTCTGTTGTCTGAGGCCACCAGGGCTTTCAGCTCCTCGGCTCTGGACACATACTGGCCGACCTGCAGGAAGTCCTCTTACATTGACTCAACTTAATCATTTCACCCACACCATATGCTCTCCAGCTACACCTTATGGTAGTCATAGAGGAGAATTCATTTCAAAGGAAATCCACTAGAGTGAGAACAAAGACCAACTGAAAAAAGAAAGTAATCCAAATGTGGATTTAGGGAGTGTTTTCATGCCTACCTTCTGCCTGAGGGCTTCTTTACGTTGTCGGTCTGTCTCGTCTGGGGAAAGCAGAGAGAAGAGATGTTTTTACATTTACTTTGCTGGATTATTGTGGTGGAACAGTGGCGGTGCATTGTTGAGGAGCTTAAACCACACAGTAGCTGTTGCTCTTACAGTGAATAGAAGGGACAAAATGCTCAAGGGCACTGCAGTAGAGAGAGAGGGCGGCAGACCTGTCGCCCTCCTGGTCCTTCTGAATGGCCTGCAGGACCAGCTCTTTCTGAAAAGAGGAAATAGGAACTGGCATCAAAGTGAGTGCAAACTCAACTCTGCATTGCTTATGCATGCATGCAGAGCCATGCGTGAAAGCACATGTGGGGCGAAGCAGGAGCACAGATCTACGAACACATGTGCTCTCAGCCAATCACACATTATTCATGGTCATCTAGAGCACACATGCATGCCAGCATACTGCACACTTCCCTCTGTCCTTGCTCCCTTACCGCCTTCACTAGGCTCTCTGCACTCGGCATGTGCTCCATATCCACGAAAGGGTGGGTGAAGAACTCTGCAAAGGTGATCCGGGCATCTGGATTTCTCTCTAGCAGCCGCACCAGAAGGTCTCTGCAGTCCTTGGATACCCTGGCCCCAGGAGGGAGCTGGTGCACAAAACATGACCTTATTATGTTGCACTCAATCCACAGGACAATCCGAGGGAAAAGGACAGCAGATTGTTGCCAGGGACCTTCTTGTCTCTCATTGCTTCTTTATTTTTTTTAATCAAACGATGACCTTAAAACTCTGTGTATCCCTGGCTAATGGCCCATAATGGTAATCTAATCCATTTAGCTCAAGTCTGACGCTTGTTTTGAAAGCCCTCTGTCATTAAAAGTGCAGTTAGCCTTCACTGTCACGCTGGTAATTAACATTTGGCTTGCACATGCTGCATGTACATCAGAACAGAGACACAACTGTGACTGTGTTTTCACAGGTCATAACTGAAAATACTGTAAAGGCCAGTTTCTAAATATGTACAAAAACGTCTTTATTTGTATCTCAGAGGGTTCCTTTACATTTTAGATGAGCATTAAGGAATGAGGTAATCGTTAGTATGAAAGGATGACATCTAGTGGTTTAATGGTAACAATTTACAGTGAGGAAAAAACTCAATCAGATGTGTGTTTTGTGCTGTTATGAGCATCAAAAACTTAATTTCAAGAATAATATGCTAATGCCAGGATCACTGATAACTTCATTTTTATGGTCTCTTATCCCCAGGTGTTGTGATGACATATGTACATTTACATATTTTAATTTTTATTAAATGTTACTGAACTTCATCATTGCATTTAAATGCAGCAATACACTGACATCAAGCCATTTATCTAAATATAACCCTTCTGCTTTACAGATTTCTAGATATAGTACAGTATTTTTGACATGTGGAGTATCCAGGAGTACACAGAGATATTCACCTGCACAGGGGAAGAGCTTATAAAAAAGCTGGACTAATCCTGACACCATGCGGCCACACAGGTAAGTCAGCTTGAAATGATTTTACCATGTGGTTTTAGATGACATTACATCCTGCACATCCTTACTGTTCGTATCTCCCTAATAGATAGTGAAATCAGGTTTATACACACACATATATATATATATATATATATATATATATACACACACACACACAGTATATACATACACACAACATACAAATTTAAGCTCGGCATGATGTCCTGTATGTCCTTCACACATTTGTCACACTGACAGAAAACAAAATTAAAGGCATGATTTGGAAAGATAAAAAAGACAAAACTAGAAAATCTTCATCTCTGTTGACGTTTGGTTTGATTTTTCCCTGGCTCATCAAAATGTGAGAACAACTGGTACCAAAATTCATCTGGCTTCATTTGTTTGATTGGAAATATCAAATTGTGCTGGAGTTGAAAGATTTGTGGAATAACTTAAAATGATTTGAGGTATAATGTAGCTCCTCCTGAATAAGAGGTGTCTTTCTGTTGACATGACGATGGTGGCTTCCCTTTTCCAGTGCTGTGACGAGGGCGTCCCATACCAGCTCATCTTATTTATACCCTCCTACTTCATTTTATGTGCCTCCACAGCTGCTCTATCAATTAACAAATAAACTTCTTTACGGCTCAAAACTTACCTCGATAGGTTGGTTACTCCGGATCTTCTCCTCCAGTTCAGCATATGACCGTGATGCAAACGGGGCTCGCCCAAACAATGCCTCTGTGTGCACACAATGTTGAGTCAGGCACGCACATCTTAGAAGAGCAACCATATAAATCTATTGCAGTAAACTTGTCATCAACATGAATGGTCTTTAGTGAGTGATTGTTAGCCAACGGTGTAAATTCTATTCTACTGTACTTGGCTGACAGGACTGACAGTCTCATTGTGTGTTGTACAATGTTGCTCCACACAGTGCCATTACTGGAGCATGCTATTGAACTATTGTACTGTTAAAATGGGCAAAAACAGGCTTCTAGTTTAGGATTAATGGCACAGTTTTAATGGTGAACTACTCAGTGTGTTTTTTCAAGCCTTGAGGGCCAGTCAGCTGATTAGCTTTTTACTGTATAAAAAGAACTGAGATGTCAGAAATGATTATAGAAGGGGCATTAGAGTGTGTTTTGGTCACCTGAATATATCATGAAGCAGCATTAGAGTGAACTAAGAGTGATTATCTGAGGCACTGTGCTGTTCATGTTGACGGTATTCCACTTTATACTCACCGTAGAGGATGACTCCTACCGACCAGAGATCCACCCTGGAGTCATACTGACGTCGGCACACCATCTCAGGAGCCATGTAAAGAGGAGAGCCTCTCAGGATGCTCTGCTCATCCCATGGTGACATGTACTGAGCAAAGCCAAAATCTGAGAATAAATCAAAACATGTTCAGTGTGACAGACTGGACGAGGAGACTTTAAGAATAAAGATGGAGGAGCCGGTTAAGACGCCTTTTGAGGGGTGGAAATATGATCATTACTGAGAAGTTGCTGCACGAAAGGAAAAGAATGTGACTGTTGTTCATAACAGAGCAGAAAAGAGAGAGCTGGTGTCTGTCCTCCTTTTATTACAATAAGTAATTTAATTTTGATTTTTTTTGGCAGTGGAGTGATCCTGGATCTCAGGTGATGTTATAGTAATGTAACTAAGTCAGTTTGAAATGATTTTACCAATTGATTGCATTCTGCATGTCCTTAATGTCATCTACACACAGTATGTGATCCCGTATTTACTTCTTTTCTTTTCTTATTGTACCAGAAACCTTCACTCCATCTCATCATTAGTTGCAGAAATGTTTGGGATGAGGCATTTGTTACACAGATTTTGTGCTAAATTAACCTTTTACTAATAACACATTCAGATACCAAGATCTTGATAAAAAGAAATGCTGTGATTTGGTATCGAAAAAAAAGGAACAATATGAACTGTTGTTCATAACTCAGAGCAGAAAAGAAAGAGCTGGTGTCTGCCCTCCTTTTATTTACGAAAAGTAATTTAATATAAAAATAATTTGGGGGTTGAGTTATCATGGATCTCAGGTGACGTAATGAAGGTGTAACTAGTAGACTAATTCTTTTCAGCAATGAGTCATTTAGTAGAGTAAGGTAAGCGAGTCAGGGGGGAAAAGTAACTAATATGTACTCCAATGCTTTTTTGGATTAACTCCCCAAACACCACTGTAGAAACAGAGCAGACTCCTTGAAGGGGACCTGCTGCTTATCTAAGCTAACAGAAACACAAGTCTTAGTTTCAGGAGATTATACACTAATGCAAACATACTTCACTCGTGACCTGTGCTACAGACAGTTAAGTTTATCGCTCTGCAAACATGACAGCACAATATGACAATGATTTAGTTCTGCTGATGGCACGTTGTTGAAATAATGTCAATCACCTGTAACTCAGTGTGTTTATTGTCAGTCTGACTGTGTGGACATGAGATCACCTGCTAGTTTCAGGACAGAGCCGCTGAGCAGAATGTTCTGAGGCTTCAGGTCCAGGTGTGAGATGTTTCGCTCATGAAGAAACTGCAGGGCGCAGGCTGTTTGTACAGACATAAACACACAGTGATACTAAACTGAGCACACATCATGCAGTCCCAAGTATAAAAATAAGAATTAACATGCATGCAAGGCTGTCAATACTCCAAACTAACTGCTTCAGAGAGATGCTATGAAAAAAATGTAAGCCTCACCTATCTGTTGCAGGAAGCGCCGGGCCACCCTCTCAGGTAAAATCCTGCGACTGCGAATGAAGCGGGAGAGATCGCCGCCAGAACACCACTCCATGATCAGATAGATGTTCTCAGCATCCCACTGATGGCCAACAAGACATTAGACAACAAGGGAAATTGTTTGTTAAAGAAATTATGAGGACGTAACATTTCTGCTGTGCCTTGTAATGGTGTCATGACAACCTAAATTAACATATACTGTAGCTTGCATGGACGAATGCAAAACCAGGGTGGAGTTTCATCAGCTCTTATCAACTGAAAAATGCATTTTTGGTCACAACGCATCCCTTGTACAAGCTACAGCAAATCAAAATGCCACAATTAGCTCACCTGAAAGTCTTTTAGCTGGACTATATGAGGGTGACGCATCGTCTTGAGGATTTCAATCTCTGTGAGCAGGTTTTCAGTAGATGCCCTGTTAAGAGTCTTCTTGCCAACCACCTTCACTGCCACCACCTCTCGACTGTCTCCCTGCGACGTCACAGTCAAGAACAAAATTATACTCGTTCTGTGTTGACTGTCAATGTCAGATTAAGTTAGGGTTACAATGCAAGATAAGCTGTCTGATCTTCACAGCTTCTTCAAATGTGAGTTGCAGAATAGTGAAGCATTAAAACATTTCAGACAACTCAATTAATCCCTATTTTACTGTAGCATGCATGCATCTTTCACATTTATTGGCACATTGTAGTTTGAGTATGGCACAGGGAACTCACAGGCACTGACTTTCAAATACAAATTTCATTGTTGTAGTAATTTAGGACATCTCCATGCATCCCCCTCCTCCACTCAAAAACTCACCTTTCTGTAGGCTTTGTAGACCGTAGCATAGGTGCCGCTGCCCAGCCGCTCTGTGAGGATGAAGTCGGACAGTTTTGGAGGAGCATAGCTGGAGGTTGAAGCCATTCTGACAAAGGAAACATCGGATTTTCCCAGGCAGGTGTGGAATGTAAGATCAATGTACAAAATAAATGTCCTGATATTGAGAGGTCAGAGGTCAAGGTCAGCTGCGGAATAAGCAGAGATACTCATTCTGAACTATCTCTGCTATCCTGATCAAAGATGTGATGCTTTATAATAGTAGTACATGGACTTTCTAGTTCATTTGTAGACTTTCTAAGTAGTTCATGATATTAATGCATCATTTCACCACAGTGTTTGTCAATCATTTACAGAGTTAACAGTTCAGAGTTTACTCAATTACATTACTCCTGTCGCTTTATGTATCGCCGAATTCAAACCAGTCTGGTTTAATGTCTTGAGACTTATTTTGGCATTCAATTATTTTCCCAATAAACAAGCAAACAGTAAACAACCAGTGATTGAATTGGATTTGGTGTACATAATTTTGAGAGCTAACTACAAGTTCTAGCTAGCTAACATAGCACTTCCTGTGCTTGTAACGTACAGTTCAGCCAACCGTTACTTAAGGATCAAACTGAGGGGTATTTTTTGAGATAGATGAGCAAATAACTGACACGTACCTGTGGGCTAAGTGATCCACATCACAGAAAGAAAAAGTCAATGTTTACATGCTGGCAGGTTTGCTCAGGATGTACCGCAGTGATCAGCTGACAGTAAAATGTTTGAGAAAACAGTTTACTGCCTCCTAGTGTCGGTACTGCGTTACTACAACATGTCAACCACGACTGTTGAAATACTGTACTGTATTTTATATAGAAACAGTGCTAAAAAGTATGATTTGACCTCCTCCTGCCCTTTTCGTCTCAAAGATCATCTAGCTCAATGAAGTGATTTGATTCAGACTTTCTGTACAGCAAAATTTCACTGTTTTAAATGTATGTCATACCCATAGTCTAAATAATGATAATTATTTAATTAATTTCATTTGATATTATATAAATATAAAATATATTTATTTTATTTTTAGTACATACTGTGAATATTTATTATTATTATTATTATTATTGTTGTTGTTGTTGTTGTTGTTGTTATTAATATTATTAGCATTATTATTATTACTACTACTACTACTATAATACTATTACTATTTCATTACTGTTGTTTATTGTTTTTTTCTTACTATGATGTTTACTATGATGTGTTTAGGTTGCAGTAGCTAGTGAATATTGTAAAAATATTATATTCTATTTTTCTATTCTCAGTGACTTCCCTACACTTCAGCATTTTGGACAGTGGGAGTGAGGGATTTCAAACAGATTTTTTTTTTACCCAAATTTGGAAGTCTCTGTCAGAAATTAATCAACAACCACTGAGACAGTTTTATGATATTCATTGAAAATGTCATTTTGATGACAGAGCTTGCACATACTTGTGGATTACCCATCACAGAAACATAAAAAATATTTTGGTGAACATCACTACTGTTAATTTTAGGGAAGCTGTGGCACCTTACACTGGCTGGATGTCTAATCAATTTGTATATTTTGATTATGTCTAAGCACTGTATATTTAAAAACAAAAATAAAACATCATAGTAGTTTATGTAAACAATAATAAATTTCATTTCTTTGACATCAATCATGTTTTGTCAGGCAGCTAATATTCGTCCACTCATCCGCAGCTTGCCCCCCCATCTATTCATTCATCACTATTTTATAGTTCTTTATTATTACTGTTATGTTTGTAGAGATTTTATTTTCAAAAATCCTATATAGCCTGTAGTATTGCTTTTAATATACAAATTACTTTGATTCTTTCTGATATACTTCCTTTTTATATCTGTTAAGAAGGAAAATGTAAATAATGTAAGATATATTTTGTACATTTCTCTCAAAAAATTGATCACAAAATTCTGACCGGAAGTGTGCTGTTCCAAACTTCCGGTCCAGTAGGTGGCGGTAATGCACCGAGTCGTCATTAAACAGTAACGGAGAACAAGCTGCCTCTCTGCTCAAGATGGCGGACTGCTTGGCCGCACGTCTGTCCGGCCAAGAGGAGCAAATTCGGCTTCTCTTCAAGGAAATTTCCTCTCTCCGGGATGGACTTAGCCGAGGCCTGGACGTCGTTGGTGTTTCGGGGGTTTCCCCGGAGCTGGAGAGCCTGCGGGCCGAGAATGAGAAGCTCCAATACCGGCTGCTGCACCTCCGGAGGGGTCTCCAGGCGGAGCTGGAGCTGGAGCAGGGCAAGAAACAACAAGGAGTCAAGTGTGGAAGAGCCGAGAAAAACACCAGTAAAGAGCAGCAGACAAACAACCGAGCTGATAAGAAGGTATTTGGAATATAAGGAAGGAAGTAGTAGTAATAGTAGTAGTAGTAGTAGTAGTAGTAGTAGTACAACACTATAATGAATAGTGGGCCACTGTCCAGCCAAATGGCATACTACACCACCTCATTTCCAGAAATAGCTTCCCCTCTCAGTGCCACAGTGTGTGTTTACTTTGAATAGTGAACACTGACATTAATAACAGGCTGATAACATGACCCAAATGTGTTTTGTGGATAGGTGGTAACCCCAGATACCAAACCACCAGGTGACAGGAGCAAGAAGGAGAAGAAGCCCGACAAGGGGCAAGGAGGAGCCGGTGGTGTGAAAGAGGTGATTATTAAAGAAGCAGAAGGGTTAGAAGATGTCCTGCTCCCATGGTCACTCACTACACCAACAAGGACTCAACCTGTAATATTTCAGTTCATCACAAACACCAACATTTTCACCTGCCTCTCACCAAACATTCACACTCTGATGTTAATATGAACGACCAAAACAAAGCCCTGGGTGTGCATCAGTTTTTCCTGAATGCATGTACCACAGTTATTGCAAAGTAAACAACAATACATATGCCACTTATGTTACACTGCTCTACCAATTTTTTTCTTAAATCATATTAAAAGACAACAAGGATGATAATGGAGAATCAGAGTAACATGCTGGTAATATCACTGTAAGTAATATCAGCCATTGTTGGAGTTAGTACCTCAATCTTGTACTTAAGTCAAAGTAGAAATACCAGTCTAGATATACTCCATAACAAGTTAAATAAATGTGAAGATGTATGTATCATTAGCGAAAGTACTGGCTTCTTTCAATGTTATTGTTATAATATAGAATATTATTATTATTATTATGTTTTTGGCAATGACAAACACATAAGCACATTTTAATATTGTAGTTCATCAATATAGAGACAGTTGGAGATAATTTGTATACTCCTGGGTACAGTTCCTATGGAATTCAGGAAGGTACATGGAATTTTATACCAAGGTGTTAGTTTGAGCATCAAATACAACCTGTACTTGTCATCCTTACCAGTCATTTGACCTGTAATACAGTCCCATATTTACAGAAGATCCTTATCGAGTAAAACAATGTCTTGACTTGTTGTTTTTCTGTCTTGTGCTGCAACAGTCACTGCCTGGATTTGTTGCAGAGCGCCTCAGCCTCTACGAGGAGCTGAAGAAGGAGAGTGACGCCCTGCTGGCAGAGAAAGCTGCAGCCAGCAAACCCATCACTGTGGAGCTGCCAGACGGACGCAAAGTGGAGGGCAAAGCTTGGATTACCACACCATACCAGCTAGCTTGTGACATTAGGTAAGTACTTCACTAGTTTATCATCAGTTAATGGCTGCCAGTATAATTAGTTAATCATTAGTCTGATACAAGCTGACACCGTAGATGCTCGATTCTCCGTCTCCCACATTTCTGAGGCTTCTGTCTTGCGCTTGGTCTTTCAGCCAGGGCCTGGCTGACAACGCTGTGATTTCTCGGGTCAACGGCGAGCTTTGGGACCTGGACAGACCCCTCGAACAGAACTGCTCTCTTGAGATCTTGCGCTTTGACAATGACGATGCTCAGGCTGTGAGTACATCGAGCTTGATGAAACTAATTGATAAAAACATATGAACACACTGGCTTCAGAGGGGAAACGTCACACATGTACTCTGCATTACACTGTCATCCCTGATCTGTCTGCAAATATTTGGATTTACTGTATATACTCTATATATTCCTCTTATTAATCATCATCTTATCTTGACTAACGAATTTCAATAAAAGAAGCAATACATGCATCTTCATCTTGTGCTTCAGGTCTACTGGCACTCCAGTGCTCACATCCTTGGCGAGGCAATGGAGCAGTTTTATGGAGGCTGTTTGTGTTACGGACCCCCCATTGAGAATGGTTTCTACTACGACATGTACCTGGACGGACAGAAGTAAGTGCTTTAACTTCAGTGCTTTTTATTTATTTATGGTTTTGCTTTGAGTTTTTGAGCTCAGAACTGACAGCAGAAAGAGGATCATGATGTCAAACAATAGTAGGTGATAACAGAAACATCACAACACTTGTCAGAGCATCGCTGACCATGAGCTGAACATGTCTGCTGTTTCCAGGGGAGTGTCCAGCAATGAGTTTGGGGACCTGGAGGCTTTGTGCAAGGCTGTGGTGAAGGAGAAGCAGCCGTTTGAGAGGCTGGAAATCAGCAAGGAGACACTGCTGAAGATGTTCAAGGTGAGAGCGCTTTTTCATAAACAACTACAAACATCTGTTTTGATTTGGTTTATGCAGTTTACATAGCAGAGTGGTTTTAGAAAACTAAAACTATAGTAAAAATGAAGCAGAAATAAGCAGTAAAACTATATCCTTTAAGAGAAAATAAAATTAAACTGAAGCTGCATTGTCTGGATGGAAAAAAGAGTATTGTTTTAGCTTTTACTGTCAGACAACATGAACGTGAACTATCATGAAGTGGATGGTGCTGTGCTGCAGTTAGCTCACAAAAGTAGCATCAAGATTATACATTAAGCATTATGGCCATTTTTATAGAGTAAATTCAGCCAAATATTTCTGAAACATTCATAGCTGTCCCTAAAGAAACTAAAACATTTCTGTAAAAACTGAAACTAAATTAAACAAACACGCTGAAAATGAAATGGAGAAGTAAAACTAAAACATGAAGTAATTAAATTGAACTCTCACAACCTTGTTCTCTTGTCATATTATTAGCTTGTGTGGAATTCTATCTCAAGCTTTGTTTATTTATATAGCACATTTAAAAACAAACACAGTTGACCAAAGTGCTGTACAAGCTGAGACAAATATAAAAAACAACAAATTAAAATAAAATAAATCAATAAATAAAACAAGTAAATGAATTAAAAGCACAATAAAAGGAGCATAAAAATTGGACAAAAGTGCTGCGTGTGGAGATTATTCCCTCTGCCCAGGATCGTTTCTAACAATTTAAGTGTTTGTGTCTTTCAGTATAATAAATTTAAGTGCCGTATTCTGAATGAGAAGGTCAACACCCCCACCACTACAGTCTACAGGTACAAAAAATATGGACTGGATCTGTTACTTTCAACAGGATAGGTGAGTTCTGTTTGGGTCTAATTTCTGAATCCTGGTTAGATGCGGCCCCTTGATTGACTTGTGCAGAGGTCCTCATGTCAGGCATACCGGCAAGATCAAGGCCATGAAGATCTACAAGGTATGTGGATTAAAAGCCCCAAACCAGTTTATGTTGTTCTAACTACTTAAAAAGTTGCACCACAGTATGTAATGTGCAGTGATGCTGGGAGAGTTCTCTCATACTGTGCAGTACTTTCACTTATTGACACTACACATTTCCCTGTTTGTGGGATGAAAGATTGTTATCTAAGCATTTTACCAGATTTCCCCAAATTTCTATCTCCTTTATAACCATAATAGCTGTAAAAATATTAACATTTCACCCTTTTCTCCTCCTGTCATCAGAACTCTTCAACCTACTGGGAGGGCCGCTCTGACATGGAGACTCTTCAGAGGATCTATGGGATTTCCTTCCCAGATTCAAAGATGCTTAAGGAGTGGGAACGTTTTCAGGAGGAGGCCAAGAATAGAGACCATCGAAAGATTGGCAAAGTGAGTCTCTGCAGGCAGTCGCGTTCGGGCCCGTCCAGCTGGCCTCAAACCAGGGAAGAGAACTCAATACAAAGTGGATTTTGATTCGTAATTGTAGAATTTGATGGCTGACGCATCTCCTGTGAGGTCTTCTATGGGCGTTCATCCTCGTGAGAGTCTCGTTTTGTGGGTTTATGGATGTGGTGAAACCCTGAAACGAACCTGCATCATAGTTTCCTGGCAAGCACGAACTGTAAAGATGCATTCAGTAATATGAAATCAAAATAGAACGACACGCAGCTTTAAGTCTCCTGTTGCTGCTGGTTACCAGCTGAGGGCGCTGTGCTTCTTCATATTGGGACATTTGAGGCCACAGTTAGTCATCTGAGCACCCCAGCTGGTTTCCCAGCATGGGAGACGCAGACGGCAGCACCTCGATCAACACTGCTAACAACACAGATCCATATTAAACCCGAGAGTCAAGACATTGCTGTTGAAGCCAGTTGGAAGGAGGTGACAAAAGTGACATGTTGTTTTAAAGATGGTGCTCTGTGGCTCCATCCCAAGCTGACTCGTATCATAGTGCACCGTTTTGAAAATGTCACGGCAGCGTTGACTTATCAGCAGGGATCCATTTGTCTCTGACATAATAAGGCTGAGCGAACATGTCGCCACGTTTGACGACACGCAGAGGAAATTAAAGCTCTGGTGTGTGGATATTAAAAAGACTCCAGACGGGTGTTTCATAAAGGCTTATTCCTTTTTTAATATGCCTCTTTTTTCACATCAAAGTGAATTTAACCAATATAATCTTTTGGTGGAGATCACATCCTTCATCTAAACATTTAGTTATTCTGGCAGTGTATGGCTTTTAAAACCATAACCTATAAATGAAAAAAGCATATTAAAAGAGAAGGTCTGTTTTTTACAAATACAAAACCTTATTTCTGGGATAAAATATTGCCATTTACTCACTCATATCACTTTGGAGTCATTTGGAGAATTTCTGACGATACGGGATTTGACGACATCCATTTCACAGGAGTGAAGCAGGCATTGAAATGCAGCCAGTAAATGACACAAACTTGACCATTTCTCAAATAACAGACATTTAAGAAGATGGGCTACACTATAACTATTCTTATTTGAGTCAGCAGTTGTCCGTAACTTGAGAAAATTCAATCTGTAAACAGACTCTACTTCCTGTGTATCACAGTTTACTAAGGACCCCTAGTGTCCACCTGTGTGGCCTTTACAGTGCCTGAATTAAAACAAAGCATGTATGTGTATGTGACATCACAAAAAGGTTTTAGTTTAGAAATGGTCAAGTTTGTGTCATTTACTGGCTGCATTTCAGTGCCCGTTTCACTCCTGTTAAACGTCAGATCAAATCCAGTATCATCACAAATATTCCAAATGACTCCAAAGTGAAATGGGCGAGTAAATGACAGTATTTTATCCCAGAAATAAGGTCTAATTTGTCAAAAAAAAACACAAACACAGTACTTCCCCTTTTAAGAAAACCAAATCCACTTTCATTAATTCTGTGTAGCATGCATCCTGGGCTCCAGACCCACTAGATGTTATAAACACAAGAAGACATGTTGTATCAGTGCTGTTAAAACAAATCATTGAGCTTTTCTTAGCAGATACAATTGTGCTGTGTGATGAATGGATAGCACCCTACGGTGTGAAGTCATTAAAAAAGTCTTGTCGATCTGCCTCATAGGATCAGGAGCTGTTCTTCTTCCATGATCTCAGCCCTGGCAGTTGTTTCTTTTTGCCACGAGGAGCCCACATCTACAACACACTGTCCGAGTTCATCAGGGTGAGTGTCCCAAGTTTATATTATGTATTATACATATTTCAAGACCCACAGAATATTTTGTACTATGTCTCTGAAATCACAGAATAGTTCAATGAAAGAAGAGACTCTATTTCATCATGAAAAAAAAAAAAATTTAAACCCTGTTCCATTGTTTTATCAGAGGTAGAATAGAGGCTTTTACCAAAATCACCACTTTTTGTCCAGAATCCGTCTGCTTTGCTCTCTAATCTCAATCGTCTCCACTTCCTGCTTTAATCTCTGTGGGGTATACTGTCTCTTTGTGTCCCGACTACAAATACCAGAAGCCCCAAAATTACTCACAGGCTTCGGGAGACTGTGATCGGCAACCTGCTGCCGAAAAACCACTTTGAGGTATTATTAAGTTGATGGCACTCAAAAAGTTAATGTTTGCCAAGTCTCATTGTAAGCTATATAAGCCTGCCTGGTTGTTTGCCTAAATTCAATATATTAATATTAATTTACATGAGTATAAATGAGCCAACATGAATAAGTACAACTTAAAAGATGTGAATGACGGCTTTTGAGGTGAATTAACCATTTTTTATTGTATTGTGTTTCCCATCCTACAGGATGATAGAAAGGCAATTTGTAAATGTTTATTTTGTTATATTTGTTTTTTTGGGGTTTTTTTTTAAAACCATTCATTTTTGTCTCTCTTGAGAAAGTTCTGTCCAGATCAAAGAACATTTTTTTTTTTTTTTTTAAATTTTAGAACCGATAATCTACCCACATAATAACATCAACAACAAAAAAAAAACATTGTCCAGAGGTGCTGCAATACAAAAATTCCTTGAAGTTTTAACATTTCCCGTGTACTTGTAGTGAATTCCAGCTCATTGACATGCAGACCACTAAGCCATAACTTGTGCAAAACATGCAATCACATGCAATCATCACAGGAGTGTAATAGCGGCATGAATATTTTAGTTTGGCTCAATCAGTTCAAATTCTGCCCAGAGGCCCAGAATAGCTCAGGTCATTCTTGACTGCAGCGTGAAGCCTGAATTATGGCCTCAGCTTTTCAGCATCAGAATAATAAGTAAAGATTAGAGCTACATCAATGAATTGACTAATTGTAATGTAATAATTATTAAATTTAACGCCAACTATTTTGACAGTTGAGTTTTATTTTTTTAGACAAAAAGTCATGTTTTCTGATTCCAGCTTCTTTAATTTTAATATTTTTTTCTGATTGTCTTTGAGACATCTGAGGACACCATCCTGGGCTTTGGGACACACTGATATTTTTCACCATTTTCTGACATCTTATAGACCAAACAACCAGTCAAAGTTTTATTCTTTTCTCTTATTTTTAGTTTTCTCATGCCAGTGCTTGGAAAGCCACTAAATTCCCGCATTTGTTCATGAAGGCCAGATGTTCTCAGTTCTCAGAACAGACTGCAGTCTTTATCCAAAGCTGAACTTGAACTTGTGTCTGTGACGTATCTTGCAGAGATGTGTTGACATCTTGAGGACTTTCACAGCACCCACCAACACACCGGACCAAGCCAAGGCCTCACATGCTTTACACAGCAACGGTGCAAGATCATTATCACGTCACTTTAGTCTGTTATCACTGTAAAAAAAATAAAACTGTTATGAATGTGCGACATATTGCTTAAAAATAACAGTGGGAACATTTCTTGGTGCTGGAGGTCGACTCTAATGATTGCATCTCTCCCCTGCTAAACTGTTGCTGAACTTACATATTTGATGTTTTTTTTTATCTCGTGGAAGTTAAAATGTTTTGCTGAAAGGAAACAAATGGATAAATAAACCCCACAGGATGTGAATTTCGTCACAGTAGCTTGAGACATATGTCATGATTCAGCTCCGCTGAATGAAGTACCTGTACCGTCCAACTGGCTGTTGGCGATGTTTATGTGGTTTCTGTTGTTTGTCTAGGATGAGTACTGGAGGAGAGGCTTCCAGGAAGTAGCCACCCCCAACATCTATAACAGCAAACTGTGGGAAACATCTGGCCACTGGCAGCACTACAGCGAAAACATGTTCTCCTTTTCTGTGGAAAATGACGTCTTTGCACTCAAGCCCATGAACTGCCCCGGGCACTGGTGAATTGAAATTGCATTTCCTAAAATGTTGTAAATCAAACAGTAGATAGAATTTTTAAAGTATGTCTCAGCTGCTTCCTGCTCTGTGGTTGTCCTGCAGTCTGATGTTCAGCCACAGGCCTCGCTCATGGAGGGAGCTTCCTTTGAGGCTGGCAGATTTCGGCGTCCTCCACCGAAACGAGCTGTCAGGAACGCTAACTGGTCTGACCAGAGTGCGCCGTTTCCAGCAGGATGACGCTCACATTTTCTGCACGATGGATCAGGTGACCACATCAGTAGTTTCCAAGGGTTGTTATACGAGTGAAAAACAGTTTTGAAAAACAAATAACAACTTGTTGTGAGTCATATTCTGAGTTCTGAATCATCCTTTCTTTTTCTACAGATAGAGACAGAGATGAAAGGCTGTCTGGACTTCCTCCGCTGTGTTTACGATGTGTTCGGCTTCTCCTTCCAGCTTCACCTCTCCACTCGTCCAGAGAAGTATCTGGGTGACGTCGCTGTGTGGGACCAGGCTGAGAAGGTAAGAAGGTGCTTTGATAACTTGTTTTCATTAGTTTCTCCCTTCCCTCTGAAATGCCTGATAACAGCAATAGGATGCCCCGCATACAAAAACCACCACCAGCAGGCGGCTTTATATGCACCGATCAGGCATTATGACCACTGAAGTGAAACACATCTCTTCATCATGGTACCATGGTTATATATAACGCAAGAAATAGTTGATGCAGTAGAAGCAGGAAAAGCATCAAGATGTGAGCGAGTTCATCTGGGTCAGAACATCTCCTGCAGCTGCAGATACTACAGAATAAACCTTCAGGGGTCAGAGGTCAGGGCTGTGAGGCAGCAAAAGGGGGACCAACAACACAATATTAGTCAGGTGGTCATAAAGTTATGCATGATCAGTTGTTCAAGTTGTTCTAACTGAGCAAAGATCTATGAGTCACTGAGACGTTCCACCTTTCATGAATTACTGTGGGATGTTTATCATAAAAGACATGGCTCTACTTTTGCACAGTTGTAGTTATTGTGCCATACAGTATGTATACAGCGGTACAGACTGAATTACATACTTTCTGCTTAATCGTGCACCACAAGATGACTTGGCCTGCTTCACAATGGCCTAATTGCTTTTCATTGTGTCAACGTTTGCCTCATGTTTGACAGCAACTGGAGAACAGCCTGAACGAGTTCGGGGAACCATGGAAACTCAACCCTGGAGACGGTGCTTTTTATGGACCTAAGGTCAGAGCAGTTGAGATTTCCTACCAAAAACATTTTAATTCTCTGCAAGACGGCAAATCCTTATGATATTCTGTTTGCCCGTTGCAGATTGACATTAAGATCAAAGATGCAATAGGACGTTACCACCAGTGTGCAACCATTCAGCTGGACTTCCAGCTGCCCATCCGTTTCAACCTGACCTTTGTGGGGTGAGTCACCTAATGACAACAGTACCACACTGCTGCGTCTGTGTGCTTTTCTGCACCAAGGGTAATGGTTTAATCCCCTTCTGAATAAGATGTCTCAGCTTGCGCACTATGTCCATTGTGTGTTTTAATAAGAGTTGTATATTTTAACTTATTGAGCAGGTGACTGGTCTATTTTATCACCTCAACAGGAGCTTCAATTTGTAAACCCAACAAGGAAACCTAGACACAATAATTTCATGTCTTTTTTATTATAAAACAAGTTTTTTTTATACTCAATCCACGGAGAAATACACATGGCCTCTATTCAGAAACTTTGCTTTGAAATGAGTTGTCAGGATTTCAGTAAATTTTGTTATTTCACAACTATACAATTTTCAGCATTTATCATTACATGGTTTTAGATGTAAACTTTCAAAATATGTCCCAAAATATGTCTCTGGGTGTAGTGTATGAGTGAGTGACATCAGCTGACAGGAAGTAAAAAGGAACTATGGTAAATACAGGTATATTCAGGCAGAAAGTGTGAAGAAGATAAAGGGATTTTACATTACAGCATGTAAACATGTTCCAATAAAAGCATAAAATACAAGTATGAACATGGAAATGAGCACAATATCTTTATCTTTAAGTTACAGGCAATGAGATTTAGATCCAGTAGGTCCATACGGGTAGGAGCATCATGGTTTTATTGGTGTTGTGAAAATAAAACTGTATTTGAATTAAAGATAGTCATCAGTCTAGTTTATATTCATACTGACATAATTTCTCTACAGGAAAGATGGTGATGACAAAGCACGACCAGTCATCATCCATCGTGCCATCTTGGGCTCAGTGGAGAGGATGATTGCCATTCTAACAGAGAACTATGCAGGGAAATGGTGAGGATGCTCTTAATATTTACTAAAATATTACAGTCAGTGTTACCCATAATCCTCAGTGCTGGTCCTGTCCACTGCTTTGATCTGTCTCATATGTTCAGTGATGTTTTGGCAGATAAATCAGATATGAGTGACAAGTGTTAAACGATCCACTGAATTGTTTGGTTAGATTTTCTTATTTTCATGCTTTAGAGCACACAACAAACAATAAGTGTTGTCAGAGTGATACAGAGAAGCATTGACCTCGACAGGATGTGTGTTTTTTTTTTTTTTTTTTAAGAGATGCAGTGGAGACCGTGAAGGATTTTAATAACCGTCCATTTTGGCAATCTCTTCTCAAGTTTTTGCTTTCTCAGTGCATGTCTTAGTCTGTCCATATTAAATAGTTTCTCAGTAATTTCCAGCCAGTTGCTTTCTTAATTGCTGCTACCAAGGTCTTGACAAGATTGATCCTTCCGTTGGACATTGTTCCCTGTTAATTTACCAAAATAACTTTGACATTGGTTTGCGTATCCTAAAATCAAATGAGTCCATACATCATTTCTGCATTTTTATATGCTCCCAAAAAAACATGTCTGACATTATTCTCTGCAAACTTCACTGTATTGTTAGTAGCTTTGTCACGTCAACTTTCTGGTGTAATTCCAGCATCTCTGCACCGTAAAGATTTCACCCAGGGAGAAATATAGATGGTAACGTTTCATTGCAGTCTGTCTGTCCCTCCAACAGGCCTCTGTGGCTCTCTCCACGTCAGGTGATGTTAGTGCCTGTCAACCCCTCCTGTGAGGATTACGCCCAGAGGGTAGGCTTCAACATTTAAGTACAGTCATGAGTGCAGACAGCTGTGGCATTCATGTGTATAGTGCTGAACCATGCATGTTTTCCCCTACCTGTCAGGTGTGTAAGCAGTTTACAGAGGCTGGTTTCATGGCAGATGCTGACCTCGACTCCAGCTGTCTCCTAAACAAGAAAATCCGTAATGCTCAGTTGGCCCAGTATAACTTCATCCTTGGTGAGAAAATTGAAACTCTTGTATACACCATATTTAGGAGCACTGACTGTTCAAGAACATTTTCACCCTCATTTTTGCTGCTCTCAGGGTTGTCTGCAATCACTTCAGAAGTACACAACGATTTAAACAGTGCTATTTCCTTTAATACTGGTAGTTATTTTTAGTTACCTGGGAGATTGAGCAGGCAACTGAAGTTTAATGAAAGGGTCGTACCTATTATTTTCGACTGCTGCCAAACATTTTACAAGGCCTAAACTTTTTTTTATGTATTTTTCATAATCTCTGCTTTTATTTTCTTCAAAGTTGACTTATTGTTGCACCAGAAGCACTGTGGATTTTAAAAATCCATCTGCATAAAAATAAAAAAATATGAAAATGAAATATGAAATCAACAGAAAGAATGTGATTTGTAGTAAATTAGCTAAAACATTAAAAGCAGAACTGTGATGCTCACCATTAGAATACCCCTGAGCAAAAATAAACATTCTAAGTTGGTTGACTATAAAACAAAAGGACCAAGCCGACTAACCACCCACAGTTGTTGAAAGCGGGGAATGTGTTAGGGTAGCTGTGTGCTGTGACTTGGCCCATGTCGAGCTGTTGTGTCTTCTCATGTCTTGGCAGTGGTCGGGGAGAAGGAGAAGATGACTAACGGCGTCAATGTGCGCACACGGGACAACAAAGTCCACGGAGAGCTGTCGGTGGCCGAGGTGCTGGCTCGCCTGACCCTGCTCAAACATAGCCGCTGTCCAAATGCAGAGGAGGAGTTCTGATCAAGACAAAGAAAACACTCATGCATTGGAAGACTCAAGTCAGATGAGCAGTAAAGGGACAAGTGATGGCATATTTAAAGCTGGTGCTGTGAAAGTGTAGAGCATAGAACACAAATCAGACAGAGCTGTCAATGTGATGAATGTGGCTATAGTAGAGAAGGTTTGTGTATGTGGTCTGAATCTGAAGGCAAGTACTAATTTATGGAAATAGTATGATCATAACAAAAGTTATGTGAATTTGGCACTGATTTTTCACAACAATCTGTCTGTGGAGAGCTGAAGAAATAAAATATATAGACTAAATCTGAGTACATTGTTTTTGTTATTCTAACAATGTGAAATCATTAAGGGAAAAACAGTTTATAATAATGAATGGCAGTTTTGTAGGTACACGAAGTTCTGATCCTTTTTATGCTATGATGTTATTTTTCAAGATTATTGTAAAGATTTTATTTTCGTAGGAAGGTCTACACTCAAACATGCCACTTTGTTGAGTGTCTAGATATAATATAACACATGAAGGCATCAAAAGTAGATAAATACTACATATTACAAGTTTGACGATGTATTAATTTAAACCCTTGTATTTAAAAACCATTGTAAATCCATCATGTTATTTAAAATACATGTTTGTGTATACGTCCCCAGGGTTTCACTCAGTCCTGTCACCCTAACAGCTTCCCTTCTTTAAAAATAAGTACAATGTACAAATCAGTCACATGATTAAGAGAAAATAGCATCACTTGATTCTGATCTCTTATTGAAAATCTGAGAATATATTTATCAGAATTAAATCATCCTAAATTATATATGACATTATTTTAGATTATTGTGCTATATTTTTGAGTGTTTTGGTAAATCATGTGGCTGAATTTCCATGCCACGATTCATTGCAAATGCTGTGTTAATATCCAGTACTGTTACTTTCGTGCTGTTACCTTTATGAATCATCTGTTCAGAAAAGCCACGTAAAATTATACCGTGAGATTGCTTACATATTGAATACATATATATGTTATTCGACGCAGTGCTGAAAACAAGTGTGTCGATTTGAGAAGTTTTGCCTCGGCAAGCGGAAGACTGCTGACATTCATATTTTCCTGCATGACTTGAACGCATCTCTGATTTGCGCTGCTGCAACAATGGCAACTATCTGTCAGACATGGAGACCGGACCGAGGAAGGTGCTTCAAAACATACGGAATTGTCATCGTGTTGTTTATGGACCTGGTCTTACAGTGTGTTAACGGTATGTTATGGCTTACACTTACATATTTAAACCAGACTGGATCTCGTATATGCCAAGTTAACGTCTGTCGTTAGCGCACGAACGTTTGCTTCCTCCCACTGCGTTAGCATGAATTGGTTAACCTGCGGGCTAATGCTAGTGTGCCTGTTAGCTAGCTAGCAATGATAACAGTGGTTGCAGTGCGTTGCCCTGATTGAACCGTTTGTTGCTCAACACCGGCATATTGTTTGATTGAATAGCGTGTGGAGCTTAGAGCTAACAGTTGACTGCCACTGTTAATGTTAATTTGTAAGAGGTGTCTTTTATACAAACAGTAACGGTAGCTAACATTAGCTTAGCTCAGAGCCTGCATTTGTAATTACTAAAACATGTACTCTTCTTCTAATGTGCGTCTAACCTTTTGTTGTCTGGGCGTGTCTCTTAACACGCCAATTAAGTCAATTTAAAGACTTCAAATGATTTCCTTACTGTCTGGTTGCTTGTCAGGGTACCTGAGCTCTCCTCATGTTGGCCAGGAGCCTCCCTACACCAGAGATACCCAGCATGGACCTGTCATCACCAGCCCAGTGGTCCCTGCTGCAGCCTCAGGTAAACACAGAGCTAATTAATCATAACGACTGGAACCAGAGTTTATTTTACAGTAAACCCAGAAAGATACCCACTCATAGATACAAGTCAAGGGAATTGAGAATGATCCACCCACCCATTCTCCTCCGCTTATCCGGGGATGGGTCGCAGCAGCTTGAGCAGAGAAGCCCAGACTTCCCTCTCCCTGGGCACTTTGTCCAGCTCTTCCGAAGGGGTCCTGAGGTGTTCCCAGGCCAGCCGGGAGACATAGTCTCTCCAGCATGTCCTGGGTCGTCCCAGGGGTCTCCTGCCGGTGGGACGTGCCCTGTACACCTCCCCAGGGAGGCGTCTTGGGAGAATGATTTCCATCCATCCATCCATTTTCCACTGCTTATTCTCATAGGGTCTCGGGGGGGCTGGAGCCTATCCCAGCTATTTAGGGTGGAAGGGAGAATGATTTAAATGAGAAAATTTCCTCAAATCACATCATCAGTCAAAACAGTCACAGCTATATATGTTTAAATCGTGCAGCCTTGACTGAGAGTAGGTAACCTCTGTCCGTTATTGATAACATTAATTGATTATTTGAAATCATCCATATAACACTTTGCCCTCAGGTCATTTCCTATATGAGGAGCACGCTGCAGAATAGAAAGGGTTCCCTCACATGTAGTCTGGGGCTGTAAACTGCAAATATGTGGATATTTATGTTGGTATTGTGGTTACCACAATGTAATCGTTACCTTCTTTAAACTTAATTTATCCAGACCAGAGAAATAATGGAAACTCTTAAAAACATGTTCCTTTGTTCAAAGCATGACATCAAATTTGCTCTTGTAGTTTCAATGCTTCAGACAGTTTTGTCTTTTGCTGACCAGCAGGCAGCCTCAATGTCTTGCTCAAGGACTCTTTGAGCAATCTTTCCTCCCTTTGGCACAGTATTTAGTTATACAGTATACGTTTCCCACACCCATTAACTCTTTGCGTGCCAGCAGTTTTGTTTTTTTTTAAATAGAAAGTGCCTTGTGCCAGTGTTTTTGTCCATTTTGAGTCATATTTCTAGACCCACAGAATATTTTGTACTGTGACTCTGAAAACACTGAGTAGCTCAAATGAAAGATGAAACTCTTAATTTCATTGTGAAAAAAAACTGTTTTTATCTTGTTCTGTTCTTGTTTTATCAGAGGAGAGTAGAGGCCAGTTTCACTAAAATCACCACTTTTTGTCCAGAATCCGTCCATTTCACTCTCTAAATGCGATCGTCTCCACTTCCTGCACTGATCTCTGTGATGCATATTAACTCTTTATGTCCTGACTACAAATCACAGAAACCCCAAAATTTCTCACAAGCTGTGGGAGACTGCGATCAGCGACCCACTGCAGAAAAAACACTTTGATGTTGTATTACATCAATGGCACCCAAAGAGTTAACTGGAACCAAAACATTGCTTTATAACTTTATGTTTTTTTGTTGTTTTTTTTTCAGCGTCTCCAGCAGATGAAGAGAGCTA
Source organism: Synanceia verrucosa (assembly GCA_029721515.1). NCBI lineage: Eukaryota > Metazoa > Chordata > Actinopteri > Perciformes > Synanceiidae > Synanceia > Synanceia verrucosa. Next base: position 6,342,625 of record CM056549.1, read on the forward strand.
TACCGCTAAGTGTCCTAGTGGGGGTTTGTGTAGCCGCCTGCCAGCTGACTGCATGCACTGCAATTACCAACACAACTGCACCTACAAGAAACCAGCTTCCTTCACTTGTAAACCCAAGAAAGGCGTTCACTGCATAGTGAGTATCTGGGCTAAGTAGATCATGTTGCGATGGATCTGTGTTGAATAAAGGTAGAGGAAGGTTTCTACTGAAGAAAAGGAGAAATGGCACATGTTGTGCTTGTAACGTGCGTTAGCTATGAAAGTGGAAGTGATCTAAAAATTACTTGACAAAAAGTCCCTGCTGAAAAATAGTTGTGTTTGGTGAGAGAACTAGTGAGTCTAAGAAACAGCTATGGTGCTTTAATTTGGGAATATTTGTGTTGATGACCTGATGATTTTTGTATCTGTAGGGAGAGTCGGGACAGCAGCAAACCAACTTCTCTGTCTCCATCGTGTGTCAGTTCTGCTGGCAGCTGGACCCGTCCCTTTACCGCTGCTCAAACTCTACCAACTGTATGACGGTGTCCTGTCCACGCAAGCGCTACAACGCCACCTGTGACGTGCTAGACCACGTTCATTGTTTAGGTGTGTGTGTGTATATATATATATATATATATATATATATATATATATACAGTCATGGAAAAAATTATTAGACCACCCTTGTTTTCTTCAATTTCTTGTTAGTTTTAATGCCTGGCTCAACTAAAGGTACATTTGTTTGGACAATTATAATGATAACAACAAAAATAGCTCATGAGAGTTTAATTTAAGAACTAAGGATTATTCATTTTCCATGGTTTTCTTGATAATAACCAAAATTACTTAAATTCTTACATCAATAGCTATGGCATTGTACCGCCAAAAACACTACTTTTAAGCATTCCATGTTTTCTTTTCTGTTTGCTTTAAACACATGATACACACAAGAGTTAATACTTGATTGCATAACCATTGTTTTTGATGACTGCAGCCATGCGTCTTGGCATGCTCTCCACCAGCCTCTGACATTGTTCTGCTGTCACAGCAGCCCATTCCTGTTGGACAAATTCAAACAAATTTTCTTTGTTTTTGGGCTTGTGGTTCTCCATTTTGAGTTTGATGATTTTCCACAGGTTTTCAATTGGATTAAGATCTGGTGATTGAGCAGGCCAAGGCATGGTGCGAATGTTGTGGTTCTCCATCCAGGCTTTAACTGACCTTGCCGTGTGGCAAGGGGCATTGTCTTGTTGGAAAATCCAGTCATTCGAGGCAGGAAAGAGTTTTCCAGCTGATGGAAGAAGACTGTTTTCAAGGGTAGTCCTGTACTTGACCTGGTTCATTCGGCCTTCACACAATTGCATTTGCCCTGTTCCACTCAGACTGAAACAACCCCAGATCATGACTGATCCACCCCCATGTTTTACTGTAGGGGCAAGACAGTCTGGGTTGTAAGCTTCTCCAGGCTTCCTCCTAACCAGTAAGTTGGCTGGAGTGGGCATCAATTCAAATTGGATTCATCACTGAAGAGAACCTTAGCCCAATCATCAACAGTCCAATCCTTGTGGTCTCGAGCAAAGAGTAACCGGGCCTTCCTCTGCCTTTCATTGATGAAGGGCTTCTTGCGTGCTCTGTGTGACTTCAAACCAGCTTCAACAAGTCGGTTTCGAACTGTCCTTGCCGAGCAAGTCACATTTCTCGACAGTGCCCACTCATTTTTAAGGTCCCTGGAGGTCTGACGACGATTCCTGACACAGGAACGGATGAGTGCACGGTCATCTCATGGGGTAGAAAGACGTTTCCTGCCACGGCCAGGTAGCAATTTGGTAGTGCCATGTTCAGCTTGTTTTTTTTTGTTTTTTTTTGTTGTAATGAACGGCTGTCTTGGAGATCTTCAGTTTTTTCGCTACCTGTCTCTCACTCATGCCAATTTCCAGCAGTGCCAAGATGGCTGCCTTTGTTGCTTCACATAATTCTAGTTTTAGGCATTATGTGAGAGCTGACAACTTCTGAGTTGTGCTACGGCTTGAATGTAAGCAGGAAACCACTCTAGGCCTTTGCATGTGCAGTGCTGCTTGTGACATGAAATGGCCTCCTATATACCCTGGGAATCAATTAAGCTTAAGAATGTCAAATAGGACATAAAGTATTATGTGACCAGCTGCATTTTTTGTTGTGTTCATTGTATTATACGTTTAGTGGTACCAGATATTAGAATGAACAAGAAATTGAAGAAAACAAGGGTGGTCTAATAATTTTTTCCATGACTGTATATATACATATATATGTATATATATATATATATATATATATACATATATATGTATTTCTTGGGGAAATGTTTTGAGCATCAGGACCACTGTCTGCATCATTTAAATACATGTTGTTTTTTTTCTTGTGTAGGCAAAAGACGGTTTCAGAAACGTTTATTTTGTAACTGGACTGGGGGATACAAATGGTCAACAGCATTGGCTCTCAGGTAAGCTTGCCAGTAGTGTCACTGGAGTTATGTTTGTAGATTCTGGAAACATTCTACAAATATCAATTTGAATCAGGGTGCACGCTCTAAATAGCATCTTTGACTGTGTTCTGTGTTTTCTCTCTCGTGTATTTCTGTAGCATTACGCTTGGCGGTTTTGGGGCTGATCGGTTTTATCTGGGCCAGTGGAGAGAGGGTCTGGGCAAGCTGTTCAGCTTCGGAGGCCTGGGCATTTGGACTTTGATAGATGTTCTTCTGATCGGGGTTGGTTATGTGGGACCTGCCGATGGGTCTCTGTACATCTGAAGCAAAGCTCTGGAGACGTGGCTGGACGGTTTGTGCCCTTTTTCCCCTCTTCACGCCACTTCACTCTCAACGATTGAACATCTGAGATGCTGTTCTTGGCACGTTCGCTCGCCCAAAGCTCGCTGCGCAACACGTCCTCGTCCCATCTGCTAACAAGCAGGAAGTGTTTTCCTCATTACACCAATGGTGACTCTTCCCACACAGCCAGCAGATCAATCCCAATCATTCTGCGTCTGTCTCCTGTTGAGATTGTGCGGATGGGTTTGTGCGCGGCGTCGAGGAGCCAGTCATTATGTCTCTCCGGTCAGTTTGACTTAGCTGGTGGCTGGGCTCCGTCATGCTGATATATAGATAGCTTTGGTTTCCTGTGGAGCGGTGCTTTCTCATACATCTTGCCACGTTGGAGCCACGTGTTGCTTCTCGAGTATTGCATGGTTATTTTGGGGGTGAGGGTCAAATGGTAACCATGGTTACAGAGTTCTTTATGGCATCACCAAACACAATCGACAGGCCGAGCGGTAGTATTTATGTCCTGATAGAGAGTATGAATTTTTTGTGTGTGTGGAGGAGTTTGTGAGTCAGGCCACAACTGTGAGAATATCACCTCAACTAAAATGTTGGAATTTGAAAGTTCATCGATAATGTTCATATGTTGTAAAAATAAATAAGAGTTACTGTATATATAACAGCAGCTGGTACTGGTAGAGAACCAGAAAGAAGTGCAGGGGCAATATATGTCATCACTCACTGCATCATGTAGCACAGATAATAATCTCTGCTTGTGATTAATGTTGAAACTCTACAAACGTGTTGCACTAAGCAACCTGCAGTCACTTGTGGTTTCCCATGCTGAAGATATTCAACATATCTTGTGCATCCAGCTGGTATTTTTTTCTTCCTCACTCATTATCATTCTTCACATTTGTAAAAAGGATTCTGTGTACCAACACTGAAAGAGCTGTGTGGCACAAATGGGCTTTCACTTTATGTAAATATGTGCCAGGTCAATTTAATCTGTTTCCAACACTGTAAATGGCTTTTTTTTTAAGTTATGTAAATAAAATAGGGAAATGTTATATCTTGCTTATCTCTTTGTAAGGCCAGGTTTTCAGAGGATGCGCGAGAACATTATGACATTTGAAGCCACACTGCTCTGAGGTCAGGTTTTTGCTAAAACAAGTGTATTTTGCAGGTGTAAGGAAAAGTAATACGCTGTTTATTTCAACTAGTTTTCATGTTGAAAACCCTGACTGAGAGACGACAAGAGCAGAAGTTAAATGACTTTCATTTTTAATCCTCACATTTTCTCTCTGATGCTCATTGGTTGGAGGTCAACATCATCTCAAACATATTGAACCTGAGACAAACAGATGTTCCAAGTGACCGTGAGTTTGAGTCTTTTACTTCATGCTGTTCTTATGGTCTCTGGTTGGAATTCAGAGCTCTATTATTAGCTCAGAGGTTGTTATCACAGATATCTGTTGTTTTCTTTCTCACATTAAACAGCGTGGTGCTAGAATCCTGTTTTACCCACAGAAGTGTAACAGACGGAGTGGGTCAGGAGGACGACCCAGCGGCTGGGGAACGCTGCCGTCTTCAACTCACGATGTGTAAGGGCTTCTGAGCAAGGCACTGAATTACCAGAGATAGTGATTAAACATTAATAGTTTTACAGTCATGTCAGGTTTTTACAACAGCTCATGTAGATGCCTCTGTGCTCATGTTACATAACGTGAAAGAAAAAATCATTTCCTTCCTAGTAAGTTCTTCTTTGTGTCGACTTTTCCGATTGGCTGCTTTGTCGACTGTTATAAATTCACTCCACCCTGATGCTACTTCCTTAAATCTGTCGCCGCCCACTCAGCTCCCTCCCACAGACTGATGCAAGTGTGTGTCATATGCTTGAAGACGAGGAGATATGCTCACCTGTGTATTTTTTTTTTCACCTTTTAGAAATCTGTAATTTAAATATTGACAACAAGCTTCTCACTTTGCCTGAATCATACTGTGAGGTTATACAGTCTACCGGTCAATGGTTACATTTAAATCACACTGAATGGATGTGTTTGTGCATCCTTCTGCATGTAAATATGAGTTAATCATTCTATACATTAAATAACAGGATGGAAAGTATACTTAAGTCTGTCGTATAACACAAAGATCTACTCTTTTTATCAAATAATCTGATCACATCTTTCTAATTATGTCTGGAAAACAGTCCGGAGCAAATAGCTAAATTACTGTACTTAATTTTATTCATACATCAATGGCTGCCATCCAATTACAACTAATGGCTAGAGTGATTTGGTTTTATCCCTCTTTATGATATTCCCATTTGCTGCCAATAAGAACCCTAAATGGTAATTATAACTGACTTAGGAGAATAATAGTTTAATTTTATGGTTCCTATCCCAAACAGGCATCAGTCTCACTGTTGAATGAACATCAAAGGATCATTTTGGGAATAGCAGCCAAAACATTCTCTGTCAAAAGCAGACAAAATCACGACTTCCTCGTTTTGAATTGCTAATCGTGCAAAAAGGAGGACAAAAGTTTATTCATCTCTCTGTTATGCAATCCCACTTAGTCCCATCGTGGCTCTGAATGTTGGAGCATCGGCTCTGACCTCCTGTATCCAGCGCCGCCGAACAGATTGTGTCGTCCCATTATGTTCCCTCCTACAGGAGATAACACCTTTCACAAGATAAACTGAACGCTGCAACCGCATGAATTCAAAAGTCTAACGACTCTGCAAGCATCCGTCTGTGTTCCTTTCTCACCAGGACGGCTGCTACAGAGCTCCTGAGCCCATGAAATTATTTACTCACCCTTGGATTTTTTTTTCTTGTTTTGCTTTGTAACACTACATTGAATCACAATGGTGCTATTAATTAGTCAGCAGAGAGAACCATTTAATGACAGTGAAAGCAGAGTGCCACAATAAGATCTAAATTACAATATAAAACACAATACAATTGATTGTGTATGAACGGACGCCCATGTGCAAATCATCACTAGTGCAGCCAATATTGGTTTTAAATAAGCACATTATTACAGTGTGCAATCAAGAGGTGGTTTTACACCTGTATGTAAAAGATTTAACAGCTGGCTATCTTTTTCTGCTCTGTAAATGACATTTATGAAAAGTAATGAAATGTGCGACTGAGAAGTACCAAGCTGTGGAGGGAGAGTAGACAATTTGCAAGACTTAATATTTAGGGTGAGGGGAAAAAAATATTGAAAAAAATAAATGTCTGTGCGAGAAAAGTCAATAAGAGGCATATGTAAAGAGTCACATGTTCTGGCTCACATCAGTCACCATCCTTGCCAGATCCTATGCAGGTCAAACACTGCAGAGGCAGAACAGGCCATCCCCAGCATGAGGCCAGGTGGTGGCATCAAGCTGTGAGCATGGCCATCTGCAGGGGCTAGAGGAGACTTATAAAAGGAAAGGTTAACAGCAAATCACAGAGGAACATCTGCTGCAATCTGTGACAGATGACTTATTTTCCAGCAAGAAAACAACCCCCCACCATAAAGCAAAAGCCACACAGAAATGTGCAGCATTCAAAACAATTAACATCCCAACAATAAACGTCCCAATTCAGAATCCAAACCTCAAACCAATCAAGAATCTGTGGCCAGACTTGAAAATTGCCTCCGAGCAACGTGACAGAGCTTGGACAATGGGCGGACAGGGACATCCAGATGTGCAACTCGCACTCTAAAAAGGTGCCTCTGCTACATATCGACTGGAGGAGGGGAGTACTTGTGCAACCAGTTATGTTGTCTTATATATTTATAGTGAATCTGGATCATATCTAGACATGAAGACATGTTTTTCTTTTGATCAGTGTAGAAATAGTTCTATAAAACTAAAACATTAAATGACCAAAGAGATTAGTGAATAACATGTAGATACAGGCAATTGGAATAAATTACTGATCTGCTATGGAGGGTTGATAGTTATAGTTTATAATCCACCATCTCACTTATCATCCTCCCATCTGTGCAATCCATTTATATAAAAAAAAAAAAAGGGTGCCAAGTCTGCTTTCCAAGTGTGGAATCGCTTCTACACTCTTGCAATTCAACAATAATCACATTTAAATCTCGTTTACATATTGAAAGAAAAAGACTGCATCATAGTTGTTTGAGACTATCGTGGCCTCCTCCTACGTGTCACAAACAAAAATGAAAAGACAGGCTAATTGCAATTTTAGTGATTTATTTGTACAATAGGAAGTGCACTGTACAAATACCCCAGCTCAGATGTAAAGGCAATAACACAGCATTTATTTATTTTTTTCCTGTCTGACCTGAATGTCCCTCAAACCTCACAAAGCTCAGACTGATGGAAACAGATGCCAAGAAAAAGAAATAAAAAAATGAAGCTAAAAAATAAATAAAGCAGCTACCTGCCAAACAAATTACCATTTACAGGGCGAGAAGAGACCCTTCCCAACTAAGTACCAAAGCGTACTGAAAAATACTGAAATTATAAAAGGCAAAATAAAATTAAAAAAAAAAGAAAAAAATAAACTAAAAAGTCCAGATCACATCCAGATTTAACAGTCCAACCTTCATGGCAGTGGAGCGATTTTGGCCTCAGTTTAAAGAGCATGTAAAAAAAAAAAAATTGGAACTCACAGTAGACAAATACAGAAAAGGCATATGGTGATATCTCTATCAAGCCCATGTGCCTATGCCACTTACACATTTACACACCATCCACAGACAATGATGTCAGTTTTTACACACAAGACAGAGGACACTTGTCAATTAAAACAAAAAAAAAAAAAAAAAAAGTGGAACTCCCTCTCCAACTCACCCCCATGTTTAGACGGCAATGAAGGTGACATGGTCCATTTCAAATCAATATCAATTTACATTCACTCAAATTTCCATTAGTAAATCACTAATGTCACCTTTATAACTGAAAACGTTGTATAAAAATATAACAAAGACTGAAAAATGAACACTCAACAAAAATATATCTACACAGTCTCACATGTGGGGTGGCGGCTGAGTGACATGGCCAAGGACAGCTCAAATTTCCAATGCATCGTTTCTGGGGGCATGAGGAATGTGTGAGGAATCAAGTCTGAGTGGCGGCGGTCTTTCCCCTCTCGGCGACGGAGACACAGTGAAAGCCGCGGGTTCCATCGGGGCCCCTCGGCAGCCTCATCACGCCCGGTGGCAGGCCGTCGGCGTTCTGGATCTTTCTGGCCAACATGGGGCTGCCCACTGGGCTGCTCTCCTGAGACGCCACCTGCTTGCGCCGCTGAACCCACGGACTTCCCGAAGGGGTGAGGCTACTGTCCGAGGAGTAGTCTGCCCAGCGGCGCCCAGGCTCAGGGCTCAGTCTGCCCTCGCTGGCCAAGGGAGACTTATGAGGGGATTTGCGCTGAGGACAGGGGCTGCCGCGAGGGCTCGACCAGGGACTGTTACGTGGAGACATACCGGGACTGAGGTGATTGTTCTGGAAGTTGATGCCCGCGGTGGTGGGGCTGAGCTTGTTGCAGGACTGGGACTTTCTGGCCAGCCGAGGGGACGTGGGGGTGCTCTCAGTCTCTGAGGAACTGCAGGCCGAGTCGTCCCCGTGGTACTGAAGCTCTCGTACTCTGCTGTTGAGTGACCGACTTTTTCGCATCCCTCCTTCCTCACGCGGCCGCTCTTTAAGGACCTTCTTCTTTGGCGGCTTGGTGCCGATCAGGACCACTTTTAACCCCAGCGAACCAACCCCTCCGTCCTCGCTCCCTACGGCTTCATTGGCTTTGACAGCTGCCTCCACCTCCTCAAACTCCACAATGGCACACTCCTCGGTGCCGAGCTGAGTGTAGCGGCCGCTCAGCCTCTTCAGGTCAGCCGGCAGGTCCTTCCCAGGCTTCAGGACTCGGACAGAGGCGATGGCGCCGTATGTTCCGAAGTCTTTGAGCAGCAGCTTCATTAGCTGCTCCTGCTGAGTGGCACCTCCCTCGCAGCCTCCATTATCCTTAGTGAGAGCTGCCAGCTCTGGCCAACTCTGCAAATCACTTAACAGGAGCATGCGGCTCGGCAACGACTCACTGGCAAAGACTGGCACTGCAGATTTACGCCGCACCTTCCGCCCTTCATCGTTCAGCTCAAGTATCTTCGAGTGTCTCAGAGCGTAAGCAGTTGTTCTCCAGTCACGAGTCAAGTGTTTCACCTGCAAAGAGACAATGCTTTGTGTTACACGGCCAAGAAGTTAAGTAGTTCAAGAGGGCCATCTCATAACCATTAGGTCATGTATTGATCCCTGCAACAGTTACATAATAACTGAAGTACTGCCTTCCTTTCAGTCATACTTTCTGAATCAATATATGTACCAAACATCCTCACTTCACTTCATTACTCACTTCAGCTCTGTATAATGTGCCCAGGTTTAACATGAGTCACCTCTGTGTCATCATGCACATATGGAAATCCTTGTTTGTATTTGGGGAAAAAAAATAAATTAATAAGTCTGTCTGGAAACACAGATCACTTAACAATCCGATTTCAACAACACAACAAATCTGCATGCAAGTGAACTGTTGAATCCCCAACAGTCAAATCATATTGCTGTTCAGTCCCCTTGAGCTTATTATTAGGAATAAAAAATATACTCCCATTTCAACCTTCTTCTCAATCTTACTTTGTCTTCATTTGTACATTTTGTCAGCATTCAAATATTGACTGTGCCTTAGCAGTATTAATATGATACTGAAAGCCCATAACGAGCCAACTTTGGGCTATTACCATTACTAGAACGTGGTGTGTGCACTATAATTAAGGCCATAATAGCGAAGGCTTTGTATGCAATTTCCAGCCTTATCAGGAATTCAAATGGGGAATTCAAATTATTCCCCATTGTGCTTTTCTAGTGCTTTTTGCAGCCATGGTTACCTTTTTGAATGAAGTGAGCAACTTGACGCTGACAAACCCCAGTTTGTTGCGTCTGACATGTTTAAGCAGGAAGGCGTCGTGCTCCAGGTTCTCATCGGACAGGTAGTACTCGATCTGAGCGACCAACTTCTGGATGAGCTCTGAATCTGGCGGCTGCCAGCTCTCCTCCTCCAGCTCCCCTCCACTGGTCCCAGCGCCGCTGTTTGGGAAGACAACAGGCATGATGGTCAGTCGAATGCTTCATATCCCAAAACTGTTACATTTCTGCAGCTGTTACACACTTCACTTTCATTAATACAGTAAGCCAGAGGCTTACATGTTGTTAGCAGCAATGCACAATCATCCTGAAAATGTCCTTCATCAATTTTCCTTACAGCAGTTGACAGGCTGTGTCCTCAGCCACAGTCACCAGGCTTCGGTGCCAGACCTCGACACCAGTGCCCCACCAATCCTGCAACTGCCAAGACCTCCCCATCTGAAGGGCGCAGAGTCACAGGCTCTCCCTCCCACACAGAATATGGTGGCTCGCAAAATCAACTTCACACAAATTTGCAAAAACTGGTAGCAACTCAAGACTACAGCAGAGGCTTTGAGGCACAACATGAGCTCAGTCACACTGACACTGTGTGGTGCAGCAGGCAGCACCAGGTAGCCTCGCAGATTAGAGTGAGGGTCTGATGAAATTTTGTGGGATGACTCATCACCTCCCTCCAGCCTCCTCCTCCTCCCCTCCTCGTGCACTCCCTCAGTCAACAGCTTTCCAGCCTGCTGACCGCACAGCTGGCACTAGCCCACTGCTTCTCCAAGACTTCAAGATTAAAAGAGCAACGAGCTAGAGAGGAATACTGCCACAGTGGGGTTTTTTTTAGGCTGTGAATGAAGTTCATTAAAGTCACTATGAAGTAGTACACCGAAGGCATGTTAATACAGCAGACTATCTGCACTCTCCTCAATGCCAAACATGCTTCCTATCACACGTCTTAAAATACATCCTGTGTGGAAAAACGTGTCATGGCCTGCAGGTGTGCCATCAAGGTGTGACCTGCAGGCCACCCGAAAGGCTTGGTGTATGGACGGATTTATTTTCCCCATTGACCTTTCCATCACTGACTTTGCGTCAGCGTGCACAGTCCGACAAGGGAACTTATAGGCCAGAGGATAAAAATAGCAGGCCATGACGCAGGGGAATTAGATTAGAGTGATGGTGCCATCCTTTATCTCTCAGGTGTCTGGTGTTGTGGAACACTGGTACTGCCTACAGGTGGTTAAACACTCCCTACCCAGGATGAGAGAATAATAGCCTGGAGTATTGTCTGTGAGGATTTACGCTCCCAGTTGTGAGCATCGATTGTCCTTTTTCCTCTGTCTTTTGTTGCTCCTGTCAGTCTGGATTGTTTGCACAGCTCATTTCTACACACCTGATACTGATGTTTCAGTGAAACGACACAGCCATGCTGCTCATGTGCTGGCAGTTCACTCATTAAAGTTACAAGCCAATAATAAACTGGAAGGCTTCCAATAACCTTGAAGAGGGAAAAGTCTTCATTCACCCTGTGACCTCACTGAACCCGAGCTGACTTCATATTCGGGTAACACCCTCAACTCAGTTATTAAGAACTAACCAAACACGTGTGGAAGTAGAAAGTGTGGCAATAACAGGAAACTGCTTTAATTTACTAAACGATGATAACTGACTTGTCAACACTGTTGGATCCACCAGCATCGCTGACTAACGTCAGTTAAGTGGCAGAATAACTCAAACCTTGATTTGTCATGTCTTCCGATTTCGTCCTCGCTACAGCTGCCTCCGAGGAAGTCAATATTATTGGATGACACGTCCTCGGGCTCCTCGTCCTCGGCAGCTTGAATGGCCACTGTGATCGTCACCGTTCCCATCTCCTGCGTGTGCTGATCCACGGTGATTACCTCATCGATGCCGTGCGCCGCTGACGCATCTGAGACGCATTCCGCCGTGTTCGGGTCGGGGCTCCTCGCGGACCCGCTCATGTTCCCAGAACAAGCCAAGGAGCCTCCGCCCGCTCCTGTCCCTTCCTCGGTTGTTGCAGCAGCAGCGGCGGCGGCAGCAGCGGCGGCGGCAGCAGCAGCAGCGCCTCCCCGGCGGCTTCTAATCTCGCTTGAGTCGAAGGCGCAGGCAGGATACGCGGCGCGTAAAGCTGCTTGATGCTTCTTCGGGCACCAGTGATGGCGGAGAAGGACCCAAGGGGCTCCGAAGACGCGCTCCACGGCTCGCCAGAAACCCCCGATCCAGATCCGACCCGACGGAGGGCCCTGAGGAGCAGAGGGGCTTGTAGCAGCCAGCGAGACGCAGCCTGGACCTGCTGGTAACACCGACGGGCTGGAGGCTCCTTGGGCTTCTGCTGCTGCTGCTGCTAGTGCTGCTACTTCCTCATATGTAAGAGGCTTTCTGCTTTTGAAACGAGCTCTGGGATTGGGCCGCGCCAGCGTCTCCTCGCTCTCACTCCCAGCCCACAAGCAGAAGCTGACACAAAGCCAAGAGGGAGGCAGGAGGAAGGAGAGGCAGCGCATGAAGGCGTTCACCAAGGCGTGCATGCTGCTCTTTCTCCTCTTTTATTTATTCATGCACAGGATTTTACGCACACAAAACTGTTGTCTTTTGCTGTGAAAACACGAACGCCTCTTTGGCTTGGCTCTAAGTAGAAGAGCACATTCACGTGCTCTTCTCTAATTGGGAAATTGCCGTGTCAAGGACGACCCCTTCCCTAACGCCGCTAATTGGATGATAGGATAGACTCCAGCTTCTGCTGGTTGCACGCATGAGGCAAGTAGGCTAGTGTAGGCTACACATCAATCATTACTGATAGTCATGTGAATGAAATTACAAACCATTAGGGTATTAAAAGGCCCGAATATTAGAGATGATTTGGAAGACAAGACAAAATTTAGAAAATATTAAGTTATGGTACTAAATTTCTCAAATGTATTTAATTTTCCTAAATATTATGCATGCATTATTATTAATTTATGTATTCCCCAAACTTTTAATTATTACATGTATGTATTATATTTAATTATTATATGTGTTATATTATTTAATTATTATATGTAATTTTTTATTGGTTTTACTGAAGAAAAAAAAATTAAGGATATTTACTCTTCAAAATAAATTGCAAACTCACCCTCAAGCCTGAATAACACCCAAAGCTCCCCCCTTTTAGTGTCCTCACTGGTAGCCGCAGCCCTGCTCTTGACCTGTGGGCCCAGTGAAATGATTGTTTTAAGGTTTTTGTCTGTAAATGATCAACTGGGACCTCAAAAGCAGGTGTAGAGTTCATTTTCCAGAATCACTGATTTCATTGATGGTGATTTGTAGCAAAAGAGCACCATATGTAGGTGTTCAGTGAAAGCATTATTATTACAGTCAGGCCCATTTCTGTAGCTTGTTGTTGGCCTCCATCCTAATAGTGCTGTAAATCACCCACACCAGTGTTGTGAGCTGTTGGCTGCCATGAAATATCTATACTCCTCCCCACTGGCAAGCTGGGCGCACAGCTGGTGGGCAGTCTGACTCATTCTCTGCACCACATGCCATACAATGCTCCAGCTTGTGTACAATGCAACATGAGGGGAGAGGAAGACAATGAGTGAGAGAAAGATTGGGGGGTGAGGAAGAGATTGGCGACACATAAACTGAGGCATTTAGGCTATTGTTGAGGATTTTTAGTCTTGTTTAATTACTTTTACACTATTTTCATTAGAATTCCTGGACAAAGAGAATTAAGATGACTTGTTGTGAAACTGTGAGTGCAGGAAGTCATGACGGCACTGTAGACACTTGTAGATCACTTCCTGTTTTCAGACAGGTGACCCAGTTTGACCTCCTTTAGGCCTCTATCAAGCATCTGTGAACAATGAGTACAGAGCAGCCCACACATTTTCATTCACATTGGCAACAAAAATTAAATGAGACAAACTTTATGAAGACAGCATGTATTACAGGGCTGTTGTATTGGAACTAACTGTGCTCTAATAAGCTGGAAACTCAGTGCCTTTCTAAAATCCCTCCTGGGGAATTTCCCTCTAATTCACATGATTCCCATTTTCCCACTTCTGGATCGTATTGCATCAGCGACCCTCTGAAGAGAATCTGTCTTTGAATAGCTCCTCCTAAGGATTCCTCTTCAGAGGATTTCCTCCTTTACTTCTTCCCCTCATGGGAGTGTTTTTCTTCTTGTGGGGCCAGGAGGGTTCTGAATATTGTCCATTAAATTATTCAAATACACTTAATTTCCCTTCGTTAGTGACGCTTTGATCCTATTGATACAACTCTTGTAACCAGTCTGAGGAACTTAAGCCTCTTAGATGATTTTTATTGGCTTTGAGTCCACATCCTGTTACCTGGAAGTCTGATGATCTTGTATCTGACATTATGTCGCTTCATGTTTGAATGTGCAGATGTCTGAGGACTCCTTTTTACAGAAATTAAATTCAGATAATGAATCTATTGATAGCACATAAAGTAAATTACTTATAATATCTCATTATTTATCAATACCTGATCGACCCTATTCGGTTAATGTTCAGTCTACCACTTTGGTGCAGATTGGGATATTAACTAATGGATTTGCACAAAAAATTGTCACAGACATGCATGTTCTCTCAAGACTTTTTCTCTCGCACTACAATTGACATTTGTGTCATTCTGTCTTAACTTTTCTATAGTTTGCCATGAAATTAGTTTAAAGTTTACATGACTAAATACATGCAAAAGCAATGCTCATCAGCTTTGAGTGCTAATTAGCAAATTGCCAACCTGCCAATCCAAGACATTTAACATGGGAAATATACCTGATGTTGTTATTTTGAGCATGTTGGTATGCTGATGTTAGCATTTAGTTCCAAGTGTCATTTCTCATTGCAAAAAAGCACTAGTTTAATGTGACATCAGTAACTATGTGACATTACTGACGCAGCATTAAATGCAACAGATCCACCCACTCGCCCAGCAGCATGAATGAAGCCTGTTGGATGAACAGCACAAGCAGTTCCCTTTGAAGTGCTGTTGAAACCTGACATACCACTTGCATAGTTGCAGTAACTGTTGAACAGGAAGAGCAGGAAGCGAAATTTGCTGACGTGGAATGATTTTTTAAAAAAATGTAAAATGTAAAATATTATTATATTCTTATTTTTGCACTCTTTGTATGTTTGATACGGTGTGATGTGGCAGATGGAACGGGGCCTTGGCAGCCGGCCTGTTTTCTCTCTTTGTGTGTTTCGTACTTTCATATTTTAGTAATATCCTACTGCAAAAGCTGGGGGATGGTTGTAAAGCTGTGAAGAAACACATTCAACCCCCATCTCTGTCAGCCATCACAGCTAACAGAGGGCTGTTTGGGCATGTGAATTTTTAATTACCCTAAATGACATCAATGTCAACAACAGAGAGATCGCATTGAATTAATCAAAAAAAAAAGTAAAAGTCTTTTTCATTTTCCTTCTCTTGTGCTGCAGATGTTATGTCTTCTGAAAGCTTATCACACATCCTTTTGGACATTGACCTTTTTATTAATCTAATCACGTACACTTAAGGTGAATACACTTAAGCACTACAGTAAAACTGCCCTGTCATTCTTTGCATGTGAACATACTTAAGTCTTATAACGACCGGATGTTACATAAATAGACATCATTAACCCGGAGTCATTTTTTTCCCTCTGACCGACCAGTATAAATCCATTCAGATGCTCCGGTTGAACTGACATAAAAATGCTTGATAAATAGAATGACTGACAGGAGAAGCCTCTTTCACACATAATCACTCCTGGATTGTAGAAAGCAGCAGATCTGTGTGCATCACCTTTCACCGTACTTCTGCTTTGATATTATTTCTTAACATGAAAATATGTTTACAAATAATGTTCCTGTTTCTATATCTACAAGTTCTCTGTTTGTGAAGGCAGGAGTCATGCTGAGCTGCTGCCAACAAATCAGCCACTGCTGGTGCAATGACACCTCATTTATTTATGCATTTCCTACAATGACAGAGTCAATGTGAATGATTTTCTAACAAGCAATATTATATATATTTTGTTGCACTGCATATGAGACTGAATGTTTATAGTCCAATTTTAAGAACAAACAATTTCATTCGCATGTATCTGTCTCCATATATGTGGATCTATCTATACATAACTGGAATTTACTGTACATTGTACATTTCTCAATATGGCCTGTCATACAAACTGTTGATGATCACCTCCCATAACATGTGTCAGCCTGTGTTTCATGAATAGATTTTGACAGGCAGTGTGTGGGATGTCCCTTTGATGAATCTGGACTTGTGTTCTCAGAGCAACCGCTCATTACTGCCAGAGTAAAAGGCAGAAAATACACAATCTATTTGATCACATTTGGTGTTCTGTGGTGTTACTGAGGGTGGTTAAATGGGTAGTCACCTGAAATATATTATAAGTAGAGCACACAAAGAGTATGGAAACTGTGGATAACCTATCCATCCATAGACTAATGTCTGCTAAGGAAATTGTTGGAATAACCTGCAATCAAATGCACTAAGAATCTCAATCATGGTATTGAGATGGTGAGATATCTCAGAAATGCAAGTAACACACCTAACTGGAACAGAGCCATCATTAGTGGTATTTGGTGCATGTGAGCCTTTCCCTGCTATGACAACATGTTCATTGTTGTCAGTGTTCTGGTGGTCATTATCATAGCAGTCTCTTCCCTTACCATTATGTCAATCTTATCCGGAGCAAAGGACAAGTCAAAATGAAATGTTCACAGGTGCAGGACCAGGTAATTGCTTTCTTTTTTAGTTGCTTTATTTTAATTATGTTTATAGCTGGGATAGAAAAAAGAGCAGGCACTACTATTATGTGTAATTTGCAGCTCTACAAACATAGTAATTAGTTTTGTCATACATCCTGCCTCAATGTTTTATACAGTTAGAGGGGTCAGAGTGGCCTTATCATATTCAGACGTTTTGTCTATGCTGTGCTGACTTTACCAGGGTTTGGATTTTCTGAGGATGTTTGACAACATTTTGCTCATATGCCTCATTTACTCTAAACGTGATATGATTACTCCAGTTCATCTGTGTTACTGGAAAAAACTGCACCCACATCCCAAAGGTAAATGTGACTGACCATAGCAGAGGCATCTAATGTTTACTTAGGTTACTGTGTACACTAGACCATATGTTTTTCTAGCAGGTGTATGCACCGAGGGCATGTGTAATTGGCCGATAGGTCTATTTAGCCTTGACCTGCTTAACTGAAAATTATCTCCACTGTGATGTGAAATGACAACAAGACCTAAGGCTCAATAAACACGGCCAGTTTAACCCAACAGGGGGCCCTTGTGTTAAGAGCTGCAGACCCCTAATGACCCCTGGTCTGTCCACTCCCTGTGCTTAAGGCCAGTACTCTGGCAGTTTGGAACCGGAAAGGGAATACTTAGACCAGAAAATGAAATACAGATCTCTAAAACTAGATTTAGTAAGAAAAACTAGAGGCAGCATTTGCAAATGATAACTGATAACTAATTAGGCTGCAAACTTGCAATATAACAAATTAAGCTAAATTCATTAAGAAACAAGAAACAAGTACGGTCCTAGTTTCCCTACGGAAGGTTTTTTAGTGACACGGGAAGTGAGTGGCGTAACCGAGCAACACTGTCGTTGCCATGGCAACAGTGCTTGTCTCCGAGTCGTGGAAGTTTGTAGCTCCTGAAGTGAAATATCGGTTCTAGAAATGTTTTAATGTAGTAAACGAGTTCGCTTATTTCTTTTAAATATCTATTAAGGAAGTACCGATACTGGAATAGAGTTGTTTTTTTTTTTTTTTTTTTACCTTGGTTGGTATTGTCTTTAGCAAATATTAATGTTAGTAAATGGAGCCGGATCGAACTGAAGGCAAAACGATGCGATCTCACAAACACAACAGTGTCAACGATAGATGGGTGTTTCTCACCCCGATGGTAAATACACCATTTCTTCACAGTCCAGTGCTATATAAGCTAACCATTAAATATTCAAGCCACATGCCCAACAGAGAAAAGTATCGGTTGGTTGAAGTTAGTAGCCTAGCTTAACTAGCTGACTACATGCTAATGTTTGAACAAGGGGTTTATTCGTGAACTGTTTTGCAGGTCAACAGTTGCAAGTTGCACCTAACGACAGTCAAATCGCTAACGTTAATACCGGAGAGAGCCCAGAGGATGGTGAGTCATGACAAACAGCACAGTGAAAGACGAAGATTAATAGCTCTCAGACCCTTCAACGCGTGATTCTTGTGTATATACCATTTTACAGAGCGACTGTCAAGACCTTGTAAAAGCCCAAACAATGAGTCATTCCAACCCAGGTACGTTTGACTCAGTTGCACAACATTCACCCAGATGCTTCAGCATTGTGCTGTATATTAATGAAAGGCTAAGATGTGTCAATAGTGTTATGGACTGTATATTTCACTGTACCGTGCCCTCTGTAGAAAACAGATGGCATGCTTGCAGAAGACTTGTTCAGACGCCTCCCCTGCCATCATTTGCCAGTGATGCTACAGATTCTCCTCCTGTACATGATGAAGTACCTCCAGCATATGGAGCTCAAAGTGGTTTGGATGCAGTTTCATATGCTTCACAAGACAAATCCAAGATGCCAGCCAACAGTGCAGGGGTCACTTACCACCGCCATGCCTTAAACCTGGCCAAGCCAGCAGGTAAATATGGTAATATTACTTGGCATTTATTATGGAATTGGGAAAGTGGTTTTATGACCGAGTTTTAGATTTAGAGTTTGAACCCTAGCATTTATTTTTATGTAATGCATTATGACGGTACATGACATATAACCTGAACTGAGTGTGTAATGTCCTTGTCAGGTGGTCTTGGAGGATATAAACACAATGCACTCCCTGGTGCTCCCTTCACTCGATTGCCCCGTGACAATTTTGCATCCAGTTTTCGGATAGACTTGGACAGGTACATCTGTTCTCGTTCAGAGACAGATTCGAATTTTAACCTTGTAATACAAAACATGTTGTTGGTTTTGCTGTCACTATGAACAGGACATATGATTAACATGTCATGTGCCATGACAGGTCTTTGTGTTATTTACTTGCTGTATTGCTCATATTCTTGTGACACCAGTCTGCTGTTAAGTTTTGTTGGTTCATGAACACAGCCTGATCACAGCACAGTATTTGCAGTAAGTAGTAGTTTACTCTTTCACCTAAAATGATAAGTGCTCCAGATTGCCACCAGGGAGCAGCAAAGTCCCTGGAAATACCCATCCCTTTTCTCAATGTAAGCGTTTGCTGACAAGGAACTACTTGATTGGTGACAGAGCACATAGGTAGTGAAATCTTAAATCACTAAATGGCATAGCTTGAAGGAGAAGGAGCTTGAAATATAGCTGATATGTACTGAAAAGTACATCCTAAACTGTAGTCAACCATGCAAAGGCTAAATGGTGCAAAATGTTCTTTTAATTTTCCAGGCGCTTTCTGGAGGAATGCCCCCAGCTGGACTTTATGGATGAGCTACAGCTTCTCAACCTCCAGCACAATCTAATCACAACAATCCAGCATCTGTCACATCTACAACAGCTTGTTTTCCTGAACCTGTGTGACAATCACATCTCTGATGTGACTGGCATTGAATCTCTGAGCTCTCTGAGGATCCTTTTGCTGGGGAAGAACAGGTGGGTTGTCATTAGTGGATTCACAAGCAAATTGCCTCTGTTACATTGTATTGTGTTGTGTTTATTTGTACTAGTACATCTTAAGATATGTGGTTTAATATGAAATGTTTAATATGTTTCTTGTAGATTATTCAAGATGCCATGTTTACATGTAATGTTTTGGTGCCAAATTTAATTGGAAAATCGTTCATTTTGTTAATTATTTGTTAGTAATCTTTTCAAAAGATCTGGAAGAGGAAGAATAAAGGCGTACCTCATTGTGTATGATCAAGATCTTACAGATGAACTCTGGCATTTGTCTTAGTATCTGTAAAGCATGACATTTATTCTTTTTTGACCTTCTTCCAGGGCCATGTGGTTCTGAAAGATTTAAGAGTACCACTGATTTAGGTTTCCAGTGGCATTTTCCAAGAGACTAGCCTTTCATCCCTTCGTGTAACTTGATAGACTTTCCTGAAGATTAAGTCACTGTATAGTACTGTATGTACTGGTTTCTGGGAATGTAACCCTTAATACGCTTCTTGGCCAGTTGGCTGTCCTCCGCTTGGAACCTGTTCAATAAACACACACACACTTTCCAAGGGTTTTCCTAAATGCTCATATGTACCTGATACATTAAAGAATGGACAAAAATGTGTTATTGATCACTGACATTGTGGCATAATTTATTTCATGTGAATTTTATGTCATATTTTCCATTTTATGTCACCTCTTAGAGTCCATAAAATATGCTGCATGGGAAGCCTGTCCAAACTGAATATCCTGGATTTGCATGACAATCAGGTACTGCTCCTTTACTCTCCTCCCACCTACAGCACAAGTGTGTCTTGGTCTTGGTCATTCAGCTGCTCATACTGTGACTGAAGAGCAGGACTTTCAGCTGCAGTGGACTGTCTTCTGTCACCTCCTCTGCACTGTTTCTAACTTAGTAGTTTACAATGTGTGATGCAGCTCCCTAAATGTTAGTGTCAAACAGACATGACAGCAGGAAGCCAGGCATGACAAATTAATGCACTCATTCTTCATCCTCCTGTCCATTTGTCGTGGTCCACTGGTCTATGTAATTATGTCTTTTCATTTTAGCCAAATTGTCCACTTGTTTCTGTGTAACTTCTCTCAAAAATGGTGCAGCTCTATTTTGTAGATTGAGTGCTTTGAAATGTATTATAGACAAATAAATCAATTCTAGCATTCTTTCTCCATTTAATATTACACTATTGTCTTTGTTCTGGGTGTTATGGTTATCCATTTTCAATTTTCAGGGACTTAACTTCAGCATTGTTTGAGCATTGTTTAGAGAACAAAGGGTTGAAAACCATCAGAACATACAAGCTCTTGTCAAGGGTCCACTCCCACATCCATTTCCTCAGTGACCCTAGCATAATTTATTCAACAGGCACAACTGTAACGTTTCTCAGCATCGAGAATGGTTATGAGCTGAAGGGGATTAGAGTTTTCTTAATTAATTTGAGTCTAAAACTGTTACTGGGGGCCGTTTGTTCTGCCTCCACAGTAGAGCCTGGCTCTCTGATATTAAAAGCCAGGGAAACGGAACGATGTAAGTAACACTGATGAGATGAGAATTTTAGCAGCTCCTGGAAAAGGAAGATAGAATAGAAAGGCTTCCCTTGGACAAATTAGTGTTTTGCCAGCATGCCGCCTACGCCGCTCCTCAGAGAGCTGCTCCAGAGACCTGGTAAGACTTCCTCCCTCTCTGATGTTGGCTGCTCTTTGCATAAGCACAATTCCCAATTACTATTCAGTGACTGCTATGGCGTTATGTTATTTTTCCTGACAGAGGTTGTCGCCTCGAGTTCTGTCCACTTGTTCCATTACTTAACGACATATCTACAGTTAATTTAAACAATTCTGATAATGTGAATATGAGAACATGAGTGAGTTAGTAAATCTAATTTTTGCACTGTCCTCGTTGGTAATGAGACCACATTGCATTCAAAAGAAGACATGTATTGGCAGGCACCTATTAAGGAGCAGATGATAAATCTATCTTTGTGACCAGGGACAGGTTGTGTTTCACTCACTGACCTCAAAACCTCCTGTTTTGTTCATTAAAAAAACAGTTAAAGCTTTATTCAAAGTTCTTCAAAATCACCAGGGACAAATGTAATGTGAATTGCTGCACAATTAAAATACAACATAATTAACTGAGAATTGATGGGTTAAGGAATTAAAGTAATGTTGTAGTCATGGTTGTTGTTTTTAGTCACTATTGGCCTCAGAACACCGGCTGCTTGTCCTCTTTTCCTTTGTGTGCATGCTTTAACCACAAGCCGTACATCACTGTCACCTTTTCCTCCTCCCCTCACTCCCCACTTTTCTTACCCTTATTTCTGTAACAGGATGTGGTCTCATTTCCAGTTTTCTGGATGTACTCTAAAGGAGGTATTTTAAGTGTTAGGGGTTACAATGCGACCTGACAGTACTGGATAACCAGTCTTTAGTTCGGCGGTGATGTTTTCCACTCGAGTAGTTTGACTTGGATACTCACAGAGAACAGTGAAGAATGGCCCACCGGGTCTGTAATCCAAAGAAAAAGTATCACAGAGTTAGAGAGGTTTGTTAGGCTCACATCCATGGTGGAAATAATTATATCTCTCCTACAAATCAAGATGATGATTTAGTTTGACTGAATCTGCCATGCGTGGTCAGCGTAGGTCAAGCTGGAACAAAAGGACACCTGCAATACAACGTTGTGCATTGGTGTCACCTTCTTTGTGACAAACTGGCCAATAAATAAATGTTTGAGATGTGATTCTTGTATTGCTTATAAGGAACATGATGTTACTGTCCATCTTCTTAGCTGGTCCCTCTTAACTAGTCCTCTTGACTCTCCAGAGAAGAACAGGCCTATGAAATCTCCAGAAATCTTTAGTAAAATAAAAGCTGTGCAGCTTAGGTCAAACAATTTTGATGGCAGACCAATGCTGGAAAACACCTAAATCATGGTGAGTAACATACGAGCCTCGAATATTTACAAATGAGACCATTTAATATCAGCTTCACTGTGCAGAGATCCTGTGTGCTGTGTGTTGACAGTGGTCTGACTTACTGATGCCTGTCTTGTTTAGGTTGGGGATGTCCAAGTCTGGGCATGAGATAAAGTGTTGTTTTGCTGAGCATGCAGCGGTTTGTCATGGCCTGCTTGACGTTCATGAATTTTCCGTCATAAGCTTTCCTATATATAATCTTTTAGGTGCCATTGTCCTGTGAGTGTGTGTTGGCTGAAAGTATTTATATCAGCTGTTGTGCAGTTGTTGTAAAGGCCTTTTCAGTGCAGCAGGATGATCTCTGCTGACTCACCAGACTTGACCAGTTTGACTTGATGCACTCAGTTTTCAACGTCCTCTGCCACTTTGTAAGAGCCCTCACCTTTTCAGTCACACTAAACACATGCTTAATGTGGTGAATTAAACAATAACGTGCTTATGTTCACGCAACAAAACCACTGTAGTTAGGGTTAGAAGAAACAGCATGGTTGAGCATATATCTACTGTGTTTTTATAGTGAAGTTTGCTGAAAATTATGAACACTGGATATGAATGGTTGATTGTAACATGACGTACGGGACACCGCCAGTCGAGAGCCTAGTGTTCGTTGGACCCTTTTTTTGGAGCATTAACTGTTGAGGCAGAATGGTTAAAATTATACATAATGGAAAACTTGTGTGTCATATAGATGCTGAAGGGTGCCTTGTGTGAAGGTGTAAAATGCCAACAACCATGACAAACCGTCAGTATTTGACTTCCTGGGAATGAGAACAGGTTTCATTTTCATTTTTAATGTTCCCACCCACAGTCAGTGCACTTGTTCATGAATCTAAAGCAAGCTAAAGTAGCAGTCTACCCTCCCTATTTTTTTATTCTGAACCATCATTTACAGAAGGAGTTCTCATTGTGTCCAGTATTCAGAAACTATGAAGCATTTTTATATCCATTGTAATGTCTGCCTGTTTCCCTAGAACAAGAAATAATCAACTATAATTAAACAGACAACTCTGTTCTCTACTGTGATATATTCTGTTCTAATTTACCTATTTAACATTTGTTGAATTTGATTGTTGCATTTTGACAGAACCCTTGAACCCCTGAGGCCCTTTTAACCTTTTCCTTGCATGTACAGTGTGCACTACAGGGAGCAAACGCATCATTATCAGGGTAACAAGCACCAGGAATTCTTCTGAAGTATTAAAGTGTCATTATGACAGAGGCCCCACAGTATGCTCTCACTGAGAGAAGAAGGGGGGGAACAGTGCATCATCACACTATTGACTGACCCTCATTTGCTTGTTTGTTTCTGTGATGTGGGAGGTCAAACGTGTGTCAGCGTCTCATGGCTTGATGTGACTTGACTGCATATCAGTCACTCAAGATGTTCTGGTGCTGCAGACTGTTAAATCACTTTGAGCTACGTGAGAGGAATGGAAATGTCATATCTATTGTAGTGTCACTTAGCAGAAGGTGTAGCCTCATGCAGGGCAAAGAAATTGGAGCACACTGTGTTTGGGCTTTCCTCAAAAACATTTAGTAGTGTGCATTTCTGAATATACAATATGTGAACCTGATGATATTTAAATACTTGATTTGCATGTGAGAGCATGCACACTGAATGTGTACAGTTCCAGTTAATTTATACTCTAATGGCCCTGCCTCCCCTCTGGGTCTCTCTTCACAGAGAATATCACGGTCTAAATTGCTTTTTCACGTTTTTTGATATTATGCACTATCTTTGTCTCACTGTGCTTTTATCTAGATCTGCAGGATTGAAAACGTGTCTCACCTGAAGGAGCTGAAAGTGTTGAACCTGGCAGGAAACAGCATATCTAGAGTGGAAAATCTGCAGGGCCTGGACTGTTTGACTGAACTCAACCTACGACACAACCGCATCTCTGTCGTGGTGAGAGCCGTCTTTCCCAATTAGTGACAGCTTAAAACAGCTTATTCATTGCATGCTCACTATATTCTACTACTTCATGTCAAGGAGAAGAATCTAACTGTCATGTCTCAATTTAATTTTCAACAAAATTGGTAGTTTCTGCTGCCCTTTGCTTTGCTTCTATTTTCTTCCATTTGAAAGTGCAAGTAGGAGTTAGAGATATTATTATAAGAATGTGTTAGAAGATATCCCAGTAAGTAGTAGTAAATAAGATGCAGACTTTGGCTGCTGCATTAAGGCAGCTGTGCTGTGTCTGATCTGCACACCTTATAACTGCATCATACACATGATGTAGTATTGGCTCAGTGTTGTAATAATTCAAACGGGAGCTGCCTTATGGTTTGTAAAGGACTGTGCTAAGCTTAGTTTATGAATTGGTGAAGTTGCTGCATGTGATAGATAAGTAGATTCATTGTATGTCTTTCTGGGTTTTGATGAACAAACAAACATGCACCCTGACAGCTCTTCCTTCAGGAACACCTCCTCCTCCTGCTTCATCTTTCATCTTCATATCATTCCTTTGGACCGTGACCTTTGGATGGTTACTGGCTCCTCTGTTATGGGATCACAGTTTTTACTGTCATAAAATAACAAACACAGAAAAAACATCAATAGCATCTTTGTAAGAAAGCTGTGTGGTGAAATGTATCTCGATGGTGTTACCCAGGGAGACGTAGCTCATTACCCACAAACTCTGTCCGACTTTCTGGCGCAGTAAAAGAGAAACTGGATATTCTAAACACGGAAACTCACTCCCCTTGGTTTCTATAGTTTTAATCTGATAAACAGAGCAGTGCATGCCAAAACAGGCCCTTCATTTGTATGCAAATCCCCAAAGCCCTTTCCTGCTTTTGGGGGTAGAAAAGAGGAAAGGAATCCAACATTTGATTGTGCGAATCCTCTTCCCATCACTCATCCCGTCCTTTGCCTGCAAGTCCTGATCAAGAACTACTTCCAGTCCTAATTATTAGATGTGATGTTTTGATGCACAGGAGAGGAAAAATGCCACCTCTCAGCAGATTCTCCAGCCTCTGTCATTAGTGGTGTTTGCTGCCAAGTGCTTGTATCAGACACAAAGTAAATAACCATCCTCCAGGTGTCCAGGTTCTCCCATTCAGTCAAGGCAGATGGAAAGTGGAATTCTGGATACTGTGAGTGACTGTTGAGGTTTGCTTGTATATTAGTCTCAGTCATATAATATGTATTATATAAGCACTTTATGTTACTTATGCATAGTTTATTTTGTGAGTAGTTTTAAATCTCTACACATCAGTACAGTTAGCATTCAGGGCATGTCATATCACATCCTTTGTCATCGATATTATTTCCATATCTGTGGCATTTATACATTTCGACTCAAATCCGTTACATGTTCATATAATTCAGTTTGTTTCTCTCTCACACAACACAATAACTGATTTAACATACAGTCATGTCATAAAACTAGCTTTGTTTTACACTTGCTCTCAGGTGGGTCTTTCCAATGAGAGATCTTGTGACAGTCAGTAAGTAATGCTTTCTACAGTTTTGGCAGCAGTAGATGTGATTTCTGTGGAAAAGCTGGGTAGTTAGAATGAGCATTGATAAAACTGACAAAGCAAAGAGGCATCACCCAGAGGCAGACTGGCTTTATGAATTAGCAGGTTTTTTTGCATGGGCTTGTCTTCTTGTGAGGCCAGTAGAGAGTCAAGCATCCTTACTGTTAAAATAACAGAAATTACATTTTAATTCACATTGTTATATAATAAAACAAAAAAAGCACAACAAGAAACACCAGATTATCCTCTCAGCATGTGCATGTGCAAGATACACAACATCTGCACAAGCGCACAATGCTTGAGGCCAGACGTGTGGTGGCTAAACTCACACCTTGAGTCTGTGCTATTCAAAGAGGAGCCACAAAACCCAACAGCTTAACAGTCTGTGGAACTCCTTGGGCTTCCTTGTGTATCTGTATGTTTACTTGAGCAGCTTTCATGCTCTTTGTGGTGTGTTTTTACCATGCAACAGAGACGGGGTGATGAGAGGTCGCTCTGTGTTTGTGGAGTAACGCCTCCGTGCCAGAGCTCAGTGTGAGTGTGAAAAATGAAGACACGCAAACTGTCAGAGGAGGAGGGTGGAGCTGGGAAGACGAGGTGAAGGCACGGCCACACAAATACACACAGCAACCCAGCTGTACCCATCCTCACATCCTGTCAGCCCATTGGTTCTGATCACACTACAAAAGAGACCACATTGGTGGGCGATTGTAATGCAGCACATCAGCTCAGTGATGACATCACTCTGTCTGAGACAGGGTTGCTATATTTAGTCTCAGACAGCCATGCTGCTCCACCAGCATCCATACAGGGACTCTGGGAGTGTGGTGGACGGTCAGCTTAAGCTAGCATCAGATACCATGACTTGCAGTTTTTTTGTTCATCAGAAATAACCATGATGATTTTGTTTTACCATGTGAGAGCAACAATAGACAAATGACATCCTGCAGAACAATGTGATCATCTCATTTTACAAATTCGTCTAACTTTCTAACTTTTTCTAACTTGCTTTGACTTGCTAGATGTTCCAGCAGTGTTCAGTCACTCATATGATTCTGCAAAGTGTGCTTTTCTTAACCTCATTTTAGTGTGTGAACATATAGAGGGATAACAAAGGAGAGCAATGTAATGGATGCATATTCAGCATTCAACAAAACAGTTCTGTTAAATGTCCTCTGTATGATATTCAGAGCATTAATATAGATAACAAATATTTGCTGTGCAAAGATATAGAGGAGCAATGTCTACCTGGGGAGGGAGTGAAGTCGCTTTCCCTCAGTGTGTGTTGAAATGTGATCCTCTCTGTGCTTTTTTGATATGGTCTACCCGGCCACAGCTGTCCTGTTGCACACAGCGTTTAGCAGATGACGCCATCCTGACTGTCATTAAGCATAGCATCCGTGCACTGGTTTCCCTATTAGCACTGTTGTCACTGTTGCCAGGCATCTTCTCAGCTGTCGCCATGTTGAGAGCCATGTGGAGGCAGTATACTCCCAATCTTGCATTTAACACCGTCAAACATTAAGGTTGTCTTTTTTGCTTAAAATGCATGCATGCATCTTAAGTTTCTCTCTGGTTTAAATAATCAGAGTTATGCCTTGTAGTTGTTTCCTTTGTTGGTCATTTGTCATTTTGTTTGGGCCTCACTCTTTATTCTGTGTGCCATTGTTGTTTGCTAACCCAGATATAATTAGATGAATCAACATTTTTTCGTGGAGGATTTACAGGTGAAATTATTTCATTATATTAATTCAATAGATTGCTGATGTTGCTCAGTGAGCATTTGGGGCATTGGAATGGATGAAACGATGAGTAACTCTGTACTGTATTTATATGGTTGTGTGGCTGGGGGTGGTAGGATGAGTCGATGAGACTGTGCTGCAGTGTTGTACTGTTCTCTGCAGAGGTGCTAGCATAGCTTGGATGCTATAGGCTGATCTCTCATTTGAATGGAGGCTGGCAACAGCTCTGGAGGAGGCAGCGAGGCGGTGGCTGCAATATGGGCGGACGCTGACGCAGCTCATTCAGCTCCTGGGAGTGTCCTCTTTACTTCCAGCATGTGCAACACGGGCTATCCATCCACACACACACACACACCATCTGATTAGCTGAAGTCGTTGTGGTTTGGATGTTGCCTGCTACATCCCTGTATATCCTCTTTAGCTCGTCCGCTGGCCAGCTGCTACTCCTTACCCCACCCCCTCACAAAATTCTGCATTGATTCAGATGCATAGTCTGATTAATGAAGAAACACCCCCCATCCCAGTCCACTGATTTTCTCCGAGCTATTGTTCTTGCAAGGCACAGTGTAGCTAACAGAGTGTGTGTGACTGGATGTTTCCTGGTGGCATTTGGAGTTTGCTTCCTGCAGCATGGCATCTCTGCATTAGCGCAGCACACGCTCCTCTCCCTCTCCCCTCCCCCTTTCCTCCTCATGCTCGCTCTCTCTCTGCCTCTCCTGCCCCTCCTCTCCATGTGCAGACAAGGCAGCGTGCTGTGTGTGTGTGTGTGTGTGTGTGTGTGTGTGTGTGTGCATGCGCAGGGTGGCCGGGGATGCTGTATGCTGGAGCTGAGAGCTGCAAGGTGACTGAGGGAATGGAGAGGGATACAGAGCTCTGACGACAGTGACGATGCAGTGCCCTCTTCCTGACCACCTTCTCCTCTTCACATCCTTCCATCTCTCTCTCCTCCCTTTCCCTCTTTCTCTTGTTCCTTCTAGACTGAGGTGGACCGCCTGCCCTGCTTGCAGCGCCTCTTTCTCAGCTGCAACAACATCACCAGGTAGGAGCTCATACCGCTTAACTCCCTCCTCCCCGCAGGGCAGGGATAGAGATGGTGGCCGGACAGTTTCACGTCCACTCCCTTGGCTCCTGGCAGGGCCTGGCCAACAAGCTGCAGGCAGAGCACACAAACACACAGGTTCATAGAGGTTCGCAGTGGTGGGCAATTACTGTAACCTAGAGAACAAAAACCTTCATGTTGTTAGTAATTAGCGTGCTGTTCAGTAAGAAATGGATGCGCTGATACTTTAAAGGTATTCAGACAGCAGGGAAGCAGGTTATGAGAAGGTTGCTCACTCTGAAGGAAAAGTAAAATACAGGTTTGAAGGTTGAGTGAATTCGTAGGATGTAGGATGAATGAGAGGTGTCTTTTGTTAAGTCAGCCTGCTTTACATGCTTTTTCCAATATCTGTGGTCTGTTTTCTTTTTCGTTTCCATGCTTGTCCCTCCCTGAGCCCAGCATTTTGCAGAGTTAACTTGTTAAAGCAGCAGAGCCCTCACACCCAGTAAGGCTGCTTTAAGGAGGGGCCTGCATGTGGGATTCAGGGGAGGACGGTGTTCATTAGCCTCCTTGACCATAGTCACCTTGTGCTGTGATAGATCTGACCTGACGTCTCAAGCCAGCCCTGCTGTTATGTTGTCTGTGTGATTCTGCATCCAACACACAGTTACAGGGAGAACTATCACAAAGAAATTGGCAAATAATTGCATGTAATAATTCGGTATAAACTGCTTTATAGAGTGGATGCTATATTCTGATAGCACAATTATTTAAGTAGTTTCCATCAAATCCACACTTTTTACACATTTTATTGTGTTAATAACCTTATAGTGTTCAACGCTGATAGGAGAACAGTTGTGCTCTGTTGCTAGGTAGAGGGACAGAACTCACTTTCTACTTGGTAGACTTGGTGCAGTCAGTTCACCCAGTAGAGGATGTTGGAGCAAAAAAAAATTGTTTGCAGTTATTATTTCACTGGCTGTTTTACTCTCCCTGTCTGAATTAAGTTAGACACTATGAACTTTGTGCACAGCAGCAAACACATGTTTATATGTATTAATATTCAGTTCTTATTGGACCTTTGATAGCATCCAAGGACAGGTGCATGTAGACTTTTCATTATTACTGCAATTATTATTGAATGGTTTCAATCATAGTAACAATACCCAAGGGGGGCACTGGTCACTGTGATTATTAAAGCAACAATTATGTAAAATGCACCATTGGGATCTTTCATGTAGTCTCTCATAATCACTGTGAAAAATGGCTTCCTCATTATTGCTACTATGTAATTGTCTTTACAGTTATTATGTGTAATGACACAAAGTATTGTACATACATATTTTGCTCTGAAGTTCATCAGAGTTTCTCGGTCGATTCTCTTTTGCATCCAGATAAACCTGGCTGGGATCAGGCACAGTGCGGTGTAGCAGCTTTATGAGTAGTTCCAGGCAAATGATTCATCAGGATTATTATCATAAATTAGCAATGATAGAATCTGTGCTGCCTTTCTTAGCATGACTGTGGTATTTCATGTCTCCCTTAGCCACAGGGCGATATCAACAGTGTAGCGGATATTTCTCTCTTGTTGGCCCCTGAGTAATGTCAGGCTGCGTGCTAAATTACCAGTTTTTCATGTCTTGTTTTAGCTTGGCTCCATTATGTCAATACAAGCCTACATTAAAGGTGGTGGATGACTCAGGATTCCCAAATCACAGTTAGGTGTCTCTGCATCATTGTGAAGCATCCAGTGTACCTTGTTTTTGTTTTTGTTGTTCTGGTTTGTGTAGCTTTAACTTGTTTTTTTTTTTTTAATGTTCTTTCTCTGTGTCTAGTTTTGATCAGCTAGCCTGCCTTGGAGAGTCGCACTCCCTTTCTGAGCTCACCCTGGATGGGAATCCTGTAGCCCTGGAGACATGGTACAAGCAGGCCGTCCTGCGCTGTGTGCTTCATCTGAGACAGCTGGACATGAAGCGCATCACAGTAAGGCTCAGCGGTTTAACTGTGTCTGTGTTTGTCTACCAGAGGGAAAACTGGCCACATGCCAAAAGCTGCTAATTTTAGCTGTGGCTGTTAAATTTTAGTTTATGGTCCCTTTAAGTATTCTATCTTTTATTTCTACACATTATTTCTGACAATTTTTATCATGCTAAATTGCCATTATGAAAGAGGATGTAGAACTTTGCCAGATTTGAAGCTATAATCACATCAGAGCTAATGGTTGTGCTGTACTTTATATTTATTACATGTCATATTTGATCAGTCGTGTTCAGCTAATGGCCTTAACCTTTATGTCGCTGCCTGACTGCACTGTACATGTTGATTCTTGAGCATGTCTCTGTCTTGACATAAACTTCATTATGATTTACAGTTCAAAACAAACTGACGATGAACCCTTAGAGGCTTTCTCCTATTCACTGTCAGCGGGGCATCTCCAAGCTCCTGTACATCTTCACGATGCCTTGAAAGCAAAAAATTCATCAGTGCCTCAACTATGATTATAAGCTAAGCATTTATAATTCACAATGTGTTTTCAGTTTAGCAAAACAATGATTATTCTCCAGCATAAACACTGTATTTATACTGCATGCCAAGTGCTACAGAGAAATATCAGCGTGCTTTTAGAGGCTGTCAAGCAGGGAGCACCCAGGTCTGAGCTTGCACTTTAAAAGGAATCTGGAGGTACTACACACCTTGCCCTCGGAACATACTGCTGATACCTAAAGAAAACTCATTTTCAACATTTTTCATGTTTTTACTTGAATTTTAAGGTACAGGTACAGGTTTAGCAAGTTTAATGATAAAAAAAAACAACAACTACATAGGCCTAGGACTGGAGTTTCTGTCTTTTCAATCTATGTCATGATATTGCTGGGGGCAAACTTTGTTGTAGCCACTGAAGATCTAGATTTTTCCTTTAACTGTTTTAAAATAACATGCCCCCAGTCCACTGTGCTCTCAGCAGTAGAAATCTCAATAGTCTGAGATGAAATCTATGCCTGACTTCTGGCAGATTATTATTATTTATGAATGGAATAACAGTTAATCCTGCAAATGATGAGATACAGTATGACTATTGACTATTTGGGCTAAATTAATAAATGCCATTTCTTTTGAAACCTTAGAAATGAAATTCAAGCAGCACACATACAGTGTGTAGGCTATATATATATATGTGTAATTGTCAGTTGGCCTGTTGTAATTATTTAACTGCTTAAATATGATTAAAATGTTTAATTGGCTATTAAACTGGAATATTTTAGTTGCCTAAAGCCTTAAAGGGACACTATGCAATTTTTTAAAAGTATTTTATTACCTCAAATCAACGTCTTCATTCATAAATAGATCCTCATTGGTGTAAAATAACCTATGCCAACAATCTTACTTATGCTCCTGGGTGAAGAATCAGTTATCTGTCTTTACGTAGAGCGGGTCGCTCATACTGAGGCTTCCATATCTTTCCGGTCTATAAAAAACTAGGAACTGCAGAGAGAAAAAAATACATAGTGTCTGTTTAATAGGCAAATAATCACCCTAATAGTGTATTAATGGAGGCTGCCTGTAGAAAACCATTGGTATTGCTGAAACACACTACCCTTTGCAGTCAATAAGCTATTGATCAGTTTCGCAGAGTAGCATGTGCAGCATTTTCATTTTCATTTTCCCCACTGGAGGCTGTTCTTGTCACAGTATTAGCTTAAAATCCTGACTTACAGGCCTCCCATCTGATTCTGTCTCTACTAGCTGACACCAGGTCTGCACTCTGGTGAGGCTGGTCAGCGTTTTGCCACTATTGATCAAAGTGAAGCATCGTCTCTGCTAGCTTGTCACAGACAGCTGAAAACCCCCAGCTCTCAGCTGGCACACTCAGATTGTGCTGGCAGCACTGCATTCTGGGAGATCTGGCTTCCCCCAACAGCTGGTCTCGGTTGATCCGAGACTGAAAATCAGACAGATAATCCTGTGATGCAGCTGGCTGGTGTGAGAATCCCTCCCATCCTCCACAGTGGTCCAGTTCAGCTGTAGAGAAGCAGCCTTCCTGCCGTCGTCTTTTGTGGTTCCCCTCTCTCCTGAATAATTCAGAACTCATGAATGGAGCGACACTCTGATTGCACAAGCTATGTTTTTCAGGACGAGGATCGGCGCATGGCTGGGGTACAGGCTCGAAAAGAGGAGGAGAAGAAGCGGGAGAGTCACAAGCAGACCATTCATAAGGTACCACTCTGATCTGATTCACTTCTGTTGTCTCTGTCTCCCTGGATTTAGAGTTTGAATATGTCGTAAATACACATAATGGCCTACAACGTACTGTAGCGTAACAGGTGTCCTCTCAACTACTGGTGTCCTTTTTTCATATGTTGTATTCTCAGTTATTCTTGGTGAGAAGAAAGTATTTTAAAGTATTAGATGGAGCTACACACTGCAGCATTTTCAAACTACCACATAATATGTTTCTTATGAGATGCTATTAAAAGTGTTTGATGCATCAGTTGAATGAACTGTATATACTGTAGCTTGGATCCAATGGATTTTACAGGCCTTTTGGGATTCCTCATCGACTTCTTAGTGTTGCTTTCTTGCCACAAGAAGATATTTATTGTGTCTTCTAAGGTATGTATTTTAACATTTTGGGCAAACTGCATTATCGCTTTATTAAAGGGGTTTGTTTTTGCCCCTGACAGGTTATTATAAGTGTTTGACAACATTCTGGAAATGACTCTACAGAGAAATAAATCCTTTTTCTTTTCGCTCGAGCCAGTGGCCATTTTGTGTCTTGTTCAGAGAAGCATCACTCTGAAAACATGTGTCACAGTGTGGATGGGACAAAAAAGGTTTAGCCATGAAAGTGTCGATCTCTCGCTCACAAATCCACTGTTATTTGCTGGAAACAAGTCACATGACACAGTGACAAACAGAAGCAAAAGGTAAATATAAGGTAAAAAATAAAGGTTTTGTTTCTCTGTAAGGTTCTTTCCATAATGTTGTCAGTCTGTCTGTACATTATACTTTGTTTCTTTAAATGGTCGGAGTTGTTCTGTTGTGCAAATTATATATGGATGGTGCTCCTGCTGTGCTGCAGTGGAGATGGCCTGTGTCTTTCAGTAACTAAGCTCCTGTTAGTCCTTGGTGTTGATAAAATGTTACACTGAATGCCGCATCCAAGAGTTCATGAGGTTGAAGGATGCGCTATGACTGATTCTGACTCACCCCTGCATCGAGGAGTGGCACATTCCATAACTGAGCATCGAAACTACAGCTTGGCAAAGAAAAGAACAATTGAAAAACCGCAGAGGAGCAGAAATCTCCTCTCTCAGGGCGGGATGTGACTTTTACTGCTGTAACTGTAGTTAAATCAAAATGCTGCGGTAAATAAATTGGACCGACACATGCATATACAGTTTCAGTTCTAAGCTGAGCGAGGGTGATATCTGCTCTCTCCAACAACGTACTTCAGAGACAAGCAAGGCAGGAGGTCTACGTTTCCCTGTGATTATGTCAAGATAGACAGTGTGAGTGGTTCCATTAGCTCAGTGTATGCCCTTTGTGTTCTGCTCAAGAGAACTGTCACTTGAAACCTCCTCTGCCCTCTGTGTGTGTGTGTGTGTGTGTGTGTGTGTGTGTGTGTGTTCATCAAGGAGAAACGGCGTCTGGCGATCCGTAATGCAGCGCAGCAGTGGGAGGGCGTCAGGGCCTGCCTGGAGCTGCCACCAACAAACGGTGCTAAAGAGGAAGTTAGTCCAGAGAACAGCCCTGCTCACAGCCCCGCCCAGACCAACGGCCTCACACAGGAGCCCTCTCCAGATGAGCCCAGGTACGCACCACATCAGCACAAGACTGAGCCACCTGAGTCACTTTTCTTACACTTTGAAGAGTGACGATTCACACTGAGTGGTGTTATGTGACTCGTGTTTGTTCCAAAGAGAACTATGGAGGAATGTGTAAATATTATGTAATATATGTAATATCATATGACGTTTTACAATCTGTTTGCCACTATACAAGGTTCCTGCAGTTCCTTAAAAAGTCCTAAAATGTCTTAAATTAAAGTCTGGGTACTTAAGGTCTTAAATTGTCTTAAATTTACCGTAAATTTGCGGTATTACATTTTCAGATGGTGCATTTAATGCTTTTAGGAAAACACACAATTCATAGATTGCAGATTTACTGCAATTTTCACGTTATTTTGTTCACAAAGTTCACTTCTTTGTTCTTGAAAGTTGTGAAATTAAAGTTGTAGGAAAAAGTTAAGGGGTATGCCTTCAATTTACATCGTTGTTGCAAGTGTTAAAGGGCTGAAAAAAAATAATAAAAAATTATATATATATATATATATATATATAAATTATTTATTAATTATATATTATAATTGGATTTTTTTCCTGCTAAATATTGATATCAGCATCGGCCTCAAAAACTCCATAATGGCCAAGCCCTACAATAAATTGACGATATTCTACCAAAGAAATTGTTAATTTTAAAATTAATAAAATTGACATTTTTGGGTCTTAAATTATCTTTGTTGAGGTCTTAAAAAGTGTTAAATTTGACTTTTAAAATGGTGCAAGAACCCTGCTATATCTACCATCCATATATCAAGTCAGCATTGCTAACACGACAGTCTAATTATTTATTAGGCTATTTTGTTAGATTATTCAAAATGTAGCTCACTAGGGAACCTGACAGCATGAGGACTGAATGAGTATTGGGTTTAGATTCAAGTTCTTACATACACTACTCTTCACCCTCCTCTTCTGACAGTTGGAGTTAGAGCCTTGGTACCGATGTCAGGCATGGAATATCTGTTAAAGAGGAGCAGTTTTCAGATAAATTCGTGACACTTAAGAGGTGTTGCCAGACCATTTTAAACCAGTTTCATGTTTGCAAATATCTGGACAATTATATCAGTGCTGTCTTAATTGAAATCAGCAAGAAAGGAGAAAACAGTGTAGCCTTTTCATTTGATTGTGAGCTGAGATGAGAGAGGAAATGTGTCTTTCAGTGCAAGATATTGGGAGGGTGAGAAACATGAGGATGAGACAAGGATGTGCATTTTTCTAGCATGTTAATCTTAATAATTTTTTAATCTTAATAATTTTTTGTGTGATGCCAATCTGAACATGAATTTACAAACTTATGTCCCCTTCATTTGAAAGGCCACTGAAAAGAATAGTTTGCTCTGTAGCTGAGTTTAATTTATTTATTCATTCTTTTCTTTTATCAGGCGGGTAAGCCCAGGATCAGGACCAGAGCGACCGTCAGGGGGAACGGAGAGACTCCGTACCAACAGCCGTCCAAACAGCCCACGAGATCCCAAGTAAGACAAAAATGCATGTTTGTGTAAACTCAACCTGCCATACAGGTCTTCACAAAGTGCAGAGTAACCCCAACATGTCTGGGTCTTAAATGTCAGATGGATTAGTAGTTTTCTTTATTGACTATTAACTGAAGGAGACACAAACTGATATTTTATGTTGTAATCTATGATGATTCAGAGACAGGTATGTCATACTAGCTCCATCATTTCAAGGATATGGGTCTTGGCTTTGGGTGGCACGGTGGTGTTGTGGTAGGTTAACAGAGTCGCCGCACAGCAAGAAGGTACTGGGTTCGATTCCCAGCCAGGGGCCTTTCTGTATGGAGTTTGCATCCCCATGTCTGCGTGGGTTCTCACCGGGTACTCCGGCTTCCTCCCACCATCCAAAAACATGCATGGGGATTAGGTTAATTGGCTAATTTAAATTGCCTGTAGGTGTGAACAGTGCCGCCCCTCCCTGAACGCAGATCATGCAGTCTGCATAGGGCCTCATCCTTCATGAGGGGCCACATTTTGCGCGAGGGGGAGACATTTGCATATATGCACGATGGATGCGCGGTAACATATATGCACTACTGCACATAAAATTTTGCTTAGGGCCCCAATTTGGTCAGGGGCGGCACAGGGTGTGAATGTGAGTGTGAGTGGTTGTCTGTCTCTATGTGTCCTGTGATGAACTGGAGACTTATCTAGGGTGTACCCTGCCTTTCACCCTAAGACAGCTGGGATAGGCTCCAGCCCCCCCATGACCCTATGTGAGGATAAACGGTAGAAAATGGATGGATGGATGGGTCTTGGCTTCCACTGGGGTAAAGTCAGTACATGCATGCTAAGATATCTGAAGACAGCTTTCTTTCACTAACATAACGCTGAAAGTGCTCTAAATCAGTTGTCTGTGCTCAGTAAATGTGAGTGTTGTGCTCTGATACACACTCCTGCACAAAATGTGAAGCAGGTCTGGATGAATTATGAGGGGGAGGGCTGAGATGAAAGTGGGGGCTGTGTCGAGGACTATTATTACATGTCTCACAGACGGCTTTTCCTTCCTGCACCAGGATATGAAAATGGCCCTGAAGCGCAATCCCTCAATGACAATGACTTCCCTTCACAGGGTCTGCCCTAACTTCAGTCATATGGTTTAACAGGTTATGGAGACAAACAGGACTCATGCGATCCAGTCCACCACATCTGTTTTTAGATGGGAGTTGCATAACTTCAACTTGTATTTAATCACAAAATAAGGGCCTTTACGAACCGGGGTATCACCAGTAATTTGAAAGAGAAGGCAGATCTGTGACTAAGAGTACTTGAGAATGAGTACAGTTGGTGGGAAATTCAAAGGTTGCTTCATCCCCCAGTGTGTGGGTTTATAGAAGGGTTATAACACCTACACAGTGTAGCCCATATCACTTCAGAAAGCTGCTGAAGTATAGATATATAAATGAAGTATAGATATATAAATTACATCATTCCCCCAATGTAGAGCATGCAGGGGCAGATGATGGAAGAGCTTGTCTCTGTTTTTTTGCAGCCTGTGAATCAACTGTTGTGCGTGAGATCACAGATCAAGTCCGTCGGGTGTGAATTCCCAGAATTTCTGACAGCAGGAGGACGTTTATTCTTTTGCACCCCAAAGAGTCGGTGTATGGTTTGTTGCATGTCATCCATAATCCTACTGCTCCAGAATCTCAACAGATTATTGGATTTCCATCCAGGTCAGGCTCTGGACCTGGCACATCCACACATCTGGATCTTGACAGCCTGGGGTGCAGGGCAACTTCTTAGTACATGTATGTGTTTATTCTGGAGTCACAAACTGGGGACTGCCCTCTATTTCTTTTATTCCAAGCCCACCACTGAGAGCTATCAGGAGTAAAACACAAGGGGAAGGTGTTCAGTTTATAATAATTCTGATATAGCTGCATGTGTCAATTGCATTTGACACAGTGACTTTTTTTGTGTTGCTGTGTTAATGTAATTATCCAGGATTTATAACTTCTCCACAATTCATATACAGTTTGTGTAATGTTTGAATTGTTGGAATTCAGTCATGTTGCACAGTGTTGTCAGTCACTGAGTAAATAAAATGTTTTGTGTGTCCTGAAAAGAGTGAAATACACAGAAAAGAACTGCCTGACAATGTCATTAAATGTGATGACAGATGTCTCAGAGACAAAGATGATGCTGTGGTTTCTTCCCTGGTTTGCATTAGCAACTCCAGTTTGGTGACAGATTAGAATGAGCTTGGAGTGAATGTTCAACATGACAGTGCCGATGTGTTCCTACAGTAATTTATGGGACAATAGCTTGTGTCCCTGCTAACATGTGACAGGCCCAAGATTATTCCTATAAGAAAAATTCAAGATTTATTGACCTCATTTCCCTTGAGAGATGGGATTAGAGGTGCATTGCAGCGAAAGAGTTATCACTCTGAAATCCAATAGTGGTGTTGGTCACTGTTTGGGGAGATGGAGAGGCCTCTGTAGTGTTCATTTAATAAAGAGTCATGCTGAGACCCTGAACAGGTGGTTTTGCAGGCACATACATAAATTATCTCCCCAATGGTGAGAAAAAAGATAAGCTGGCCCCTGATATGAAACCGTAAATTTGAGACCACCAGACACTTTCCAGAAACAGTCTGAAGGATTCTGCACCCAGTAACATTCAAGATTCAAGATTCTTTATTGTCATTATGCACGCATAACGAAATTTTGTAGAGTCTCTCAGCTTCAGGACACACATAAATAAGGAATACAAATAAAGATATAAAGGACATCTGCACTGCACCAGAAACTGTAACTGAGTATCATAAGGGTCACATTGCCTCACAGTATTTAGGCAGTTGGAGACATGTATGTCACAAGCCATGTCTTTGGGGAGGATTAAATTGTTGAGAGATGACATCCTTTTAAAAACTTGTGTAGGATTAAGTGAGATAGCTCTAATTGAATTGGATTCAGAGTCGAATAGGCCGGAGCAGGATCTGTGTAATTGTAACTCCTCATTCGTTTCTTCTCTCAGCGTTAGTTGCTGGGTTCGTGTCACAGCCTTTCAGCTGTCATTATTGGGGAACAGAACAGCACATAACAGAGCTCAGAGTGTGTTGATGGCACTCTTCCAGGCACAGACGTTACTCTCATTCTTAACGTGGCTTATCTACATGTTACGCTTCATGTCCTCTTTCACCGCCTTTGGCAATCTTACATCTCAGAGGCATGGCGTATCACGATGATTAAACTGCCTTTCAGTGTCTGCCGCCTCGCCGTCCATCGCTGGCCAAGTCTCTTGGACAGTTTTAACATTTTAATACATTAAGCATCACACCTGCTCTAAATCAATGCTCTTGTCGTTTGAATGCACATTTCATCATCTGGCTGAGTGCACTCATCTTAACATTTATGTACTTCTACCTACTTAGATGCACTCAGAAAAATCCACTATTTTGAGGCCTCAGTCAATGCCAATTCCATATGTTATAGTGTCACAATGAACCAGAGTAATGGCTGACCTTGTGTTGTTCTTGGTGTCCTTAATCCCTTTAGTCTACTACAGTTTCACATATGTGTGTTTTGTACACAGGGAAAAGCTTCAGGGGATTTTTTTTGTTGGAGTTTGGCAGTTGCGATGGCATATCTGCTTCTGTTAATATATCAAAGGCATCCTCCCGTATTCTCCCACAACCTGCCTTTGACATTTAACTAAGAATGGTTTTCATACAGGGAGTATGGAGGATCACGTTTGGTATCATATATTGTAATGTAGTCTGGATACAAACTGGTTTATTGGTTCAGATTGGTTCATTAATAATCAGGTTGATGCCTTATGTATTTTTGTGGTGTGTAATTGTATTTTTTTAATTTATTGAGCTGTCTCCTAAGAGTAATAAAACTAACTGAACTCATTAAACCTGACTGAACTCTAAGGCAGACAATGTCCTCAAAACAGACTTTTAATGTATTTGTAACAAGACCTGCATGCAGACACCACACACACACACACACACACACACACACACACACACACACACACACACACACAGAAAGTTTCCCAAAGGCTCTAACTAGTCCTGCACTTTATTGTCTCCTGAGGCACCTACCTCCTGTCATTTTACACCAGAATGACTGAGTTGAAGTGACTCGAGGCTTCTCCACTAAAAACCTGATGTTGATGTCAAGTTTTCCCTTCAGCTGTTTACACCTACTGTATATTGCACTATGATTTCTGGTTAATGTATTCATTCTTCAGCGTGACTTTTATAAACCTTACATAATAAACCAATAGCTGTATTTTGATATGTTATGTCTTCCAAAGCATTATATGTCATTATATGTCATTATATGTCATATATCAATGTAGTACAAACTAGAAAATTATGAGACAGGATACTTACAATCCTGTATTTTGAACATCAGAATGTGCAGAGACATTTTAGACCTCTCCTCTTTTCTCTTGTCTCCCTGTTGTTTTTGTCCTTAATGTGACCCTCCTTATTTATTTGTCTATGAATTCACTCTCTAGTATACCTCTCACTTTGAAGATGACCTTTAGTCATTTGGTTTAATTGTCCATCTGTTTATCCAAATTGTTGGCCCTTTTTCTGCTGCTCAGTTCTCACCTCTGGGATGGTATGGTGTTTTCAAAGAAACTTCATTTACCATACCGCTTCATTTTGTTTCCTTTTTGGCGTACCTCTCTGCCCACAGTATGTATACTGTCCTTTTTTTCTTCTCTCACACACTTTCTAAAAATCGGCCTCAACAAGAATCTTGGATTAGAGCTCTGTAATCAAAGGATTAGTCTTCTGGCGCTCTGTCGTGAAGATTGGGAGGGTGTGAAACATGAATAGGGGTGATTAGATTGTTGACGGGCTGAGCTCAAAATGATCAGTGGTGAGTAGCGTGCAGCAAGTAGCCATCTGATGCCCTGCTATGCTGAACAGCCCCCTGAGTGTCAGCAGACCCAGAGGGCTTGGGCAGGGAGATAATGTCTCCTTGAGACTCACCCAGATTCTCCACTCTCACGACTCTCTTATCAGGGAAGGGCACTTTGACAATTGTAACAGGAGAATAGAAAGCAATTAGGCAAGACAAATAGGAGGTTTACTAGGCCGCTGCATGCTCTGTAGCAATGTTTCTTTTTGTGGCGAAAAGCCATTTTGGCCCGAAGATGTCCTTCAGGTTTCACTATGCAGCAGATTCTGTGCATTCAGCATATGAAGACTGGATTACAAAGTGTGTGTGTGTGTGTGTGTGTGTGTGTGTGTGTGTGTGTGCATCCTGCAGGCTTGTGGAGACAGGGAGCGGCAGCGTTCAGAGCTTGTCCCTTTCTGACAGTCACCTGGCAGAACTGGATGGAGACACTCTGCGTTTATTTGGACCTGGAGCCCTGGAGGCCCTGGAGAGGGGCTGGGGAGTTCAGACCGCTGGTGCTGTCACTGTAATAACCTTCCGCTACATCAACTTTGACTCCATTGTTCCAACACTGCCGCGAATAAGGGTCAAGTTCCCTAATCTATCGGTGAGGGCAAATAACATAATGAAAGATGTATTTACTGTATGTTCCCCAAAGGTTAATAAAACTCCTGTCAATCAACTAAGTGAGTTATATGCATGAACAACTGTACAGCAGCTATACAGGTCTAGCTCTCTGAACTCTTTCTTTTTCTACAGCACCTGATCTTCTTGGAAACCAACATCAGCCGTCTGCCCCAGCTGGCGGCCCTGACTCAGGTGAGGCGTCTAGACCAGCTGACCATCCACCCAGAGGGCAACCCAGTGGTCAGTCTGGCTCTGTGGCGCTCCTTCGTCATCTACCGCCTCCACCACTTCAACCTGCAGAGGATCAATGGCCAGGAGGTCATTTCACTGTTAATTATTTCGTACATACAATGAAATCTAATGTGTTTAATATGCCATTTTAGGTGCAAAATATTGTTATTGTGCAAATTTTACTTTTTACCAATAACAAAGTTTAGAAACAGGTAACCCGACTTTGTCCACCGCCTGTAAGGATCACTAATTAACACATAACATCTTGTTAATTTAATCAGTAAGATCAAGTGGCATCCAGTCCATCATGAAAAGCAACAGTGAATTTAAAAGCCTAAAGACATAACACAGGATTGATACTGGATGCTTCAAAATGTCATTTTCAAGAGAGGACAGCTACGACATCTTTGAGGCCCCTTCACGTGTTTGGCTCGTGAATCTCCAATTACTTTGTACATTTTTTTGTCAAAATACACATTTTACTTCTCTAACTGACATTTCAGAGCTTTTACCTGTGCTTTTGGAAAACTCTTTGTCACTCAAGGTTCAGAGCCTTCTAATGCCACAGTGCCTGGTATTAAGCACAAGGCTTTCCCATTCTGTTCAGCACACAAAAATACAAATCCTCCAACTCAGATAAAAATGCCCTGCACGCATCTTCATATTTGTGCATGACTTCACGATTTCCAGACTCATGAAAGTAAACATAGAAGAGCTGCACGGCAGCAGGCGAAGAGAGGCAGCTTGGCCGCCCCTTGTTAAACCCATGACAAAGCTCCAACCAATCAATCAAGTCTCCTCTGCTGCTTGTGTAAATTCTCATTTATGCGTTGACCTCAGGTGACCATGAACGATGTGATCGCTGCAGAGCGTGTGTTCGGGACCCTGGGTCACATAGCAGCCACTGAAACTCCACGCTGTCGACTCCTCCTGCTGCTAGAGGAGTCCAGGTGAGAACATGAGCTCATACAATCAACGACAACATAACATTAACTGCACTTTAATGATAGGTGTGTACTGTGTCCTGTGTATGTTGTGCATTTGAATATGTCAAGAATGTGTTGTTGCATGTGTATAGGTGTGAGTTACAGCTTGCATGTGTAGGCTACTGTACTGTACGTGTGTGTGCATGCCTGTGCGTAGCGTTTTTGT
The DNA here is from genome assembly GCA_029721515.1 of Synanceia verrucosa. Taxonomy (NCBI): domain Eukaryota; kingdom Metazoa; phylum Chordata; class Actinopteri; order Perciformes; family Synanceiidae; genus Synanceia; species Synanceia verrucosa. The sequence goes on from CM056549.1 coordinate 6,385,508, forward strand.
GTATACATTTGTGTGTTTGTGTGAGACAGCAAGACAGAGCCTGGCACCAAGGAGCCAGGGGAATTAGGCTGTGTCTCAGGGTAAGGGTGGGTACTTGGCACTTTGACACCAACATTCTTCTTTCTCCCCGGCCAAGAGCTCTCGAGGTCTGTCACTCTTAATGAAAAACATCCTCGCAGAGCTAAAATTTGCTGAATTTGTCACGCACAGAACGTTTTTTAATGCTTCTTATTGCATGGTTGGTTATGGGGCAGCTTAAAGTCAAAAGGTAAGCTGGACATAGTACCACTGCTCCTCCACAGATTGGAAAACAGACACTTCGAATCATGTAAAAAATCCATAACCTCCATTTTGATGACATAATTTAGGAGCTAATTGTGCTAGAACTGCCTCGGCGCCCTCAGTCGCCCCTTCAAAATGATGTTGAAAATGAACTAGTAAACTTTTGGCTGCATCTCACCCTGATTCATTCTCTGTTGATAGATAATAATGACTGTGGATAGATAATACACAACAGCCCAAGGCCGGAGATTATTTTTGCATCAGAACTGAAATCTTAATCACAGCATGCACTCATTACCCCTTTAGTCATTGTATCCATTTATTCCATTATCTACCTTCCTGCTGTCAACTGTGTGTCATGAAAAATGGAAAATACTAGAAGTGAAATAAACAGAAATAAACACCGTGAATAGAGTTAATATTTCATGTTCCCACAAAGCTCTTGTGTTTCTCAGTGGGTTTAACACACAATGTTGTTAAGGTGTCATGGTTCCTAGCGGAACAATAAGCCCTAACATTCACAAGGTTTGAGGATCTGTTCCTGCTGTAAGATTCCTTGAATCTTGCTGTACATGTGCTGCAATCAAAGCCTTTGCTCATGTAAATGTGCATCACATGCATCCATAATCCTCATTACACATAATTCTTTCAAATACCAGTTTAGTAGACTAGGCTGTGTGTTGCAGCATACAAAACAATTACTAAATGCATATGTTGAATAGGATAAAATGTATGTAAAATATTCAGGTTGATCCAAATCCAATGATTATTTGGCCAGATTTTGCTTGACAAATAGTTTGAGGGTTAAAAAGTTATGGTTCTGGATTTATGGTATGTTGAACTATTTGCAGTCACTTCCCTGCTAATGTTGCTAATATCTCCATGCTTCTTTAGTTAGTGATTCTCCTGCTTTCATTGGCTTACTTATTTACTTACTTGTTGCACTTCGTACGAGTTGTAGTGAAATGAGAACAAGGCCTGAAGCATTTCTGCTAAGTTTGGTTGTTAAGATAACATTTTCATGCATTGGTTGTCAGGATTGTTTGGCGTCATCCTTAGCAGACTTTTGAACTTGTCGCCTTACTTTTTTTTTTTTCACTGTGGCACCTAATGCACTCACTGTAATGCCCAATCATCTACCTTGTTAGTCAGCATGATGTGTGGCTGACACATGCGTTTTGGCACATACACACTTTCCAAACTTATCTTACATGGAATTTTTGCCTCCAGCCTCCTCTGAAAAGACTATTTCAGCATCCTGGCACTGGCCTGTGGAACATGTTGGTGCAGTAGTGTAACACATGATGAGTTCATACAGATACAGCAACATTTGTTGTATTAGTTTACATAGTTTTTAAAGTTCTATACTGCTGTTTCAAGTGTGTATAAGTAAACAAAATCATTAACATTTATTGGAATTTCTTATTGAAAAAGGTCTTGCACTTTCTGCTGCTGCTTCTCTCAGGTGTGTCTTGACTCTCTCTTCTGTCTTCACCCTGAAGGAAGCGCCAGCTGCAGTTCCTGTTGGAGGGGCGTGGTCGGCGTGCAGGACTGAGTCCGGAGGAGCTGCGAGACAACGGGAAGCTTGTAGGAGAAGGCCTGAGCAGAGCGCTGTTCAACTACCCGAGCAGAGACTGCAGTGCAGAAAGCCCCGAGGTCAGCTCTGTTCTTTTTGTGGAGGAGTCTACAGCGACAGTTAATAAAAGCTTCTCCAAGTCTCACATTGATCCTTTTGTGTTCCAACAGCCAACAGGGCTTTGTAGAGTCGTATAGTGACATATCCTACCCTCCATGAGCCTCTTTGTGCAGTAAATCTAGCTGAGCTTTCACAGAGAAGCTAGAAGCCATTAAAAGAATGATTTCACTGTAAACGTCAATACATGCCATCGTCACCCCCCTCAATAATTAGCGTGAGTGTCTCAGAAGTTATCATGTGGGTATCTGCAATCACAGAGGTATCGCTGAATGCACTATTTGAGCATCACATCTGATTTCACTTTCTGTCATATTGTGTTGTGGTTTAAAAACAATGCTGCGCTCCAAGTCCCAAAACATAACCAAGTCTTCATTTCCACTACAATAAATAAACAGGATTTGGGAAAACAGCCCAGTTGGGAAGGTTAATTCTATCAGCAAACAATACCAAGAATTAAAAGCAGAACGAATGCAATCGTAATATTTTCAACCTCCTATTCCACTAAGAAGTCGTGGTGGGGTGGCACATCTGAGGACATCTGTTTCTGCAGGTCAGATGCAACATTTTTTTTAACATTGCATTGTTTTTGCTTTTATTCAATCAGTGCATTATGTTAGCATTATTTTAGCTTTTTGATCCAATCCCATCAGCAATGTATTCATGCATCTAACAAGTAGCCTCTTTGTAAATAAAGCCTGATATGTATTATGATTCTGTGACATGAAGAACCCAATTGTGACTCCTAAACTGTTGACTTATAAGGGTCACACTGTTGCATTAGGTTTACATACTCTATCATTTCCACGAAGTAGGATTTTCTGGAAAAAGAAAGAAGGGGGAAAAGCTTTGGCAACTACAAGATGATCCTGTAACCAGAAAAAGCATTTTATTCATTTCAAATCATCAAAAGTAAAGCAGTTTAATGATATTTAGTTGTTCCTAATAAGACACAACTTCAGGACAGGGATTTAAAAAATTCCATCTGACTATGAAAGCATATTTTGTCTGCTGTAAATAAGCATCTTGATTATTTGTGCCTCCCCTATCAACCATTTGTTTACATATTAGTATGGAGGGAGGCACAATACTGTTATGTTTTAACACCTGAATCATCATGAATGAGGGCTATTCTTTTGTTTTCCTCACAGGAGGGCACTGTGGAGTCATCGGAGCGAGCCGCCATGATAGAGCAGTACCTCCAGCAGCTGGTCCAGAGGGCATCAGACACCAATCTGAAGGGTGAGGCTCTGCATAAACTCTGGCCCTCCATGTTTGCAGAGATGGTGAGGGACTGTGTGTTGGAGATGAGGGACCGAGCCGCCTTCCGCCAAGCCAGCCTTGCGAAGCTCTCTGAGACCAAGTGAAGAGGACCAAAGGTTCACACTTCAACTACACACACATGTCGACATGTAGCTTTCCCCGGGCGCCTGCAGAGCTTCATCTCAAACTACATTTATAACACATCATCACTTAACACTGACTGAAAATCACTGGGAGCTGAAAGGTGTATTTCTAGCTCTTTAAGATGGATGTAATCTGTTTTAAAGAAATGATCACAACAAAGGCGTCTTCATTGAATGTAGATTTTCACTGAAAACACTGTTTGATGCTCGGAGCTGGAACATACTTGAAGGAAGTTAAAGGGACGTGTTGACAGTGCATTGTATTCCCCACGGAGCATCCTGTGCACTTTAAAAGCTTTCTGAATGACCCCTCCTCATCGTCACTGTTATCAGCTGAAAATGTCTCTTTTGTTGAGACTAGAATGATTTTGTTTCGTTTCATGCATCGCTCTCTCACTTCCTCTTAAAAAGAAGGGCACAGACAAGGTTTTCTTTGTTTACCACTGATTTTCTGTATTGTACTTAGTATTAAAAGATTCTGTATTAACACTCAGCTTGTGCACACGGTTGTTTGGCATGATTGTCTATAGGAGTGAGGAAGTGTTTCTTTCAGGCCTGCTGTTTTGATAGCTGCAGGTGAGTCCACCTCTAAAATATGTTAATGCTCAAATTCATCTAATCTGTTCAATTTGAAGAAACAAATTAGCAACACCTCATAGACCATCAGCCTCCCATCAGGGTTTGTGTGTGTGTGTGTGTGTGTGTGTGTGTGTGTGTGTTAGCAGGTCCAGAAACCATGATGGTCCTCAGACTAGAGTGAAGGCTGGAATGTCCCTGAAGGCGTAGAGGCTTCACCAGTTCTTCATCTGTTTCTGCTCTCTTCACTCAAACCAGCCCACTAAGTATTTCTTAAAACCCTTATTTAATCAGGCATGCTGGTGAGGAACACAGCACTGACCTGAAGTGTCACGCAGCATCACACACTCAAGGAGTCAACTGGCACCACTTTCCAGAGTCATCCACTTCACTGGACACTGTTGCCTTGCTCCCAGATATTTAGCCTGAAGAAGTTTTCAGTGGTGACGTCACTACAAAAATGTTTTCTGTCTTTTCTGAAGAAATTGTATCCAGTCATTTACAGTCCAGTCACTGAATATGATACAAACACCTTCAAGGTGTTTGTATCATATTCAGTGACTGGTGCTTTTTGAGGCACCTGTCCCATAAATAACATAAAAATAAATGACAAGTTTTTCCCTCACAATAAAACTTTTAGCACAAATATCTGCCATCAAAAAGCTACAGCAAGTTTATTTAAGCAACTGAACTTATAACCCACACAAAGTAAAAACAATGTTTGCTCTTTACAGCGTTTTATCGGCATTGCTTTGATATTTTGTGCTGGAGGAAGCTTAAAACTTATGATGGCAACAAGTCTGTCCATATATGTTTATACAACTAGGATCCAAGCCAAACAATCCAAACATCTTAACGTATTGTTACCCCTGAGGGGATTTTTTTTTTTAAATTAATTCATTCATTTTTTTAAATGAAATCAATCATTCATGCTGTAGAAGCTGACAGAGAGGAGGTAGCGATTAGTGTCTGTTGGCTGGAAACCTGGATTGCTGTCTACAGAATTCAAGAGAAGCTTAATTAATGACTCTGTTTTTTGAGGTTTTTTTTTAATTGATCTGTTTTATCGTGTTAATTAAAATGTCTTTTAACTAAGTTGAATTCTTGGGCCGGTGATGAAAGTGACTGTGATAAATCAAATGTTTTTTCTTGTCACTACAGCTTCACTGTAAGCTCTACCTGCAGGGCTCAGGTATTGAGAAGTAATATACAGTGTAAAAGTAGTTCCATGGCGTATCTTTATTTAGATAGTTATTACTGTACCTTGAAGTCCCAGAATACTTTTTGGTAACCCTTCAGAGAACGTGCCTGAACCAGTTTCATTCAGCTGTAAGTTTGTACCTGTTTAAAAGAGTAATGATGTAATCATTTTGTAGGTCACAGAGGAGGTTAGATGAATAGCAGAAAGAGCGAGTGGAGCGACGGCAGCATTATTGCACTAATATGGTCCAACCAGGAGACTCGGCTCATGCAATATTATCTTCACAATTTGTGTTTGGCTGAATGATGAGCAGTCTGATAGACGCTTGTCTGGTCTGGAGACATGGCTGCCAGTTCGTTCCACCTCACAGGATCAACTATTAGTTTCACCTGGAACGAACCAAGAGCATTGTTTATTGTTAGCCATACACTGCAAAAATTCACCACCTCAGACTGTCATTTCTACATGAATAGAGGTTTAAAATCATGTTTTTAGTTAAAGAAACATGAAAAATAACCACCTCAAACTGTCATTTCTACATGAATAGAGGTTTAAAATCATGTTTTTAGTGAAAGAAACATGAAAAATCACCACCTCAAACTGTCATTTCTACATGAATAGAGGTTTAAAATTATGTTTTTAGTTAAAGAAACATGAAAAATCACCACCTCAAACTGTCATTTCTACATGAATAGAGGTTTAAAATCATGTTTTTAGTGAAAGAAACATGAAAAAATCACCATCTCAAACTGTCATTTCTACATGAATAGAGGTTTAAAATCATGTTTTTAGTGAAAGAAACATGAAAAAATCACCATCTCAAACTGTCATTTCTACATGAATAGAGGTTTAAAATCATGTTTTTAGTTAAAGAAACATGAAAAATCACCACCTCAAACTGTCATTTCTACATGAATAGAGGTTTAAAATTATGTTTTTAGTTAAAGAAACATGAAAAATCACCACCTCAAACTGTCATTTCTACATGAATAGAGGTTTAAAATTATGTTTTTAGTTAAAGAAACATGAAAAAATCACCATCTCAAACTGTCATTTCTACATGAATAGAGGTTTAAAATCATGTTTTTAGTTAAAGAAACATGAAAAATCACCACCTCAAACTGTCATTTCTACATGAATAGAGGTTTAAAATTATGTTTTTAGTTAAAGAAACATGAAAAAATCACCATCTCAAACTGTCATTTCTACATGAATAGAGGTTTAAAATCATGTTTTTAGTTAAAGAAACATGAAAAAATCACCATCTCAAACTGTCATTTCTACATGAATAGAGGTTTAAAATTATGTTTTTAGTTAAAGAAACATGAAAAATCACCACCTCAAACTGTCATTTCTACATGAATAGAGGTTTAAAATTATGTTTTTAGTTAAAGAAACATGAAAAAATAACCACATCAAACTGTCATTTCTACATGAATAGAGGTTTAAAATTGTTTGTTGTTAAAGAAACATGAAAAATCACCACCTCAAACTGTCATTTCTACATGAATAGAGGTTTAAAATCATGTTTTTAGTTAAAGAAACATAAATGCAACATATTTATTTCTAAATTAATCATTTTGTACTTGTATTTAACCTCTTCATTTACTTTTGCAAATACTGAAGTGATCTACATTATTCTTTGAAGTTTCAATATGGTTTATTTTTCAGTGTAGCGTGCGTCCAAGTCAGTGCATATTATTGTCCGCTGTCAGACAACGGTGACTCCCCTCACTAACTGTCGCCTGGAGAGGCCTTCAGTGGGTCATCCGGAACGGTGTCGTTCATTAACGCTGCTTTAATTGGAGGCTTGTTTGCCTTTGAAGGGTTTGGAAACATTGGGGTTAAAGACAAATTCCTGAGCAGCACCAACATCTACGCACCAGTGAGGATGGTCAGAGAGGCAACAACAGGGCCAGCTCCCCTGCAGATACACTGTACATACACACAGACATATATACAGTATACACTGATAGACTTCACAGTACTGACAGACTGTATTTGGCTCCATAGTGATTACAGACAATGGCTGTAATGAGCTGCATATGTCACACAGTGAGTTCTTTCTACTTTATCAATATGAGAGAGTCAGTGCCAGGGATTTTGCCCTGGAGAAACATTTCACCACATTCCTGTTTCGTCGCTGTAAATATACTCTACTAAAACTTTATTAGATTTTTCATTTTCATGCAGGTACATACATGAAAGTTGACCTCTGCACTTCAGGAGCAGTGGGCTGCTGTAAAAGGAGCAACATGAGGGTTCAGTGTTTTTCTCAGGGACAGTAGGACATGCAGACAGCAGGATCCAGGGCTCAAACCACAGTTTTTGTTGTTGGACACAAAGTTGTGGCTGAATTCAGTCAACATGCTTTCCTTTAACAAGATAAATGTCTTAATGATATCCAGTAGTACACTATATAACTCTACGTGGACCATTATGCATGTACCCTTAATGTTGCTGTGAGAAAACAATACAGCTTTCATCTAAAAAAGTCAGTCCAGCACTGCTTTCTGGGTCCCATTTAGGACCAGTCATCAACTAGAAAATTGTATTTTTATGCTCATTATCTGCATGGGAAGCTACTACAGCGAATATATTTACTTCTGTGAGTTGGATAACCATTTAATCCTGCTGTATTTCAGTGTAATGTGGTTTATTGGTGTGATTGCTGTTATTCTGCCCACACTAAGAGCAGCTGAGTGATTTTTTAGCTCTCTGACATGCTAAAAAAACACTTAAATGTCCCCTTTTGTGTCCACCAGCTGAGCTGCCAGGTGCAGCTTTGGCTTCACTTCAGTTGCTAAATGAGATCATTTACCTACAGAGATGAGAGTGAGGGAGACACTTGGCGTGAGCGGATTGGAAAAAATAACACTGCCTTCCACACACAGATGCAGTCAAGCGGAGTGGGAAAAGGAGGAGACACACACCTACATATTTACATGACGCACACACACAGTGGTTGCTGCAGCAGAGGGCGCAGCAGAGGTTGTTTTCTCTATCGGTTTCGAGCTTTCTGTCATTCTGCGTCTTTGTGCGTAAAAAGCAGAACCACCGGAATCACCATGATGACCAGGAGTTTCTGCTGCGCCTGGATTTGATTCACAACTCTGGATACGGATATTCTGACTGGCTCTAATGGATTCGCGCAAACTCCGTGGAGGGATTTCCACCTGGATTCCTGTTTACACCATGAGGATACCTGCGCTTGGAAATGACTCTATGGACGCTTCACTCTAGTGAGAAAGTACAGAGAAGTGGCACATACTTCACCCCGCATCGGTAACCTACAGGTACGGATTGTTAATGTTCATTATTAATGAAGTAATTTATTAATAAAGTACTTTTTATGTGGATTACATTAATTACATACAATCCTTAGGTATTGGCCACCATTGACTGACCACCCTGGTCTGGTTCGGTGGACTTAAATTTAGACAAGGTGCAAAGCAGGGCTGAGTTATATGGTCTGGGGTGAGGGTCCCTCAGACCTGCTGTCTTTCAGCAGGAGGCTCCTTCATTAGAGGTCAGAGGTCAACTCACATGGTCAAGTGGGTAGAAGTTGTTTTTTTTCCCTGAGTCAGCATGTAGAGGGGCTGTCAGGCAGGATGTTGATAGTAGTTGGTATTTTATTCCTCTTATGTATCTTTTATTCCTCTTAAGTCTTTATTAAAGTATATATTTTAGTACTTGAGATTTTATTTTGTCTTATTTTATTTTTTGTTTTCCTGAACCCTGCATAACCCTGTGAACTGTGAATTCTCTGTGAGATGAATAAAGTATTTATCAATCTATCAATCTATCTGTCGATCTGTCTATCCATCCATTCATTCATCTATCTGTCCAAACATTCACCTATCCATCTATCTAACCATTCATCCATCCATCCATCCATCCAGTGGGTCTTCATTTACTTTTTGATACCATTCACACTGTGTTGTCCTGAGAGTTAACATCAGATTAAAAAGATGATTATCTGAACATGAATAGTCATTAGACAGAGTCTCTTTGGGGTTTGGTCGTCCACTGTCTCTGCACTGACAGCACACACTGTGTTTGTGTTGAAATTGTCAGTCCACTCAGGTGTTATGCTAATGCAACCTTATCCGTTTTCACTCAGGTGTCCAACTTAAAGGATCCAGGAGCTATGCTGTTAGCCTGGATAATCAGGTAATCCGGTTGTATTTAAATGTAGCTTAATATCCGTGTTTTTTTATATAACTGTTTCATTCTCTGATTACCCATTAATCTCTCAATTTATATCATGTCACCTTTAAACTCTTAACTGGCAGCTTGTTATACTATACTACTCTGCATTTTTGCACTATTTGCACAGTACCTTTTAAATCTTTTCATCTCCTTACTTTTCCTACTGTGTATGGCAACTGTTTTGAAAGAATTTCACTTGGGATGAATAAAGTTCTATCTCATCTTATTTTAACGAAACTTTATTAGCATCACAATGCTGTGTGTCTGTTCTTGATTCTGTCCCCATTAATCACTTTTGTCTGTCTCCTGTAGAGCCTCTGTCCTCTGGCTGTTGCTTCGGTCAGACCTCCTGGACTGCCAACACGCAACAGACCACAGGAAGGTGAGCAGCAGTTGGGCAGCAAGTGTCTGTGCATGTGTGAGCTGTTTGCATGCACAAAGTTTGACCTCCCTTGAATTTTTCCAGGAATTTTTCATCATGTCGTCAGTCTGTTTGCATGGCTGCAGCAGAATAGTGGAGCACTTCCAGTGCGAGATGGCGTGCATGTTCGGGTCTTGTTGGCATATCCACATACTGCTTCTTCTGTCCCAGTATGTGTAAACAGTGAAAGCATTCCCAGGGCGAACCTGAGCAGGCTGCTAATCTGTTCACTTGTAATGAGAGCATGAGTGAAAGGTTGAAACAGAGAGGGCTTGTGTCAGCTGTCAGCAAACCACCTCTTGACCTCTGGAGCCACACAGAAGAAACTAGTGGACGCATCTCATGGATGAAGCTGGCTGACAGATCAACTAGCCAGTCTGGTAGTGAGGGGGATGGTTCAAGTCAGTTCCATGTGTTTCCCCCAGGAGTCCAGCTGTGTGACCTATGGCTGACCCGGGAGATGACAGTGGTGTTGAGTTACAAAGGCCGAAGCCTCTGAGGTCTCTCTGAATAGCTGCAGAGGCTGATTGACAGGAGAGGGACTTCCTGCCAGCTCTTCCCAGTGCTTCTGTATTCTCTTTCCATTCGCTAAAAGTCAAAGGCAGTGGAGCTTTTACTACGGCCATGTGTTTGCCCAGAGAGGTTGCTGTGAATGGATACAAAGTGCTCCTTAAAGAGCAGAATTTCCACGCAGCTCCACGGATAAAGCCGACTTGGCACAGGGCTTCTCCTGGCAAGTACCTCAAACAGAGTGCAGCGATCACTGCTAATGCGTCCCTGGCAAAGTTACACAGAGGGATAGAGTCAACAGTGAGAAACGCAGGTAGCCAATAGGGGATAGGCCACGAACAGACACCCACTAATGAGCCAAATCAGGGCTTTATAACTGAACAGAGGTCTGTTTCACGGACAGTGGTGGGAGGTGGAGGGGCAGGACAGTCACGTTGATGAGATGAGGTCACTGACTTGTGGCTGTAAACAAGGCCACAATCTGGGGACATTAAAGTCTTGTTGATGGAGGTTTTCCGTCAGTCCTTGGCGCTCACTTTGTTTGGCACCACTCTGCTTTCTGCACTCTGTGGTGTTGCTAATCTTGGATGTTTTATCTTCATGCAGGTTACTCAGAGGGCCGAGTCTCAGCAGGAGTTCAGGGCAGAGCTTGGAGAAATTCAGGGTTCCTGGGGCGCCTGGGGTCCCTGGTCAACCTGCTCCCGGACCTGTGGAAGAGGGGTACAAGAGCAGAGCCGGCCCTGTCTGCCTGTTTACACTCCATCCCTGTACACCCCCGGAAGAGCTGGAGTTCGCCCCCAGCAACCAGGCCGAGTCATTTCAGCCCTGCGGCCAACAGTTCCTCTGCACCACAACGCTGGCAGGACCTCCAACAGCAGCAGCAGTCGTGGAGATGTGAGGGAGGGGAAGGAGACCCGGCCTGGTGGACGGAGGTACCGTGAGATCCTGCACAGGCTGATGAGATGATGATGACTTTTAGCTACAAAACAGACTGAGGTGTTGAAATCACAGTGCTGTGACTCAGTTTGTCTCAGACTGTTTTGTGTTCAAGTTGAGGAAGTGTTTAGATAAAGTGACAAAAGGAAAGAATGAAGAAACATGATATAATGCAGATGCTCCCAACATGAAATAATGTTTAAATAAGGAAACTCTAATGTAGCTCCAGAGACATGGAGTATAAACTGTATGACAAGGATGACTCAATATCTGTCAGACACTTTTTTTCTTTGAACTTGTCACCTATCAGTGCAAAAGAGTTATAACAATTATTATTTAGTGTTAAATTTCCTTATATTGCATAAATTTGAAGCAGTACTTTGCAAAAACATCTCCATTCGAAGTAATTTGACTATCATGATTTTTTTCCAGTATTTCTTGTCTTTGTCCTTAAAGACCCTGTACGGCTGTGCTGCATGCTGAGCAGCCTGGTCTAAAGTGACACTTTGGAGCCATCACTGTGGGCCTTCTGACCGCCCTCCAGTGGAAACCTAGTCTTTCATGGATTCTTTCAAAGACTCGGCTTGTGCTTGGCAGCTTTGTGACCTCCTTCCTGTTGTGCTTTCCTTTAAACAAACAGCACTGACAGCTGAGTAATGGGGGGTCGTTTGTGTTGGAATCTGAGGCACCAAATAATGTCAAAAGCTCCCAGAATTTAGCTACTGGGATCTGGGATGCTTCTCAGAAGTCAGACGAAGAATCATGACGGCTTCCTCAACAAAAGAGGAAATTCAGTTAAAACATAAAATAAAAGAGGGCAGCATGGTGGTGCAGTAGTTAGCACTGTCGCCTCACAGCAAGAAGGTACTGGGTTTGATCCCCTGTGTGGAGTTTCTTTCTCCCCGTGTCTGTGTGGGTTCTCTCCGGTACTCCGGCTTCCTCCCAACATCCAAAAACATGCATGGGGATTAGGTTAATTGGCTAATTTAAATTGACTGTAGGTGTGAATGTGAGTGTGAGTGGTTGTCTGTCTCTATGTGTCCTCTGATGAACTGGAGACTTGTCCAGGGTGTACCCTGCCTTTCACCCTAAGACAGCTGGGATAGGCTCCAGCCCCCCCGCGACCCTATGAGGATAAGCGGTAAAAAAATGGATGGATGGATGGATAAAATAAAAGAAAGTGTGAAACCAGATATACTAGAGTGACTCCATCTACGAAGTTGGTTTTAGGGAGATGATGTTTCCTATACCTACAGTAGGTAGCTGGATTCAGTTACCATGGAGGTGTGTAGGTTTAGAGGTGGTGGTCAGTCATTGGTCATTGACCTCCTCATGTTTGTGTCTTCAGGAGGGTCTCTCACATCATCCCAGGGAAGTATGGCTATGGCAGAGCTCCTTACGTTGCTCCATTGCAGACAGACTCAGGCCAGGACTCTGGGACGGCTCGTCCTCACCGACAGAGACGCTCTGCTGGGGCCGATGCCCACCATCACCACCACCACCACCACCACCCTGCCACGAGAGGCCACAGAGGTCACAGGTCAAACAACCTGGATGTTTCCAACAAACTCCATCTCTACAGCAGATCCTACATGCAGCCCAGGGCACAGCAGCCCAAAAATAACCAAGTCTGGGCCCCCCTCTACCAGCCAGGCTCGCCCAATCAGGGTCCAGTCCAGCAGGAGCCACAGTCCAGCAGCCAGACGACTGGAACCCAGCAGCTCCAGGAGAGACCCTACAACCCCCTGCCTCGTTCCTTCTGCACAGGGGAGCATGCCCACCACAGGGTCTGCAACAGTAATGTAAGAAAAGCTGCACCTTCCTGTTATTATAAAAACATTGCTTTCTTTATGTTTTTGTTTATAAATCAGTGACTGGAAAAAAATATACATAATGACGTAAGACAGACAGAAAGACAGACAGACGACATCTTGCAAGGTCATTTTTTACAGCAGTGCATTCAGCTTACTTATAAGTATATAAGTGTGTGCAGCCAAAGCCAGATCAAGTTTACATGTCAAAATCAAATCAAATTTATTTATACAGCCCTTTACAATAACTGAAAGGTACCCAAAGTGCTTTACGGTAAAGCCATGAAACAGTGCTTAAAAAAAGTACATACAAAAAACATATACATTAAAACAGCACATAAAAATGATACATAGAAATGAAAAGGGAAAGTGCCACAGTGCTGCGAGGTGTTAAAGCCTTACAGTAAAGACTCACTACAGGTGAGTTGCACAGATTTTGTCCAGAATCTACACAAAACAAAACATTTGTTGGAATTAAAAACTATTTAATAGTTACATTAAATCTTTTCTACTGGTCTGCTAATATTGGGAAAGCTATTGCTTAGCAAATCTTATCAGCTGAACTCCTGCTGTAAAGTTTGTGGATGGACTTTGCTTATCTGATCTGACGTTAAGGAATCCATCCTGTGCATTAAGATGAATCCAAGCAGTGTGTGGTTCTGGATACTGTCCCTGGTGTGTGATGTAAAGTAAAGCAGACCAGGGTTTGTTTAGAGAATGGAGATATGGGGGGATGACGAGGAGGTTGAGTCTTCATAAATACTGGAATGTAACTTCTTTTGACGAAGACATACTGAGGTACAAACACAGGGTTAAAAGCTGTTAAAACACAGAAGGTCGTCTGCAGCAGTCAGTCAGTGCCTATAGAGCATGACAATGAGAAATGTGAGCAAGGATTTACCTGTTGGATTCTGTCTTTGTGGAAAATAAATGTTTCTGTTTCTGTGTGTGGTCCATCCTCAGGCCTGTCCTCCGTCCAGCAGACACATCAGAGCTGTTCAGTGTTCCTCATACAACAACCAGCCTTTCATGGGCAGATTGTACGAGTGGGAGCCTTTCAATGAGGGTAGGTTCTGGCTTTTGTTTCTAAAAACAAATACATAATTACATGAAATGTAATGCTGTGGTATTTTTTGCTACGTTGACCTCAGGAAGAGTAAAGATAGTTGTTGGGTTGGTGACAGCTAATGGATATTATCGCTATAACTGAAGAGGGAAACTTTAAACGGACACTGTGTAATTTTTTCTCCCATCTAGTAGTTAAATTTGACTTTGTATGCATTGCAACATGGTTGGAACTACGGTAAGCGGAATTGGCCACTCACCGCGGATCCCCGGCCCGGAGCTCCGGTCATTTTATGGCCCTTTTACGCTTTTTCGTCGATGAGGATTCGGCAAGGCATAAGTTTGGTCTTGTATTATGACCAAAAGTACAGTGCAGGTTTTTGTTTAGTGCAGGGTAAGTAAAACCAGCGTCTCCACCGTTGCTTCTCCGTGAAAAGTGAATCGCAAAATGCGGAAATGCATTTTGTCCTCTGGGTACTAGCAGGTAGTGCTTTATGTCCCTCTCAGCAGTTCGTAGTTTTTTATAGACCAGAAAGACATGGAAGCCTCAGTATGAGCGACCCGCTCTATGTAAAGACAGATAACTGATTCTTCACCCAGGGGGATAAGTCAGATTGTTGGCATATGTTATTTTACACCAATGAGGATCTATTTATGAATGAAGACGTTGATTTTAGGTAATAAAATACTTTCAAAATTACATAGTGTCCCTTTAATGTTGACCATGTATAGTTTTATACATAAAAATAACAAGGCTGATCTTGAGCTACAGCTCTGTAAAGTGTAAGGCTGATATTTGGTCATAAACTTAAATGGTGGACAAATTGAAATGTTGACCTGCTGCTGATTACAGTTCATGCTGTGTCACCTCATTCTATACTCTAGAGCATATTGTAGAGTTTATGGTAAAAGTCCAGGTAAAACCCAAGTTGGTAGGCTTCACCTTGTGAGTACTGCAAATCTATAAAATGTCACGGCATGGACTAAAGTGGTGGATTGATGGACTAACAGAACTGCACCTTTTCCATAACTGGAACTCAAATAGGAAAATAATACATCGTTCACAGTATTAAAGTGTGTTTAATAAGTGACAGAAAATGTGTCACCACATCAATCCATATGTCTGACAGAGCCTGGATCCAACCGAAAACTTATATTATATTTCACAAGCAATCACATTTTCACAGTCAGGCCCGTCTTCAGCTGACCTGTGACCTCATGACCTGCTGTTTGTCACCTGTCTGTAGGCTCATTGTTAAATGTTCGCCCAGCAAACTCCCTGATCTTTACTCACCTGAAGTATCCAGGCAACAGTCAAAACACCTCCTGAAATTTCTCTGAGAACACCAGTGAAATAACAGGCTCCAGATTAATATCCTGTCAAACGCTTGTGTATTCTGAGATCTGGCTTTTGTGCTGCAGACCTTGACTGACGGCTAATGCAGATGTAGAGATTAAATAACCTCAGGTACAATGTATGAGGCTGTGTCTGGATTATTTGACGCCCATCTTGAACAGCGCTTAAACACACGCTCGTACATCTGTTTAAGAAATACCTTGCTTTTTTTTTTATCTGATTGATAAAGCACCTGAACTAAATGTAAAGAGCAGCGACCAGGATCCTTTGTGGTCCCTCGTGGCTCTTTTTGTATCATCAGATGAAATCACAGAGCTGATTTAAAACACATATTTGGCATTTTATGGATGCATTTCATTGTTTTGTGTATTTCTTGTGCTACCTGTTTGATGCTCTGCCCTGTGGGAGGTTATCAGTTTGTACTTTAACACTTTCTGAATCAAACTGACTCCACTTAATCACACATTATTGTCAAAATGTTTTCATCAAAAGGTTGTTTTTCTTTCTTCTTTTATTAGTAACATGGTGACATAATGTGGCCATAATGTGACTTTTCACCGCTGATCTTTTAGGTAATTCAGTATTTGAGGGCGTCTGAATATTCCACAGAACAGGTCGCTATATATATTTATAATTCTCATGTTTGAATGTGGATTAACTTATATGTTTATATGTTTGTGGTGCTGAAAATGTTCTATTTACACTTACATTTACATTTATTAGATTTGTATTGTGTGTCATCAGCCCATGTTTCTCATTATCTTTAATCCATTTTTACACAAAATAATATGTTTTTAATAAATAAAAAAATGTCTGGATTTGTCACAATCTCCTAAATCTCCTTTCAGTTCCTGGGGATCAGCATTGTGAGCTCAACTGCCGGGCCATCGGGTTCAGGTTCTACGTGCGACAGGCGGAGAGGGTGATCGACGGGACGCCATGTGGGCAGAATGATACTTCCCTCTGCGTGGCTGGAAAGTGTTCGGTAGGCCGTTTTTATTTCAACATTGTTCTCTCAAACCAGCGTCATTGCTTCCTTTATCCCATGACTGTCCCCTTTTCTACCACACTCAAAATACATGATAGCAAAATAATAATAAATCCACGTATTTGGCAGAAATTGCTGACATGAGCGTCCTCAAGCTTTGTTTTCCAGCCGTGACGACGTGTGGCTGGTTTTGTTTTCACCTTGTGAATCATCAATGCAGATTTTGCCAGGTGTTTTTGTCTGTGGACAGATATTGTCTACGCTACAGGTGTTTAGCTGAGATCAAAACAAAAGCTGAGTTTGAAGATGGGTGTGGTCCAGTCTCATAAGATAGCTTTGTTGTTCCATCCTTTAATACGTCTGAATTTCTGCCAGTTAAAGTACAGTTAAGGAATATAAATGTCAAAAATAAATAGGTCACATATTTTATCAATATTTGCATCATAATTGAGCAGATGGCTTAAATGGTTTTAGTCCACACTTCATTTGGATTTTCCATGATGCAATATGTTGGAACATCGTTTATATTTGACGGTGAATAATTTTTCTGTCTGGTTTATCTCTACTCACTAAGGAGCCATGATCATGCCCTAACAATAAGCTAAATAAGTGACTCATTATAGTCACTTGATGAGAGACTTGATAAGAATTAGACAATCAATCTCCAGTATGACCTCTGTGTATTGTCATTTTTGGGCAGCAGTCCTGATGCAGTAATGGCTGTGATCAGCAGAGGGCAGCATGGCATCAGGCTGAGAGCTCTTCATGTGTGATGTGTGGAGGCCAGGAGGAGGTTTCTACCTCTGGAGCCAAAACAGGAGGCTTTGGATCTCATTGTAGGACATATTTGTACCTCAGAGTATTTAATACAAACTATGAAAACATTGTGAGCTCAAAGCTGGAGAGATGTACTGTAGGTCCCTGTGTGGGCCTTCATATAGCCAGCCATGTATTCAGTGTGCTGGATTCACTTAAACGTTCTTCTGATCAGGGTTTAACTAGAAGAAATATGTTGGATAAAGAGCCTGTTTCTGGTTGGTTGTGCTGACCTCACTCTGCTAACCCTGTGTATTTCCCATACGCAGTAATCCATCAACAATCATAACATGAAGATTTAATCAAGATAGAAAGCCCTCTGATCTCTCATTTCCAGTTAACACACCGGACATGGTGATCCTTTCCATGGGAAGGGTTGAATTACTATTAATAACTGAAACTAAATTGTGATTTATGAGTCTGAATCGAGCAATTTCACAAAAAACGTATAGTTCTGTAAAACCGCTGGCTGATTATGTGAGGATTTCAAGTCATAAGCAATTTTTCAGGGATATTTTTCAAAGAGATTTTTTTCTCATCTCTCTCCCCACTGGGATTTTCTCAGCTGTTCCAGTCATTTGAACAGAAGGTCCTCCCAGCTACAAGTCGAGATAATGTAAAAACATCTGAATGAACAATCAGAACTGCTCTCATCATTGAAATTAAACGTTATTGTGGGAATTGATGAACTGGTCATCACTGGTCCAAAATACTCTTAAAATACCAAGTTGTCAAATTTAGTTTATGACCAAATTCATATCTATTAAATCCCCAATTAGCTGAACTAAAACACCTCTATTCTATAGATCAGTAACTCACACACACAGCTACTGTACAAGCTGGAGAGGAGGTGTCCAGGTACTCTAATGCCTCTGACTGAGATCACAGCCAAACCATACAATAATGTCTTTCTAATTATTCAAACAGAGGGGATTGAGCGGGTCAGAGCCTGCCCTTGCATAGCTCAGATACTGAAGTACACATTTCTAGAGGCCCAAAACACATTAGTAGCTAGTTGTCACATATTCTATACTTTAAGTCATTGATTTATTACAGTTTTTCTCATTCACTTTGGTGCTTTTCTCATGTCACTCTTTACATTTGCACAACAGTTTATGCATTTCTCAAAACAATTAGTGCAAACTGCAAAACCTAGTGGATAACCTGCAAAACCGTGTCACTTGCTTAAAATGGATAGTTCACTCCTCAAAAGCAAGTTTTCCTGTCAGTGTCATCACGATGAAAAGTGCTGACACCATGTTTATGAACAGGATAGTCAAATGGCTTTGTCATGTTTTCATCATGACAGTTTACTCTGTCAGTGTTTTCACTACCTGAAAATGGTCAAAACAGCACAACAGACTATTTACACAGTAAAGTTACACATTACTGTATTTACTGAGGTAACTGAGTATGAGACACTGAATATTTTGTTTCACATTTTTACTGCTCTTTGCAATTCTAAAAGAATAAAATCACCCTTATTTACAAAAAACATAACATCCTGTGAGAGCACAACTGTAAACAATACTGCAGTACATATTGGAACTGAACATACATCATACACAGTACTCCATGTATTCATGTACATCCAGATGCTCCTGTCTGTCTGGCCACGTCTTTTATCTACATCAGATGAAATGTTTGAATTATTGAATTCACAGTGGTTCTCCCAACATTTATCTGCACCCTTCGACCAGCCTCAGCCATTGTGAGACCCTGATTGACAACATGAGCCATAATTTTAGCCCTGATTTCATCAGGGCCTCTCCCCACATCCTCACTCCTCTTCCACGAGGCTGACCGTCCATTTCTGTGTCACAGTATTGTAAAAATGGTACACACTGTGTCCTGCTTGGTTCATATATGCTTGTAACATTTGGGTTCATGGGTTTCAGCTCTGAGCTTATCATTACTTTAACTAATGCTTCACACGGTCCTTCTCATCAGTGAAAACTGAGGTTCATCTGAGAGAAATTGTTCAATTTAGAGACATTTTCATGAAAAAAGCATAAAAGAAAAAAGACGTATAGTATCAGCTTGACAGATTTTGACAACTAGTTCAACATTTTTGTATGTAATGACTCAAGCAATGAGATGAGGACTATCAGTTTTATAGGGAATGACTTTTCAACATTAACAAATATAGTTCAATTTGAGTGACGTGACAGAAGCTAATATTATAAAACAGCAGAGAGTTGTATGAAAGCAATTGATGCATGTCCAAAGCATTTGAAATTTGTTGGAAGGAATGAGAAACTGCTACTATGATGAGCACTAATGACTAAATGTTGTGGAGGTTGAACTAACTGTTGTGCGAATGTAAGGAGTGACGTGAGAAATGCACCAAAGTGACTGAGAAAAACTGTAATATTACAGTGCAGAAGTAGACATTATTGCACTGGCTGCTGTAATATATAGACTCTGTAGAGAATGTTTGTGTTTGGTAAAGGCTGCATGTGAATGAGTGTCTGCAGGGGTGTGATTAGAAAACATATGCAAATTGAGCATGAATATTTATTTCATGAACATAGTGTGATAGTGTTCCTACACCTTTATAGTGACGCACAAGCATTTGCACTCAGGCG
The DNA here is from genome assembly GCA_029721515.1 of Synanceia verrucosa. Classification (NCBI taxonomy): domain Eukaryota; kingdom Metazoa; phylum Chordata; class Actinopteri; order Perciformes; family Synanceiidae; genus Synanceia; species Synanceia verrucosa. Next base: position 6,405,370 of record CM056549.1, read on the forward strand.
TTAAATATGTGTGACTGTTTTTTAGTGTCTTTTGGAAAATGGTGAATGAATTAGAGAGAAAAGGATGTCATGAGTTCAGGTTGCAGCTACGTTTTAGTCTGGAGGTAATTTTACTTTTTGCTGTCATTGAGGCTCTCTCTGCTGCAGGTTGTGGCAATGAACCGATCTTTGAATACTTAATCGTGATAATGAAAAATGAATTTAAAGCAGTGAGAGAAAACGTGACTCCATTATGTTGTTGTTTTTACTTTCCATACAAACCAAACCACAGAGGCCTGTTGGTTGTTGTGGTGACGCTCTGCTGCTGATTACAGAGGAAACGCTGTCTCCTACCACACCGCCACAGTTTGTGTGGTCCCTCATACTCCTCCCTGACACCTTCCGTGCTGCATGAATAACAACCCAGCTCTGTCCATTTGACCTGTGGCTCCTGGTGCCACTGTAGGTGTCCGTCTCCGGTTTCTGAATCTGACGCAGCGACGCTCTCAAATTGCCATGTTAGAGACGTCTGTCCAACTAATGAGGCAAGTCAAGCTGACGTGCTGATGTCATTTCATCCTCACTGCCTGGATGGTTGCCCACCCTAAATTATCTGCTGTTTTCACACCTCAGTGCTTGTCCTGCGCTGTCCGAGGGCTTGCTGACGTGGTTGCTAAAACCGACCCGTAACAAACTCAAATGCTGGTGCACAACGTGCCCAGACAGATTTCAGTGGCCTGCCAATGTTTCTCCTTCTGTTTAGCGCCTGTGCTGACTCACAGACAGGATGCTCAGCTGTCTTTATTTGTGCTGCTGGGGTTCTTCTTTCCTTCACGAGTCGTCTGGCCTCAGATGGCTCCAAAGAGCTGCTTCAAAACTGCTGAGTAGCACTGCTCTCTTGATTGGGTGACTCAGCACATAACTGCTGAGTAATGGGAGACAGTGCATTGCCTTTATCTGTGTGGAGAAACACACACCATTTTGGTAGATAGTTTTAGTTGCTGTAGATACTGTTTGCTGTTACTAATAGGCCCTGCGGCGATAACCACGGTGGTGAATGGAGGTCAGATGTGCATACCTTTAGATAAAGCTTGGGTGCTTGTTTTTTCTGTCTTGCTGTAGTTGTAGGTTGCAGTCTTAGCTGTGTTAGTACTTGTGTAATATTTAGAATTTAGACCTGTCACTTATGTGTGACACACGGAGGCTCCAACACTATTTGATTCCATTCTGGTTTAAACAAACATAATATCTGTGTCCAGTGTTTAAACATGAACTGTAAAATGCTAACATACATAATATCCATCCATTATCTACCGTTTATCCTCATAGGGTCATGGGGGGGCTGGAGCCTATCCCAGCTGTCTCAGGGTGAAAGGCAGGGTACACCCTGGACAAGTCTCCACCTTATCACAGGACACATAGAGACAGACAACCACTCACACTCACATTCACACCTACGGTCAATTTAAATTAGCCACTTAACCTAATCCCCATGCATGTTTTTGGATGGTGGGAGGAAGCCGGAGTACCAGAGAAAACCCACACAGACACAGGGAGAACATGCAAACTCCACACAGAAAGGCCCCGGGCTGGGAATCAAACCTGGTACCTTCTTGCTGTGAGGCGACAGTGCTAACCACTGCACCAGTGCCACCCACATACAGTACATAATATAACTTTAGATGTTTTTTACTGTTTCTTTCATGTGTTTCGTGTAAACCAAGATGGAAATGATTAACTCATTGAGTGCCAGCCCTTTTTTAAAACTGGAAATGGCTTGTGCCATTTTCAGTCATCTTTTATGATGCACAGAATATTTTGTACTATTACTCTGAAAACACTGAATAGCTCAAATGAAAGAAGAGACTCTCTATTTCATCATGAAAAAAATGTTTGTTTTTATCTTGTTCCATTCTTGTTTTATCAGAGGTAGAGTAGAGGCCACTTTTACCAAAATCACCACTTTTTGTCCAGAATCTGTTTGTTTTGCTCTCTGTTCTCAATCGTCTCCACTTCCTGCTTTGATCTCCTTGGTGTATAACATCACTTTATGTCCCAATCAGAAATCCCAGAAGCCCCAAACTTACTCACAGGCTGTGGGAGACAGCAATCGGCCACCCGCTGCTGAAAAAAGGAAAAACATATATATATGTTTATGGCACTCAAGTGTTCTACTTTAAAGAATGTAAATATAAATCCTTAAGAGTTAAGAATAACCATGAATTTTGAGTTATGTTGAGTGTATTTTGATATTCAGACATAAAGTAAAGCAGCTTGTACAAACCAAGTTTTTAGTTCCTTTAAGCAGTTTTTAAGGATCACCATTTCTTGTGAATCTCGTTGAAACAGCCATGTGTGAGGCACTGGAGCCCCCCTGAATGTGGTTCCTCATTTCAGATGAACGGTGAAAGAAAGATCCCTTTATGGTGAGAATTCCATTCAGCTGCAACTTCTTTCTCTTTATACCAAGGAAGGGTATTTGAGAAGGGTGTGTGTATTTTTAAAGGCCGATCACTGACCACACACTTCTCTGCTGGCGGCGGTGGGCCCAGCTGAGGGTAAAAATCCACACTGCTTGCTCTCCTCCAGGCCCAGCAGTGGGTTTGCTTTGCGCTGGCCTACTTCCCGCTGCTGCTCAGTTAGGTGGGAGACGATGATGAAAGAAAGGGAAAAGCAGTTTGATGTGGATGATAAATGTGCCAAATATCGCACAAGCCCAAATGTTTTAATTCAGTTTCTATTAGCATTAATTCCTACTGATTTCTGCCTGGACTTTGATGTATTGTTCTTAATAAAGATGGCAGATCGAATGAGGCTACGTCCGACCCAGCGCCACAGTCTTCCCCTCTGACTGACTGGCCTGCTTCCCAGCACCCGGAGCGTGGCTCAGGCCCAAACTCATCAAACAACATCCGAGGCCACTCCTCACTTCTCTCCTCTTGACAGCTGCATCTGTTTTATGCATTCCCTGCTGTGGTGGACAGACAGACTTGTTAAAAGGGGGATGAGTGCTCTGATATACAGCCTGCCTGGCGGAGGCTGGTGGAGATACCTCAATCCCATCTCTGTCACGACAAGCCCCAGCTGCACGCTCACGGGGTGTTCCCCACCATTACCCACTGCAGATGGTTGTGGATTCATGTCAGCAGAGCCTGTCGTCAGGTATTGAACATATGCAGTAACAGTTATGGTGGGTATTTGCTCAGGGAAGATGCTGTCTTTACAATCAGCGCTTGTGTTTGCAGTCAGGGGATTTGAACTCATAGAGCATTATTTTATAAAATTTGGACTTGGTCTAGCCATGTTGCTCTAGATATGGCAGATGTGTATGTGTGTAGGGAGGCTAAATGGTCTGTTTAAGTGACACTTCCACTTGTCCGATGAGTCACTGCAAAGCCAAATTTGATGTAAATACAGCCTTCAGCAAGTGTGCATGTTAGTGTCAAGTTTTATGATGGATTTGTCTGTAATTTTATAAAAAAAATCTGCTTTGTGATGCTTAATTTATCATCACAGGGGATCAAAGGTCAGGTTTAGTGACAGAGCAGCACCATGGGGCTAGTTAAGATACATTATCCTGCTTACAGACACTTGAAGCCTTCAGAGGGCTTGAATATGACAATTCCAGTCAGACGACAGTTAAGACAAATGGTGTTGGATGTGAAGGAGATGACAGATTGATGTCTTAGTTTGGACTAAACTTCCTGCACCTTGCTGCTGCTCCCCTGCTGGCTCTCACTGGCCAACGTAGGCCATCGCCGGCTCTCTGCGACCTGTGCGACTCCGGTTGGCGTGAGCGCTCTGGCTTTATGGGTCAGACACATCTGCTGCTCTGATACACCTCATAAAGTCTTTCTTCACCAGACAGGGGAGTGTTTAACCTCGTGAGTGCTGCCTCATTCAAGCTGTGAAAAAGCAAAGTGTCTGAATTTGATGGGATCTGATCCTAATTCCTCTATTTGCATCCTCTCTTCCAATTGGTCTGTTGATTTTCCTCCATCCTTAGTCTTTGCTAGTACACAAAAACTGAATGAATGTTTGTATGAGGATCAGGTATTATGTTTATTTTCTGGGTTTTATTTTCATGGTAGCACATGAAGACTATACAGTAGTGCAGGAAGATTAAAATACAGCCAGTGTTCAGCTGAATTTCCATTTGCTGCTCGTATCCTGACAGGTCAGTAGCAGAACAGCTGGGCCTGTACCTTCAAATATTAGCAGATATGAAGAAATGTGTTTGCACAATCAGATCCACACTCTCCTCCTGTCCTTGTTTTAGGTCTAAATATGAAGGGTATTTATGTCCAAATGGAGCAAAAATATATATTTTTTTTCCATCCTGTAGCCCTGCCTCAGCACGATCATTATGCCTCTCCCTCACAACGTGCTGACTCATGATATCATGATGGATGTGCTCAATATGTGTGATTCTCTGCGGAGTTGCTGTGACTAAATGGGTGGCGAGATGATAGCTCATAAGATGGATGGATGATGGTGATTTGAGGACAGCTGATGGCTGACACATAACAGGTTGAGCTCTGCGGTGAAGCTCGTCTCAAGGGCAGCAGCGGGTCCCAGTGTCCGGCCTTGGAGACAGATTTATGAGGGTACACTATACGGATACAGGGTTGTATTTTTAGCACTCAGTGGCCACACAGGTCCTCCTCAGACAGACGGCTGTTGACAGTGTTTGGCTGCTATCTGGGTGGCTGTTAATTGGAGGGACAGTTTAGCTGGCTCATTGGTCTGGAGAGCTCAGTGTGTGGGTTCAGGGTCATTTAAGTGAGATAAGAAACATAAGTGTGAGTTGTTTCAGTGGGTGTCACACTTATGTGTCAGAGAATACGCAGTGTATCTGCATTGGTGTGTACACTCTTAATTATTTATACATATTCTGTGTCAGCATGTGTTTGTGTGTGAGCTTGTGAATGTATAAATTATGAACAGTGGATGTGTGCTGCAGGCTTCCTGCTGCTCAGGGTTAAGCCCCATTGTAAATTAGACCCTTATCTGATGGCGTCCTACAGCTTTATAAAGAAAAGGCCTCCAGCAGGTGTATAAAGGCATTAAACACACAAACAAATGAGTTAACACCGAACTTATCTGGTCTGTTTGTTCCCTGTCTTGTCAGTCAGTCACAGTTCTCTGCTTCACTAAAGCTTTTTGTCGAGGTGAAGATTGCTGAATTCTCACACCTTGATCTTATGTCGTTGACAAATGATAAACACCATGGGCACATGGCAATGGCATGTGTGTTTGGGAAATAAGGAGTCAGTTGAAGCCATGTTCCTTTTTATATTTTTTACCTCCGCTAACGAGGTTATGTTTTCACCGGGGCTTGTTTGTTTGTTGGTTTGCAAAACAACTCAAAAAGTTGTGGACTGATTTTGACAAAATTTTCAGGGTCGGTCAGAAGAAGCCTAACTTAAAACCGATTAATTTTTGATGGTGATTGGATCCGATTCAAAGTCACCACCAAAAATGAATCAGTTTTAAGTTAGGCCCCTTCTGGCCAATCCTGAAAATTTCGTCAAAAACCGTCCATAACTTTTTCAGTTACTTTGCAAACCAACAAATAAACAAATAAACATACCCAGATGAAAACATAACCTCCTTGGCAGCCGGGATAACTTTAAATACTAAAAAGTCACCGCCGCCGCCATGTTGGCAGAGGTCTGCGCTCTCTGAGTGCTTTTCTAGTATATAATATTTTATCTGCAGCTACAGAATGAGCGATGACTACTGGGACTGGTATCACCAGGTACCTCGCGATACGATACTTTCACAATATTTTGCCCACAATATCCATAATATCATGATACAGTGACTCTGCGATAATCAATGTATTGCAAGAAATTTCATCCACAATACATCACAAAATCTGTGTCACTGAAGAAATTCAGAATTAATTGACTGTACTGAATCAATTTCACAGGAATTACAAAATATTGTCCATCCAAGGAAATATGTATGCACATACTGTATATGTGTAGATTTATATATAGCCACACATTGAGGAGCGGAAGATTTGATATGACTTTTTAAAAAAATCAATATTAAGAAATTAAAAATATATATTATATCGAAAGAAAGAGTATTGGGATATATTGCCATATTAATATTTTTTCTCACCCCTTATGACTACTGTGTTGTATGTTTCATACTTTTATGTGGTTCACTCCATAATGTCATCATAAGACAAACCTGTCAGAAGTTGTGTGCCATGAAATTCTTTTTTTAAGATTATTATTTATAAAATAATTTACAATACCTGCAGGCAAGTGCAGTAGTAGTTCATCACGGCTGCTCATAGATTTCTAGTATTGTGGTGGGAAGTTGTCATTTGGCTTATATCTCTGCAGACTGTGTCATCCACCTGGTTTTTAGAAGTCCCATATCCCCTCTCGACCTGCTTTATTCATTAACTCGCCTCCCTCCACTGTGCGTTTGCATTTTTCAGTCAAATACATCGCTCAAAGGAGACGATCATGGGACCTACATGCTGACTAATACGTATCACAGATGCATCGAAAATGTTTTCCCTTCATAATTGTTTTCCTAAATGTTGTGGGTTTTTCGCAGAGTGAGAAGAAATAGAGCTGTGTTAGAGGTGTGAAAAACTCAGGGACCCTGAATCCTTTATTTCCCATCCTTCACTATGAGCGTGCATGAAGCTTGATGTAAGATAGATTAATGATGGAGGAGCTACAGCTGCCAGGTAGAGTGTTTCCCCACTGAAATCCACACCTACTAAAAATGTTTGCAGTCAAGGATCAGCTAATGGAGCTTTGAATTTGAACGCCCTCCAAACTGAAAACACCAAGAAAGCCGTGAGCTGGAATAAGATGAGCTATTGTAGCGTGACAGTGTAACAGTGTACGGTAAGGTTGAGCCCACCTGCTGTTGAGCACGACTCTGATGTGTTTGGGTCGGAGGCTGGAGGAGTCAGGCGCCTGGAGCCAAGGTTGCTTCAGGGCTGACCCACTTGTTGAAGGAAACAAAGACCCCAGGGTGTACTGGAGAGTCGGTCTGGCCCCACCCGACCTCTGGGCGCTATGCCTCCATAATGAGATGTGTCCAGATCAGACGCAGAGCAGGAGACAATGTATGTTGGTTCAACGCCTGCTGAAAAGAACCTTTCCCCTCCTGCAGGTCTGCAGCTGTGCTGTTTTGACAGCTTGCTGTGCATACTGTAGCCTACATGCTCGAGTTTAACTGAAAACAAAGCTGATTGGATTTCAGCAGACTTGCTACTGGCAGGATGAGATCAGCCAGATTTATGCGTGTGTCTCAGTCACGCACAGGTGTGGAGATTTTTGTTACTTGCTACGCCTCCTTGCACTCAGTGCCTTTACTTGATCTGTGAAACAGCTTTATAGAGTATTAGGAAAGGTGGCAGGGTGTTTAGTGCTGACACGCATGTCATTACCAAGCAGATATTTGGCAATCTGTTCAGTTGACTTGTTAAATGTGTGAGTGTGCACATAAAGCTGCAGTCCCAAGCTCCACAGTAGCTGTTAATTTTAATGGGAGTACAGTGTTACTGTGAGCTGGTGTTTAAAGCATTGTAAATGTGCATCCTCCTAAAGGACTGCACTGGCCTTTACTAATTCTGTTTGCACAGGTTAATATGGTTTGTGCTTATGTTATGTAACTGACATAAAGTTTTTTGTCAACAAATTAACTGTAGGTAATTAATATTGAGGCTACATAAAACTCATCATAAGTCATTATTGTCATAGAATAGAATAGAATACTTGTTTATTTGTCCCCCATTGGAGGAAATTCACCCACCACAGCAGCATAGACACATTACAGTAATAAAAGTAATAATATAAACAACAGCAAAGACATAATAGAATAAGTAATAATAATAGAATAAATATTTGCATTATGTACTAAATATCAAAGTTAAAAATATATATTTTTAATTGCAAATGAAATGTTAAACACAATTATTAGATGAATAAAATTTAAATAAAATTTATATATTTATTTTGTGGCTGTGACCAGTAGAAGTAGTCATAGAATATAAAAGCAGTGCAAAATTTCTGTACTGATGTGATATCTAATAAATTGGTCATTTTTTCTGTTAATATTTTATGAGAAATTAAAGTGTTTGTGCAAATGAAAGACTTTTGCCGGACTTTTATAAAAAGCAACATACAATGTAATGACAAACACGTCCTTCTTCAACCATATAGACCACAAATAATGTACAAGTCAAATTAAATTAATGTATTTATTATATAACAATTCACATCATAAAGATAAGTAGATAGACCTAGAGAGATTTAATGTCATTTTATATATTTTAATGTGTTCTGGTAAAGTTACATAGTAATTTTAAGGAAAGTAAATAGTCACTTTTTATTTATGAGGGTGAATGACCTCCGGAAAGTGTTTTTGTCCTCAGCCTTTTAAAAGATTAATGATTGTTAATGTAATTTAAGATATATAGTGTCTCATTCAAAAAGAAATTCCAAATGTCAGCAGTGTTTTATTGTGTTTATATGTTTTCTATACTTAAATCAAATCTTGTTAGTCCATCTGTCCTTTCCTTTCCTTTCCTTGTATCCTCACACATACAATAGACTTCGCAGCCTCTTGTGGCCTCAGTGTGGACAGTTTTCAATCATCTTGTGCTTATTCCAGAAGTTTCTTTGTGTCCCGGCCTGCCTATATAATTTTATGGAGGAAAAAACCCAGATAGAAGGATGAGAGCACTCCTTACCTCAGCACTGTATGTCCTGGTCAATTAGGGTTTAATGTCGTGGAAACAATGGTGGCGCAATGGGAAAACCATATGATGAGTCTGGTCTGTTTGGCTGCAGCAGAACTGTGCATTTCTACATGGCTTGTAATTCAGTGCTGGTGGTGGGGGGGTCTTATTGTTTTTGAGTTGTTTCTATAGTCTGAGCAGAAACACTTCAGGATGTTCATAAGTTTGGAAACATTTTGTGTTCCCACTTTTCCTGGTTTGGGTGTTGTAATGTGAAGACTGAGCATGAAGGGGATGACTTAAATGTTGGTACCCCTAGAAGATGGCGTGCACACCTGCCCATTATTTCCTCACAGTTTATACCATGGTGGTTTTGCTTACACATTAATTTCAGCCCTGCAAGAATCTCCTTCCTCTGTTTTTCTGTCACATTGAAAATCTTCCCCAAAGCTTCCTCTCCAGATTCCAATTTACTGTCAGCAGTAGCTGCCACACTTTCCCTCCCGCCTCTCTCTAACTCTTATTCATTTTCTACCTCTCACTCTCCCTCCTCTAAAAAAGCCCCAGTCTCCCCCCCACCTACCTCCCCCAGCTGCACCTCCCCCAGCTCAGTTTACAAGGGCAGTTCGTGGAGATCAGCTCAGTGGTGAGAGGGTTTTTTGGCATTCTCAAAGCGACAGAGGCAAAGGAAGAGAGAGGCTGACGGGGAGCAGCCACTGGATTCGTGCAGAAGCCTGAGTGACTGGTCGAAACATTTCCGTGGCCACATGAGAGAATGCTGTCAGGACTGACTCTCCTGCTGCTCGTCTGCCTCCACATGCGTGTGCAGGGGAAGCCGCGGTCACAGGTAGGACCTGCTTCTCCTCCGCTGGGTCCTGATTGATGCTGCAGCCTTTAAGTTGCATTGCTCAGTGTCTTATGGACTGTTTGCAGTGAGGTTTCAGCTGCTGCGTGCATGACACCAAGAGAGCAACTTATTGGACTTGGTGATTAAAGTAGATCTGCTTTAGACATCTAAATCCATGGGATGTAGATGTAAATAAGCCTGGTGCAGCACTGGACAGTGTCACTCCATAACTTGGCCCGTCAGTGCGGCCCCATGATCCTGTGGTCCATCCACTGAGTGGAGGTATTTACAGTATGGCTGTTTTCTCTGTGGCTCTTCTGGCTCCCTGAGCGGTTTATTTTTCCACAGCACATTCACAGGCTACTTGTGGGATTAGATTTCCCTTCCAGTGGAAGACTCGGTGAGTCAGGCCTGTCCTGGGTCTGTAAAGATGCTCTACTTGGTCTATTAGGGATAGACAGCAAGCCTGAATTAGCCTGTCGCTGCCTGTGGCTCAGCTCGGCTGGATTTAGCTCACCTGAGTTTGCTGGTGATTAATGAGGCAGCGTTGGTGAGGAGCCTGAGGACTTAAACACAAAAGGTGTGAAGTGCACAGGTCTCAAATGGGATGTCAGTGACACCTTTATATGACTCTGAAACTAAATAGCTATCAATTTTATAGTCACTCATTATACTTTGTGGGCGCTCCTGCTTGGATGTTAAATGGAAAAAGGTGTGTTTAGAGTAATGAAGTTGATAAAGGTCATGAATGTTTGATAGAATTAGAGCCAAACTCACCTTAACAGACAGGTGACATCACCTGTGTCACATCATATTTTATCTGTATTTATTTATAAAGGTGTTGTGGTTATCTGTTTTTAGAGATATGTCAGGTATTCTTTTGAAAATGGCTTTTCTTCCTTATGCAATGTGAGGTCTCACAGACCTCAATGTTGTATGTGTAAAAATGATAATATTTGCTAACATTTCATTTAAAATAAATGTTTACATGTATTATACACATTTTATCTGACATAAAGTCATTCTCAGACTTATGATCACTAAATATCTAACTATATATCACCGAAAAACTGCTATAAACGACTGTAAGAGAAACTAAACTATGCTTATTTTAGATTTGGGATTGGTAGTGCTGCCTAAAAGGTAAACCAGTCACAGAAATAGAGCACATACACTGTAGAAAAACCCATACTATTTAACCATGTTTTACAGCTGGAGATCCCAAACAGATGCAATTCAGGATTTTCCTGTGGTCAATGTGACACCAGCTCAAAATCATTTTATTCCCAGAAGTTCATGGAGAGTAAAGCTGATGTTTAATACAGTCAGTCAAAACTCTGCTTTTTGAGCTGAGTTCATGTCAAAATAACATGATTTGACACTTTGAATAGCTACATGAAATGCTGAATGCCTTTTATCTTGCCATCAGTCTGTGTGTGTGTGTGTGTGTGTGTGTGTATGTGTGTGTATGTTTACCAGAGGGAATCAAACCCATCACTTTGCAGTATTAATGCCCAGCAGACACCAGTCATTCTGTTCCCAGAACAGTGTGCCCGAATCAGAGGAGTGATGTCAGGAGAAACCCTATATATCCTGTTTTTATGGCAGTGGATTCACCGTGCCCAATGCTATTTCTGAGTGTTTTACAAGCCTGGGAGCCTTTAACGAAGGGACGGTGAGGGCAGTTTGTGGCGTGGATGAGGCCTCTTTTTACAGTCAGGATCAAAGGTCTCCTCACTCAGGCCTACATCTCTCTTCACCACTTGGCGACCACTTTCAAAATACCCTGCATTTATGAAGAGACTTTCAGTGCTGCAAAATGAACTCGCTTCTCTGACAATTAAAAACAGCACAAACAGCACTCATTCTGTCCTCATCTCTTCCTGCAGTAAATAATCCCAGCTCGTCTGTGTTTGACACATGTTGCTGTTGGTTTCATGAAATGCTATGTTGTGGAGAGTGGAAAGCTGAGTGGTTACCATCCAAAGCACCAGAACTAGTGTTTCTCTTTGTGGCTACAAACCACGGTTAGTCTTCTAGTTAGTGTTCCCATTATGTTAGAGCCAGAAGTGAAATCTGAGGGAGAGGAACAAATTGAATAAATCTGCAGGTTTAGAGCTGTTCATGAAGTCACATCTTCCATGTAGTGCATGTAAAACTGGGCTAGTGTCAGACAGGGTTTGAAAAGGAAAGTCTTCTAAAATGGTTCTTAACCTTTTAAGACCTAAAGGAGCCACATAAGATTGAGCAATAATTATTTTTGCATATAAAAACAGGAGGAGTTACACTTAATACCATGCATTTTAAAAACAACAACAACATAATCCATATGGTGGTTCTTCTTCACAGCACTTCCTAAATTGGAATTAATTAACGTCATCACGTTGTGTGCGTGAAGAATCACATGATTTTCTGTTAGCTGGTAGCTATTTTCTCTTTAGCTGTTGTTCATTGCACTTTTATGGATGAACATGATCTCATTTGTCTTTGATCTTATTTAAAAAGCTTTACATTTTCTAAATTTTTGTGTATGGCAGCTGTTCTGTAGACTTTCCTTCAGGATTAATAAAGTTGTATCTTATCTTATACCAAGATATATATATATACTCATAAGTATCGGGCACACATAGAGATCTGATTGCACTATTTTTTATGAACATGGTGCCTTTTTGTGTAATGTGAAAAATGCTATGGCAGACTTGCTCAACGATGGGTCATAAAGGCTTAAATATGCATGTGGTGGATAAATACAGGTGATTAAAGACAAGAGGCAAAAAATCTGACAAAGAAACAGCATTGTTCTTGTACAGCAGAGTAGATAAAAAATAAAATTAAAAAAATAACTCAAGCATCATATATATCGAGCTTAAGTGAATAAAATAAATGGGCAAATTTTTTTTTATTTTATTTATCACAGTGGAAAGACTGGTGAAATAAAGACAGCACAGTGAATGGTGTAAATGAAAAGAAGTGAAATTGTACGTTAGAAGCTTTAATGTTGGCATTCTAGATTCAGAAAAAATCAGAAAATCAGCACCAGTAACGGATGTCAACTGAATCACAGTGTTGTCACTTCTCCGTTAGTTCATTAGTGAGAACGTCACATGTGAACTTGGTGACAGTGTGGCTTCCACAGATAACACACACGTGTTTGAAGTGCTGACTGAAGTAAAAGCAGCATCGCCTTCAGACGCTCATTAAAACCAGTTTAAGATCCACGGCATCCCAGCATGTGGGAGGCAGATGTTGGTAGCCGTGGCAACCACAGTGTGCCCTTAATATGAAAGAGAGGGGTTGTGTTTTCATAGAACCTAATTTTCAAACTTGATTTAATCATATTTGATTTGCATGTCTGTAAGATCTCAGTAACGGGATTTCCAGACTCGGCATCGTGTCTTGAGGTCGCTTCCACTGCAAATTCTTCATCGCTGGGATGATGTTGCCTCCGTATTCTTAACCTGAAAGTTATATAGCATTTCCAGATGAGCTGGTGTGTCACAGCTGACTAAGTCATGATAACTTCACTGGCTGTTTGCCAAAGAACATTACAACCTTTCTACGTGTGAAGAGCTGTAGAAATCCCCAGTGTGTTCAGCAAACAGCCCCCTTTAACCCCACGCTCATAAAAACATTTTAAAATTCTGCACTGCCTCCATCGTGGGATGCATTTTCTTTACAGTAAGAGTACAGATGATTGCATGCCTGTATTCTCTGAGGTTTACCACGAGGAGCTGAGCTAATATCCTACCAGCTCTGCAGGGCAGGAAGTGAGCTAAAAGCCTTCAGTCTTATTTGTTCATTTTCTTTACAGATGTGTAATTGGTACATTTGAGGGTATTTTTAAGGAGACAGCAGTCTTATGTCTCACAGTGTTGTTTTTTGTTTTCACTCTTTGCTCCCAGTGGGAAAGCTGAGAGGGAAACCGCTAAGACAGGTTAGAAGGTTCTGGTGGGATCTGAGCCTCAGCCAACATGGATTCATGTGGATTCAGACTCAGGGGGGGGTTTAACCACTGCACCATCTCCAGACTAAGAAAACATCCTTTTATTCATAACCTCCTCCATTTCACTGACTTTTTTACAGAATTTGTTCTGGGCAAGAACTGACATTTTTAACAGAAATTGCTGTCAAGGGGGAATATCAGGGTGATGATTCAGGTCAGATTCAGTTCTTTGCACAGACCTGGATTTGATCCTGATATTGACAGTACTGACAGAGTGAGGCCTGGCATGCTCCTCTGGACGTGGGAAAGAGACAGCAAGTCACGTAAACTATGCATTTGTCTTGAGTCAAAGCCTCTGTAATCAACATTGCATTATATAGTATGTCGACACTACTGCTGAATTACATAAAAGCCATTTATGTAGTATAAATGTGTGTTCTGGGACACCATTCAATGGTTTTATACTTTGGGTTTATTATAGGCTTATTTATTGATATAGCACTTTTAAAATAAAAAAGTTTGCACCAAAGTGTGAGGGCTCATAGCCCAAACGCACGACTTGAGGCAGAATGTCGGTGCAACCAAAAGGAATCTTTATTTAGACAGACAGGAAAACAGGAGAGTGTCTCTGGAGACGGACAGGAGCTCTAGTAACGAGGGACTGACTCTGGAGACGAGGAACTGACTCTGGAGACGAGGGACTGACTCTGGAGACGAGGGACTGACTCTGGAGACGAGGAACTGACTCTGGAGACGAGGGACTGACTCTGGAGACGAGGAACTGACTCTGGAGATGAGGAACTGGGACTAGAGACGAGGGACTGGCTCTGGAGACGAGGGACAGGAAACCTCAAGGGACGAGGAACAGGTTGTGACAAGACGATCTCGCAACAACCAACAAGTGACAGGACTATTTAAACATGAGGAAGGGGAACACAGGTGGAGACAATTAGGGCAGGGTTTCACAATCACAGACATGGAAAGACACAGGAGGCAGGGATCAGGAGATCTGAAACGAGAGAGAGACAGAGTTACCTTCAAAATAAAACTGGAAGAGACTGCACAACATGTAGGCTCAAGACTAAAATGGTAAACTTAACAGAACCAGACAGACAGAGCCTGACACAAAGTGCTTCACAAGACAGAGACTTTGATGTCAGAAGATCATTTCAATACTCAGTTAAATTACATTAGATGCAAATTGCATCCACCCAGTGCAAAAGCAGAAGTAAATAAATGATAATAGTATGTAATAAAAATATACACATAGAGGACTGTAGGTCATAGAATAATATGTAAATATTTACAGTATATACAGAAGTGTGTATTATATAATATAATATAGAACATATACAATATTTATGTTTCTGATGTACAGAAAGTGCCAATTGTGCAGTTTGAATGTACAGTAGTGCAAACAGATTAAAAGATTACAAATATTTATTGTTCACATGCTGCTGATGTGTTGGATGTCCAGTAGTGTGACTTTGTGGTCAGGCTACATCTGCTGGAGTCAGTCTGTCACTTTTGGCTTTGATCCGTCTGTCAGCTGCAGATTATTCTGTCTTATACGCCACATCTTAAGGTAAATTTTGTATTTCATCCTGTAACTCAGGTCTGAAGATACCCGACCACTGCCGTTCATCACGCTGTTACCAAGGAGCACGAATGCAATTAGTGGTGGAAAAATTGTGTAACTAAGGCCTTATAAATACTTTATGTAAATTAAAGTATCGTCTCGGATCACAGATAATGATGTTTAGACTAGTGTGACAAAGAGCTGTGAAGCCTGACAATATCCCTGTTCACCCGGTAAAGACACAAATAACGTCGTCAGACGAAACCTCAAAAAATATTTGAACCGCTGCAAAACTGAGTTCATCACAAACACACCAAGGAGAGCTTTTTTTTCCACCATGTCTCAAACTTAATCTACTGCACTAGAGAGGAGCTGAAAGCCTGCATGTTGCATCTACCTCTGCTGTTAATTTAAGCGTGTTATCATTCTGAAAACTGGGGTTTTATTAAGGTTTGCATTCCTAATTTGAGCCACAAACCAGCTCTCCGACGTGGATCAAAGCACTGTTATTTCAAGGCGACTGCAGCAACGTGCCAGAGCTGTCAGGAAGAGATTTAGTGATGTGCAATAAGGGTGGGCAATATGGTCTAAAATTGATATGGCTGTATAATCTGAACCATAGATGGTAGACGGTATATATCACGATATACTTTGGTATGTAACAGTTTCCATACCATAGCACATGGTAAAAGCATTCAAGCAGGAAGTTGTTTTTTAAACTATTAAATAACATAAAAGTCAAGAATATTACTTCAAGAAAATGTACTGTGCAAAACTGTAATTGTAGAAAACATAAAACAACTTCACTTCCAAGCAGGATAAAATTTCTCAAAATATAAACGTAAATGATATTTAAATAAAAGTACAACAAAGTACAACAGGTAACTTTACCCAAACATATAAACACAAAATTCAAAATTACTTAAAAGTGCAAAATCAACAATCACCGTTAGAGGTAGAGCCAAGCCTGCAGACCAGTAGCTTTAGTGGCAATTAGTGGCACACTACAAGTCAAGTTCAACTGTAAAACTAAACATACATAAACAAAAAAGAATTAAAAAAACATATACAGTGTTTTACTGTTTACACTAACAGTACTGCCCTCAGTATTAGCCCTACACAAAGTCTGCTAGCTTAATGCTAACACATAATGGAAAACGCCATAGACGGGCTAACGTAAATTAGCATCACGGCCGTGATCATTTTAACTTGTTAAAAAATGGTTATATTCAACACAAACACAGAGTAGAACATATGACAACCAACAATACTTACAGGCATATATATATATTCTAGATAATTCTGTAAAACAATGAAACCTTTGAGAGTTTAGCTGCTGCTTTTATTGTACGTGTAAAATCAAAACACTGAGCCTCTAAGCAGCACAATACTGCCACCTTCAGGCAAAGGTGTGCACACAGAAGCGGCAGCACAGCCCTTCCTCTCTATGTACAAACACACCACAATGAACTACCGCGATAGGCAGGTATAACTCCAACTCTCTACCGTTGGCTAAATTTATATCTTATACCGTTTATACCGCCCTCCCCTACTATGCAGCTGTGCAGTCTTTGTGCATGTTTAGTGTTGAGGAATGATACAGATGTGTGGTGTTTGTCCAGCTCTCTGATAGACACTTCTTCACTGCTTTTAAATCTTTACTTCAGAGAGAGGAGACGCCTCTGCACACATGCAAGTGAAACAGAAAACTGAGAATCATTTCCACAATTACACTCGAACAGACAGATGAAGGAGTCTGTGCGCATCATCACTTATTTCTGGGCAGCAAGATGAAACTCTGTGTCAAGTATGAGTCACTCGAAGTTGTTGGAAGAGACAGTCAGAACTTGTGTTCGCTGCAGTGTGTGATTTTATTCTTTAGACACAAAACACTTTTTCCGCATGTTCTTCTTAAATATAACCAGCCCCTTTAAAGCCTCACTAATCAATATTTCTGTATTAACTCGTAATTGCTTATAATGCTAATAATTATCTCCAGCAGAGCATTTTAGTGTCATTCAGCACATTGATTTGGTTTTACAGCTCATAACTTTGTTTTAGTTCCCTCTCTCATCTCATTGACCTTGTTTCCAACAGAAGCAGGCAGCTGTTTTCAATGCAAAACAAAAAAATCTGCCCACCGTGAAATGGTTGACTGGTAAAGTCAACTGGTGAACATAGTGGAGCGTTTAGCAGCTAAAGACACAGATATTTCCCTCAGGAGTTGGTAGAGACCAAAGCAGAGCTAAAAGGAGAGCGAGCATTGCATTTATCTCTGTTTCTATTGGTTGTTTATTTTTATTTTTTCAAAAATCGTGAGAAGCCCAGTATATCCCCAAAATATCATATCCTATCATATGCTCTGAAATTACAGGAAGTGAAAAAAGCCTTTGGTCTGTGAGGTTAAGCGACATATGAAAGAAAGCTCCTTCCCTTTATTTTTTATTTTTACCTTTAAAATAGGTTAAAATTTGCAGTTCACTTAGCGGCTAATAACCGTAGCGCTGACCTCGCGGTGTACCGTCTCTGCCCTGGTTTATTTTCAGTTTTCACACATTAAAGCTGCAGAGTGGACGTGGAAATGCTGCCATCACCGATCTGTTGGCCTGTGGTTGTCAACTTAATTCAATAAGAAAGAGCCTAAAACTCACCTCACAGGATGTCTGTGTCTAATTTTAAGTGTTTTCTGGGAGAAGAAGCGATCTCCAGTGACATAACTTTGGCTGTGTGTGAGTTCAAAAACTCACCATCAGGATTTACTGTGAGTTTATGCTGTTTTCAGTGTTCCTGAATTGACTGAGAGTCGAACTCTACCGTGCTGACACATGTAACCGTTTCCAGATGAAGGTGGGCTTTGGCGACGTTTCCCTCACCAGATGGCACAAGCCACCCACAGAGAGTAGGAGGGAAAAAAAAAACTAGACTCAAAGCTGCCTCCTCGTTCATCAAGCACCGTGAGATTTCTGAGGTCTTCTGGGAAGAGCTGGAGAGGCTCTTTGTTCATTTGTCCTGACACCAGCGACGCCTCATTCTGATGGGTTCACAGTTCAGGTCACGTTTGTCAGAGACAGTCTGGAGGGCATGAGTGACGATCTGGGGGATTTATTTAGGGACAGATTAGCATGTTTGTCTTGACAGTTTAGTGATTTTTAATGGTGCAACTGTCCAGATCACTGGATATCAACTCGTCCTTTAATGCTTCCTGCGTTGGCTCTTAAGGAGAATGAAAACCCTGTTTATTTTGAAATCCACAGTCAAATGATATTTCTTTGACGATTCACTTTTGGGGTCAATAAATTGCATTGTTTATTCTCCACTCCTTTATTAATGTGTTTTGATTTTGACATTTTCCCATCCACATGGCCACAGATAACCTCTTCTCTGTGTCATCGTCTGTTTTATGAGAGGAACATTTTTCCCTTTTTCAGGCAAAGTCTGCCTCGCTGCTATAATTGTGTTGTTTTAGTTTGAAGGGATTTATGGTGAAAATGGAGACGTGGAGGAGATATTCATTGGTACCATGTCACTAACAGTCCTCCTTGACTGTGTTTTTATTTGTTTTTCCACGGTGGACTTATTGTAGCTTGCCAAAATGTCCCATAATGTGCTTTAATGTTCCTTTTGTAATTCTGGCCTGTAGTATCCTGATTATATTCACTAATGTATAAAGTGAGATCATGAAACTCTGCAGTTTTTTTTCCTTGTGTTGAGTTTTTTATCCAGCCCCACGCAGCACTGCAGCATAACTCCACGCTGACCATTGAGGCGTTTGGCAGTTTTATTTCATTTTTCCTCCACCTCTTTTCGCTGTTCTCTTCTCTCATCACTTATTTCCTGTGTGGAAGGAGGCACTTCATGTTTGTTTTGGCTCACAAGACATTGAGCTGCTACAAGTGAGTTAATACCAGACTCTCCTCTTGAGTTCAGCC
Organism: Synanceia verrucosa; assembly: GCA_029721515.1. Taxonomy (NCBI): domain Eukaryota; kingdom Metazoa; phylum Chordata; class Actinopteri; order Perciformes; family Synanceiidae; genus Synanceia; species Synanceia verrucosa. The sequence continues at coordinate 6,424,369 of CM056549.1, forward strand.
CAACCACCTCAGTCCACCTCCTCTATGCTGCTTCTCTTCACCTTTCTCCACCTCCTCGTTCTCGCCTCTGTCCGTCTTTTAACTCACGGCTGCCCCTTCATAGCATTTTGTTATGATTTATTATTCACTTCCTGTACATTTCTTGTCTCTTTGAGTGCCAGCTGTTTTATAAAACAGAACGTGTCTTGTTCCAGCACTTCTTGCCCATTGAGTCATATTTCAAGACCCACAGAATATTTTGTACTATGACTCACTATGAAACTATGAAACACTAAATAGCTTAAATGAAAGAAGAGACTCTCTATTTCATCATGAAACAAAAATGTTTGTTTTTATCTTGTTCCATTCTTGTTTTATCAGAGGTAGAGTAGAGGACACTTTCACCTTAAACGCCACTTTTTGTCCAGATTCTGTTTTGCTCTCTAATCTCGATCGTTTCCACTTCCTGTTTTGATCTCTTTGGCGTACACCACCTCTTTAAACTACAGACACCAACATATCAATACAACATCAGCACATCACATCTCCCAGAAACCCCAAGACAAGATAAGATAAAACTTTATTTATCTCAAAGGAAATCCTTGTACAACAGATGTAATACACAATGGGCAAAATAAATAGATTCAAAATGCACATACAGTGCAGAATAGTGAACAATGCAATGCAAGAGCTCCTTTCTAGTTATTCAACCACTCAAAGTGTTTCACATGACATATCACATTTACCCTTTCATACTGACAAAATAAGATCCAACTTTATTCATCCCAAAGGAAATTCTTTCACCACAGTTGCCATACACAGTACAAAAAGTAAGGATATTTAAAAAGTATACAGTGCAGAATAGTGCAAAAGCAACAATATAAACAATACAACAATATTTAAAACAAATCTATAAAAACTATAAGAACATAAGTATGTGAGTGTAAGTATACTGTAAGCTGCCAAGTAAGAGTTTAAAAGTGACATCAGGTTTTAGGGTTGGATGTTTTGCTCAAGGACACCACGGCACATAGACTGCTGGAGGCAGGAATCAAACTACCGACCTTCCAATTGGTGGCCGACCTGCTCTACCACTGAGCCACAGCCACTAAAAGAACACTGTGAAAACACTAAAGAAATAAAAACATTATAAGACCACTATGATGAAGTTGTCATATTTAACAGAACAAGAGGAATATGTCAGTCAGAAAACCATGAAGCCTTGAAGCCTGGCTGCTGTCCAGTCCCAGAAAACCTTCGTAGGATTTTACGCACTTCGCTGGTTTCCTTGTTGGTGACTGTGGTCTGTTTGGGACTTCCCCGCCCCTGGTGCTGCAGTAACCACAGCTCAGTGCGTCTAACGGCAGCTCAGTGCGTCTAACGGCAGCTCAGTGCGACCACTTCACTCCAGCACCTGTCTGCACAGCGAGTTTCTTTTACTGCTGCTTTGAGGGAATTTATGGACTGCTGATGTTAACTGTTCTATTTTTACTGTGCCCAGGTTTCCTGTAATTTATTACCACCAGTGTGACACAAAAGCTCACACCCTGGAGATTTAGGAAGGAAATTCTGGAATCAGTTCAAAGACGGTCATGTCAAAAGTAATGCCTTCTGGAAAGTAACATGATCCATGCTAATTAGTTATTCTATTATTGTCGTTGTTCATTTTGCAGATGCAACTCGTCTTAACTCAGTAAATATGACCTTTATACCTAATTAGCTCTTTTTATTTGACCGCGAATAGCTCGTTTTGTGCACACAACAGTGATTTTATTGCACACTTTTAGCTCACAAGTTCAATACCTCAGCTGCCCATTTAAACTTTTTTTCCTCCTCTGTCTCAGAGTCTAGGCTGCGATGAGTATCTTGGATCAGGAAAGGTGATGGACAAGTGCGGCGTGTGCGGAGGCGACAACACAACCTGCAGGCTGGTCACTGGAGTGTTTAAACACAGTTTAACCAAGATTGGCTACCACAAGATAGTGGAGATCCCAGAAGGAGCCACCAAGATCAACGTCACAGAGATGGTGAAGAGCAGAAACTACCTAGGTGAGGAAAAACAGTCATTATATTAATACAGCTGCACATATTTTCTATTATACACACATATATATATATATATATATATATATATATATATATATATATATGTCAGCAAAAGAAAAGAAGGGCTTAGTTTTAGGGTCACAACTTGAGTGCGTAAGAATATAAAAAAACACTTTGGCTTTTGAGACTTTGGACACAAAAATGTCAACTGCATTCAAATGCAGAAATGACTGAAGCAACTAAGTAAAGAAGCAGGAGTTATACCAATGAAATTATGATCTTTTTTTTTATATTTCAATCTTGCATCCAAACTTTTGGCCTGTAGTGTATCTATACACATTATACCCAAGGGGAGAAGAAAAAAAAATACATATATATATATATATATTCTTGTATTGACACAATAATTCAGTCCCCAGCAGAGATAAATCCTTAATAGGATGTTATTGTGTTAAAGCCTTACTTTAATAATGTTCTTTCGGCCTATATTAGCATGTCTGAGAAGATTGTCCACTCTCTGTTGCTAAATGGTCTTAGCAATTAGTAATGCTTGAATTCCTGCTTTTATTAATTAATTATTTTATTAATTTTGCAATTTATTTATGCCTCTGAGCTGGTAAATCTTGGTTACTTTTAGGTTTTAACTTGAGGCATTTCTGCAAATAGAAAGTTTCAGTCTGGATCTCAGTCTGGATCAACATCCACCACATGTCTTCATGTGTTGTGGTTCAGATTAAAAGTACGACACCATATGTATGTGTTGAGCTGACATTTGTTCCAGCTGTGCAGGCAGCAGCAGCAGCTTGTAAAATTAATTCGATTTGTGTGATTAAAAGGCAGCGGTGTCACTTTTTCAAGATCTCTCCAGCTTGCAGCCTATATGTGCATATATATGGTATATATATATATATGCAGCCACCACTGTGATGCAGCCTTTCATTGGCGCCTCTGAATGAAACACACTACACAGATAATTGGCGTCTTTATAGAGGTGCAACAGTGGGACTCGCTGGTGGGTTATTTTCAGCGGTGACTGTTGGAATGTCAGACATTGTTTAATGAGAGCCATGCCCCGACTCAGCAGGAGGTTCATAGGAAGAGGGGAGCGGCCCGTGAAACCTCTTCCACCCTCCCTGGCCGCTTCCCTCGAGGAAAGCGCATAAACACGCTTTCATTAAAGGATCTTACCGCTCAAGCCTCACCATCCTTTTTAATTAAGGTGAGGAATTTCAACGCTCTGTAAAAAAAACACTGTGAGGATGGATTCAGTGGGTTTCCTTTCAAATCCCAACTACTTGGATGCCAAGTACGCTCTGCTTTCTTTAATTTGAGCTGAACATTTGTAAACACACACACACACACACACACACTCATGTGTAGCCACACACACATTCATGTGCATATTCATATGTACCTTCTGCTACATTCACACACAATTTTGTTGAGTAATTTTAGCAAAAAATAATGCAAATATGGCTCCTTTTACTTTCAAGGTAAGAAACTGTGAAACATCTTTGTAGCTGAAATAAACAGGAGTCATCTTAAAATGTGTTTTATTTTGGTGAGGAGGGTACACAATCAAGGGCAGCACGGTGGTGTAGTGGTTAGCGCTGCCGCCTCACAGCAAGAAGGTACGGGGTTCGATTCCCGTACCTTCTGTGTGGAGTTTGCATGTTCTCCTCATGTCTGTGTGGGTTCTCTCCAGGTACTCCGGCTTCCTCCCACCATCCAAAAACATGCATGGGGATTAGGTTAATTGGCTAATTGAAATTGACTGTAGGTGTGAATGTGAGTGGTTGTCTGTCTCTATGTGTTCTGTGATTAACTGGAGACTTGTCCAGGGTGTACCCTGCCTTTCACCCTAAGACAGCTGGGATAGACTCCAGCCCCCCGCGACCCTATGAGGATAAGAGGTAGAAAATGGATGGATGGGTACAAAATCCCAGGCAGCAGCTTCTTTTTTTTTTTTTTTTTTTTTTACCAAAAAGGATACATACCGTAGGTTTTAAAACAGGAACATGAGACAAGAACAGGACTCTGGTGTCCTCACCACGTCCCTGGTTTTTCCTCAATAGGCCTCTGTTCTGCACTGTGCATCTCTAATGTGCTTTTAGTTGTCCAAACACTCTTTTACAAGCCTGTCTAATGTTACACCTCTAATGCCTTTCTAATGGCCTCTTGTACTTAATCCACGAAATCGCTGGAAAACATTTTGGGAGATTTTGTTAGAGGATTTGCATGAAAGATTTGCCAGCACAAACAGATTGTCACGTTTTTAAAGGACATGTCTTTGACAGTGCACGTGAGATAAATTATTTCCCATAGTTATAGTTACTTCTTTTGGGTGGAGAAAGTCAGTGTCTTTTCTTCCTCTCTACAGTCCTCATTATGCCTAAATGGTTTTACATTAAACAATAATTATGTGGAAGTGGTTGTGGTCTTATTTTCCTTTTCGTTTGAGCTCAGCTTGTCAGTGGTGATTGTGCGGTTGCTCTCTCTGTCTCCTCCAGCTCTCCGAAGCCGATCGGGGCGATCCATCATTAATGGAAACTGGGCTATTGACCGACCGGGGAAGTACGAGGGCGGTGGGACCATGTTCACGTACCGCCGACCCAACGAAATCAGAAGCACAGCTGGGGAGTCCTTTCTCGCCGAAGGGCCCACCAATGAGGTCCTGGACGTTTATGTGAGTCACAAATCAGCTGCAGATACTTCCAGTAGTGACTCTCCTTCTCTTTTAGCCACAATCAGAATGACTTTTATTAGAGTTTGACTCTCTTTTGATGTACTTACACAGAAATAGAAATAACAATACAGTAGATAACAACAGTAAATAATAGACCGGACTATGGAGGGCGGGCTGTCTTTGAAGATGAAGAGTATTATATTTGTATTACACAGTATTTGTTACTGAGTCTCATCTACTTTGCCTCAGATGATCTTCCAGCAGCCAAACCCTGGTGTTCATTATGAGTACATCCTCCCCTCTGAGAAACCAGTTGGCCCTCAGCACCCGAACCACAGACCAGAAGGTAAATATGTAATCTTTATTACCATAGCTTTGTCTGATTGCTCTATCCATCTCAGAGGCAAAACATCTGATGAAATAATTGGTGGAACAATGAAATCAGCATCAGCTCCATCTGGTCAGTGACTCTGATCTATTGTTAAGTATCATAACTGATGCGTCTATGCCTAAGGGAACGCTGTGACTGGACAGGGTGGTTATGACCGTCACAGCAACACTCACCAAGAAAACCTCAACCCAGCAGGTGGAGAATGGGACCCTCCTCGTCTCCCTGACAACCAGGTTCCCGTTGAACATCCACCCAGACGTGAGAGAGAGTACAACTGGAAACAGGCTGGTGTTACAGAGTGTAGCGCCTCCTGTGGGAAAGGTCAGTCCAGCTATTTCTATCTGTCCGTCTGACCTTTTTCAGATTTCAGGCCAGTGCTTATATTGAATATCTGCTCCGTGTGCTTTTAAGGATCCAGGTACTCGGTGTTTCACTGTGTCTCGCGGCTCAACCATGGCCAGGTAGCAGATGCTCTGTGTGACAGCAGCAGCAGACCGGCTCCGCAGGAAGAGGCCTGCAACCTGCAGCCCTGCCCAGCCTTGTGAGATATCACACGCTCCTGTTCCCACATATGTGCACACCGCTCTTTCAAAATATGATTTCACTCAACAGCATGTATGTAGTGCACATCATAAATATGTGCGCTGTACACTGCCTAGGATCCTGCACTAACACCAAACCTTTGTGATTTTCACCCGGGCAGCTGGGACATTGGAGAGTGGTCAGAATGCAGTAAGACTTGCGGCCTGGGCATGCAACACCGACAGGTCCTGTGTCGGCAGATTTACGCCAACCACACCCTCAACGTGCACACGAGCCGCTGTCGACACTTGGAGCGGCCTGAAATTGCGAGTACCTGCCAGCTGAAGATCTGCAGTGAGTGGCAGATCCGCTCCGAGTGGACCGCTGTGAGTGGCAGCTGCCAGTCGCCATGTGACGGCACTGCATTATATACTTTTACTTACCTGATTACATCTCTGCATATGTTTATTTATTATACATGCACATTTACAACATCCCTGTTTACAGTTTATTCATTTCGCAATTGCTGTCTACCACAAAAAAATATATATATATATATATATTACACATATATATATATATATATATATATATATATATATATATGTGTTATATTTAATCAAAGTCAGCTTTATTGTCAATTCTGCAGCATGTACAGGACAATTACAGTTCTCTCAAACCTTGGTGCATGCAAAATAAAATCAAATACAATGAAATAAAAACAAGTGCAATGAACTATGAGTAACTGAGACATTAATAAATAGACAGAGCAAATGCTGTCAGTGCAAATATATGGTTATAGTGCAAAAAAGTTAGCTTATTGTCTTTTTTACTTTTTATAAATATTTTATTTTTTAAATATATATTTAACTTTTTGTCGCTAGTCAGCGTATAACATCTTTAATGACAGCTTTAGAAAATTTTTATTCCTAACATCAGTGTCATAACAGTTTTTTTTCTATAACTTGTGTTTTAAAGACAGTTTTCAGACATTTTGAGGAATAAACTTCTTCCTGTACTCTTATCTGAAGTTAGGTATGAAGCTGGAATCAGGAGACTGACTCCTGGAAAACACTGTTTGGTCAAGATTTATTGTAGCACATAAACCCTTTTACCTTTGAGTTTGCATTAAAACAGCTTTGATACAATATCTCAAAAGACAAAAAAGGGGTTCCCTGTGGTAAACCTCTGAATCTACAGCTAAGAGCAGACACTACATCACCTCTTCAAGCTCTGCAGGGTATAGATAACACAGAAGAACGGTCCACTGTGTTAACATGTGGCTTCTATCTCCATAGTGTTCAGTGCCGTGTGGGCTGGGTCAGAGGTCACGAGAGGTCCGCTGTGTCAGCAACCTGGGCGACTTTGTTCCTGACGAAGAGTGCAACATGAATCTGCGGCCCATCGATGTGGAGAACTGCGACATGGGAACCTGTGCCAAGAGCTGGTTCTACACCGAGTGGGGCAACAGGGTTTGTGTTCGAGTGAACGCACGGCAGAGTGACTTTCATTCATTTCTGTTAACATCTAGTAGACATTGTATACATGTCTTCATGCATCCAGCAGCTCTTTTAAAGCTAGATAACAATACACTGATCTTTTCATATAGATTCCTATAGTTACCATCAGCAGATTAACAGTAGATTAACCTTCACCAGCTACAGAGTCTGGTCATATAGATTGTCCAAAAGCAGACACAACCTGATTTTTAATAATGTACTATTTTGCATGGAACAACGTGGATTGTAAAGCAGGTGTTTCCTCCACAGTGCTCAGCTGAATGTGGGATGGGTGTACGAACCCGGGGAGTCCTCTGCCTGACCAACCACATCAGCAGCCTTCCTCTGGAGGGCTGCGGCAGCGAGCGGCCCGCAGACTCTCAGGTCTGCAACAACGGCCTCTGTGAGAATCGCATCGAGTGGTTCACAGGCCCCTGGAGCCAGGTAGGAAGATGACATGAGGGTCAAGTTGTCTGGAGTAGCTAAATATATGGAAATGCAACATTAACTGAATGCATATGACCTCCTGTATGCTTTTATTGTTGGTGACCCAGTGCTCTGCAGAGTGCGGCACCGGCAGCCAGCAGAGGTCAGTGGTGTGTCTGATAAAGTCAGATGAGGGATTCGCCGTCATGCTGCCGTACGAGTGCTCCTCCCTGGATCGACCCCTCAGCCAGCAGAGCTGCAACCTCAAGCCCTGCGGAGCAAAGTGGTACCACACCGACTGGAGTGCTGTGAGTGAGATTTCCTGTTCAGATGCCCCGAGGCAAGGCATCTACTAACTGATTAATGGCCAAGGCTGATTCTGTTTAGATGTGTTGCAGTTTACATTGTGATTCCATTCACAGAAAGTGGGTAAGTCACAGTTAAAGATGGCGTCTGCACGATATTTGAGTTCATGCCGTGGCACGAGCTCCAAAAGTCACTAAATCTAGTGAGAAAGTTGCCAAGTCTGTAACTCTCACAATCATTCTCTCCGGGGCTTCTTCCAAAACTGCTTCCCCACTATTATCATAATGAATTTAACAACAAACATCACCACTGTTACTGTTACTGTACAGCTGTGTGTGGATGAAATTCCTTTTTTCATTGGTTTTAGTTGGAACGTTTGATTTAATGATTGCTTGGGTAACATAGTGACCATTTTCACAAATATAACAGAAAGGGTTTCTAAAATACATCGTTACTGACCCTATAGTTTAAGCTCATTTATACAGTTAAACTTTGCTCCATCAGAACAGGGTATAGCAAAGAATAGGGTTGTATTTTAGTTTTTCTGTGAGTTATTTTCATCTTCATCACACTCTGGTGAAAAAGACTAAATCCTGATCCTTCGTTTGCTTGTAGAGTAGAACACCTCCAGGTCTTTATAAAGTCCGGTTAACAACATTTGAAAAGCAGCAGCGGACCAACTTTACACTGGAGTTTTATTAACCTGTGACTGACTGCTGCCATTGACCTCCGTCCTTCCAGTGCTCAAAAACATGTGAGGGAGGTTTCCGTGTGCGGGAGGTGCGCTGCCTGTCTGACGACATGCTGACCAGCGACGCCTGCGACGAGCAGCTGAGACCAGCAGCGAAGGAGGACTGCAACCCAGAGCCCTGCATACCCAGCATAGGTCAGTCCTCTCCTGGCATGTTATCTGGAATATTACTGACTTTCCCTCACAACACAAGAGTCAACTCTCAGCTAGCATGAGAGGCGGATGAGGAATGTTTTGAGTTGCTTAAAGTGGAAAATGCACCTCAGTGAGGCACTGAACAGCAAACTTTAGTCGACAGCAGAAGTTCAGTGAGCACTGGGGAGCTTCACATGTTTACATGAAATATTGATGAGTCTCCCATCACCCTGCCAGACTTTCTGGTGCTCTGGTCTCTTGTGCTCATATATTATTTTCTGGAAATTAAAAATATATGACGAACCCTTCTTTTCGCTTCAGATGAGAACTGCAGAGATAAATACTATAACTGCAACGTGGTGGTCCAGGCTCGCCTCTGTGTGTACGATTACTACAAGACGACGTGCTGTGCTTCGTGCTCTCGGGTGGCCCACAGACAGTCGATTCATCGGGGACGCAGCTAGCACTCTACCAGGGTCCTTCAGCTCCATGGTGGGCCGGACTCAATCTCTGCTGCAGGTTCCTGGGCCAGCCAGCGGAGCGGACCAGCTGGACCTTGGCTTAAACAGACTCTTGTTTTGACTGCCAAGGATGGAAACTGAAGAAGGAACATGTCTGTTGGTTCATTTGGAGGCAGCTGTTGGGAGAAAGGATTACCTAAAGAATAGTGGAGGACAGGAATCCACTCACTGGATAAACAGAGCACTGGAGGGGTGACGGAGAACAGTAGCAAACCGAGGAACTTTCATGGATTTTAACCACCAAGATATAAAGACTGTTTTTGTTTCAAGGCGAGCAGTTTTCCCAGTAATGCCTGTTGTGCATCACATGATATGAAGAGGAGAGCACCTGTTGACCCTCTAAGGTGGACCATGTATAGAAAGTATATGTTCTAATGACTCCGATGGTCAGATTTATGGCATTATGTCATATGAAGTCGATGCAGTCTCACCTATAATCAACTATTTAACACTCACTTTGTTGACCAAAGATATGTAACCTCATCAAACTGAAGACAGTGACAGATCAATACCTAAACCCCCGCTGTGCTGATGGTGTATACTTTATGCAAAAACATCTGAATTCTTTTTGACACATGGGAGGTTTTTCTGGCAAACCACCTTTTTTCCTGCCTGCATAGCAACACGGTGTGAATGCAGTCTATGTAATATGTATGTACATATGTATGTATGACAGAATGAATGATAAAGGGCTTTTTAAGGCTTCTCAGACGGTCCTCCCAGCAGCTGAAGAGAAAGAGGCCCTCTTTATTTATTTGAGTGGCTCCCCAGGGAGGTTCCTGGTTTATCGGCCATCAGTGGCCCCTTGGCTGAGGGGATAAAACCTTCGCTGGCTCTCCACCAATCACAGCCTCTGAACTGAATGTAGGCATTCCAGCCTGCTGGATGGTGGAAGCAGATGGTCAAAAAAGGTATTTTGGAGATTTTCTGATAAATCACCAATCATAAATACTTTGAATTATCAAATAATTTTTAATATTGATTGTAAATTGTAAATCATGATAGTATTCTACAGCGATTAATCTGGTATGACGTATATGAGGTTTCTATTAATAGTAAATCCAACCTATCCTGATATTTCATCCCATTTTCCAGATTCATACACAGCCTGCACACAGTACCTCTGAAGTGTTTTTGCATTATATGTTATCATTTCCCTCCATGCACTATAAACATACCTCTGATCTATAAGTACTGTATATGCATCGATGTTTAAGTTCAGGATTACTCAATTATGCAATTAATTTGATCTCTACGAGTTTAAAAAACATCCTGAATGTGCCAGCATGACGGCACATTTATATTTTCCCCAAAACAACAAAGAAGAGTGGAAATAAATTACCAGAATTCTTCAGTATTCAACACCTGACTGCCACGAATAAAACTGTTTTGCCTTAGTTTACATGGAGGAGTGTTCTTGAGATCTTCTGAAATAAAATTACTAATTATTTTTACACTTTACAGCAGACTTTCCTCTTGTGGTTCCTAAGTTGATTCAGTTTTATGTCACATAGAAGACAAGATAATGTCTCTGCTTTTGAGAGGCAAAAGCCGTCAATGGCACTCAAAGAGTTACAGGAAAAGCACTTTTACAATTTTTTTGAGCACATGATACTATGAATTCATTCAATATGCTATAAAAGTGCTTTTCACAAGATATTTCACCATATTTTGGCATAAAATCATTCAACACACTATAATAAGTATTTCTGATGACTTTTCAGAGCACTGAAAAATTTGTCATTTTTTAAAAATTTTTTGGCATGTTATAGTGTCACATTTTTTTTGACAATGTTCAACATTCTATAAAAGCTCTTTGTGCAAGATTATTCAACATGTTTTGGCATAAAATCATTCAACACACTGTAATAAGTCTTTCTGATGACTTTTCAGAGCACTTCAATTTTTTTCATTTTTTGACTTTTTTGGCATGCTATAGTATGACATTTTTTCGACAATTTTCAACGTGCTATAAAAGTGCTTTTTGAAACATATTTCAAGATATTTTTGCATAAAATCATTCAACACACTATAATAAGCCTTTTTGATGATTTTTTAGAAAATTTTAAATTTTTTCTTTTTTTGACTTTTTTGGCATGCTATAGTATGACTTTTTTTTTTGACAATTTTCAACATGCTATTAAAGTGCTTTTTGAAACATATTTCAAGATATTTTTGCATAAAATCATTCAACACACTATAATAAGCCTTTTTGATGATTTTTTAGAAAATTGTAAAATTTTTCATTTTTTTTTACTTTTTTGGCATGCTATAGTATGCCATTTTTTTTGACAATTTTCAACATGCTATAATTTTTTTTTTTTTGCAAGATTATTCAACATATTTGGCATAAAATCTTTCAACACACTATAAGTCTTTCTGATGACTTTTCAGAGCACTTAATTTTTTTTTTCATTTTTTGACTTTTTTGGCATGCTATATGACATTTTTTGACAATTTTCAATGTGCTACAAAAGTGCTTTTTTTGCAAAATATTTCAACAGATTTTGGCATGAAATCATTCAATACACTATAATAAGCCTTTTTGATGACTTTTTAGAAAATTTTAAAATGTTTCATTTTTTGACTTTTTGGCATGCTATAGTATGACATTTTTTTGACAATTTTCAACATGCTATAAAAGTGCTTTTTTGCAAGATTATTCAACATATTTTTGCATAAAACCATTCAACACACTATAATAAGTCTTTCTGATGACTTTTCAGAGCACTTAAATTTTTTTCATTTTTTGGCATGCTGTATGACATTTTTTGACAATTTTCAATGTGCTACAAAAGTGCTTTTTTGCAAAACATTTCAACAGATTTTGGCATTAAATCATTCACTACACTATAATAAGCCTTTTTGATGACTTTTTACAAACTTCTAAAATTTTTCATTTTTTTTACTTTTTTTTTGGCATGCTATAGTATGACATTTTTTTTTTGGACAATTTTCAACATGCTATTAAAGTGCTTTTTCACAAGATATTTAAACATATTTTGGCATGAAATCATTCAACACAATTAAACAAGTCATTCTGATGACTTTTTAGAAAATTTTGAAATTTTTCATTTTTTTACTTTTTTGCTATAGTATGACATTTTTTTTTGACAATTTTCAACATGCTATAAAAGTGCTTTTTTGAAACATATGTCACCATATTTTGGCATAAAATCATTCAACACACTATAAGTCTTTCTGATGACTTTTCAGAGCACTTAATTTTTTTTTCATTTTTTGACTTTTTTGGCATGCTATAGTATGACATTTTTTGAGAATTTTCAACGTGCTACAAAAGTGCTTTTTTGCAAAACATTTCAACAGATTTTGGCATGAAATCATTCACTACACTATAATAAGCCTTTTTGATGACTTTTTACAAACTTTTAAAATTTTTCATTTTTTGACTTTTTTGGCATGCTATAGTATGACATTTTTTCGACAATTTTCAACATGCTATAAAAGTGCTTTTTGAAACATATTTCAAGATATTTTTGCATAAAATCATTCAACACACTATAATAAGCCTTTTTGATGATTTTTTAGAAAATTTTAAAATTTTTCTTTTTTTGACTTTTTTGGCATGCTATAGTATGACATTTTTTTTTTTACAATTTTCAACATGCTATTAAAGTGCTTTTTCACAAGATATTTAAACATATTTTGGCATGAAATCATTCAACACAATTAAACAAGTCATTCTGATGACTTTTTAGAAAATTTTGAAATTTTTCATTTTTTGACTTTTTTTGGCATGCTATAGTATGACATTTTTTTTGACAATTTTCAACATGCTATTAAAGTGCTTTTTTGAAACAGATTTCAAGATATTTTTGCATAAAATCATTCAACACACTATAATAAGCCTTTCTGATGACTTTTTAGAAAATATTTAAATTTTTCATTTTTTGACTTTTTTGGCATGCTATAGTATGACATTTTTTGACAATTTTCAACATGCTATTAAAGTGCTTTTTTGAAACAGATTTCAAGATATTTTTGCATAAAATCATTCAACACACTATAATAAGCCTTTCTGATGACTTTTTAGAAAATATTTAAATTTTTCATTTTTTGACTTTTTTGGCATGCTACAGTATGACATTTTTTGACAATTTTCAACATGCTATTAAAGTGCTTTTTTGAAACAGATTTCAAGATATTTTTGCATAAAATCATTCAACACACTATAATAAGCCTTTCTGATGACTTTTTAGAAAATATTTAAATTTTTCATTTTTTGACTTTTTTTGGCATGCTATAGTATGACATTTTTTTTGACAATTTTCAACATGCTATTAAAGTGCTTTTTTGAAACAGATTTCAAGATATTTTTGCAAAAAATCATTCAACACACTATAATAAGTCTTTCTGATGACTTTTTAGAAAATATTTAAATTTTTCATTTTTTTGACTTTTTTGGCATGCTACAGTATGACATTTTTTGACAATTTTCAACATGCTATAAAAGTGCTTTTTTGCAAGATTATTCAACCTATTTGGCATAAAATCATTCAACACACTATAATAAGTCTGATGACTTTTCAGAGCACTTAAAATTTTCTCATTTTTTGACTTTTTTGGCATGTATGACATTTTTTTGATAATTTTCAATGTGCTGTAAAAGTGCTTTTTTGCAAAATATTTCTACAGATTTTGGCATGAAATCATTCAACACACTATAATAGGCCTTTTTGATGACTTTTTAGAAAATTTTAAAATTTTTCATTTTTTGACTTTTTTTGGCATGCTATAGTATGACATTTTTTTTGACAATTTTCAACATGCTATTAAAGTGCTTTTTTGAAACAGATTTCAAGATATTTTTGCATAAAATCATTCAACACACTATAATAAGCCTTTCTGATGGTTTTTTAGAAAATTTTTAAGTTTTAAAATTTTTTGACTTTTTTGGCATGCTATAGTATGACATTTTTTTGACAATTTTCAACATGCTATAAAATTGTTTTTTTTGCAAGATTATTCAACATATTTGGCATAAAATCATTCAACACACTATAATAAGTCTTTCTGATGACTTTTCAGAGCAGTTAATTTTTTTTTCATTTTTTGACTTTTTGGCATGTATGACATTTTTTTGATAATTTTCAATGTGCTGTAAAAGTGCTTTTTTGCAAAATATTTCTACAGATTTTGGCATAAAATCATTCAACACACTATAATAAGTCTTTCTGATGACTTTTCAGAGCAGTTAATTTTTTTTTCATTTTTTGACTTTTTGGCATGCTATAGCATGACATTTTTTTTTACAATTTCAACATGCTATAAAAGTGCTTTTTTGAAACAGATTTCAAGATATTTTTGCATAAAAACATTCAACACACTATAATAAGCCTTTTTGATGATTTTTTAGAAAATTTTAAATTTTTTTCATTTTTTGACTTTTTTGGCATGCTATAGTATGACATTTTTTGACAATTTTCCACGTGCTAGAAAAGTGCTTTTTTTTGCAAGATTATTCAACATATTTGGCATAAAATCTTTCAACACACTATAATAAGTCTTTCTGATGACTTTTCAGAGCAATTAAAAAAGAATCTTTTTTTGACTTTTTTGCCATGCTTTAGTATGACATTTTTTGACAATATTCAACATGCTATAAAAGTGCTTTTTTGCAAAATATTTCAACAAATTTTGGCATGAAATCATTCAATACACTATAATAAGCCTTTTTGATGACTTTTTAGAAAAATTTAAAATTTTTCATTTTTTGACTTTTTTGGCATGCTATAGTATGACATTTTTTTTGACAATTTTCAACATGCTGTAAAAGTGCTTTTTTGAAAGAGATTTCAAGATATTTTTGCAAAAAAATCATTCAACACACTATAATAAGCCTTTCTGATGACTTTTTAGAGCAATTAAAAAAAATCTTTTTTTGACTTTTTTGGCATGCTATAGTATGACATTTTTTTGACAATTTTCAACATGCTATAAAAGTGCTTTTTTGCAAGATTATTCAACATATTTGGCATAAAATCCTTCAGCACACTATAATAAGTCTTTCTGATGACTTTTCTGAGCAATTAAAAATTTTTCATTTTTTGACTTTTTTGCCATGCTATAGCATGACATGTTGAAGCACGTTGAAAAGTGCTTTTGTAAAAATATTTCAACAGATTTTGGCATGAAATCATTCAATACACTTTAATAAGCCTTTTTAATGACTTTTTAGAAAATTTTAAATTTTGTCATTTTTTGACTTTTTTGGCATGCTATAGTATGACATTTTTTTGACAATTTTCAACATGCTATAAAAGTGCTTTTTTTTACAAGCTATTTCACCATATTTTGGCATGAAATCATTCAACACATGTTGAAAAGTGATTTTTCCAAACATATTTTGGCACGAAATCATTCAACACACTAATATGTCTTTTTGATGACTTTTTAGAACATTTTGAAATTTTCAATTTTTTTGACTGTTGGCATGTTATAGTATCACATTTTTGATCATTTTGTCATGTGCTATAAAATTGCTTTTTGTGTCTCAGCAGCAATATGAAAATGCTTGTTTGGATAAAAGGTTGTGGTGAATGGTAGCATGTGCCAAAAATGTAATAAGTGCGTGTTGTGACGCCGTATTCCTATGGCCTGATTAACAGAGGTGTGATCGACCCAGACGAGTAGAACACTGGCATATGAAAATGGGATCGGCACTTTTGTTTGTCTACCCAACCAAAATTCTTTTCTCTAAGTGCTTTTGTAACGATGCTGCGTCTGACGCAAATCCAACGTAAACGTGCTATTGGAATGCTGAGTGCCGGAATGAGTGTGCAAGATATTGCAAAGGCAATGAACGTTCATGAATCAACAATTAGTTGTCTCAGAACCAGATTTCACGCCACAAACAACTCTTGAGATCGTCCACGCAGCGGCAGACCAACATTCAGGATGGCCATATCCGTCTTCGCCATCTCAGAGACCACACACTTCCTGCCACTGTTACCGCTGCTGAGACACCTGGACGTCACCAACCCCGTATCAGTGTTCAAACAGTGCACAGGCGGCTCAGAGGGGCTGACCTACGCACATGAAGGCCATACTTTGGTCCACCGTTAACTCCAATACGTCACCATCGCCGCGAATAAGGTAATGTTCATCTTTACTTGACTCATCAACAATGGTCGGAGGTTCTGTTTTCAGACAAGTCACATTTCTCTTCCTTTTATAGCTAGGTTTTGTTCCTGAGTATATTTATGATTGTTGGTGTACATGGAAACTTATAAATGGGGATGTCCTTTTTTTGATTCATGTTTGTCCAATGTTGATCAAGTTATTATTTCAAAACTTTGCAGAGATACATTCAGAGGGGAAAACTGAAATCATTCATACAGGAAACACCCACAAACACTCAAACCAGCTGAAGGTGAAAATACAAAGTGGAGGAAGTCCTCATCTAGGCCTCTATTTAAAAGATTTGAGGTGCTGTTTAACAGAATAAAACAGTGATGTGTTGCTGTCCCTCGTGACCAATTCTTACTAATAGGTGTCAATTTTACATTTATATTAATGCAGACATGGAACAGACATGCACAAGCACACCACCAACATTAACCCTAACCCTGCCATAGAGGTGAGGGCAGCTTTTGACAACATTATCATACCCTGTAAATGGCACTCAGTAATTTATTTTATAGGCTCACAGAAATCAAAGCTGTTTCCCCTTCTCTAACCCTTGGCCTCTATTCTTGTACATCCATATGTTCCTGGTATAGTTACCCACATTTCAAACTTTGAACTTTTCTTGTATTATCATTTCCTCCAAAGCACTACAGACGTTCAGCATGACTCAACTGTGCAACTGACGCAATCTAAGTCAGGGGTGATAAACTCATTTTCATGGGCCACATGCAGCCCAGTTTAATCTAAAGTGGGCCGGACCAGTTTAACAAGTGTCAGTAATAACACCTCCAAATGTTTCCCTGTCTTTTACTGTGAAGAGGAACAGTTTTAATCTGACAATGTTAACAAGTAATGAACAAACAATCCATTTATAAAACAGATGACGAGCATGAAATGTCTGGTTGATTTCTCAGTTACAGCTAAAAATGGACAGATAATAGTTCTGGATATTATATTATCCTTGAGCACTGAAAGGTAGCCTTAACGCAATAAGCACACTGGATTTACTTCGCTTGTGTTGTGTCACACACACTGGAAGTAAAGACATCCAGGCAATCAGTGGGCTGGATTTGACCCTCGGGCCTTATGTTTGACATCCCTGATCTAAGTGGGAAACTTTCCAGAATGTGCCAATAAAAGCCTGACTTTTACTATTCTTAAACTTCAACTGTTAAAAGTCTAAAATACGACGTAGCACTAGTTATTTATACACGTTACAGAATACTACATCAAATATGGAGGAAAACAAAATTTTGTCTCTGATTTAAGTCATCCGTTTAGAGATGGCGTCTTTACAGCAAAAATATTTTAGAAAGTGCATTTCTTAGAAATATGCATATTGACTAAGACAAGTCTGCTGGTGCAAAGAAAGCTTGTGGTCCAATGTGGAGATATGCATGAGAGAATTATCTTACAATACTGAAAGACTACTTACACCACATACCAACTAAATAAACAAATAATTCTCCTCAGGATTAGGTTGCAAATTAAAGTGTTTATTTAAATAAAATTTTTGATCAGTGTTTTCTCAGCTGAACATATAAGATTAGGAGCTATTGTTTAAAAATGAAAAGCCTTGGCACGTCTGTCAGAGCAGGAGGCACAGAAAGAAGCACTGAACCGTATTAAAGCAGATTTTGTCCCTATAAAAGACTGCAGACAATCATTATAATTATAAATCAAGATATTATGAAAGCTTTATAAAAGATAGAGTACATAAAAGATCTTGATTGCGTATCTGTTGTATTAGTGAGAAATGATAGTGAGTGTAATAACCCCAGTTCCAACAAAGGATATTTGCTGTACTTTATCTGCAGATATCAGCTCTTTACTGAGAGACATCACTCAGAATTTCTCACTGCTGACGACGGGGCTGAAGGGTTTTGCAGAGTCGGCCATGAAAGCCTCAATTTCCTCCACAGTGCGAGGGACGCAGGTTAGCAGCTCGATACCGTCGGCTGTCACTGCGATGTCATCTTCGATGCGAACCTGCACACAGCAGTGATGCAGTGTCAGTCAGACATGGTTGAATCAAAGCAGAGGGTGTGCAAAAGCATATCAACACATGTAAAGTTGTTTCAGGAAATAAGTTAGTCCCATGACAGCATTAAGATCCAGCAGTGAGTGACTTACAAACTTTAAATCCATTTCTATAGACAGCTATTAATGGAGTGAGACAAAATCACAGAACAGATATAATTCAAGGGATTTGAGTTAAACCCAAATTTCCATGCTGGAATACAGAGTAGTCTTTACTTTTACATGACTTAAATTGGCATTTCTTCATCTTTTAATCATTTAGTGTCACAGTTGTGCAAAAAAAACATGAAAAAACAGCAATGTTGTCATCCTGCGGACCAAGCATCAAGAGTTCTAATCCAACAAACACAACCAAATAAAACTATACGAGCACACTGACCCCTCCAAAGCCTCGGAAGCGAGCCAGCACTTGGTTGCTGATGAAGCAGCTCTGGGCGGGGTTAGCCAGGGCCTGGTCCAGCAGGTGGTTGATGAAGTAAATGCCGGGCTCCACGGTGAGGACCATCCTCTCCTGCACCAGACGGCCCATCCGAAGACTCCTCAGTCCAGGCTCGTCGATGCGCTCCACCCCCTGGACGGCGGTACAGTTTGAAAACAGTATTGAGTTAGTATTTTTTCTTATGATGGATGAATTATACTAAATGATGTAGTGACGCAGCCTCACCACTGTAGACAGGAGAACCTCAGGGAACCTTAAGAAGAGGCTCAAGACTCACCTTTTTAAATCAGGCTTTTGACAGATCTCTTTTATTTTGTATTTTTCCTTTTCATCAGGTTTTAAAATGAATTCTTTTACTAATCCATCTATTTATGTATTTATTTATCTGTTAATTTATGTATTATTTATTCAGGTTTTAATTCGGCTCCAGTGTTTCCCAAAGGTGCCTCTTTCCTCACTAAGGTCTCAGTGCCACGTCTAACTGTGTGTGTGTGTGTGTGTGTGAGAGAGAGAGTGTACATTTATTTAGGGATGGATGATGGTGTTTTTGTCTTTTTCATTGTTGTTTTTAGCCTCTGGGAGGCACTTTGACCTGTGAAACGTACGAATCGGGCCAAACAAATTTAGTTTGGTTTGATTTGCAGACAGACTAACATGAGGTTTCTCCCTCTGCAGGAAACATTTTGTGTTGAATATTTGTTATGAATCAGTTCTTCAAACTGTAAATGAGTTTCTTTGGCAGCTTGCAGACAGGAGGAAAGAAATTCTGGTTCAGATTAGAGATGAATGTCCATTCATTAAGCCTCTCTGAAAGCAGCAGTCACAGTAGTGTTTTTATTTTCTGCTTCACAGTGTAGTTCACACTTTAACCTGCTGCTCAACACTCAGCAGTCCTTCGACTACAGCTGTGTAAAATCCTCCACCACAGCCTGGAATCGTCTGTGTTCAGAGTTCAGACAATAATTTAGCCTCCCCTCTCTCCTGGCCTCTTCCTCGACTTGTTCCTGCAGCTTGGCCTCTTTTTGTTGCGCTCTCTATTATTGATGACGCATCAATACTGAAGGAACGGGAGGGTGTTTTCTTCTTCTGTCTGGATGCTTTGACTGTTGCAACACTAACCAGTGGCTGGTTAATGGGCAATCTCATGATTTCAGTGTCCAGCTCTCACCTCAGGGTATCCTCCCACATCGTGCACGTCGATGCCCAGCAGGTGTCCCAGACCGTGGGGCATGAAGACGGAGCCCAGGTGGACTTTCATCATGTCCTGCACGCTGCCATTCAGGATTCCGATCTTGACAAGCTCCTCCAGGTGGACCCGGTCAGCCAAGCGGTGCATGTCGGTCCACTTCACACCTTCAGCACAAGCAGATATGATGATTGAAGAGCAGAAGTTTAAATAAATCTCACTATGCTTGCAAAAATAATGATTAAATCAGTAAATTTTGTGTATAAGACTAAAGCAAAGAGCAAAACACTGCAGGAGGAGAGAAGTAGTTAGTAAAACAGGACACTACCTTGGATATGACATTTGCAGCTACTATAAATGAACATGTTTGTTCAGTGATTCGTGTGACAAAATTTGAAGGGGAAAAAATTGTACATATATATATATATATATATATATATATATATATATATATATAAATCTAAAATTTTTAATGTTATCCAATCACATTTATCTAATAATTTTAATTAACATTTTATTTGCAATAAAAATGTTTTCTTCCTTTTATAGAGTACATATTGTAAATATTTTATTATTATAATTATTAGTATAATTTTTATTTTTAATTATTATTTCATTGTTGTTGTTTATTGTTTTACTGTAATTTGTCTATGCTGCTGTGGTGCTGTGGGATAAATAAAATAAAAAACTATTCTATTCTATCACTGTAGTTATCAAAAACGTACAAAGCAACAGAAGAGTGTGATATTCATCTCAGTGCTGGTATGATGACAGAAGAATTTGAAGCATAGTTCACTCCTTGCATGGAATAA
The DNA here is from genome assembly GCA_029721515.1 of Synanceia verrucosa. Classification (NCBI taxonomy): domain Eukaryota; kingdom Metazoa; phylum Chordata; class Actinopteri; order Perciformes; family Synanceiidae; genus Synanceia; species Synanceia verrucosa. The sequence continues at coordinate 6,445,257 of CM056549.1, forward strand.
ACAATTAAACTGATTAAGAGATGATAACCTGGTTTGATGGCAGCCATGACGGCTCTGGAGGACTTGAGGACGGCCTCGTAGATGGCCCTCTGGTCCGGAGTGAACTTGCCGTTGGCTGGAAAGGAGCAGGTGATGTCTGAGGAGTAGCAGTAGTACTCTCCACCCATGTCGAACAGACTGAGGGGACAAAACGTCACATCTGGTTCAGTCAGAGGTTGTTTTTTCTAAAGTGCTCTGGGTTTGTGTCCAAAATGTTCACAGTGCAACAAACATGCTAATACACAGAAAGGAAAAACTAGATATGACAGCTGAAACAGAAGAACGTCACTGTGGGAGAGGAGGGCAACAGCTCCCCCTTTAGGACAATCTGAGTTTGTAACAAGCCAGATCCAGGAAGTGCTGCTTAAAGCAACTCACCACATGTCTCCAGCCATAATTGTCTTTTCATTGGGAGCACCAGCATGACCGTAGTGCAGAACGGAGGCGTTATGACCCCTGTAGTCAAACAACAACACAGTGTCTGAACTGAAAGGACACATAAATACAATGACTAAGAATGATCACCACGCTGAAAGAATTATTTCTAAATATGTAAATTTCCATATTTGGTAGGACAAATAAAGTTACAGCTACAACAAAACAAATTTTAATCAAATCATATCCAGCAAAAGAGCATCAAAGGTTCATCTATTTAGTTTCACATTTTAAAACCAGGAAACAGAGAGGCTCTTCAATGATGATCAGGCTGTGCTTCAGGCTCTTAATATGAAGCTTGTATCCACTGATCCCTCATTACAAACACAAAAGGTCAAAGCGTGATTAGAGAGAGTGTCTCCAAATTCTTCATCCATAATGATGCTGCTGATGACGGTAACCATGCAACACAGAGGATGTGCTCTTCCAGCAAGCATGCTTTGGTTTGGCTGTAATGGTACTGAAACATCAGCTTCAGTCAGAAATGAACTGCCTTACGTTCCACAGATGCACGTGTACGAGGTGTGACGCATCCCTCCCTTGGTGTAGCAGTAGTGCTGGAAGAGGCTGCAAAGAAGAGAAAAAACAGTGGCTCACAGAGAAACTGAAATCATTCCTGCCCAGCAGAAATCACAGAGAAACAGCGATTCGCTGAAGTATCTCCGCTGCCCTCTTCCTGCCTCCATGCATTTTTAAATTCATGGATGTACATGTCTTCCTGGTAACAGAAGAATTAAAGCAGATCAGAAGATGAAGCGTCAGAACTGGAGGAGGAGGGTCTGCAGCAGAAACCTGAAGGTTTCTGAGCAGTTTTGAAATGAACAGGTAAGTTATTTCAGAGATTAGACAAACTGCAAAGGCTCGACCGCAACTGCTTTTGTGTCTGCATCTGATTGGTCGACAAAACTAGAGGAAAAAGATGGAAGAGCTTTACAGATAAGGTGGTAACAGCCCGTTTTAAACCTTAAGACAAGCAATAAAATCTTTACATCAGTGCTGAAACAGACAGGAAGCCAGCGGTGGGAGATAAATGACCCAGTTTTTGTCTTCCAGAGAGAAGATGAGTGATTTATTTATTTATTTTTTTACTAACTGGTCTACACTCACATAGAAGAAATCCAGAAGTCTAACTGAGAGGCTATGAACACATGAGTAACTCTCAGATATCTTTAGGACAGACACATTAAGTCTAAGGCTCTTTAAGGCTAGTTTTGACAACTGGACTTGATTGTTAATAAGAATTGAAAGAGCAGTCAAAAAAAGACGCTATGATTCATGACGAAAGGCTGATGGTGACAAAAATAAGACAAGCAACATTCATCCACAAGGTCAGACCGTCCAAATCATATTTATTTTTACTAAGATTAAGGAAATTCAAAACCACCCAAGTTTTGATGGAATTTATACAGTGAAAAAAAGGCTGTGACGAATCCTTGCTGTCATTTTTTATCGGCAAAACAATGAGAAGGAATATTCTGACTCATGAAAAAAATGGGCAAGGGCACCATAAACAGTGAATGATGGGCATATTTGAAAGTAAAAGAAAATAAGAGCAGCCTTAATCCTCACATATACTCTCAGACGTGAAAACAGAGGATCCACTGGCAAAAAAAAGCTCCACTCACCTCTCCATTTCATACTCTTTCTTTCCAGGTTTCACATGCTTCATGACCTACAGAGGAACAGAGGGATTACACGTCAGATGAAACGCTACACACGCTTCAGAAATCAAACTCAAAGATACTACCGACGACACACTCGACTTTCTGTGCATGTCACACTTGAAGCTCCTGACATTATACGACACTGTGTAATGAAGAATATTTAAACTCTCAGTTTAAGACAACAGGTGAACACTTCTTTTCTCCCAAGCTACTGTATTGACTCTTTGAGAGACATTGACGTATTTTGACGTCATTTAAAATCTGATGCTTGAGCGTCATCGACATGTCAGAGTGGTTTTTTGTGGAGACGAGATTAGAGAGCAAAACGGATGGATTCTGGACAAAAAGTGACATTTTTTGTGAAAGTGTCCTCTACCTCTGATAAAACAAGAATGGAACAAGGTAAAAACAAACTTTTTTTTTCATGAATGAAATAGAGAGTCTCTTCTTTCATTTGAGCTATTCAGTGTTTTCAGAGTCATAGTACAAAATATTCTGTGCATCACGAAAGATGACTCAAAATGGGCAAAAACGCTGGACAAGGAACATTCTGTTTTATAAAAGGGGCTGGCACTCAAAAAGTTAATAATGAATTAACCAAATTAAGGATTATTCCCTCAAGCATGGTCTGCAGGATTTACAGAAAGTAGACATTAAGAGTCAAAAAGTGTCTTTACTGCAAACCTACAGGGACACCTGAAAACCCTCCAGAAAGAGTGACCATTGGTAAAAAGACACTTCTGAAAACATCTAATGATCACACTCGTAACTACGGGGAACAACAGTATTGAACGCTCACAGTGAGTGACTTCAGAGGACTGATAACACTGAGAGGTTAACTGCTTCTCAGCCCCCTGAAGAGGTTATTCATGGCGTTAAAGTGAAATCCTTTGCAAAAGTAAAATATTGCTTTAATGTTACAGCTTATTGGTCAAAGGCTATCTCTGTTAACTGCTGGCCTCGCAGCAGCTGGATGAAGTTAAAATCAATAGCATTTAAACAGTTTATGGCCTCAGAGGGTCCTGAATCCTGAATCCTGTGGGCGACTTTTAAACTCAATAAGCTGCTTGATGCTTCAACACTTTGGGCGTTTAATTTCATGCTCTGGATGTTTCTCTTATTTCTGTTCCTTTGTTTTATTCTTCCAAAATATAAGAGCACACCAGACGCTCTGTCTGTTTGAGGAGGTTCTCACCATTTTATGGGCTTCACTTGAAATCCTGTTGGTGTAGCGCAGGACCTCCAGCTCCATATCAGTTTTAATGAGACGGCTGCAGACAGACATGAGGAGGACGTGAGGATCAATACTGTCCGTTCAGTGAAGGTACAGCCAAAGAGTGTACAGAGTTCACCCTTCACATGAAGCTTCAGAAAGAGACTTTAAAAAAGACATGAATATATCCTGTTAATACAGTAAGTGATGGATCAGATGGTCCTCTGTCAGGAATACTCTACATAAATGAGACATTTCCAATGAGGACAGACTTTATTTGAGCGTGTTGATCCCCATGGTTCCTTCCTACAGATGTCAAAATGTTTTTTTATAGCTACAAATAATTATGTTTGACTGGGGCAGCTGAAATTTATGTGTTAATTTTCTATTAATGAGATAATTTGCGCGGCGTCAACGACTTGGACAAACTGTTCAAAATGCATTGCCAGAGAGTAGCACGCACACACACATATACATAATATATTTGAATAAAAGCTTAAAAAATCAGAGCGACAACACATTAGCTCTAATAAGTCCTGCATTTATGAAAACAGCGTCTCTATCTCTTTTCTTTTTCGTCCATTTCATGTGATAAATCAATACAACAATGCTCTTTGGTGGATTATTTGTTTGCTGAATTACAGGAGAAGCTTGAACAGATTCAGAAAAGATAGTTTAATCAGATTTTATCAGCATGTTTGATCGTCAGTTATGACTGTGTTGTTAGTTTCTTTGATTTTTTGAATGGAGTTCTGCTTCATGACCTGCCAGCACGTCTCTGGAAAAGCACGTTGGGTAGTTTATCCAAGTAGAGTTACCGTCACGCTAATCTGAGTTAATTTCGACAGTCTTATTTTTGACAGAAGCTAAAAGCAACTGTATGATAGAAATAACTGCTATATATTAATAGTAAACATATTATTATTTTCAATTATCTATTATTTTACCAATTTTGATTCATATTCATGTTTTAAAAAAGAAGAAAAAACTCAACATTTCACATTTCTTGAAATTCCAGTGGGAATCTCTGATGATCTACTCTTGTGGGTCTGGTGATGAAAAACCTTCAAACCATAATAAAATATACTATAGTCTTTTATGTTAATCTAAACTGCCAGGCTTTTTATTAGAACTGAAGCTTTCTTGTCCAGTGAACGACCCATTTCTCATTCACTTTGTTTAGGAAATCAGCAGCTGCACCCCGGGTGGCCTAATTCAGGAGTATAAAGAATTCTACAATAATAAAACTGAATAAATAACAAGAGGCCTGGTAACCAACAGAAACACCAATGAAAGTTTAGGAAAAAAAAATGCCCATTATAAGGAGAGCCATGTGCGCTCTGCAGAGTAGAGTTCAATCAAGTCTTTCTCCACAGGAGGTGTGCCTGAAAAGCATTCCTCCTTATTTCAGAAAATGTCAATTCATCTGGAGGGTGCAAACTCTAATGCCAAGGACAAGCAGGCGAGCACGAAGTCCATTACATCTGTGCACACTGGCTTCTCACTCTGAAAAGCTCCTGTTTCTGATTGCAGACACACAATTACCTGAGTGGGCAGCTTCAATGGCTGTGGTCTGTGAGTTAAAAGTGCAAAAATCAGTCTGAAGAAATGTTTATATAATTAAGGGAGAGACGACACTAGGTATGAGGTTTTTTTTTTTGAACGGGCTTGACTACTTACCATTCCACAATGACTGGGTGTAAAAGAGTGTTGTTCACTTGGAAGCTGAAAGGAACCAGAAACCAACATTATTAAGATAAATGAAGCTTTGGCCTGTAAAAAGGATGATTTCCTCCATAATCTGCTTTTATTCCTCTATCAGTGAACTGCAGTTCTGCTTTCCTCCTTCACTTCCTCTTTCCCACACTGTCAAAATCTCTACGTGCACAACATCATCAAAGTCAACCAACGGTCTCTTCGCCTCAAACCAACCACTTCCTGCTTTTTCTCCTTAATAGCTCCTCCTCATCACCATCACCTCCACAAAGGTAAATGCTAAATAGACTTCACTTGTAAAGCATCTTTCTAGACATCTGACCACTCAAAGCACTTTCACACTACATATAATAATAATACTAAAAGTAATAATAATTTTATTTATATAGCACCTGCAGAGCAAAGTGCTTTTACACTACATATAATAATAATAATAATAATAATAATAATAATATCTTTATTGATATAGCACCTGCAGATCAAAGTGCTTTTACACTACATATAATAATAATAATAATAATAATAATAATAATAATAATATCTTTATTGATATAGCACCTGCAGATCAAAGTGCTTTACAGAGCAAATAACAAATAATACCAATAAAATTGGTAACAGGTAAAATCAGGCAATTGGTAATAGATAAACCAATAAATCTGGTAACATAAAATAAGAAATAAAAAAAAAATGGTGACAATTCAGCTGTCAGAAAGAACACATGCACACAGGATCTGGGGGGATCTTTCTTATCTTCATATGTGAATAAATTTAATGATGAATCTACACACTGAGACCTCCATAAATAAATTTATACACAAACAAATCAAATTCAATTGTTGCAAATGGATATATTATCTTATATAGGTGTACAATACTTCTATTTCAAAGCAGTTAAAACAGATAAAATGGTGTCATGTACAGAGTTTAAAAAAAGAGCAACAGTACCACTGCCATTAATTGATGATTAACAAAGAAAAACAACATTGTTTGCTTCATTGAATTATATTAAGAATTAGGTTAATTAGCTACAAATCAGTATGCGTGAGGCTGAGCTGTAACCTTGGTTATGAAAGAAGAAAAACCAATGACCTCGTCGAACAAAGTAAGTATATAAATGAAACATACCGACTTATTCCCTCAAAGGAGGCTTCTCGGCAGGTGCTCCCGCTGTCTGTGTTCTGACCTCGCTGCACACAAACATGAAATATCAGAACAACATATAAAAGTGGTTCATATCCAGGCTGATGACCTGTTCTGTCATGGCTGCTATAAGGAGTTGACAAATATTTTTTTATTAATGCAAATGAAATTAAAACAATGTTCAGTAGGGGTGGGAAACCATATCGATATGACAATATATTGGTTTTTCTTCTGATATAATAATGATTTTTAATTTTCTGACTATAGATTTTTTTTCCTCCCAAAAAGTCACATAAATAAAATAAAATCAAAAACGCTGTAACTTTGACAGCCCTAATGTATATATGTACATATATACGTATATATATATATATATATATATATATATATATATATATATATATATATATATATATACGTATATATATATACGTATACACACATATATACACACATATACACATATATATACACATATATACACAGGTGTATATATGTGTGTGTGTGTATATATATATACACACACACACACATATATATATATATATATACACACACAAAGTTTTATTAACATGTTCTCCTACTTCATATATTTGTTGTCACTGTTATATTTTTTTTTATATATAGGCCTTTATTATAACGTTGCTCTGTCCACTTTGCTCCTGTAATGTTTCTTAAACATATCACTAGCTGTGAGCAGGTAGGAATGAGTGATGAGCTCTTCTAATTACACTTAAAAATGCAGAGAAAGCGACAGCGTACCAGTGTGAGGAGCACCGCTGGTCTCAGGTTGGACAGGACATCAACAATCTGCAAGGAAGCAGACAGGCGTTAATTAGCCGACTTAGAGAGACAGAAGAGCAGCGAGACGACGAGCAGCAGCTTCCTCCTGCTCTCAGTCTGCAGAATAAAGGTCACACTGAACAACAAACCTCAAGCGACTTTAAAACTCCTCTGCCAACCGCTTAAATGTCAGATAACAGATCCCAGACTGAGCGCTCAGAGACACTGCTGATATTTGAGCATTGTTAGTGTTATAATTACCACTCCACTAAAACTGACTCCCTAAAACATTCACTGCAGAAAAAGACCCTCCCTAACACCTCTTGCCTTTATGAGAAGACCATTCTCAGTTTAACAATGAGTCAGTGATTATCTGCAACAATAACGTGATAACTGTAAGAAAAGAGGTTGCCTCAAACATCTAAGCACATGTAAATTATAAAAATCTGAAAAATAGCAAAAATGTGGGATTTTTAATCAAAATGCTTTCTTGCAGCTGAGCAAGACAGGTTAGAGAAGATAAATGTGACTCTGAATTTTCTTAAAATATCATCACAGTCCCAAAAAATATGGATATGAAGAAACCTCGAGCAACAATGAATCATGAAGGTTAACACCAGACAGACACTTAAAAAAGGATGAAAAACACATTTTTTTATCCACATACTGCAGCATCTAAACATGAAGTGTTTGCATGTTAAGCAGTGGTGAAAAAAATCTGCGCTCAACTATCAACAATGAAAAACAGGAAACTGCTCAAATATTCATGACCTGATTCTGATACAAAAAAAAGAATTATTATTCTGTTTTAGGTCTTTCTGTAGGGCAGCACTACCACTGCAGAATGTTGAACAAATTTCTTTATCTGACTCGACACTAGTTCAGTTAAACACATGCAAAAACACTTATTATGTGTGTTTTAATAATATACAGCAGCGTTGAACTGCTATCACTTCATAAAAGAAGCGGCTGATCACAAGAATGATAAGCAGCATATTTTAACCTGAGACTAATTAGGAAATAAAACACCTCAGGCAGGTGTGGAGGAGTAAAAATGCCTGAAATATCACCTGCAGGATGAGGAATCACAAGGTCGCAGTGTGAATAAAGAAATGAATATAAAATGTGCAATGTGACACATACTACTGTGTGATTTGTTGGCCAGTGAAGGCTGTTACATTACAGTCAGATTCTATTATTTTGATTTGCTGACATGCACACGTCTAATATATCTCCACTGGGAATCTGCTGCCAACACAAATATACAGCACAGACTCTGATTATAGACAGTCTGACTGGGATGTATTATTATTATTATTATTTTAGACTTCATTACATGAAGATAATGGAGCTGCAGGTTACAAATCTAAAAAAAACATTCTAAATAAAAATCCCAGATATTTTTGACGGTTGATTTGTCAGGAGTACGCACACTGGTCATCCATCAAACAAACTCTGTGAGTGCCTCTGACGTATTTCGAATTCATTTAAAATCCAACACTTGAGTGTTTTTTCAGCAGCAGGTCGTCAATCGTGGTCTCACACAGGCTGTTAGTAATTTTGGGGCTTCTGGGATTTGTTGTCAGAGCATAAAGAGACGGTATACACCACAGAGATCAAAACAGGAAGTGGAGACGGTCGAGATCAGAGAGAAAAACAAACAGAATCTGGACAAAAAGTGGTGATTTTGGTGAAAGTGTCCTCTACTCTACCTCTGATAAAACAAGAACGGAACAAGGTAAAAACAAACATTTTTTCATGATGAAATAAAGAGTCTCTTCTTTCATTTGAGCTATTTACTGTTTTCAGAGACACAGTACAAAATATTCGGTGGGTCTAGAAATATGACTCAAAATGGGCAAAAAACACCGGAACAAGGTACTTTCTGTTTTATAAAACGGCTGGCACTCAAAGACGAAATAATAATCAGTATACTGTCCACATTTTCTCAGTCCATAGCCACTGACGTCATGGACTGAATGACCCGTTCTACTTTACAAGCTGAACTATCTGGTGCCACCGATCTCTTTGCCAGGAGGTTGAAATATACAAGACTGATGACTTTCACCTTTAAACAGCCAACGGAGGCACAAAATTCCTTCACTGTAACTTCATGGCTGAACTTCAGGGTTCAGTTACTGCACATGAAAAAAGGTCACGCACATTATAAAAAGCAGACAGACTTACATCACAGGTGTATTGCACCTCATCGACAGCGTACTTCTCCTTGAAATGCTCTTTAGGAAAGATCCTGTCAACACGAAAAAGACAAAAACTGGTAAAGAAAAGTACAGCCAACAAACAAACAAAGGGTTCTTTCGCCAAGTCCAATTTAACACTTTTTAAGACCTCAACAAATATAATTTAAGACCCAAAAATGTCATAACAATTTCTTTGGTAGAAAACAGTCAATTTTAGCAGGGCCCGACCAATATGGAGTTTTTAATATTAATATTTAGCAGGAACAAAAATCCCATAACCGATGAATCTCCGATAATAATTTTATATGGACTTTTTTTTCCAGCCCTTGCAACAACAATATAACTTGAAGGCATAACTCTAAACTTTTTTCTACAACTTTAATTTCACAACTTTCTAGAACAAAGAAGTGAACTTTATGAACAAAATAATGTGCAAAAAAGCAGTAAATCTCTCAAAAATGTGTTTTCCTATGGGCATTAAACGCACCATCTCAAAATTTAATACCTACAGTAAATTTACAATGAATTTAAGACAATTTAAGACCTTCATTACCCAGATTTTAATTTAAGACAATTTAAGACTTTTTAAGGATCAGCGGGAGCCCTGAAACAGGAAGACACTCATTAGATAACTTAATCTCTAAAAACATAACAGGTGGGTTAGGGTCAGGACAAAGATCAAAAGGGAAACAAAAAAGATAATGGAGAACGGAGCAACTTCAGCACATGTGACACAGTCAAGAATGTGCAGGTTATTTCCAGATAATTTTCAGTGGTTCATTATCATACACCAGGGGGAGTCTGCAACACTCAATGAAACATTTCCATTAATCGGGAAATGAGGCTGGTGTCATCAAAGAAAGCAGTAAAATGTGTTCAAATAGTCCTGTTCTTCTGCATGTTTGTCATTTAAAAGTTCTATTTTTGAGCAAGAGGCGTAAATAAAAACAATAAATTAAAAAAAACTATTTACTCTGATTACTCCTACTCAGCATGTGGGCTGAAAATATTACAGCAGCATTTAGCATTAGAATAATAAAACATGTCTGAGCTGGTTTTGATCATGATTAGAATTGAAAATGTTTCCATTAAGATCAGCATGCAGATATTTTTAAGCACAGGAAATCTGTTAAAAATAGGCAACAGATTGCAGCATGCACTGACATGTTGCACTGGCCTTTTTGTTCTAAGTTGTGTTTGAGGTCAAAGGTTTGCTGGTCGACACAAGGAAACACTGAAAACAGTGGTTACCTCTTACTTATTCATTGTATTTTGCTTCAGTGTTTTATATTTTGTTGTTTTGCTTCTGTCCAGTTTAAATTAAGTATATTGACTGTTTTCTGACTGGAGTCTGGTGACTTTTATTAACTGTTTGTGTGTAAATTAATTATAACAACTGATGAAAAATGTGTTCAGAGATATTCACTTCAACACGTCACAGCATTGCATTGCAAAAGGAGCCATATAACCTTTCCCACCGATGCTAAAAACCAGATTAGTGTTTTTTTTTTAGTCCAGAGGAAAAGGGGGTTTAGTCTTAAATACTTCTTGTTGGCATTTACAATAAATTAAAACAAATACAAACATGTTAATACTGTGTCTAAAAGATGCAGCACTCATTTCCTGAAGTTACAGCTCGCAGCGATTGTTGGCCGTGTACAGCGCTCTTTTGAAGATTAGGGTGACTCACTCTCCCATCCAAGTAGCGTAGCTCTGAGGCAGTTTGGGAACAAAAAGGATGGATTTCCCAGAGTCCACATCAATGGCGCCATAACAGTCAGCCTCAGTCACTCCAAAAGCCCAGTGGAAGAAGGACTCCTGCAGAGTTGGACGAATCAGCCGCAGAATTAGTGAAGGAGATTATAATATAACTGGAAGAGAAAGTTACTTCAGATCATTAGAAATAAAAACAATAAGATTTTATTCTTTAAAAAAATATATCATGGACACAAGTGGTTCCTCTGGCCAGTGAGTGAAGAGATTAATGCTGCCAGAGAAACTAAGGACTGGACTTGACTTCAGGAAAAGCCAGGTGAGGTGTTTAGTGGCACCTCGACAAAACAGCTTTAGGGATTTGGCACAACCCACTGAGAGGAGACGGACACAGAACACGCCGGAGGGACTTAAAACTCACTGGATGGATAAATAAAAAACTTGCCCTCCCCTCCACCTGAGCCTCAGTTTTGCACGAATCCCAGAGTCAGCTGCAGACTACCCACCTGTCTGAAGAGGAGGTCGGTGTCGGTGCAGTACCTCTGCTTCTGCTCTCCACCCTGCAGCACCACCACCGAGTGCGGCACCACGCCGTCTTTGGCTTTCAGTCCGCTGCAGAGTCGGCGGCGGTTCTCTGCAAACAGAGCGGCAGACACCCTCAGGGTGTCGTTACCCAGCCAGAAGACAGGTCTGAAAGGACGCGGAGACAGAAGACATCTGAAGGACTCTGGGTGAACATTGGGATTACAAAGGCCTAAAATAACATAAGTAATTATCGGGCTGATACTAATCCCATCACTTCATTACGTAAACTTCTAATTATTTCTGAAAATTCTGCTAGAAAGTCAGGATTTCTTTTGCTCTACTGAGAAAGGAGGGGCAACCCATTATGTTTTCACTTCTCTCTGGATGTAATCCTCTGGATTTGATCGGTACATCTCTGGTGAACTGCAGCCCAGCCTGCCTTCAGAAGGAGTTAAGACACAGATACAGACAGATAGACATCCTTGTAACCGATAGGTCTTTATAAATCTCAGTCCCTGGCCATGGCTTTGCTGATAAGATAGCAAACATGACATATCTGATTCAGCTTGGACCGTACCAAAGGTTAGTCCATAACTTTAATAGTGCTTTATGGCTCAAGGATTTCAGTATCATTCACTGCTGGCTGAGTGTACAGGTGTTAACTGTGAAGAAAGGGTGTTTTTATTGAAGGAAGCAGACACAATAATGTACTAGACTGTAATACAAATGACTTACAGGGAAGTATCCAAAAAATAAACCACACAAAATCTGTTATATACTACTGTGTGACATTGTTAGTTTAAGAGTTTCTGCTGTTGTTACGTAATGTTGAGATGTGCCTGATCAACAGAAATGAACTTATGACTGCTGATTACTGAATTTTATGATCATCACAGCAGATTTTTGTCTGTCTCTGCCTGATCATAAGATAACAACGACAAAGTTCATCCTATTGGGATCAACAGATCATTATTTCATCATATGCATGCAACAAAATTTAGTAAACATCAGAAATAAACTGTTGGCTTTTCAGGCTTTTCTATACACTTTTACCACAGGTACAGATAACCTGTAAACTGCTATATTACCACCTACTAAACTGTTAAAAAAAGATAATTAAAGAACAGGCAAATAATTGATACACTCAAGTATTACAGTGTTATCTTTTTAGATACTGACTGATTCTCAAAAACACAGAATTGGCTTTAAATTTATAGTTTATATGTAAATATTTGTGTTCTGATCATAACAAAAAATCATAATAACCCTTTATGAAGATTAATATCACACATCACAAACAGCTAATATCACTACTAACAGTAACCTACCAATTATAAATGGCTGGTGGTGCATTTTTTTCTAGTAAATGTATCATTATTTATTCATTCACCAGCAGTTTATCTCAGTGGCTCCAAAGTTAGGAGTTCAAAGTTGGGCCAAGTTTGGATCCCAGAATAAATCTGAGGGGAAATATTTGATACTTCCCCTAAAAATCCCTTTAATAAAAGTGAGGTGAAATAAAGTACATTTACTGCAGAAAATAAAGGTGTTTTCAAAGCACCTAAGACAGTCAAAGCTAAGACAAAAAAATTAAAACCATATTAATTTAAATTACAGAGCAGTTACACTTCTTGAACGCAGCTGGAATGTGTCCAGTTTTTAGTGTCAGAGACTAAAGTGAAGCTCAGAGTGACTCTGTCTGTTAAAGACAGAAAATAAACACAGCATTCACTCATTCACAGCGAAAACAGAGAGCAACTCACTGTGGTGCTGCCGCCATGTTGACGAGCTGCTGCAGACTGTCACGTGTTGACGGAAGTCACGTGATTTTCCTAGCGCTGTGCTGCGTTCAGGTCTTCAGGAAACACTAAAATCCACACTGAAGTGACGGTCAGAGGCTGTTTTTGCTTTTCTTATGTCCAAATTCGACTGTCGTTTACAAAGTGCTGCAGTCAATGAGAGAAAATATAATACAATAAATTAAAAGCTGTCTAATCAAGCGATGAGAAGCGGAGAGATGGCTAAATAATGCAGGCCGTAGTGATACTAATGAAAAAATAAAACAGTTTGACACTTTCAGTCCCTAAATGTCACATCACTGCAACCTCCAGGTATAAAACTGCAATACAATACAATACAATAGGCTGCACAAGTACAGAAACCACATGCATAGACAAATGTAATGTGTTTATAATGTTTTTACCACATTATGCATTTTTTTGGTTGGGGGACTCTATTAGTTTTTCCATGCTATAAGATAAGATAAGATAAGATAAGATAAGCCTTTATTCATCCCACCAATGGAGAAATTTACAGCAAACAAAGTGGATGAAGCAACATAACAATGAGGGCTGATATAAAAAATAAGAACTAGTGACATAAGAAGTGTATTTTAAAAAGTATCATAAAAATAAGTGTGGGGCTAGCACGGTGGTGTAGTGGTTAGCACTGTCGCCTCACAGCAAGAAGGTACCGGGTTCGAATCCCGGGCCCGGGGCCTTTGGGGGAGTTTGCATGTTCTCCTCATGTCTGTGTGGGTTCTCTCTGGTACTCCGGCTTCCTCCCACCATCCAAAAACATGCATGGGGATTAGATCAATTGGCTAATTTAAATTGACCGTAGGTGTGAGTGTGAGTGGTTGTCTGTCTCTATGTGTCCTGTGATGAACTGGAGACTTGTCCAGGGTGTACCCTGCCTTCCACCCTAAGACAGCTAGGATAGACTCCAGCCCCCCCGTGACCCTATGAGGATAAACGGTAGATAATGGATGGATGGATGGAGGTGTGGGGCTAATAATGTAATTAAGTAAACAATGTCTAAACAGCAACAGAGGAGATGAAAAACTAAGTAAGTGAACACAATGGACCATCTGGTGTAATTAAGGTAATAGAAGTATTGAACATGTTGCAAACTGAATTGCAGTGATAGTGCACACATACATTATGAGAGAAATAACTCAACATTGTGGCTTTCAGATGTTAATAAGATAAATGCTGCTACATCTCAGTTATTTATGCTTTTATATAAAAGGGCTATAATGCAGACACCATTCAGCTCTTAGACCTGTATTTATTCTTTTATCATTTAAGCTACATCTGCAGTTAAACACTAGATTTTTTTTAATAATTCAAAATAGGAATAACAGTTAAGACATGTGACCTTGCAGATTCACACAGGAGATGTGCTTTCATTTCTGTTTTTGTCTTTTTTTTGCTGAAGAAGTGAGATTGTTTGTGGTCATGAATATAAATGAGTCCACACTGAGTCAATTAGAACATGTTCTATAATCTACAGGGAACACACAATGTGTTTATACTTGCACATGCATAGGCGCCAGATGATATTAATTCATTATTTATTCATGCAGTTTTTTTTCTTTCTTTCCGATGCTTTGACAGTGAGATTTTTCAAACAGTGTACCAGCGTTTACAAGATGGAACTGGACTAAAAAATGAGTAATTTTGACCAGAGGTGAGGAAACTCAGTCTTCAATTCAGCTAAACATGAGACAGCATAACTGTTGCTTTTTTTCCAGAAAGCAGCGACTGCTCTGAATAACTTCTGCCTATTAGCCCTTAAAACTCCAAGTAAAAACTCTCGGTGACATACATATCCACTTCAGCTCAGTAAGGAGATCCTGTCCATAAAACAATGTGAATATTCTGATAACAGTCACATATCAAAACCCTGCAGGACACTCTCCCCTCTGATTTGTTTCGGCAAAGGTGCTTTTTCAGTAAAAACAGTAGGGGGAGATGCAACTCTCTTTTGTCACAATGCTGGGAGAGTTTGACAAATAATTAATTATCATGTGTGACTGCAGATAGATGCTGCCGGTAACTTTAAAAACTGAGAATCCAGCCTGTCAGCAGGGTTGGCACTCTTACAATGAAACATGAGCAGCTTTCACTGGGGTGACAGCTAGATGAATATCATAGCAAGACATTTTGACACCTACTTGTTTTTCTGCAGGAACAAACTCTGTAATAAACATTATAATCAATAACCTGGGTGAATGGGAAGTCATCTTTAATGTTTATTTAAATCTTAAAGACAGGGTTAGTAATCATCATTAATAATCAGTTTAGCAAAAGTGGGCTACGTTTCTCAGTTGGATAAGATCTAGCCTATTTTTGCTAGTTTATTAAGATTATTAACCATATCATTAATGAACGTGGACATGAAATTTAATATAAACTGTTGGAACTTCTGGAGTGGAACATAGCTAAGTTTGCAACAGTGATAGTATGTGCAAATGTAATACATCGCTGTATAAAGTCCTGAATTGGACTCAATATTTATGGTGCAAAATGAACACTGGAGACTTATTTAGATTTCCAGATATAAATAATAGGACTCCTAACCTTTCCACCACCCCTTCTGCCAGTGTGGTCTTCGTTAAATGAGGTCACTACTCTCACTTTTTGCCTAATTTGAACTCGAAACATTTTTATCCAGTTCTCATTATAGTCATGTGCACACAGTATACTGGCAACTTTTGAAAGGGCCAAAGTACAATCCCATCATAAGTCATCCTTGTTTTTCTTGTAAAATACAATAAACTTCCAGAAAAGTCAAATCAGTTCACAAACGAATCAATGGCTTGATTCACAGTCCTCCCTGACACGCCATGATAATATATCCTCACGTTACACACTCATAACTTTTGCTGTTTTCTCCCCCAGTGGCTCCCTGGCACACAGGAAGTGCTCTGCTGGTAGTACAAAGAGACTCTGGGACACCAGGCGTCAAGCCACCACTGTTACTGTAGACTGAGTGCCAGTTCCCCGGCATCCTTAATGTTATCTCTAGTGCCAGCTGTAAATTGTGGTGATACAGTTGTACTGCTCTGCTTTGAACTCCTTTCTCCTTGCAGTGGAAGGAAGAGCGCCCACGAAAACACTAGGACTGAATGTACAAACAGGCCAGAAGGGAAGTGGAGGAGCATCATGAGCAGAACGACCAGACTCAGAAACGGCTTCTACCCTCAAGCAGTTAGACCGTTAAACTCTTTTGACCTAGTTTAAAGACATACCGCCCCAAGAATTAAGCTATATTTAATTTTTAATGTAAATACTGTTTATTGTTATTTAATGTAAATACATTTTTTTACTTTTTATATTGTTGATTAACCCGTTGAGTGTCATTGACGTATTTTGACGTCAATGTGTTTTTTCGGTAGCAGGTCGCTGATTACGGTCTCACGCAGCCTGTGAGTAATTTTTGGGGCTTCTGGGAGATGTAGTTGAAGCATAAAGAGTTAATATACGCCACAGAGATCAAAGCAGGAAGTGGAGACGATCGAGATTAGAGAACAAAACAAACAGAATCTGGACAAAAAGTGGTGATTTTGGTGAAAGTGTCCTCTACTCTACCTCTGATAAAACAAGAATGGAACAAGGTAAAAACAAACATTTTCATGGTGAAATAGAGAGTCTCTTCTTTCATTTGAGCTATTCAGTGTTTTCAGAGACATAGTACAAAATATTCTGTGGGTCTTGAAATATGACTCAAATTGGGCAAAAAAAGCTGGCACAAGACACTTCCCATTTTATAAGACGGCTGGCACTCAGTGAGTTCATTGAGTTTTGAATCTTTGAATATACAGTTATAAAGTTTCTGATGAAAGGCATTTAAAAGAGTGGTTTTACATGCAATTGATAAAGAAATAGAAAAGAGAAAGAAATACGGTACAGTAGTTTTCACCACTTTCTGAATGTTAAGACTGAGACAAAAGCTGTGTATTAAGCTGCAGGCACATAAATTACTAAAACATATAAACACTAAAATGGTAGCTTTGCATAGTGAAATGTACTAATACACACTGTCAGGCTCCACCAGAGAGTAGAGGACTTACCTGCTGGCCTCCATCAGGGAGTTGATAGTCATAGAGGAGGGATTTGACGGGGTTTGAACATTTTGATGCTTTTCATCCATTTGTTGCCCTCTCAATACAAGAATCCATTAGAACCATCATGAATGACCAAGCTACTGACCTTTTCAATTAACATTAAGGCTTTTTCCCTACAGTAGCCCAGAAGGGACAAACCAAAGGCTGGCTCTAGAGAGGGCCATTTCTCCAGCATGTTTAGCACATCTGCATCCTCTCCACTAGATCCTGCCAAATCCTCCAAACTGCACCTTTAAGATTCAACCAGGAACTCACCAAAACGCTCTCCTACGAAAACACTTCAGTCAATTAGGCGGACAGTGGAGTGTGGCGAGAAGCACTATTGAGTCAGATTATTTACTCTCTTCAGATGACCAGAAGAAGGTTTCATTAAAGCATAAAAAGCTGCCTGCAGGCAGATGGATTCTAATACCTACTGAGAGAGACTGTGAGGTCTGTGGCAGCAGGAGTGGGTAAATCATGGTATCAAACCACCATACAAAAAGTAACTTATTTATTGAAATAAATACTCTCTTTTAAAAGAGAATTATCATTTATTCATTCATAGATTTAGTCATACTCCAAATCTCTCAGTTTTAGTTTAGTGTGTCACCATAAAACAATTGGAAATATAAACTGCAGTGCAGAAGGAGCTTTTTCCCCCTAGTTGTTGGATAAGAGCATAAAGTATTTGTAGCAGAGAGCTCAGGTGTGAAGGCAAAGCATGAACTTGAATGTGAATGAGCCGAGTGGAGTGCCGATAAAGAAACAGGCACAGAAAAACTTGAAATTTAAAATGGCAAACGTAAAATTATACAATTCCTTTCTGTCCAGTGAACAGAAGAAAACTCATAACATAACAAAGTTTTCAACATTGTGTTTATGATCACAGCTGTCAGAGATCAGAGAATGTGCTAAACTCTTATAAATGGTCTCATAAATCTTCATCATCTGAAACACTTTCTTCTTCTCCTGATCTGCATCCTAATGAATCCTCTGTATCCTACATATGATGTAACATGGGACAAAGGGACGAGTTTAAGGCAAGGGGATGTGAACGTGAGTTCACAACATGAAGCATAGCAGGTTGCAGGTCAAAGCTAATTATTAAGATGAATTACTGTGATTAGCCTGTTCATGCAGCGCTCACAGTTTCATTGTTCACTGATTTCAGAACAAGTATCGGCCCCAGACAGACGAACAAAAAGAGCCCTCTTGATTGAATATTGTGCTATACAATGCATAAAGCTTTACCTGCATGGAAACACTGACCGCTACGGGAACAACCACACAGATGGCTGAATAACAGAAGAATGGAAATTATAGTTAATGCTCCCTCAGTAGGGGGTCTGTTTGAGTTAGATTTACACTGATGAGGAGCTCCTGAAGCAGATGAGTAGGTGGCTAATTACTGCAACGCCCTCCACTTCAGTAAGAAAGGAAACCATACATATGAGAACAATGCTGGGAAAATCGCTCACACAGGTTCGCTCAGTGGTAATGTCTGGTTTGTCCAGATTACATAAGAAAATCCTCTGATTGATTTCCTTGCATTTATGCTAAAGTGAGTTTGTATATTTTTTAAGCCTATGGGACACATAACGAACTAGAAAAGCACTCAGAGAGCGCAGACCTCCGCCAAGGCAGCATTCTGAGAGAGCGTATACTCCTGCAAGCCCACAACGCCTAAGAGCGAATGTGTTGATTTTGACAAAAGGCCATTATTTGACTGATTTCCGAGCTGCTATTTTGTCCTCTATGCACAGGTTTTTTTTGCAATTATCGTGGAAAATATTAATATTTGACTATAAGAATGTTGCATTGCTCTAGCTCCTTCCTACATGAAGTTATGGTAAAAAAATGCATATTTGAGTTGGTGACCTTGACCTTTTACTGATCTTGATCAAACTGACTCAGTGTCTTCTGGATTCTTATATTAGTTTATTTACCAAATTAAGTGACGATTGGCTGAAAATTGTACACCCTGGAGTGTTCAGAAATATGCAAAATCTCCAACACATTACTATGGAGTGACCTTTTATTTGACCTTGATGACCTTGAATCGGTCAAAATCCGTCCATAACTTTTTGAGTTATTTTGCAAACCAACAAACAAATGAATAAATAAATAAACAAACCCTGGTGAACACATAACCTCCTTGGTGGAGGTAATCATGAGGTGACATTGAGTACTGGCTTGATTATTTGGAGCACATGCAAACACAAACTCTATGCCACTCACACATTGTTTACTGAATTGCAAATATCAATACTGAAAAAGTCTTGTCTTTGAGAGTCAAGAACAGCGTGCTGTCATCTTTACTTTAGCATGAGGCTTCTATCCTTCAAACTTGTGACAGTCACTACGTTTGCATCCCCATGGGTGCAATGCTGGTGGTACAAATATGATGTGCCAATTCCTTTCCATCTACCGAGACGCCGGAGCGAGAGACGAATGGTCTGGTAGAGTCGACTCTTCTTGTTTCCATCTTGTTAATATGCCTCTGAGAAGCCCGCTGTAGTCAGGAGACTCACTGGAGGCTGATCTCCAGAGAGCTGAACAAGATAAACACTGCTATAGGAGGCAGTGGAGACCTTCAGAGTTACATAAATAAGCCTGTACAGAGTAGAGGACGAGTTGCTCTCCTCCTCTCTTTTTGCAGAGATGGAACTAGTTAGCTGCTTTTGAGCTGCAAGCCAACAAGGAGTCTAATATGAGCCAATTCAGTTCTTAAACACATGCCAAATTAAGGATCCGTCAGAAAAGAGCAACACTCTGAACAGTTCTCTCTGTCTACCATTAAAAAAAAGAATTTTCACTGCTGTTTGAGTTCTGGTCCAGTCAGTCTGGTCAATTAATGCTGGATAGACAGAACAATTGGCAAAATATTGGAACTGTACAGTTTCTGCAAACCACGCGTACACTGAAATCATAGACTGTGTATAAAAAGTGGATGGAGCGATCATGATGACAATGGAGCCCATACAGAAGTAACTTAAACTTGCATTCTCTCCACCAGCCAGCAGGGGGCGATTCTGTTGGCTTCAAGAAGAAGTCTGTTTGTATTGAAGTCTATGAAAAAATGAGCCTTTTCTCTCCTGCTGTGTTACCTCTGTAAACGAGTTTATGGACTGAATGTTTAGTTTAAATAATGTTTTAATACATCAGGATGTCCATTTACTGAATTATGGTCAAATATATGGTGAAATAACACATAAAGCTTTGGGGCGTGGCTACCGTGTGATTGACAGGTCTCTGCTGTCAATTACAGCCTGAAGAGGAGCATTTTTTATTGTAACAGTATTATAACTGTATTTAAACTAATCATTGAGACCATAAACTCATATTTATAGTGTTTACAGATGTAACACAGCAGGAAAGAAAATGCAAACTTCTTTTTGAAACCACCAGTATCGCCCCCTGCTGGCTGTTACTTCTGTATGGGCTTCATTGAACAGACCCTGGTGTGGTTGAAACCCAACTTTTATGAACCACAAATGTTTCTTGTCAAATAAGTCATATGTTTCTGAACCAAAAATATCAGTTCATAACATTTTCAAAACTCAATTCTCAGTGTGTTTAGGTTGAGCCAACAAAACCATAGAGTTAGGTTGAGTGAAAGATCATGTTTGGGTTAAAATAATTACTTTGGTGTCACATGGAATACAAACACAAATCCTGTGTTTGACCCACCACCCTGACCTCTTTCCTGCATGGATTTACATCAAACGTGTTTGTGAAGCCTAATCCAGGAGAAAATATGTTCCCTCGAAACAAATTGACAACGCAGTTTTGTTGTATGGGAACATTTTTTTCCCCATAAGACCAGTCTGCAAATGGCTTTTGTGAAGTTGTGGGCGAGTGCGGCGGCGCAGAGTTTCCTGTGAACCAGCATTTGTGGTTTATCGGACCGAGATAATGAGCGGAAAGTGTCTGAAATCTGGATAGAGGTGCATACAGGATTTGTGCAGCTGGATCAGCAGTCTCACATTAACAAGATTAATTTGGTTCAATATTAATAAAAGTATAAATGATTCAGCTATATAACTGCTGAATGTACAGTATATAATGTGTTGGAAAATTAATTGCATTGGGAGGCAGCTTTCACACCTGAGAGGTGCTCAGGACCAAGGCCTTGTGCAGCCAAATTGGACTGATCACTCTCCAGTCACTCCCTGTGCTGTGGTGCAGCCTGTTCAAGGAGTTTAATGCGCTTAAATCACTGGTCTTTAATATCATCTCTTACATTCTGTTTTATAAACCTGATTCCTGTGGGCACTCCAGACTCTATATCAGTATTAAGGCACTCTTAACTACAGTAATGTTGACTAATTTCCTCATGAGGTTTAAGCATGTCTGTATGAACTCAGGGCAGGACCACAGAAAGTCTCATTAAACTGCACCATTTAATGCAATGCAGAAACAAAAACTATCTGTAACTATCTGTATGTCTGCAACTCAGTCATGTTAGCCTCAATCCCAATCGTGATAATAAATCAGAATTGTGTTATTTACTTATTTTTGCATGCAGGCAAATAAATCTTCCCATTAGTATGAATAATTAGATGTGTAGCGAACAGCACCAGTAACATCATTATTATCTGTTTCCACCTAAACAACAACATTTCACTTCACTCACTTTATTCATGAGCTTTTATTCATGAGCATGTCTGTCCGCTTGCATCGGAGGAAAGCTCTGATTATTCTCTTAAGTCTCGCTCATGAAGTGTGTTCAAACAGACGTGCATTTATTAAATCATTATGATGATTATGAAACATGATGAACGTGTTTTATTGGTCCAAAACGATTCCTATCATAAAGTGATGATTTCATGACTACTTTGGGTGAGTTAACGCTGTGATATGGAAGCATTATTTGTATTAGAAACACAACATTATTGATACAGTCCCTCAGTGATATCCTCCTGCAGACAGCATTTTGTTGCTATAAATGTTGTCAGAGCTGCTCATGACCTCTATAAATAATACTGTTTTTACTGGTTATAATTAGCTTGTAAACTGGCAAATTTTGAAACAATCCTGTCGTATATGTTGTTTCTCTGTAATATAACATGTCACGTTTGCTTTAAACCCAGTATTAACACGAATTATGTACTTTAACAATAATACTAAGAGATTAAAATTTATCTGATCTTCCTCTTTGCCTCACAGTCGACCGTGCTCGCTGATAAATGTGGTGTAGCTCTGCTTTAACTCCACTTTCGATGATGTGGAGCACTGTGATTGAAAGACACAGCATCAAATAAGTTTGTGTTTTTGGGTGGAGTCGCATGGCAGTAATCATAGATGTAGACAACGTAGAAATGTTATGGCTATTGGGGTGTTAAAACAGATAACCCATGTGAAAATATGACCAAAAAGTGCCTGCTTCTTTGAGAGTTCAGCACTTCAATCAAGCTGTTTAGGGTGAATCATATTTTTTCAATATAATTCATAAAATGCCCTCAGAGTTTCTGACTTGTAGTAATCACAGCAGGTTGATTTAAACTGGAAAACGTTAGTTTTATATCAGACTCCGGCCAAAAACCATGTGATGCAAACCCTCTAAATCAGTATCAGTGACAGGAAAACATCTGTCTGATGCAAATAATATCAATATCTATATTTTCTTTTATATACAAATGACAAAGTTTTATATTTATACAAATAACTGTTCTTGTTACTGATCTTATACAGTTGCTATCTGCTGGTTACTGTTAATAAAGCTGGAAGTGGAAACCCAACACACCTGAATACAGAATCTTATATTTATGAGTGCTGTCAAAAAGGCACAAGAGACAATATGGGAACACAAAAGGAAGTCCTTTGGGAAAATTGCACGGTTCCAGTGAGAAGCTTTTAGTTTAATAGCAGAATTATGTGAGCTGAATGTAAAACAGTGCAAACTGAAAACAGAATGTATTATAAGACACTTGTTGCTGCACGAGGAGGGGATAAATAAAGCAGAAAAATGCTCATATTCTTTATATCCTCAGAATGTAAATTCACACCATGAGGGTCCTCAGGGTGAATTTCTGCCTTGACCTTCACACTTGTAAACAGTGACGCCGTCTCCTACCAGAAATAATTAGCTCAAACAGCAAAAATACGTCCCTGCAGGCTGTAAGGAATGGCATAAATTAAATACCAATGTGTGAGGAAGATGATGACTGCGGCTGCACTCGTCAGCATCCAGATGCCACTGAGGTTATAAGTGAGAATACAGTAACAACCAGGACAAACATGCTCAGTGTGCTCAATGCCAAGCTTTAAAAAAAACAGTTAAAGCTAAAGAAGGAATAAAACTTTCCAAATGTACTTTAAAAACACAAAAGTGATGAAATCATGGCAGCTGGTGGGGAAAAGAGATCAGGTTGGCGCCAAATCCAGATCAGAAGCTGCTCTCTCAGCAGGTTAAGCAACAGTCACATCCATAACCAGGACAGCTGTTTATGATTGAAGAGGATTAGGTACGGCACACATATTCATCAGGATTTAGCCTCGTCATATTCTAAAACTAGATTACTCTAAAGCCTCTCACTTTAGCTGCTAAATAATTTCAATTATTATGCAACTTCTTTCCAGTGGAGGTCAGTCGTCTGCGCCAGAGTCCCAGGCATTTGGCAGATCACAGATCAGTCATGATTAACCTCAGATGTCCTTCAGGTTTAGCAGAGAGAATGGAGACCATCTGTTTTCATTTCAAAATGACACAAATGCTCCTCTTACGCACAGTCAATCAAAATACAAGGACTTAGAGGGGGAGCTGCAGAAAAACTGCTGTGACCCTGAGTCTGCTGTGGACTTACTACAAAGTAAAGATCCTCTCATTGTCTGGAGCTGTCGAGTTTTCTGTGAGAGACGTTTCATTAAGGCTGAAAGAGACAAGCAGGGTGAAGAGGTGGAGGTTTGTTGTTGGTCTGTGCAGCTTTCATCATCCAGGAACATCAAGAAACACTGAATAAAGCTGGATGATCTCATCCAAGATGAAGAAGTGTTAATCAAATCAAAATAAAGTATTAAAGGGAAAAAAAACAAAATAGAATAGTTTCTGAATTGAATTAAACATCAATGTTTCAAAAATAAAACTGCAGCAAAATATACAATGAACAAGCTTTAGAAACCTACTAGATAATGGAGTGTTTGAGAGCGTGTGATGTGATAAAAGCACAGAAATGGGTAGATCGTGTCTTGGCACAATGTAATGTGTTTCTCACCTCTGACACAACGCACATGTAACAACGGCAGAATCCTAACTTAGATCAACTTTAACAGGATGACCTGTTAGCAGCTGTTATAAAATAAAAACACTACCAACACCTTCTGCACGCCATCTGTGCCTCATGCTCTCAATATCCACATTACACCACCATCATTAGAGCCGCTTGTTGTCTGGTTTATGTTACTGTTTTCCTCCAGAAAAACAGTTGTGTTTTTACAGTTTCTTCAAATGTGAGTTATTGTAAAAATTAGAATTGCATACACATGTATAACCAAAGTCAGAATTTAGGGAACAGGTTTGCATATAAAACAATTTAAAATATATGTATATAAAATTATAGGCTATGTCCTGGTTGCCTGTTGCAGATGAAGATCAGGTTACAATGATTAATAATATTTTTTTGTTTTGTTGAAATAGATTCCAGTGGTGGTAGGATAAAGTCCAAAGTGTCTCATAAGATAATAACATAGATCTAATCATCACCAAAAACTCAAATTAATTTACTATTATGGTTACCGAAATTAGTATTGCATTAATGCCAATTAATCACGTTAATGCGCTAATTAGCATAAGAGTAACTCTACTTGGACAAACTGCCTGTAATGCGTTCATGAAGCAGAACTCCATTCAAAAAGTCAAGGAAAATAACAACGCAGTCAGAACTAATGATCAAATATGCTGATAAAATTAGATTAACCATCTTTTTTTAATCTGTCCAAGTTTCTCCTGTAATTCGGCAAACAGATAATCCACCAAAGAGCAACAATAAAGTATTAATTTGTAACATGAAAAGGAAAAGGGAAAGACACATTCTTTATGCATATGTATGTGTATGTGTATGTATATGTATATATATATATATATATATATATATATATATATATATATATACAGTATATGTATATATATATATACATATACGTATATATATATATATATATATATATACGTATATATATATATGCAGATTTATCATGTTAAAGCATTAACTTCGACAGCCCTAGTTCTTCCTTATCTAATGATTTCCTTCAATCCATATTTGTTGGTGTTTTGTCTTTTGAAAACTACATTGCCACCTCTTTTTTGGCTCTCCCTTTGTTAGGCTTCATTAATATTGATGTATGTCTCCAAAATTAGCGGCTAACAGCATGATAAATTACATTTGTATGACCACAAAAAAACACGCTGAACTGAATTGTTAAAAATCACATTACAGTTACTAATCAAAAATAATGTTGTTACTCTCACTACTTCATATCCTTCAGTTATCTGTATAACAAGAGGAAAACAAATCAAACATCCCTTTTCCTGATCGACATTCATCATGACTTTGACTTCAGAGCTCGAGCTCATGGACGAGGAGACGGAACAAAGATGGAAGAACTGGTTAAGGCGTCCTTTGAGGGGTGGAAGTATGCACATTTATTAGAAATTAATGCACGAAAGGACAAGAATGTGACGTTAAAGAAGTGGGAAGCAGGATTATAGCCTTGCTGTTGGGACTGATATTCACTACTTAGTCAGTTTTGTATATTAAAGATCAGAAAATAAAGATCTGGTGTCTGTCTTCCTTCATTAGAATAAGGAGCTTTACATTGAAATTATTTGGCAATTGAGTCCTTGTGCATCTCAGGTGTTAAAGAGTAATCCAACAGTAACGTAACTAGAAGTGTAATTAATTGCAGCAGTGAGTCATTTTGTGAAGGGTAAAAAAGTAAGGTGTAATGTATTTTTTTAGAGTAAAAACCCCAACACTGGATATAAATATATATCTGTATTTGGAACAGGTGGCCTTAGAAAATCATGTTCATGTATTATTTGACCTTAAAAACTGTTGAAGAGAGAGAGGATCGTCTGGAGCTCCTGTGCTGGTTTCATCAGGCTGGAAAGGCCAGGTGTTCTGTCTGAATGAACTACATGGACGAGCAGCTCCGTGAGTCCTTGAGCAGCACAGGAGCAAACTACTGCCCATACAAAGAGTCTTTGTGTCTCCCTCCTGCTTCCCTGTCTCTCCCTGTGAATCTAAAAGTCCCTGGAGGTCATCCAGGGCTTTAAGCTGCACTTCGTCCTCCTCTGCACACGATGCATGTAAATATGTGAGCAGCCTAAAGGTCACTTATGTTTACATTGACCAAAGAGAAATGTTGTTAGTGAATGTTGAGTTGCTTGGCTGAGAAGCTGAAGAGCTGTGAGAGTGTATCATATCAGTTTTACACTGCAGAGGAAATTACACTAATTCAGATCGATTATCTCTGCGAACGAGGAGCGTCAAAGCTGAAATGGAAACTGAAAAACCTAAGAGAGAAACTGCCTTGTTCATTATATGGGATGTGATTAGCAGACTAACAAAGAAGGTGAGAGAAAAGCGACAAATGAATCGTGATGGGCTGATATATCATAATTTTGGTTAGCTGCTGTGTGGTGAGTAACGACATAATTATAAATAGATTTCAGGTTTGGCATTGTTTTTAGATTTATACTGTTAAAGAATTACAGTTTTCTCAATACTTCACGTCATTCTTTCACTTTTATTTCTGTACTCAACATCAGAGAAAATGCCCCAAATATGAAATAAACAGTGTGAGAAGTTTCTTTCTATCATAGGAGATTAGACCTGGGTCATAAATACTCATTAGGTGAAGATAGTGAGAGTTGGGGGAGACTGGCAGATTAATGAGAATAAAGGAGTCTGTGTGTGTGCCAGTGTAATGAGTTGATAATACGCCTAACCCTGCAGAACAAGCCCAACTGATAGAAAGCGCAGAACATAAATGTTATTTACGCTTTGGAGGGGAATGGAGGCTAGAAGTTAATTGCGGATATATTGGGTTTTATATTCGCACAGCGATGCCCCCTGTCCTCAGCGGTGTGCTGTGACAACCGGTTATTCATTTAGCTGTGACACTCCATCACTGAAAAATAATTGGCTCTCCTGCCAGAGATAAAATGAGATTAAAATATTAAAATCATTTAGGAAGATAATCCATGCAAACTTTTTTTCTTGCTATTTTTAGCTGTGCAACCTGCAGCCAAACTTACAGTTACTTGTATTACATAGTTACTTATTTTTAAGTGTCCAGCCCACATGACAAAAATGTGATCTTTTTAGGTTTGCCTGTACTGTGCTACTGTGGAAACATACATCATGCAAACATGCAACTTACAGTAAACAACACAAAACGCACATCCTGACCCTGACCTCTGATCCCTGAAGGTTTATTCTGTGGTATGTGACTCCTTTCTATCTTCAGCAGCATTAACTTCTCTGGTCTGTTGGATCAGACCACCAGGACCAG
This sequence comes from Synanceia verrucosa, assembly GCA_029721515.1. NCBI lineage: Eukaryota > Metazoa > Chordata > Actinopteri > Perciformes > Synanceiidae > Synanceia > Synanceia verrucosa. Next base: position 6,473,094 of record CM056549.1, read on the forward strand.
CCTTCACTCCCCACCTGCATCAGTGATCCTTGTCCGCTCATGACACTGTCTCTGGTTCACCACTGGTCCTTCCTTGGACCACTTTTGATAGATCCTGACCACTGCAGACCAGGAACAGTCCACCAGAACTGCAGGTCTGGAGATGCTCTGACCCACTCCTCTAGTCATCACTGTTTGGTTCTTGTTGTCAAACTCCCTAAAATCATGATGCTGGAACATTTTTCCAACTTTGAGGATAAAATGTTCATTTGTTGTCTTATATATCCCAGGAGCCATGATGAAGACATAATCAGTGTTATTCACTTCACCTGTCAGTGCACATAATGTTATGCCTGATCGGTCTATACACATATATATACATACAGTATATATATATATATATATATATACTGTATATAATTCTCAGCCTCAACTAAGTCACACACGTGTCACTTCCTGTCCTCCTCTGGGACTGAATGAAGGTATCCAGTCCTCAAACACATGATGCCATCGAGGGCAAAGACAGTGACATATAAAATAGACATTATTTAAAAAAAACTGAAAACTGCTGTTTTTTTTCTTACCAATGACTAAAGCAGTGGAAAAAAATACTTCCATCAGTTTAATCATCTACATGACAGCACAAACAACAACAAACACCTGCTCCTGAATGCATCGTGCATCCACTTTCTGTAGGATAAAGTATTGGTTGTTGTAAACAGCTGAACGGCGGTGTGCACGATCCTAAAAATGGGTTCTGATTCTGATTATATAAAAGTGGTTTGAGCTAACAGAAGAAATAAATTCAGCCTCAACTTTTCAGTCTCTCAACTTAATCATGTTGGATAGAGCATAATTCCACGTTTGAAGTATCTTATTCCAACTGCAACGTTTTTAAAAACCCCAAATGGTTTTTCTCTGGTGACAGGCACAATCTGGAGGACCAGGGAGAAAGATAATACTATTTATTTTATACACTATGGAATAGAGAAGAAATCTTCTGTCAACGCATTTTGTTTTCTTAATTTTAGATTTAGAATGCACATTTCAAATCAGATCCAGAGATTTGTGATGTGGTAAAAAAAAGATGCCTAATCTCTTAAATCCTTCTGCAATATGCTTTAAAAGTCAGTGTTTGTACAAGGGTACAGTATACACCCTATGGAGACATCTTATGTAACAATTTAAAAAGGAATTATGAAACAGCTAAATGTAATTAGAGGGCATCTCAAAGTGAAAATAAAGTATCTTATCAGTGGGATGAAGTCAGAAGAATATACAGTAGTTAATATGAAATGAATGTGTGGGTGGAAACCCTTCAGCAAAGCAGCTGAGGACATTATCTATTTCATTAATCCTCACAGACCAGCACACAACACCATGTGCTGTGTGATTAACACTGGGCTGCAAACTTAAAGGGTATCTTTGGAATCCGGACCCTATTTTCCATGTGTTTGTGTCTAAGTGACGAATGGGGATAATAATTTGGGAAAGTGTTCCAGTACTGAGGGAGAGCGCTAAAAACAGCATTAGCATTAACAAACTGTGAGGGCAAGTGAGCATCAGTGTTACGTTCAATAGAAGTGTTTGTTTTTGCCACTGACACATTTAGTCGTAAATGATAGGGGTGTGATACACGATACTGGGTTCACTAGAATGAGACAAGACAATATTTTCACGTTACTTTTAAGAAAACTAAAACGACAAAATATATGACTGGATAGAAAGTCATTTAGCACTCCTTGTTATTAAACAGAGTTCATTTAACTCTACCTCTTAAAGGAACACACCACCCTTGTTCTATACTGAAAAATAATCTTTCCTGATTTTAGACGAGTTGATATATACCTCTCTCGTCTTTGTACGTGCACTCAATTGCTCTGGCGCGTGGCGCTATTTTGTTAGCATTTAGCATAGCCCAGTACTTTCCTTGGGGTCCAAACAGAGGTGAAGTTAGAAGTGACCAAGCACTTCCATGGTTTCCCTATTTAAATAAGGTTACGTGAGCAGTTAAAACATGGTGATTTTATAAGCAGATAAAAAGGAGTGTAATTCCGCCATACATTATAGTTGTCATTTTTATCCACCAAGGAAAGTACTGGGCTATGCTAAATGCTAACAAAATAATGCCGCGCACCAGAGCAATTGAGTGCATGCACAAAGACGAGAGAGGTATCAACTCGTGTAAGATCAGGGAAGAATATAGTTCAGTATGGAAATACCGTGGCGTGTTCCTTTAAATATTTCATATTTTTGTGAAAATCAATGTGGTAGCATCAGCAGCATGAGGTGAGACGTGTTTGAGCTTAATGTGGTGATGCTACAGCAGATATGAGGGGAAAGGTTTTCTTTTTTTTTGTTCTGGTGTTGCACTTTGTAGACGGTCCCTGCTCTTTCTCCACAAAGGCCGATACTCATTGGGAGCAATGTTTTCTGTGGAGCACCAGGGACGCATTGTTTTGGTAAAATTACTTTTGTAGCTCATCATGTGACTCACCAACATGGCAGAAATGCATCATTTGCATTTTTAGATCATACTGGATTTGACGGGATTATCCAGGAAGTTTGAATCAGCCAATATCTTTCTAAGGTCACTAAAGTGCTGCAGTTGCTGCTTTCCTTCTCCTTTGTCTCGTCAGTTTCTGGCAGACTAGATGTAATAAAGGCTCATTACTGCCACCTACAGGTCACTAATAGCAGCTTGGATGGCTTAAAGCCTGATAGGATTCTTTCTGCCCTGTGCTCACGAGACATCTTTTCACTTCAATGAGAAATATGGTCGCGATTTAATAGTAAATGACAGTACAGTTTACTCCAGCTGTAGCTGAGCAGCTGCCGTCTCTCTCAATACTGGACCATTTGCACAAACTGTCGTCCCTATTAATCAGCTGGACAGAAAAGAATACTGTAGAAAATAGGGTCCAGGTGAAAAATGCCAAAGCTACCCTTTAACTAAAGCTGACTTCCTTTACAAGCTTAGCGTATAGTGTGTCATTAATATTCATTCATACACTGCAAATGTCATTAAACTTTTCTCGAGGAACAAAGTGCTTTTTTTTCAGGTTTGCAGCATTCAAAGGGAGTTGAAAATGACTTTGAAACACACCCTCCTCCTCCTCTAAGCCTTTGGGGTTGATCACAAAGCTCCACCAGAGTTTTCTGGAAGCACTCTAAGTAGATGATAGGGAGCGATCCTGCTAGCTACTGACTGGGAATCGGCAAGGGGGGAGGATATTCACGCAGCCTTATCTTATCGTGCCTCCCACTCACATCATTACTGGGCTCTATTGCTGATGATACTCATTGCCCAGTAGCGCAATGCCACACTGATCAACCACTCGCATGCCCTCGCTGGATGCATATGCTATACAGTAAGTGCCCTGGCATGCCACAAATCAAAAGAAAGCTATGACTTGTTATCTTGTCGCAGCTTTTCCCCGGCCTTTGCTAAGGAGCCATATCTCATAGCTTTGAAGTCAAAGCCACTGGCAATGTCTCAAGCGCTGCTGCCATCAAGTGAGCGCCTCTTCATTAAATCCTCGAGCTGCTTCTAATTACGGACTATATCAGGAGGCCCTCGGCACTGGGCACCGGGGCAAAGAACAATGTGCATGACACAAACGCCAAAAATCACAAGGGAGGCTGGGGGACACCAAGCCTCAGCAGACAAGATAAACCGTCCACATCTCATTGCAACTCTATTTCAGGGCAGAGCTTAAAAACTGCCGAGTCACAGCAGTCATTAGCGCAGTTCGAAGCGACAGGGAATAATAACAGACGACTGAATTTTTCAGGTGAGCTGAAATGCATACTTTAATTGATGCAGCACAGGTTTCTTTCTGCCGGCTGATGTTTCCTGCGTTGATGTTGAAGCTAGCAGCAGATCTGCAGCAACGGATTGTAGGGTGGATTTCATCTTCTTCTTTCATCCTGAAACTCTCAGTTCCCTTGTCACCTACACTCCTAGCTGCTCTATTTATAACTTGTAACCATAACAACTGGTCTTTTCTGGTCTTTTCCTGTCACTAGGTGTCTTTGTGCTTCAGATGAAAAGAATATCATAGCGCGCCAAAACTTTTATCTGACGTTACTTTCACACCGTGTTAATGCTGATAGCTGCAGAGCTTATTGACATGATCATGTTATAGAGAGCACATCCTAGTGAAATCATTGGCTTTTTGAATCCCAGGAACAGATCTGGAGCACTTTGTTCCTGTGAGATGAATAAATTGGCAGCGCTGAAGGGTGACTGGCAGAGATGAATGAGGCTTTGAAGGAGAGCACAAGCATTGTTTTCTGAAAAGTTTCGTCTACTTTGCGTCACCGGCAGACAGTTCTCAAGCTCAGATCTGATGCGTCTCCTTTCATCGCAAAGTCTGATGAATGTTTGGGAGTTTGATTAACAAAACAGGCACCTTGTGGAATGTTTTTTTTTTTTATCACTTTTAAATTAAGCAACTCAGTCATCTGTGCATAGACACACACGCAACACAACTACCCCCATTTACGCATTACACCGTGAAGCAGGTTATGTTGAACGGTCTGAAATCACTCGGTGCTCCAGTGCATGCAGCTGGGGAGTAGTCATGCTAAAACACAACACGCTGGCAGTTCAACCTCTCAGGAGTCCAGGGAAACAGGCGTTTAGCTGACGAGGGGTGATGCCAGTGTTTGACATCTCGTTGTTCCCACCATCCAAGATCTTTTAGCGAGAACTAATTGCTCCCAGAGGGACCAATCCCATGGTCACACCTAAATAAACCTCACCCAAGTGCATTGTGGGGTAAGGGGTGAGCCTCCTCTGTCTTAATGTTGCAATATTGCAGATCAACCCAACAACACAGGCTTTGGGCGGCGGTGAAGTGGCGAAGCTTTAACCAAGAGTGGAAACCAAAACTGTTTATTTGCAACAGCACTGATGGAAAATAAATTAACAATGTAATTTGTCTTGTGGTGCAACAGCTTGGGAGATTAAATATTATTTTTGAAATGGTATTATTTCTGAATGTGCTCTGACCTTGTTTGTAATGAAATTTGGAGCGTCTTAAAAGATTATGAAGAGATGAGTCACAGTTCTCAAATTAGAAAACAGAGTGGTCTGCAGAGGGGCCAGAGTGTGCTAAATGTTGTGCTAAAAATAATGATTCAATCCGTTTCAATGCCAGGACAAGGTCGAACAGTTAAAATCCCAATCTGTCATTTCAAACATATTAATTAGGGCATTGGAAACATTTGGATATTTGGTGTTTTCCTACAAATGTCCGGCATCAGTTCATGCATTACATGCAGTCTCTTTAAAATAAACTTCACAGGAAACAACTCGGTTATTTTGTAAAAAAAAAAAAAAAATCATGGTTTTGGTTAAACTAATACAGAAAAATACCGACACATTCCTTCAGGATTAATAAAGTTTTATCTTATATTATTTCAGAAGTTGTGTTACATCCTAAGAACGTCAGTAAGTATGTATGTGACTAAATCAATATCCCATCCATTACAGAATTTTAAAGCTTTAATGTTTGTTTTTAAAGCTCTTAATGGCCTCACCCCGTCTAATTTATCTGAGCTTTTAACTGTTTGTGAACCTGGTAGAGCTTTGAGGTCATCAAACCAACTTTTGTTGGAAGTGCAAAGGTCAAAGTGCAAACACTGGGGTGACCGAACCTTTTCTGTTGCTGCCCTTAGGGCTCTGGAATAAGCTCCCCACCGAAATGTGTCTTATTTATATTATTTCCATTTGACTTTTTCAATTTTATTTTAGTCCATTTTATTGCCTTTATTGTTCTTATTGTTTTTATTTACTATCTATTGTAAAGAACATTTACATTTACAATACTGACTCACTCATGTTCTGAAAAAGATGTGCATCACTTTGTTGCTACTTGCTACTTTCATTAGAACAGAGTCGGCAACACAAATCTAGTGTAATCCTGCCAATATATCAAGATCGTCCACCACGCCTTAAACTGACAACACCATGGTCATACGTGACAAATGTCACCACTTTCTGGCTTTATTTGTGCAGTTTGAACTGAAAAAAAAAGATTTTTATTTCAATGAGTTGAATTTCCATCCAACAGTCAGTTTCAGAAAGTGCTACAAAACAACATGTAGCCCTCTCATGGGTGTATAGGTGATTCGTTATAGAGCAGCAAAGTCTGCAGAGGGAGAAGTTCAGAGTGGGTGGATCTATCAAATGGATTAACATGGGAGAGGGAGCGCAGGGAGAATAGTGCAGACATCTGATGATAAACATGCAGCCTGCCATCAGTGCAGGAAATAATAGCTCTAATAGCTCCACAGATGCACAAGTGCTCACACACAGACAATCACATCATCACCTCTGCTAAAAAAAAAAAAGGTGATGATGTGACTATTCCCCTGCTGTTTTTAAGAAAAAAAGAGAAAAGAATGGAAAACATGGAGGGAGACATCTCCATTCTTCTCGATCGCCATTGAGGATTTGCATAAAATCTGCAGGGAGAGTGCAGCGATAAGTCCATTGTTGACAACTGTAGTGTAAAAAAAGGGACAGGTGATCTTAAATGTTCTTAGCAGGATTAATGAGATTAAAAAAAAGAACAAATTTTGCATTGAATTACGCTTTTTGAGCACCTAGACTGAAGAATATGCTTTGTGTGCTTGCTGCAGGTATATAATCCTCACTTTAAATTGCATCAGCTTAAAATGGAGCAGCTTCCAAAAATCTCCCTCTTCCTTTTCATTTCATTGCAATGCTCTCAGAATCTCGACAGCAATAAGCACAGGAGGATACACAAACAGGATTACTGGTGTGGGCATGCTGAAAATCAATTAATTTCAGTTGCAAAAGCCAGTAAACGTGATTTACTTTCCCTGAGAGCCATGCAAAGGCTACTGTACATAAGCCTCCAAAAACATTTAGCCACTGGTAAAGCCAATATTTCCCTCTGCGTTACATGTGGAAAGTGAATCAACTTCTGCTAGCTGCACACGTAAGCCACAAAAACCTCCCAAAAACCATCTATGAATCCACATCATAAGCATTGGGTATAATTTGAACTCTATATTTGCCATTGCACACATATTCTTTACTATTCTGTCCATAACTTGGTGGATGTCAGCTGTTTACACTGTGTGGGAAAAGCTCATATCCTTTCTATGAGAAACCCTAATAAGACACCAGGGATATGACAATATTAGCATGGTTACTGAGGCATGTAGCACCTTATTCCAGGGGTTTGCTAACAGGGAAAGTACAGTACAGTTTCCATAGTAATCAAACCAACAGTGCTCATTCATACGTAGATTTACAAAGCAACACAAAATGGAAATAGCGTTGTTTGGTATGTTATTTACCAGGAGTCATTATGGATAACCCACTGCTGTGTTCACAGTGTCACAGCCCGATTTGTTAAGATGCACAATTAGTTAGATCACACCACTTACTGTAGTACAGTATAAGGATAAAAGGATGATGATGGTTCTACATTACATTTATTTAGCTGAGTTCATAATAAACCATGTGGGCACAACGAATCTACTGCACCGATCCACCTCATATGACGTCCATCATCATCAGTCCTGTCATCATAAACCATAAAGGTGATCTGCAGTGTTAGTGAATTATAGGTGACCCTAATTCATTCAGACGAATGACTGCTTCTGTAACTACAGTAAGGAAATAGTTTAAATCTGCTAAATGCAGGATTGGGAGCATCTATTGCCTCTCAACACGGTGAGATACATGCATGCTAACAGCGCTAACAGTGCAAATGATGGTGAAAGTGCTGACAAGAGGTAACAGTGTTTTTGCAGTTCAGAGTAATGACTGGGCTCATCAGTGGAGTACCTTTAAATCCAAGGAAGCAAACTTCAAACTATTTTATTTTCAAGGTAATTTGGTTTCCACAGCTCCTAGTTTTCCATACTTTATGAAGCCCAAGACAAAATGTCCTGCATATATGCTGCATCCAAACTATAATTCTACATGATTATTTTTACCTCCGCCAGGGAAGTGATGTTTTCACTGCGGTTTGTTTATTTGTTGGTTTGTTGGTTTGCAAAATAACTGAAAAATTATGGATGGATTTTGACAAAATTTTCAGGGTTGGTCAGAAAGGGCCTAACTTAAAACTGATTAATTTTTATTGGTGATCAGATCCGATTCAAGTTAGGCCACTTCCGGCCAACCCTGAAAAATTCATAAAACGTCCATATCTTTTTCAGTTACTTTGCAAAACGACAAACCAACAAACAAACAAACCCCATAACCTCCTTGGCGGCAGGGGTAACTTTAAATAAAAAGTCGCTGCCTCTCCCTGAGTGCTTTTCTAGTTTATTTGTTGGTTTGTTTATTCATTTGCAAAATAACTCAAAAAGTTAATGACGGGTTTTGACGAAATTTTCAGGATTGGTCAGAAGTGGCTTAAAATTGATTAATTTTAGTAGTGATCGGATCCAATTCAAGGTCATCAAGGTCAAATGAACATTCATGCCATAGTAATGTATGGGAGATTTCACATATTTTTGAACGCTCCAGGATGCACAATTTTCAGCCAATCGTCACCTAATTTGGTTTATAAACTAATATAGGAATCCAGAAGTCACCAATTCAGTTTGGTCAAGATCAATACGCTCTCTCAGAATGCTGCCTTGGTGGAGGTCTGTGCTCTCTGAGTGCTTTTCTGGTTTAATCATATTTTCAACAGTAAAACAAAGTTTGGTGGTCTATAATTTAAGGACTACATGCACAAAAAATACATACTAAATAAACCACAGCAATGACAAAGCATGTGGTTGGACTTTTGATGGTGCTTTAATATGCAATATTATACAAAAGCTGTTACGGTGTCTAGTGTTTGTCTATGTAGGTTCTCAGTCATCCAGGTCGAGGTAAATAAAAAAGTGTCAAAAAAAAGAGTCAGCTGGACTTTCTGGATTTGCACTAATCTACTGTGGATTTTCTGGTTCAGTATTGGGATACTATTAGTCACTTTACCTTGCGGGGGACTAAACTAGTCTGAATATTCAAACTGGAACACTTCACCTTGAAAATGTTGCCTCATGATAGTTGAGAGTTTTATTTATCAGACTAGCACTACAGCTTGGTGGTGGTGGCTCACGCCCCAGGAGGGCCAAAAAGTGAATATGAAACATTGCAACACAACTATTTGGTGTGAACAGTCATGTGATGTATTCTAATGATGATCAGGTCAGGTGTTATGTCTTTCCAAAAACAGACTAAATTACTTTTCCCTCTTTGTTATTTGGCGGTGACAGCATATTAATATCACTTTATTTCCTAATATAGTCATCCCCGTGTGTATATTTAACTATGGTTGTTCCAAGTTTCAGTCATTAGAGGGCACTCCTGGTCTCACATTGTGTTTCCCTCTGGATGCATTATACAGGATAGCAGTGATAATAACACTGAACCATTGTATGAGGTTTTCATTGTACTGTTATCTTTGAATGAATAAATATATCCTAGAATTTAATTTCAGGCTGAATTAAGTAATATTCAGTGAGAGAGTGACAGATATATGCGTACAAATGGTAACAATGATGCAGAGTATTAATGACAGGTATTGTCTTCGCTGGGGGAAGGTTTATGCTTTCAAGAGCCTGAATTAATTTCCAAGACAATGTAGAGAAAGATTCAGTGAGCCAGGATCTCCATCCCAGAAGTGAGGCAGTGAGCGCTTACTTCATCGACACGATGCCAGACATGCTTTTATCAGACTTACAAGAAAAGAAAGAGAATTTGGAGTGAACTGTGGAATACAGTGAGCCAAAATCATGAATAAACAGCATATCACTGTAGAGTTTACTGCTTCTTGGTTGAATCATGAATCAAATTTAGCTAATACCACAGACTAACCTAGAGGGAATTGATATTTTACTTAAATTCACTTTAAATTAGGGCTGTCAAAATGAATGCGTTAACTTGCCCGACGCTAACTCTACTTGGACAAACTGCCTGTAATGCGATGTCAGAGACGTGCTGGCAGGTCATGAAGCAGAACTCCATTCAAAAAATCAAGGAAAATAACAACGCAGTCATAACTAACTATCAAACACGTTGATAAAATTAACCATCTTTTCTGTATCTTTCCAAGCTTCTCTTGTAATTCGGCAAACAAATATTCCCCCAAAGAGCATCATTAAAGTATTAATTTGTAACCTGAAATTGATGAAAAGGAAAAGTGAAAGAGACATTCTTTTATTATTTGATATGTTAATGCTACAATGCTTATTGTAATAAAATCTGTATTTCTTTATACAGTAAAAAAAAAAAGTTTCAACAACTGCGACAACTAGGATTTGTTTATTTTGACAGGGTCAGAACACCTTGAGGCTTCTTTCAGGTACCAGAATAGGCTGTACACATCAGCGCTGGTGCTCAGTGACTTACTGTAACAACAGAGTTCCTGTCTCCTCTGTGCAGAACAGCTTGTACCAAGTTGTGGACAAACGTTTTATGGTGAACGTGAATAACAACTAGAGTGCTAACAACAACAGGTGACAGTGGGGGAAACAGGGTTGGTTTATATACTGGGTGGCTCCTGAGCAAACAGGAAGCAAGTGTGCATATGGGCGGGTTGGTCATGTGACTGTACATGGAGGGAAAAAGTGAGGGAGAGCAGCTACACAGCACGGTAACCTAGCAACAAATCGGCTGCATCGTGGTGTGAGCACACCTTAAAATTTCAATGGCGATATTACCTTTTGTTATTGTACACAAAGCTGCACATTAGCTGTCCTGTTTCAAGGGCATTACACACCGCATAATGTACCAACTATACAAATGGTGATAGAATAACTATACTGCATTTTAAAACAAATATCATTCATAAAACACAAGGAAAACAAACTAATGGATTTTCACAAGAACATTTAAAGTATTAGCGAGTTTTAACTAAGTCCAGAAAGGTATTATTTAGATAATAATTAACACTTCAAACACCATCAAATGTGTATTATCACTGCAGTCTGAAACCAGTAGTGTTAATGCAGTCATCACACCCAATGTCAGCACCTCACAAGAAAAAATAGTTACCGGTTTCAACAAATACTGATGGGAATAAGTATGGAGTAATGACAAGCAACGTAGTCTCATAAAATATTTGTATAATATCATACGAAAAGTAAGGCACAAATTTTGTGCATATCTTAGGGATGACGGGCAACATGACCAATCAGCGCAGACGCGAGCCCCAAAGAGAACCCGGAAGCGGCAGCCTTAAAAATGCCGGACATTCCTTTCACTGTCAGCTGGAACCGTAACATTAGGGTTACGCATTGAAATAAGCCCGACAACACTTCCAGTGATGGTTAGGTTTAGGGATAGAATTACAGGGTTCGTCTTATGGAAATAAAATGTATATTTCCCGCTAGAAATGTGATCAAAACAATCAACTCATAACTACTCCACTGAAAACGCAATGAATGTCCGCTGAGAATGTAAGGAATGTCCGACATGTTTTCACAGACGGAGCAGCCTGCATTAAACGTCACATGATGTCCGAATTACGTGGGTTATGTGCGAATTTTAGTGCAATATTTTTCGTACTGAGTTGTACGAATATTTCATGAGACCAGGTTGTGACGAGATATAATAATGACACAGCAGAAGTAAAAGCCTCCAAGATTACTGCAACACAACCAACTTGGACTCAAGTGTAGTCCATGAGATGAGATGGAACAAATTCATGTTGTGATGCCAAAAAGATTCCTTGGACAAGAGACCGAGGCTTCAGTCCATCCACATGCCCAGCTGGTAATCCTTACATGAGCACAGCAATACAGAGACACAGGGAAGGGTTGCACGCTTTTTGAAATTGAGAGGCTCAAGGCATGATGGTTATCAGACTCCAATCCAACACAACAAGTAGTTTGATGGAGGGTTAAAAGGAAAGAGCTGACATGCAGCGACTCAGTGTTCTCAATCCATCGTGGAAAGAAATCACCAGCTGTGTGATGCTTTACTAATAGTCAAAACACAAAACCTTCTTCCTCTGTTCCACTGAACCACGAGCTCATGTTGTTTAACATTAGATTCAATGTAAGATGCATTATTGGTCTCCATGTAATGACAGTGGCAGTGCTAAAATTTCACTAGTCCAATAATTATGTGTGCAGGTATTACACATACAATAAGCAATTTATTTTGAGCAGCTTGGGGGTCTCTCATTTAAAACAATAACAAAAGAGGAGTGTGGTGATGTTGTGAAGCAGTATGGGATCACCACCATCAGCTTCTCCCGGTTAGCATTCCTTCAGTATTAATTGTTTTTATCAGAAGCTGAATTATCCACAGAGGTCTCCTCCTCTCAAAAGAAACAGAAATGGTGTTAAAAATTGGTAAAAACACAGAAACAAAATCAGTGTTTCTCCAATGCTGTATGCTGGCTCAGATCTGACGCCACTGACAGATGACCTAATGTAACAAACCATTACCATTAATAAAAGTATTATTTGCCATAATATAAGTACACTACTAACAATATATTATAGATATTAATTTCCAGATATTTTAATGCAGAAATGTTACATATCAAACCAATAATAGTTCATAGTATCATCATGACTTCCAACAAACAGGCAGTTGGTAGTACATGATAATTAATAGCTGGTCTCCAGGGTAACCATCCCTCCAGAGTCCTGAAGACCAGAAAAGACTGTTTTCAAAAATATGTCCATTTTTTAATGGAAAACTGTGCACAATGGCTGCTGTTCCATTTTAGAGTATACGTCCTTTCATAAAAAAGTGGGGTGAAGTTTGCTTGGTGCCACACTGAACTGCACTTTTGCTCCAGTCCTGAGAGTTTCTGTTAAAATCAATGTTTGAGTCTCTTTCAGTCAGAAAGCAATGGAAAAAAACTGGCTGATCCAAATCATATGCCAGTTACAAAACGTCACTTATTAATCTAAGTGAAAAAGCTGTGCTTGCTGTGCTGATGCAGAAAAAAAGGCTGGTCAATGTTGATCCAGTGGTGATCCCATCTAGTATCAGTTGGCATGAGTGTCAAAACTTAAGGCAAGGGCATCAACCCCCATCAGGCAACCGCCATGTTTTCAAAGTCATTCTTCAAGCAGAACTCGAATGAATAATTACTTTCAGAGTAATTACATTTTCCACCATTGTTGACTGTGGAGACCCTCTGACTGTGATCACTCAATGCAACAAAACTCATTAATGAAATCACCAAACGCTCTCTAATCTTGACAGATTGAATCCCCATGGTTAATAAATATCCTACCCCTGTCCTTTCCCCATTGTCACAACAGAATCAAACAACATCTTGTACAGCTCAGTAGGTGCGCTTCCAGATTTATTGGTTTAATTACCACTGAGCCCGTCAGGACTTATAATGCATGTGATCGTGGCTGTTTTTTTAAGACACAGTGTATTTTTCACTCCAAACAATGCTTTGTACTCTAAGCTACTAGGGGTGTAATGATTCATCTACTACATATTCCTATGATCCAACTCCACATCTGTGCTCAGCAAGTTGGACTTCTGGACAACATACAGTCATGGAAAAAATTATTAGACCACCCTTGTTTTCTTCAATTTCTTGTTCATTTTAATGCCTGGCTCAACTAAAGGTACATTTGTTTGGACAATTATAATGATAACAACAAAAATAGCTCATGAGAGTTTAATTTAAGAACTAAGGATTATTCATTTTCCATGGTTTTCTTGATAATAACCAAAATTACTTAAATTCTTACATCAATAGCTATGGCATTGTACTGCCAAAAACACTACTTTTAAGCATTCCATGTTTTCTTTTCTGTTTGCTTTAAACACATGATACACACAAGAGTTAATACTTGATTGCATAACCATTGTTTTTGATGACTGCAGCCATGCGTCTTGGCATGCTCTCCACCAGCTTCTGACATTGTTCTGCTGTCACAGCAGCCCATTCCTGTTGGACAAATTCAAACAAATTTTCTTTGTTTTTGGGCTTGTGGTTCTCCATTTTGAGTTTGATGATTTTCCACAGGTTTTCAATTGGATTAAGATCTGGTGATTGAGCAGGCCAAGGCATGGTGCGAATGTTGTGGTTCTCCATCCAGGCTTTAACTGACCTTGCCGTGTGGCAAGGGGCATTGTCTTGTTGGAAAATCCAGTCATTCGAGGCAGGAAAGAGTTTTCCAGCTGATGGAAGAAGACTGTTTTCAAGGGTAGTCCTGTACTTGACCTGGTTCATTCGGCCTTCACACAATTGCATTTGCCCTGTTCCACTCAGACTGAAACAACCCCAGATCATGACTGACCCACCCCATGTTTTACTGTAGGGGCAAGACAGTCTGGGTTGTAAGCTTCTCCAGGCTTCCTCCTAACCAGTAAGTTGGCTGGAGTGGGCATCAATTCAAAATTGGATTCATCACTGAAGAGAACCTTAGCTCAATCATCAACAGTCCAGTCCTTGTGGTCTCGAGCAAAGAGTAACCGGGCCTTCCTCTGCCTTTCATTGATGAAGGGCTTCTTGCGTGCTCTGTGTGACTTCAAACCAGCTTCAACAAGTCGGTTTCGAACTGTCCTTGCCGAGCAAGTCACATTTCTCGACAGTGCCCACTCATTTTAAGGTCCCTGGAGGTCTGGCGATTCCTGACACAGGAGCGGATGAGTGCACGGTCATCTCGTGGGGTAGAAAGGCGTTTCCTGCCACGGCCAGGTAGCAATTTGGTAGTGCCATGTTCAGCTTGTTTTTTTTGTTGGAATGAACGGCTGTCTTGGAGATCTTCAGTTTTTTTGCTACCTGTCTCTCACTCATGCCAATTTCCAGCAGTGCCAAGATGGCTGCCTTTGTTGCTTCACATAATTCTTTTGTTTTAGGCATTATGTGAGAGCTGACAACTTCTGAGTTGTGCTACGGCTTGAATGTAAGCAGGAAACCACTCTAGGCCTTTGCATGTGCAGTGCTGCTTGTGACATGAAATGGCCTCTTATATACCCTGGGAATCAATTAAGCTTAAGAATGTCAAATAGGACATAAAGTATTATGTGACCAGCTGCATTTTTTGTTGTGTTCATTGTATTATACGTTTAGTGGTACCAGATATTAGAATGAACAAGAAATTGAAGAAAACAAGGGTGGTCTAATAATTTTTTCCATGACTGTATATTGACCAAACATTGTTTCAAAATGTAATCAATCAATTGTCTCGATACCGGCATTGGATTTAAACATGGCAAACTTATATGATTATGTTTTTTAACCTTTTAAGGATAAAGAGGCAGTGGTGTCGTCTATGTGATATGCAGGTATACACCGTATACCCACTAGGAAATGTCCCAAATTATTGTATAATCACTACAAATGCACAAGGATACGTATCAACATGGATTCTAGGGGTGCATGATTGACAGGAGCCCAGAGAGACCCCTAATACAATTATAAGCAATACAGTCACAGTGTTTTATTTCCAGTGTATTGGTAACACTAAGTTTATTTGTTTTGGAAACATATCTCAGCGCTCTCCCCCGCATATATGTAAAATGGTTCAATCCAGCTGTTCCATCGGACAGCCTGCACAATGCTAACAGACAGCGCTACTTAGCTAGCGGAGGAGACGACAGGAAGTCTCAAAAGTCAGGCAGTAAAAACAGAAAAGAGAAAAAAGTTCAGACAGGAGAAAGAAGTGAAGTGTCGACAATTTGTCGCCCAGTTCTTTCATATTTAAGGTGGGTCTGTTAGTGGTTCATGTGATGGAAAGTTCTGGAACATTAGCCTGTTAGCTAATCCTAGCCTTGTCCATAGTTTATAAGCTAGCTCACTTTCCTCCCCATATTAGCTCATATTTCTCAAGAAAACTATGGATTTCTGCATTCAGTGCTTCTTCTACAAGGTAATTGCCATGTTGTTCTTTTCACAAATATGGGAATGATCGTCAAAAAAAGCATTAAAATCCATAGTTTTATGTTAAACAGTATCAAAATTTTCCACGGAGGGGGGACCACTACCATTTCTTTTCATGGGTCTAAAGTCCTTCGTACTTTATGCAGCCACACATGGGGTCAGAGTATCCCCACTAGAATAAACCACACTAGACCACTGTAAAGACGTGAAATGTTACTTGACTGAATCGCAGCAGCAGACGACAAAACATGGCGGATGGCAGAGGAGAAGCCAGTGAGTGAGACTTTTTTTCACGATTGCAGCCAGTGTGAAAAGATTTTGCAAAGATATACTTGTTTTAAATAAGTTGCTCGCTGTTTGTAGGATATGTAAAATACAACAACAACACAACAAATCTCTCCAACCACTTATTAAGGCACCATGGGATTACACACAACACTGACCGTCCAGGTTCAACCACTTCTCATTTGTATTTGAATGTATTTGCCATGTATTGCTGTTTACTTGTTTGTTTGCATACGTAATTATTTTATACCTGATTCAGATTCCTTTACAAGAAACAGCAGGAATCTAGGACACCTCACCTGCGCTGATACCAGCATCCAGGTATTTATTTCAGTCACGCTGGTTGAATTTTTGGCTAACAAGTCACAGAATCGTTTTGGATCGTATGGTATTGTCCTTGAATCGAATCGACAACCACAAATCATGATACGAATCGAATTGTTGTTAAAACGAATCGTTACAGCCCTAGAAGCTAAACTATTAATGCAGAAATATGATTTATCAGCCTGACTCAAGAAACTAGGCTGCCTGCAGTAAAAAAGAGCCTCCCATCCCCACCAGCTGAGAGCCTGTGGTGTCCCTCTATTTGCTGCATCTGTGCAGCATGAGAGGGCTGCCTGGTGTTTACTTTGATCACATTATGCTGGGTAATGAGGTTTAAAAATATCAAAAAAGTTGCTTCTCACTGCTATTAAAGGAGGTGGTCATGCTGGCAAACCCATGTGCAGCTTTAGCAAATGTTTCTTTTCAATGAAGCGGTCAGTCATTCTTTTTGCTATTTGCTGAGATGAAAGCAGGTCAGAAACCAGGTGTGTCGTATGAAAGCGCCTGTGTGTCAGGACGCTCTGAGCGCATTGGGTCACTGGCTCTGTCCTCGTGTCATACATTATCATTCACACTGGGCACATGGCTGCCTCGCATGACCTTTCCACAGAGCCCTGCAGTCCCTCCTTGTCCACAGCACTTCTCCTTCACCTATACCTGCTCTGCCACATCCTGTCTGGCATTTAATTAGCACACAGTCTTCTAACCTCTTACATGCATGGCACAATATCTCAATGCGGAGAGATTAAGAAATCCCTGCTGGCGATATACCTTTCCTTTTATAATCATCAGCCCTGGGGTCAAATGCTGCAGCTTGGGAGCATGAGCACAATAAGAGAAACAGATAGGATCGCAGACACAATCCTGTTTCTTCATGCTCCAGTACACAAACAGGACAAGCTGAGCACATGCTAGAGTGTCTGCCATTGTTATCAGAGGAAATCAGTCTGATGATGAGATGAGATGTACAGCGTTGTGCCATATCTGTGGTTAGCGCTTGTAGTTTTAAACCAGGGCGAGGCTCCAGATACAACACTCAGCTAAAACAATTACCCAAGCTTCTCTATAGCATTTTGTTTGGATTCATCCTTTCGATGGAGACAAAATCCAGCACTAAATCTTATCTTGGCAAAGAAAATTCAGGGTAGCTGTGAGAGAGGCACGGTCTTATCTGTGTCAGGATAAATATACAACAGAACAAATGCTGACATAAGGAACATTATGTTCTCTCGATGGAGAAAGGGCAGAGCATGTTGTAAGGCTACAATAGCAAAAGCAGTTACCTTTCCCTTTTTAATATATTTTTTATTGTTTCTGATCACCTCTACAACCTACAATTTATGGTAACTTCTATCCCCTGGACCTTATTTCCCCATATTTCTTTTATGATTAATAGGAACAATAATTTCTCAAACTGGTCCAGTACTGAGGGAGAATGCTGTTGCTCACAGGCTGCAATATGGAGCTACTGTATCACAGAAATCTGGCGACGCCATTTCCATTCATTAAAAAAGTTGTTTTCACCATGACAGGCTCTGATTGTTATTATAAGACATGATGGAAAGCTCAAGGAGAAGTCTTGTTCTGTAATCTCGCAAGGTGAGGGCAGAGTTCATTGTGCTCAGTTCAGCTCAATGTCATGGCTGAATATTCAATGATTTTACAATGTGGATGAGGGATTTAGAGACAATAACAAAGAGATCAGATCAAGACAAAACATTAAAACCTGTTAATATCTCTGTAGGGTTCCGTCCATAATGTTGTCAGACATTTTTTATAACAAGCTTAGCAAAAACAAACACTTTTAATGGACATAATGCTTCAAAATAATGCTTCAAAATACCCTTTAACCACAGTTTATCATTTGTTATTCCATCCTGCTGAGTCAAAATTATTGATTTAACACACACTGTTTCATATGACAAATGTAATGGCTAAATGCATAAACACATTTTTTTACTTTGCCAGCAATAACTAAAAAAATAAAAAAGCACATAATGACTTTAACAGCAGGGCTAAAGGAGAAAGGAGACAATCCTGAAGCCCTGACAATAGATGTAAGAAATGCATAATGTGACGTGAAGAACAAAGGCAAGGATGGAAATGTAGACAGGCCTGTCACTGTTGGAAAAAAAGACAAGTCAGCCTGAATCTAGCAAATGAACTTGAGAACAAACCCTTTTAATACATGAACACTTTGTGGCTCTGGAAGCTGTATTTGTGAAATGCACTTGTGCCTCAACTCTGAGCCGATGGCGACAGGTTCACAGATGACTGGCAGCTGGAAAAGAATGAACTTTCAGAAAATGTACTTTGCAGGGATTTAAAAAAAGAAAAGTTTTTATCAGTTGGTCTTTACCCAGCACGGTTTTGATAAAATGAAACAAAATGTTTTTTTTCCAGCCACCTCCACCTGTTTCAAATAACCATGTGTCTTTTAATCTGCCATCTCGTGAAGGTGACTGTAAGTCAGCGGGTCTGAGTTATATTTGACGGTTGAAAATAAGAGATAGAAAGTTGCCACAAATTACAGGGTTCTGACACTGTGTCCATCAACGGCCACATCTTCTGCCCAATTGTCCTTTAGGAAGTTGAAAGTTGCTCTGAGTAGAAGCACAGGATAAATGTTCAAAATGAAACTTGGTCAAGGTCAACATGTCTGACAGTAATACTGCTGTAGAACAAAGGACAACACATAGGAAGGGCATCTAATTACATTTAATCAATTTACTCTACTGACTGATCAATATGTTTTCACTGTGTCAACAACTGAGATAGGTGTGCTGGTTCAAAGGATGATGATGATGATGATGATGCATTTCCAATGGAATAATAAAATAAACCGCCACTGTTTAAACAAATACGTCAACATTTTGGGGAAATACGCTAATTTTTTTTTTTCGAGATGACATGAATGATACCATAAAAAAGACTAAAACACCTGAGTTTCTTGGCTGCTTCATCAATGTAATCCACTGGTTGCCAGGCAACCTCACCGTGACAACATAGTTAAAGGCTGGTAGTAAACTTTCCAGTGTACCATTCAGAGGTTACACGGATAAAAAAACTAAACTGTGAGTTGTGGAGACTGAATTGTGTAAGTAGAACATCTACTTTAATACACATACATATTGCTTTATAGCTATAATTTATATTCAAATGAATTCCAGACCAAGGCCTGACCTTGACCATTTAAAACTTTTTCTTTTGCCTGTTTGGATTTGTAGAGCAGAATGCTTCATCATGATGATTGCTAATGCAGTTGTCCTCAAGTGACACGATCTAAGCCAAACACTGCGACGCTCCAACACAGCCTCGTCTCTATAGATGGCTGAATAAAAGGTGACCGGTCTTGGGAGAAACTATATTTTAAAAATTGAGCCAGGGCATGGAAAGAGGACATATTATAGCTCAGGGAGATAGAGAGGAACGTGATCAGGCGCCTAAAAGAGGTTCAGGTGCTAGAAACAGAAATTTAATGACGTCCCAAGAGAAGACAAAAGCCAAAGCAGGCTGACCCTGTCAAGTCAAAGCCCCTGACAGGGCATAGGACATGTAAATGTGCTTGTCCCTCTTCGCTCTTGGACATTTCAGTGAGCCAAAATAATCTGCCTCATTATAGTATTAGTGCAGCCAGCAGAGTTTAGGGGTGTGCGTGATGGTTGTGCACTGTTGTTTGGTGTCAAATGTGTCAAAATACGGGGTCAGAGAGAGTGGATACCTCCTTCAGCATCTAACTGTAATGAAACGGAGCAAAAGCAAAGCAGACGTGCTGCTGACATGCAACAGTGTTTGTGTCATTCAGCTGCGCACGCTTTTTCCACGGCGACAGATGGCGCGGTCAGCTTGAAAACAACGGCGAAGGACACAACACCCAAGATGTCATAACGTCCCTGCCTCCATCTATATTGACTTAGAGTGAGAGGAAGTGAGGCGACCTCGCATTGCTCTGGTAAAAGACACTAGATCACCTTTTAACAGTGTGTGTCTCTATTTCCCAGACCCAACCCTGCACGGCACGGCACGGCACCCACTCATCAAGTCCAAAGGTCAAATAGCTGCACAGTCCGCCTCTTGTTGGATTTACAACATACAAGAGACCTTGAGGTACATTCTCAGATTTTCTCAATACAGTACACGACTCTCTTGGGAGATACAATCTCCACCATCCCCACTGGCCTTGAGGAAGATCCTTGCTTCACTGTGTCAACATGGCAAACATGACATTGATGACTGCAGTCACTGTGACTGTCCAGGCTAATTTGCAAAGCAGTATTTTTTTAAAAGCACCATCCTTTAACATTAGTGGAGGCAGGTGATCAAGTCGATGCTTCCTCCTCCTGCTGACTGGAGCATAAAGGTTCAAGGTTGACTTTTATATCTCCTCTGGGAAATTCTGTTGGTCACAAACAAGACACACCATCCTACAGGTCACACATTAAAATGTGATACCACCGTCACACAGCTGGCTCACTATTAACGGGAGTTCATCACCATGGTAACATGGATGCTGCACAACTTTTCCTACTGACCAATCAGATCACTGAAAATACTGAGCCATCATTCCTACAGGAACCTGAAATGGACACCAATACTGAGAAATAAAGAGCAATAAGCACAAATAATATGTACACACAAATGTACACACACACACACACATCAGGACCCACCCCTACCAACTACACACCGATAAATTAAAGTTTCGTGACTGCACCTTGCACTTGTTGATGGACAGAAGTACAGTATAAACACCAGGCAAAACTCTAAACTGCTTTTGTGTATTTTTTCTGCGGCAGCACATTTTGCCACTATGACTCCCACTCATCCACACACAAAACAATACCAGCCAGGTAGCAACATGCTTCACATGTTGCAGCTGGGAAATATAACAGTTTCATTCACAGTATCTCTGTCACACTGTGCTGTTTTCACTGATAGAGCTCACATCAGGGATTATTGTCACAAACCAAAAAGACCTGAGAGATTTAACTGAAGGTAGACACTCCTGAGTGATTCTGCTGGTCGATCTGCTACGAGAATTTTAGCATTCAGCCACACCTATACGACAGCCAGATCATTTGTTAAATAAATATACAGGGTTTGGACAATGAAACTGAAACACTGGCCAATTTAGTGTTGGAGGTTTCATGGCTAAATTTGACCAGTCTGGTGGACAATCTTCATTGATTGCACATTGCACCAGTAAGAGCAGAGTGTGAAGGTTCAATTAGCAGAGTAATAGCACAGTTTTGCTTAAAATATCGCAATGCACACAACATTATGGGTGACATATCAGAGTTCAAAAGAGGACAAATTGTTGGTGCATGTCCTGCTGGCGCATCTGTGACCAAGACAGCAAGTCTTTGTGATGTATCAAAAGCCACGGTATCCAGGGTAATGTCAGCACACCACATCCAACAGGAGTAACTGTGGACTTTGGGGTGTTTTGGAGGAGCGAGTCAGGAAACATTTTCCTCCACCAGCATCACGCAGTGACCTGGCCACTATTCTGCAAGAAGAATGGCTCAAAATCCCTCTGGCCACTGTGCAGGACTTCTGTCATTCCCAAGATGAACTGATGCTGTATTGGCTGCAAAAGGAGGCCCTACACCATGCTAATGAGTTATTGTGGTCTAAAACCAGGTGTTTCAGTTTCATTGTCCAACCTCTGTATACTTCAGTAATGTCTAGCTGAGTAGAGAATTAGCATCATTAGTTGCTAGCCACTGTCTCCACTGTCACCATGTTGAGAGCCACATGAAGCAGTGGAAATACTTCCAATCTTGCATTTAGCACCTTTAACATGCTATATCCTGGGTGTGTTTGATTTAGGTCAAAGGCCAATAGATGCTGCTGTACAATGAGAGCGAGAGACAATTAGGGCAACAACAGCAGCGTTATCTTCTATATTATCATCATGACACTCAAAATAGTCATTTGTTGGGTGAACATAAAAAAATTATAGAAAGTATTTCCACCTAACTATAATACGTTAATTTAGCAAAAAACTGTTTTATTGAGTGACATAAATGTAAATATGTTGAATCAACATTATGTGTTGGCGTTACTATTACTTCATTAAATCAAACATAATAATCATTTGTTAGGTGAACATAAAAAAAATATGGAAAACATGACTATGTATGGTAGAATCTACATCTCTTCTCATATTACTCATAATAGGTGAGGATTACTGTCTAAAACTCACACATTGGAGAGGATGAACAATACGGTATATTTAATACTAGAATATGCATCATACTGGTGTGTATACTAGGTTAGATACTTCATGCTGCACCTTCTGTCATGTCCATTTAAGCCCACTTGTTATTGTCGGTCAGTGAGTTTTGTCATCTTGTCTGGTTGAATGAACACAGAGGAAAGTGGTTGTATATTTATAATTGATAATCAGTTTGTACAGACTCCAAAGTGCCCTCCTTTAGAAAATGAATTGATTGGTTTGGCCTGATCTGTATGATGCAATTTAAATCAACAGAACAACGAGCACCGCATACAAGAAACAACCATCATGTATCATATAGAAACAATACAAAAAGCTTCGTGACAGATCAATCTGAAGCAACATTCCTGTGTCTGGTGGCCACTGAGACAACAAAATAAACCAGCAATGTGGTTCTACCAACACACATTCACAGTGGCTTTAATAATAGTCATCCAAGGGCAGGACAGTCAACACATACAACGACTTATTTCAGTGAATTATGGCTATTTAGATGCACTTTGATTCTGATATGATGCTCACTGGTGTAGAGAGATATTTACCCTTTGACATTTGTTCGTGCTACATGAGACCAGTAATCACTTTTGTAATGAGGACAGTGTACAAGGACTAGGATAATAATACTGCAGTTGAAGTTTTCTGAAGAAACGTCTGGAAAATGGCACCTCGGTGGAGACATTTACAGCAACACACCTTGAATATAAATATTGTTTTCATTTCCCCAGCACCACATTAACTGAAGGGGATTGCAGTGTAACTACTTCAGCATCCATTAGCTTCTGTATAACACAGAATATCAATTTTAGAAATTTTTTGGAGTGAAGTCACATTATGAAGCTCTGCTATTCAAGGAGTCTATTCTCAGCCAATAACTGCGTGTTTAATTTAACGGACAAGCCAGCTAATGCGTCCACATCTTCATGTGGAAATATAATATCCAATTAAGACTGTGAGAATGAAAGAAACAGACACCGTAAGATGTTAATCACAATGAATCTTATGACTGTGAGAATTAATAACAGTCATTTTATTCCAAACCACTGACCACGCATGTGACATGACGTGCTTCTTACGTCCACTCAGACTGCTAATGGATGTTCTTTTAATTCCCTGAAGGAACATCCCACGCACAGGCCTGCCCATATGTACTTGCCTTGACCTCAGAAACTTTCAAAAACATAAGCGTCCATGTTTCCCACGTGAGAAATCTATTCACTCCGGAGCCCTGGACGTCTCTGAGTATCCCTGCAGCGATAAAACAGTAAGCCACAGCTGGTGAACCGAGCGCAGATATTAGTCTTTATCAGACCACTGAGACAATGACACTTATGAAGACCTATGTCATTTAATATACATCACCGCTTTATCGCTGAAAATGGGAGCAGAAAACACAAGACGTCGCCTCGGGCAGCTCAAGGATGGGCTAACCAGAAGGCAAGAGCAGAAACCAGCCTTGTCTTTCAGGGTCACTTCTGCTGCTGGGAAGCAGAGACGTGTAACTCAGGTCCAAAAAATAAAAGATTAATGAAAAGATCTCCAATTTATTCAGCTTTCACACTCTTTCTCAACACGTTGCATGTTTCCTGGTTTATAAAATCATTTCTGTATTTCTGTTTTCTGCGCTAGAAAGTCTCCCAGCAGGAGAGCTCCTTCTTATTTTCATGAAAAAATAAAACATAATAATCACATCTAAGACCAATGAATTGTTTATCCATCATTAAGTGTTTTAACACATCATACTATGCACTTTTAGTAATGTAGCTCACACATTCAATCTTTCTCCTACTTGTCACAGCCTAGTCAAACAACACACACTTCATAATCAGTGAAAGAAAAAAAAAAACAGTGTTCATATTTTCTCTGAGGCCTTTCATTAATCAATTTACAAGCGACAAGCAATTATTTCACTTGGTTAAAGTGCATGCCATCAATCTGGACTGTCCAATTAGCCTGCGTTCACTTTTTAAATGCACATTTCATTTCACCTCCTCTGCTTGACTGTTGCGAAGTTACTTGCAGGAACTTTTCAACGACAAACTTCGAAAGCGACCTGATAGAGCAGCTCGAGGTTTCGGCGTTCACCTCACATCTCATTATACAATAACACTGTTAACTCTGTCTGAGAGGAAAATAATTTGTTTCAGATGAGCAAAATAAGAGTCCCATCACAGTGACACTCTGTTTTAGTTGGAATGTGCTGTAATACGGGGAAAATAATAAAAACCCCGATTTGCCTTAAGCTGTAGATAACTACAGTGTAGGCTTTGATTTATAATTGAATGTTAGATTTCACCAGTTGATACCGCCATGGCAACAGTGATGGCTGTATTATATCTGAGGAGGCCGTATGGTGATTTAATTATATACTCCCCTCAGTAATTGTGTTTACATTCATTTACTTTTCGACGGTGGGCTTTGCCCATAGTTATATAAATGTAGATACATCCAGGTAACTACTGTTTCGCAGGATTGTGATGAACAGGTTTATGCAATGGTTTTATATTATCTTCAGTATCAACAATAACTATGAGCACCAGAAACTGCAGCTTTTGTGGTGTAAAATCTCCCTAAACACAATGACCTCTTTATAATAATAAAAATAATAACTCTGATTTATATAGCACCTTCCTGGGAACTCAAGGACGTTTAAAGCATAACTATAGATCCAGCTTTACTCCACAGTACACATGTGAATGGTGCCATTATGCTATTACTATACTAATGCAGCACATTTGCATGAAATGTCATATGAATGACATTGAATGTAATTGTGGGTCATTTTGTGTGCAATAAGAACGCCGTTCTTGCTTTGGTGTGCCATTTGTAACACATCCTTGTAAAGGTGCCACGCTCAGAGCATTGATGTGAAATAAAAGGTGGGGAGGACAGCTCATGGCAGGAAGGAGAAGAGGTGGATGCGTTCAACAAACCGGCATCAGTGTCTTAATGTGTGTTGAGTTGTTTTGAAGCTAGGTAGTGATGTTTGGGTCAAAGTTTTGGAGATTTGTGCCATTTGTCTTGTGCTTCTGTCAGGTCATGTCACATCTGCTACATTAATCTAAGTGTAACATGTAGCTTCTACTATATATAGTCATGTTTTGGGGTTGAACATCATTAAGTGATGTTATTTTAGCATGATGTGCAATAACTTAACATTGTCTAAATTAATTTATGTTGACAGAACCTAATGCATTTTAGGTATGATAGTCAATAGTAAATCGTGGGGCGGCACGGTGGTGTAGTGGTTAGCACTGTCGCCTCACAGCAAGAAGGTAGCAGGTTCGATTCCCGGCCCGGGGCCTTTCTTTGTGGAGTTTGCATGTTCTCCCTGTGTCTGCGTGGGTTCTCTCCGGGTACTCTGGCTTCCTTCCACCATCCAAAAACATGCATGGGGATTAGGTTAATTTAAATTGCCCATAGGTATGAATGTGAGTGTGAGTGGTTGTCTGTCTCTATGTGTCCTGTGATGAAGTGGAGACTTGTCCAGGGTGTACCCTGCCTTTCACCCTAAGACAGCTGGGATAGGCTCCAGCCCCCCCATGACCCAGTGTGAGGATAAGAGGTAGAGGATGGATGGATGAGATAATTCAGGGGTGTGACAAGGTGCAAGAGGAGTTTTGTTAGTGGCTTTATGACCAAAGCAAAGGACCACATGTTTAATCACAGCTCTGTGTGTGCAGGCTACCAAATACAAATAATCAAACTGTGTGCTCAACCTGTGGTGGTCACCAGTGTCATGTGATTGGGTTCAGATTGCATTTCTTGCTCACATGCATGGACACACTGCACAGTAAAATGTGCCGTATTTGATGAAAGCCAGGCACATACTAAGTGTCGCTATGTATGTTTATGTGAAGCTCACCTAACATTATCTGACAAAGTTAATAAATACACATAAACACACAAGTTAACAGAGCTTTTCCACTTACAGTTAAAATAAGACATTTCATAGTTGTCAACTCTGTTTGTATTGCTGCAGGCTTGATTTCTTCTCTGCTTTTGCAGCACCAATTTCTGCAGCGTCCCGGCTCTAAACTGCTCAGATCATGTGGTTTTTTTTTTTTTTGTTTTTTTTTTTAAAAAAAAGATGAGTTTGAATAAGGAGCTGTTCTCCCCTGTGGCAGGTATGTCCAGCTTCGCACGGTCTAGCACAATTTAGCGAGCTTGGCTGGAAATCCTGTTAGCGTAGCACAGGACCTCCAGCTCCTTATCTGTCTTAATCAGAGGCTGCAAGAACAGAAAACAACAAGTGTGAGATCTGCTCTCTCTGATCTTTACATCATCGTCGTACCCAGCTAGCTTAATATTTATCAAATGTACCTTTCACCATGCATGAATACAGCCGAAGGAACGCTGCAGATGGAGTTTGATTTTCCCTTATTTTAACCTTTAAAACACTTATTCTACTTGTGCTTATAGTATTAATAACCAATCATAACCAATTTACCCCCTGTCAATATGAAACTAATCAATATTAAATATGTCAGCCAGAGTAACTAACTCCATGTTTCTTGAAGGAGTACTCACTACAGTGAACTTAACTGACTTAAATCATAAAGGATATGAAATCATTTCATATAGGACACTTATTATTTCATAGTGAGAATTATTTTGCAATGTTATCTATATCTCTGCGTGGTGTCATCAAATTATCAATTTATCTTGCAGACATACTTTCCTCTCTTGCCATGTGGCCTTTGATGCCTTCAAAATGTCAGGGAAATATGTTGTTAGCTTGTTAGCGAGATGCTCCTAATGGTCTATCTTTAGTCACTCTCTTATGATTCCTGCTCGGTGATTCTTCAACAGTGACACCGCCTCCGATGACTCACCGAGCAACAGACAACGGAGATTATTAATGTTTTTACAAAAATAGTTGCACAGAAATAACAGCAGCAGCAGCAGTAACCCACGGTTACTGAGAAAACGTCACCGGGTGTCATTGATCTCTTCCAAACTTCATTCCTGAGTCCTAATTAACCCAAGGTGACAACCCGTTGTGTCAGGATGTATCGCCACTGAAGTCATTTTCATTTATAAAACAACAAAAAAAGCACATTTTCAATTCATTTGCAGCCACCCAACCCTGGAAATATAAGTCAATGATTTTTCCTCTGCTGGGAGATGTGCCTGACTGGCGTCCCGGCTCATTTGAGAAATGTTACATCATCAGAATGGTTCAGCCCTTGAACTCTCTTTGGTAATCTTTGGTAATAAGGGAGGGGAGAAAAGAAAGAGACTGTTTTCAGAGGAGGGAAGCGTGGCCATAATGAGCCGGCTTCCTGGGGTAATAAAGGTCTGCATCTAATGCCAAGGGCAGCCAGGCAAGCACGAAGACCATTACAGGTGATTGGGCTGCCTTACAGCGACGTCTGGGAGTCCAAAAACAGCTCAGAGAAAAAAAAAAACCCTCCCACCTGCTTTTGACTGCAGACACAATTATCCCACAAGGTTGTTTCCTTCTGGTGCAAAAGGTGAAGACATGTTAGATTTTTTTTTGTCCATAAGAACAGGCAGTGAGTGCACTCCCTGGAGCATTTCTTCAGGACATCAGGACAGAGCAGAGAGGCAGAGGAGGGCAAACAGACCACAAAGAGACGGCAGTCTCGCTTTCTCAGACTGCTCTTAACCCTTTAACACCTGAGCATCAAAATTTCTATATGGACTTTTCCAGAACACATGGAAATTACAATATCTGGCGATTATTTACAATTTACTGCATGCTTAAAATAACGAAAAACACAAAACAGAATTTGATTTTAGTTTCATTTGGGAAAAAAAAAACAATTGAACATGAATAACAGATTTTGTATTTTCAAGTTGAAAGTATGAAGTATGAAAACTACTTACAATACATTTTTGTGAGTCTTTGTCTCTAAATGTGCAAAAATTATCCATAAAATGGAAACTATTGGGAGTTTACATGTTCTCCCCATGTCTGTGTGGGTTCTCTCCGGGTACTCCGGCTTCCTCCCACCATCCAAAAACATGCATGGGTATTAGGTTAATTGGCTAATTTAAATTGACTGTAGGTGTGAGTGGTTGTCTGTCTCTATGTGTCCTGTGATGAACTGAAGACTTGTCCAGGGTGTACCCTGCCTGAATGGAAACTATTGCTGTGTTCCATTTCCATCGAAAGTCAGAGGTCTGAGCTGGGAATGACATCACAACCGAGTTGACGGTGTTCCAGACACAATTCTATATCCTGGTATAGCCAAGTTTATATCCCGATAACGATACATATCCCAATATAGTATTTTTTCTGATGTGTTTTTACTTTCCATTGCGCTCTCCTCTGTCTCTCCTGCGGCGTAATCCCTTATATTCTTTTATTCTGAAGGCTTACTTTGAGAGCGACCAGAAGTCCGGCTATGTTTGCGTTATATTTTACTATGCAGTTTGCAGTCTGGTAATAAAGACGTGTTTTAAGCGATAATAAATCATTCACACGCAACACAACGTCCTCCATGCTGCGTTACCTCTGTTCACTTCTGAGCTACAACTGCCGTAAACCTGTCCTTATTGGTGACGTAAACATGCTAGCACAAAGCAGTAGCTTTGCTGCGGTTACAGTAGCCGTCATACTATTATGTCTGTGCTTCATACAAGACATGTTTTGAACTCACATGATACATTTGGATTATCCAGTGGTCATTCCAACTTTGAGTTGTGTTTTACATGACGTATCTAAACCACAACCGCAGTAACGTTAAAGTTAGTGTAGCAACAGAGCTAACTAAGTAGCTACATGTTAAAATTACGATATAAAAACAGAGGTTTATATCGTACGGTAGACATTTTTATACCGCACTACGATATATATCGTAATATCGCACAACTCTATGTATAACGCTACATGGCGCAAATCCAGGGCGCTGCCATCTCAAGTCGGTCAAGTCGGGGTTGGTGAGGGTCGTCCGACTTTGGGGGGGGCGTTCCACTTGTACTCAGAACACGGAAATTCTGACTTCCGAGTATAACAGCATATATAGCAGCCTTTTTTTTTACCACAGGGAACAAAGGCTGCTTCACCAGTTTCCAGGAGAGGCAGTAATGAAATTACCGTAATACACCATATTGGCTGTAATGTGCAACGTCTACGATTTTTTCTGACAGCACAAACCATTATGTATTTACGGTAAAAGTGTGCACGTGCGATGTGTTGCTGGTGACCAAAGGGTTAAAAAAAAGCACTGAGAAATGTCACACAAGTTCATGTTAAATATAGGAGCTCTCTGGATACTCTAAAGCTGCAATCTAAATGCATGGTTTCACTCCTTCCTTAGTAGCTAATGTTAAATCTTTCACAGCATGGAATGTAATTTCAACTGATAGCATTTAGTGAAAATAAATCCTCACGGCCGGGGCATTCTCAAAGCTGAAGGATCACAAAACAAGAAAAGCACCCCAACTTCTAATTGCTTGAACTTTTCTTCTGTTTTTTTTTTGGGCTGTTCAAGGGGAAATAGATGCAACGAAGAGTCATACTGAGATCTTTTAGCACAGAGAAAAAAATAATTTGGACAAAATGAGATGCAGGAAGTCATTTGAAATGAGGCTTGAAGAGGAAAATTGCAGACTGATTTTTCCATTAACTTTGCATGTAATGTGCTTGGACTTTGACAGCAAGCGTACATATAGTTACTGTACTGTGTCACACACCATTTGGTCAAAACTTTGGTTCCAGTATTGAAGACAAGCTCTAAATGTAAGCAGACCAGCGTCACAAACTTCTCCCATGTGGCCCAAGGTTACGAGCATACGTTACATAATGCTGAGGAAGGTCAACGGAGAGGTGCTGATGTAGAGCCATCCCAGCCTCGCCTGCAGAAAAATAAAAGTAGAAGCTGAATAAAAACATCAGAGGTTGGTACTTATGTTATCAAACCGCGCTATTCTTCCTTAACCACTGCAATGACTGTAAACCTGTTACTGTCACACATGCATCATTATTATCTCGCTATTTATTATGATACCTACACAAGCTTTACACCTGCAGAGGCATGCTGGGACATTCTACAGCCACTGCAATATTGTTTAGTGTCCTCCCATTCTCAAGCTTTTCATTCCCATCACTGTAAGTGTCCCCCAGTAATGCAACATACTGCCTGCTGTAATATAGACTGTAGTGCTTATAAATAGTGGAAGAAAGGAAAGCTTGTCGTTTCTCATACCCAGAACACACTTTAACTCACAGTGATTGATCATTAAACGCATATTTGCGCATTTATTATTCACGTTTTGTCTTATATTTAATGTCCTTTGTGATATTAAGTCCTATAATCTGCTGTTCTTCTGCCACTGTTTACTGCTCCAATCCACGCCATACTGTATAAGAGTCTTGTTTTCAGCAGAGTGATAGAGTATCTCCCACTCTCAGCAGACACTAAAAAGAGATTACATTGTGTTCTGATGTCTCTGTTAGTTAGAAAGAGTAGTGTGATATTTAATCTTACAATCAAACACCTCCTCTGCTTCACTAAGAGTCCTTCTTTGTGTTTGCACGCCAATACTCGAGACCACATGTTGGAATAAATATAAAGTGAAGTGGAGAGAATGACTTATTTTCTCCTCCGAAATAACTCCAAGTCAATAGCGTGCTCAGCGCTCAGTGCGCTATTTGATTCAGTGTAATTAAATTAGTGGCTTGAGAACATGAAATTCTTTCCAACAGTTATAACATCAAAGCTGGCAT
Organism: Synanceia verrucosa; assembly: GCA_029721515.1. NCBI lineage: Eukaryota > Metazoa > Chordata > Actinopteri > Perciformes > Synanceiidae > Synanceia > Synanceia verrucosa. The sequence continues at coordinate 6,504,475 of CM056549.1, forward strand.
ACAATTAGGCTTTCCTCCAAACGACGTCTATTTATCTGCTACTGTGCCAACACCATTAGCTGACGTGCTGTGGTTAAGACTCAGTTTTGGGTCGTGGTGAAAAAGATGTCAGGGGGAGATTTTTTGATGAAGATGTTTATATTAAGCCAAGGTTCAAGGGAGGTGAGTGACACAGAGGGAAGCATCACAAGAGGGGTGACCATGAAATCATGACTCATCTTGTAAGAGCACAACTCTTTGTTCGATTGAATTGGATTTCAAATTGAATTACTCTGAGCTGCACGGGTAGCTATTAAAAAAACAGGAGGATTTGTCATACAAGTGTATTTCAGGCATTTACACAAGTACTTTTGATGTTGTTTGCCGTTTACAGTATGAGGAAACTGCCTATGGAGAGTTTGTGTGGAGACAGAATTTCATGCATTTTGGTGTTATAAGGAAGCATGTAATGGCAATATTTTTTGATTAAAAATGTTTCTACAGGTACAGTCGGGACAGGTCTTCTTATAGTTGAGGTAATTACTCATTGAGCCATCCTGCCTGATCCCTTGCAGGGTGTTTTATACAGACAGGAGCAGGGCTAAGAAAGCTAAATAAATTTGTGGACGTCAACATGTAGCTCAAGTACGGCCTAGACATCAATAACATGGCTGCTGAACGACTACACTGATGCACCTTTCGGACACCAAAATGGAGGCAAGAACCACTATAGATTTAGGTTTAGGAAAGAACTTGTACAGTGTTGTGCAGTTTCTACAGAGAAAATGATGCTGAATGTTGTGAACATGAATGAAACAGCTGCAACATGAAAGTAAAACTGAACAGATGGGATGTGAACAGAGATCCCCAGAATGAAAACAAGGTGTTGATTGTGTTTTCCCACTCTTTAAACTACAACACCTGACACCAAGCACACTTTCTCTGGGCTTTTCTGTTGCTGCCTTTGGGTTTATATTATAGTTAATGCAACCAGTGAAATTTTGTTGATGAAAAATTTTCGTTATAATGTTCGTCAACAATGTTTTTTTTCTTGCGACAATGAGAGGATTACTAAATAAAAGATAATCTATGATGATGACAACTATGACAAAAACAAGTGACACATTACATAGACGAAATGTTAAGGAGGGACAAATCGGTAAGCGATCCAATAAAACTGCAAATTTCCCAGTCTGTGCGACAAATAAAGGATTATCTTATCTTATCTAAAAACTAACCTGGGTGCATACGTTTGTATTAAAATCCAATCTAAACAACAGAAGATGTCATGTGACTTGACGTATGATGATTAAGCTTGGTTAAGTTATATTTACTACTAAGAACACAGTGTCACTGTGGGGTGGCTAACTTTGGTGGCAAAAGGCTCTGGCCCTGGAGAAGGGCTTTGAAACGCTCGGGTAAAGTGTCCGGACCTCCGTACACGAGGGTGTCCCTTCCTGGCTAAAGCCAGCGGGTCGCACGGGGGCTCCGTCTGGATGTCCAGTGGTGGTGCAGACAGCGCAGGTGCCCCACCATGGAATATTATTATAATATTAAAATATCAATATCAAGACCCCCCACTCTGGTTTTTGGTCTTTAGTGGAAAGAAACAGACATTTTTTTTCTCTCTTTAATTTTAAAATCAGAACATATCACAACAGATAAATCTGAGTGTGTACACTGCACATTCAAACCTTATTATATTCCATAATAACAGGCTCATAAATGTTTCCTTCATGATGTAAACGGTGCTGCATTTGTATAGTCTACCGACAGCTCAAAGCGCTTTACACGGCATGCCCATGGCATCCATTCACACACATTCATACACTGATGCCAGAGGCTGCCATGCAAAGCGGCAACATCTCATCAGGATTCGGGGTTCAGTATCTGGCTCAAGGACACTTACACATGCAGGAATTTCTTGAAAAACTCTTAAATTATGCGCCAACCTGTTATATTTTCGTTGACTAAAACTGGACTAAAACTAAATAAATTTCTGATGATTAAAATTACTAAAACTAAATAGCATTTTTGTCAAAAGACTAAGACTAAATCAAAATCTGCTGTCAAAATTGACACTGAATGCAACGCCCGGCATGTTTCATACCAGCATTGAAGGTTGTGTTTGTGTACTGTGCATAAAACCTGTATTTACGCCCTGGGAATGACAGACTGCACATCTAATTTGCTTCCAGAGGTAATTTTAAATGAAGGAAATACACACAAGTACAAAGTATAATTGAATTCTACAACAAAATTAGTTTTACAAAGTGTGTTTGAATTCAATTTAATGATGAACAGAAAATTACTCCAATCCTTCCTTTCACATAATCATGCAGAATAAGTGTCCACTCGCAGTAATGATCCCTCTGTGGCATTACGACTGTGAACAGCAGTGGACTGTAATCTGCAGCGACGTGCCAGCTCCCTTCATATGCAAGACAACATAGCTGCTGACTCAGACTCACACTGCATTAAACAAATTATGTAAATTCAGTGTCTCGAGTTAAACACTCTTTATGAGTCATCGGAGGCTCATTCAAATATCAGAAGCCAACAGATTTAACAAAATCACTGTAATTCATTTCTGCCCTGTGAGAAAACGAAAGCTGTGTGCTACTGGTATTAGCAAGCTAATAAGGTGACATGATTTCCAAAAAGTCATGCTGATCAGGAGGCACAGATTGAAATGGTGAGACTACAAACAAGCAGGTTACGAGGCACTGTGAGCTTTATAGATTGTATCCGACACTGGTCATGAGTTCACATGCAATATATCGACTCACCCCAATAAAAGCTAAAGGCTCAATGAAAGCAGCAGGGAAGAGGAGAGGACGCAGCTAAGCAGACAAACCCGAAGGCAACTTCTTTCTAGGGTGATAACCTGAGAAAGATGTCCATAAATCTTCATACTGGCGAGGGACATGGACTTTGAATGCACTACAAAGTAGAAAATCCATTTCTAGGATGCTTTATGTATACAGACATATCAGTGACATGTAAAGCAGGTTTTATCTTGTTAAATTGTTCTGTGTGAGAAACTAGTCCGATCCTTTGGGATGACTGATATTATTGCCTCTCTTAATGACGCTGGTAGTCTGCTTTTACTGCCTGATTAAAGCAATAATACTAAAGAAGCATAGGTGGTATTTCAGCATGTTCACACAAATTGTCAAATCTACAGCTTGGTCCACGTACCCATCTGAGATTGGATTGGACTGTACAGAGCTGCTAGTGGTTGGAGTAATGTTGGTGGAAGAAAGAGGAAGTTAGATGATGGATGGAGTTGGTGTGGATGGATGGATAAAACAAATGTAGGACATTCATCCCAGAAGGCCACTGTTTGTGTCCTGAGCAATACTAAAAATCAACTCTGACTTACTTTAACTTACCTGACATTTTATTTTATGGACCATTAAAAAAGGTACATGAACGCCACGATAATGTGCGAGGAGTTAAGCGTGATTTTCTTGATTTCTGTGGTGCTCGTACACCATGAGGGCTGTATTGACGGCAATGTGCACGCATCTATGTATAATTACAGTAAGAGGTGAGTGACGTACTTGGATGGGTCCAATAAACTTTAACAAACATTTAACTCTTTGAGTGTTTTATAAAACAGAAAGTGCCTTGTTCCAGTGTTTTTGCCCATTTTGAGTCATATTTTAAGACAAACAGAATATTTTGTACTATGACTCTGAAAACACTGAATAGCTCAAATGAAAGAAGAGACTCTCTATTTCATCATGAAAAAAAGTTTGTTTTTATCTTGTTCCATTCTTGTTTTATCAGAGGTAGAGCAGAGGATACTTTCACCAAAATCACCACTTTTTGTCCAGAATCCATCCATTTTGCTCTCTAATCTCGATCGTCTCCACTTCCTGCTTTGATCTCAAATGAAAAGGCTTAAATCACTCATGATGGGATGTCTGTTTAATGTTTAACTCTTTGAGTGCCATTGATGTGTTTATTCGCTAACGGGCAGAAGAGGGCGCTCTCACACAACCTGTGGGTAATTTTGGGACTTCTGGGAGATGTAGTCGAAGCATAAAGAGACGGTATACGCCACAGAGATCAAAACAGGAAGTGGAGACAATCAAGATTAGAGAGAAAAACAAAGAAAAAAAGTGGTGATTTTGGTGAAAGTGTCCTCTACCTCTGATAAAACAAGAATGGAACAAGGTAAAAACAAACATTTTTTCATGATGAAATAGAGAGTCTCTTCTTTCATTTGAGCTATTCTGTGTTTTCAGAGTCATAGTACAAAATATTCTGTGGGTCTTGAAATATGACTCAGAATGGACAAAAACGCTGCAACAAGGTACTTTCTGTTTTATAAAACGACTGGAACTCAATGAGTTAACTTACGCAACAAGCACATATTTTAACCTAAACTATGAAATTTTCTTGAACCTAACCAAGTAGTTATTGCTTAAACCATAGTTTTGTTTGGATATTTGAGTATCCAGAGCATTAAAAAGTGATGCCAAGGTGGAAGTGAGATGAGTATTTTGGTTTCTGCTGCTTTATTCACTTTCCATCTGGAAACTATTTTCCACTCTCCTCTGCAATCATGTCTTCAATTTGCCTCCATCCTACATGGTGTAGTAAATCTGTCTCAAAAAATATTTATTGTTTAGGTATCATCCATGGCTGATTAGTTTTTAAAGGATAGGTTCATATTTTTCAAGTCTGTCTTAAAATAATGTCTATATGTGCACTATTGAAACAGGTTTTGCTTGCTGTAACCATTCGTCCCGTTCATGGCCAACTAGAGACCCCCACCTAACATGCTTCTATTGAGATGTGGGACAAAACCCACAGTTGCTGTTTTGTGCAAAACCTTATTCCAAGGTTCGTCTGAATGAGACAAAGTTGGTATCTCCCAAAGTTAATGTCTTTTTAGTGCAAAATTCAACCTTGATTTGTCTGACTGATGAAGCCTCATACATAAGCTTTGGAAAGTGTCTTTGCACAGAAGGACAAGTGCAGATTTTGTGCCCCATCGCTTAAATTGAAATGACACAGTGAATGGATGTCTTAATGGATAGAGTGAGCAGGAAGAATGGCTACAGCCACCGAAAACTCATTCATTGCGTAAACTGTTGTTTCAAGGCAGACCCTAAAATCTGATATATCCTTTCGGCTAGAATTTATATTTCTATCTATCAAATGTGAATGTGAATCCATCCATCCATCTGTGGTACTTGCACTGATGCATTTCCAGGCGTACGGGGACAAACTGATCTGATGCAAAGACTAAGCAGTGATTTCTGCTCCACACAAGAACGTGTCTCACATGAGCGGTGATGCGGTTTTATAGCTCCCCTGGCACCGAGCGGAACATTTAAAAGGCACGGCTCAAATGAGCTTAGCACACTTTATTACCCATCTGCAAACAGCTTAAGTGTCAAGCAGCACATCCTTGAGTGTGTAATGTTCACAGGGATGGTGAAAGATGAGGACAATTAGCCCGGAGAAATGCTCATAGGTGGTACATAACCAAACAATGCAAAAGCTTTTCCTCAAACTGAAGGCTAAACCAGCACTGCACTGTCACACAACACAAAGCTTACTGCCTGTGCATACAGTACCTCAACTGATACTATGGGATTTAAATTATATCTGGGTGCTGGCGAAAGTGCAGAATTATCCACTCTGCTGCTAATTATTTTAATTACTTTCTGCCACGCTGTAATACGGCATCATTACGGTTTCAATCCCCACAATGTATGTATAATTAGAGAGTTATCTGATTATTATGATTACAGTGAGAAAGAGTAAGTGAAAGAATATGACTGTGCTGAGGCAAATGGAGAATAATATTCATAACATATTTCACATTATGGTTTGTAAATTTCAGTTAAAAAATTGTCCAAGGAAAGGAAAGCTGAGGAATTTTGCACAAGTTTAACTCTTTCAGTGCCAGTGACGTATTTCAAGGTCATAAAAAATCCAACGTTTAGTACCATCGACGTAATAATATGTCAAAGTGTTTTTTTCGGCAGCAGGTCTTCTACGGCCTGTGAATAATTTTGGGGCTTCTGGGATTTGTAGTCCGAGCATAAAGAGATGTATACACCACAGAGATCTAAGCAAGAAGTGGAGACGATCGAGATTAGAGAGCAAAATGGATGGATTCTGGACAAAAAGTAGCTTGTAGATGTAGCTTGACTGAGTTACTTGATAAATTTTAATGAATGTATTCCCATTCCTTCTATATAAACACTTATTTTATAAATTAGTTATTCCTTTCAAACCTTGTCTTCAGAGTACCTTTCCCAGTTATTTAACCTGCTGGTTAGCTAACCACATGGCCCATTTCAAATTGTATGTATTTGACAAATTACTAACATTATAAGGTAAAAGAATGGATTATGAAATGGTGAATTTAGGTTAATTGTCTAATTTAAATTGACCGTAGGTGTGAATGTGAGTGTGAATGGTTGTCTGTCTCTATGTGTCCTGTGATGAACTGGAGACTTGTCCAGGGTGTACCCCGTCTTTCACCCTAAGACAGCTGGGATAGGCTCCAGCCCCCCTACGACCCTATGAGAGGATAACAGGTGAAAACAGCTTGAGAAAATAACAACTATATTTCTGTTGAATTCCCATGGTGTCCACTTGAAATCTTCCTGGAATTTTTGTACACAATATTCAGGTCAACGTAGTCTAAGATGAGCTGGAACTGACTTTGTTGAGGAAAGATAAATGTTACAAATATGAACGTGAGTTTGACAAATGCTGTGGGAAATAAAAATAGACAGTCGTGACAGGTGTTACAGTACATGTACCACGGGTGTCTTGCTGTCAATCATCCAGCACTGCTGCTGTTTGACTGATTAGGGAGTGTCCAAGTTGCCTCGAGGCAATAAATATACCAAAGCTGTCACAGCTCTGGGAGTGTTTGTGCAGATAGTCGTTTTTTTTTTGTCTCTAACAAGCAGCAGATGTCCTGTTTCCCCCCGTCAGTCCAGCTCAGTCAGAATATCTTCCTCAAAGTGTCAATGTGCAGGTGATAAGAAATGCTGTCAACAACAGTTCAAACTTTGAGGGTCATGAAGATGTCTTTCAGCTGCAAGTGATCATTTCTAATATTCACGGTGACATTTTCATGTTGGGCATGTTCACCTGCGGCAGCGAGGACAGCGCCTCCACTCAAAGGTGATTTGTCAAAGCAAAGTTCCAGCTAAAATTTCGGTTCAGGCAGGAAACAAGAAGTAACATATTCTTAAACTAATTGGGGTCAGTTTGTTGATTTAAACCTATTTATTTAGGAAAAGGGTCTGCTCTCTTTCTGTTTGGTATGATAAATAACTTCATGTTTGCTTTTATTCTGAAAGGATAAGACAGCTCATTCTCATTCCCAAGGGGTCAAATATCAAGACTTTGTTACAAGTGGTTGGTATATATGGGCTAACCTACATTTTACAGTAAAAAAACTATTATTAAAACCTCAGAACATATTGTTTTAATTTTGGTTGAACCTAAAGCAGCAACAGCACTAAAAAGTGACAGAAAAAACCCAGGATACATGATATATCTTAAGGGTGTGCATTGGCACTGCCTTTCAATTTGATTCGATTACGATTCACCAGGTTACGAATCGATTCAATTCGATTCTACGATGCTATGCATCAAAATTCTACCGCACAAAAGGCAAATTTTTCATCAGGCATGAAACGGGCTTGATTTTAGTGTGGCAGGTTTTACAAACCACGTAAGTCTGGTCTTGTTAACTTCGTAGAAGCCGAAATGTGTCCGCTTTCCAAGCTTTGGGTGCGTTTTTTACCCATCTATCACGATCATCTCCCTACGCCTCAGCCATCTTTCATTTTCTTATGTTGTTATGCTAGCTAGTGCTGCCGCGCTACCGGCGGAATATCCCTAGAAGTAATTGAAACTTCACAACTTTATCGTCCACTTGAGGACAGAAAATAGACAGTGACATAATCGATTATGGCACGTAGCCGCACCAATGCTTAATTCGGGCATGTCCCGCATTGCGATACATCGCCAAATCGATTATTGTTGACACTACTAATATGTCCAAATTCCTTAAAAAATATCCTTATACTTCTTTTTATTATCTTGTATGAAAAGAATGTAAAAGTGGTCACTTTCAAGAGTAAATCATATACTAATTTCAGTACATGCAGTACAAGTTACCAATATTGGTAACCAATATTCGTTACCGTCTCTTCTTTGGCGATGCGAGGAAACGCACCAGGCGTACCATTAATCACAATGTGAACCTTGTGGTGGGTCCAGTTTGTCACATAAATGTAGTGGCGTTCAGCGATTGAATAGCTTTAATGATCAAGCGTGACTGACTGAGCATCCTTTCATGGAGAACGATGACATCAGTCGTTTCAGCAAAAGACCCAAAATTGTATATCTTGATAAAGCCAATTTTATATCCCGATAACAATATACAGTCATGGAAAAAATTATTAGACCACCCTTGTTTTCTTCAATTTCTTGTTCATTCTAATATCTGGTACCACTAAACGTATAATACAATGAACACAACAAAAAATGCAGCTGGTCACATAATACTTTATGTCCTATTTGACATTCTTAAGCTTAATTGATTCCCAGGGTATATAAGAGGCCATTTCATGTCACAAGCAGCACTGCACATGCAAAGGCCTAGAGTGGTTTCCTGCTTACTTTCAAGCCGTAGCACAACTCAGAAGTTGTCAGCTCTCACATAATGCCTAAAACAAAAGAATTATGTGAAGCAACAAAGGCAGCCATCTTGGCACTGCTGGAAATTGGCATGAGTGAGAGACAGGTAGCGAAAAACCTGAAGATCTCCAAGACAGCCGTTCATTCCAACAAAAAAAAACAAGCTGAACATGGCACTACCAAATTGCTACCTGGCCGTGGCAGGAAACGTCTTTCTACCCCACGAGATGACCGTGCACTCATCCGTTCCTGTGTCAGGAATCGTCGTCAGACCTCCAGGGACCTTAAAAATGAGTGGGCACTGTCGAGAAATGTGACTTGCTCGGCAAGGACAGTTCGAAACCGACTTGTTGAAGCTGGTTTGAAGTCACACAGAGCACGCAAGAAGCCCTTCATCAATGAAAGGCAGAGGAAGGCCCGGTTACTCTTTGCTCGAGACCACAAGGATTGGACTGTTGATGATTGGGCTAAGGTTCTCTTCAGTGATGAATCCAATTTTGAATTGATGCCCACTCCAGCCAACTTACTGGTTAGGAGGAAGCCTGGAGAAGCTTACAACCCAGACTGTCTTGCCCCTACAGTAAAACATGGGGGTGGATCAGTCATGATCTGGGGTTGTTTCAGTCTGAGTGGAACAGGGCAAATGCAATTGTGTGAAGGCCGAATGAACCAGGTCAAGTACAGGACTACCCTTGAAAACAGTCTTCTTCCATCAGCTGGAAAACTCTTTCCTGCCTCGAATGACTGGATTTTCCAACAAGACAATGCCCCTTGCCACACGGCAAGGTCAGTTAAAGCCTGGATGGAGAACCACAACATTCGCACCATGCCTTGGCCTGCTCAATCACCAGATCTTAATCCAATTGAAAACCTGTGGAAAATCATCAAACTCAAAATGGAGAACCACAAGCCCAAAAACAAAGAAAATTTGTTTGAATTTGTCCAACAGGAATGGGCTGCTGTGACAGCAGAACAATGTCAGAAGCTGGTGGAGAGCATGCCAAGACGCATGGCTGCAGTCATCAAAAACAATGGTTATGCAATCAAGTATTAACTCTTGTGTGTATCATGTGTTTAAAGCAAACAGAAAAGAAAACATGGAATGCTTAAAAGTAGTGTTTTTGGCGGTACAATGCCATAGCTATTGATGTAAGAATTTCAGTAATTTTGGTTATTATCAAGAAAACCATGGAAAATGAATAATCCTTAGTTCTTAAATTAAACTCTCATGAGCTATTTTTGTTGTTATCATTATAATTGTCCAAACAAATGTACCTTTAGTTGAGCCAGGCATTAAAATTAACAAGAAATTGAAGAAAACAAGGGTGGTCTAATAATTTTTTCCATGACTGTATATATGATATAGTTTATTTTTCTGATATTATGTTATTGCTATTATTTTCTCTTTCCATTGCGCTTTCCTCCATCTCCTCCATGCTGCTTTACCTCTGTTTATTCCCAGATACATGTGCCATAAACAAATCCTTGCAGGTGATGTAAACATGTTAGCACAAAGCAGTAGCGTAGCTGCAGCTACATTAGCCTTCATACCATTATGTCTATGCTTCATACAGTGAACATGTTTTCAACTCTCATGATACATTTGGATTATGCGGCGGTCATCGAGTTGTGCTTTACACAGAGTATCTAAACCATAACCAGAGTAACGTTAACGTTAGCGTAGCAACAGAGCTAACCAAGTAGCCTACACGTAAAAATTACAATGTAAACAACAGAGGATTATATCCTCCGGTAGACGTTTTTATATTGCACTACGATATTGCACAACTCTACTTACAATGAGGGTCTATATAAAAAAAATATGAACACTGACAAAAGTAAAGATATTACATATATAAATGGAATAAAAATACAAAAAGAACGGTGAGCCTGGAAATGTGCCTGATTTGTATAATTATTACCAAACTTTGGCCAATAGCTTCCTAGAAGGCAGACACAAACATACTCAACAAGTCGAAACATCTTACAAAACCACTGGCTCTAATTTAAGAGACATCTGATCACAGGTCTGCTCGTCTAACCACTGAAGGACTCTGGAGAGAGCCTCAAGTGCATCAATGATGTGAAGAAAAGTACCTTCAACAGGCTTACTCAGCATCCCATAATGTAACAGTGAGAGCTCACCTCCATGTCGGAGGTATTAAATAGACCCCTATTTATCAGCGTGCTTTAAACTCGTGGGGGGGTTAAGTGTGTGAGAAAATCCCCGCTATTAAGCTGATGTACGAGGGCAGTGATGGTCATTTAATTCTGCTTAAATCACCCAGAGGGATCCCGGCGTAAGCCATCATCTTGTTATGACCACTCAGTACTCAGTCTGAAAGAGCATTACTTTGAGAGGGGATGAACTCGCTCTCTTTGTGTCACTCCTTTGGCCTGGCACATGATTATGACTACATTTCATAATTTTTTAAATGCTCAAAGTTAATTTGTTTGCATTTTGTTTGATATTATTTGATTTCAAGTGGTTAAAGGGAGTTTCTTTTGTTTGTATTGATATTTTTACTTCAGGTCTGACCTGTGAACTCCATCACACTGAGCATTTACTCTGCAGATGTGAAATCTAGTGAGATGTAAAACACTGGATGGAAAAACATCTGAAAAGCTGATTACCAGTTAAGTGGAAAATGATGATCATTACAAGCAATCAAGATGTGCTTGTTTGCATATTGCAGATAAGTAAAGCAGCTGTAATTACAGCACAGGGCACAGGGGCTTCTCTGGAGAGATTACAGGCACCAGAAGAGGATGATTCACACACACAAGCTTTAAACTGCCAGGGGTCCTTTCAGTTTTTACTTTCCTTTTAGTTGGCTCTTTTGTAAAGTGAAGGACTTTCAAAACAAATAGCTTCAATCTCTGCTGTTAAAAGCTATTGTTTTTTTTTTTTATTGGTTTAATTTTTTTCCACAAGTTTAGTATGCTGTATCTACAACACCATATGGGGGCGTTGTATGTAATTATTATTATTATTATTATTATTATTATTATTGTTATTAATAATAACAATAATAATACTTGTTATTATTATTAACAACAATAATATAATAATAATGATAATAATTATATTATCATTATTATTATTATTATTCATCACGGGAGGGATAATATTCAGAGAAAAAAAAATATTAAATTCTTTTCTCATAAAAGTTTTTTTTTTTTTTTTTTTACGATATTGCATGTTGTAATGTATCATAAATTACAGTTTTTCTGTCATAAATTTACTTAAACCTCACTTTAACATTTTTGCTCTGAATATTACCTCCCTCCCCGGCTCTATAATCACTCATATCATTTTTTATATTAATTTAATCACTATTAATAAAATAAAGTACTACTGCCGTTTCATTTCATAGAGCAGACTGACTCACTGGTAGCTGACAAAATCACATCAAACTGAATTCCTCGTTGCTTTAAAAAAACAACCTCAAACTTTATTGCACTCCAGGGTGATAACACACACTGGAAAATAAGTTTGTTCCTCAAGCTGACAGAAATGAGGTTACTTCAAATCTAATTCTCCAAATCTGACGTGCTGCTCCATAAAGCAGCAAAGATGAGGAGGTTAAAACCTGAGACTGTCCCTGGAACAAACATTCAGAGCTGACTTCACTTTTACTGGCAAACACAGGTCAAAGGTCAGCGTGCCGTGCTCAGTGTATTTTAATTTGTCATAAAATTCACCTACTCACCTTAATTTTTTGCACAAAATCTAATGAGTTGCTCTCAAACATAAGCAGTGCTCTCAAACGTATTTATTGTTTGAGTTGCTGGATAATATGTGTAGAAATAGTGTTGGGTGATGTTACTGCTATAACATATCATCGCTGTTCACCTGGTTAGGTGATATTTATATGAGCCACTGTTAAATCAATATTTCACACTCATACAAGCAGAAACAGCAGAAGGATGCACGGTGTCAGCTATCTTTCCAAACAGTAAGAGCGTTTCCCATTTGCGCAGAGCGGCTTGACTTCCTCGCCAGCGGTGGATCCGTCCATAATTCTGAGCTTCACTCTATGAACTGAACAGCTCATCATGAATGTGAACAGAAATGACAGCATGTGTGATATTTCCATTTCTGTGAAAAGTATATAACGCTGTGCACCGCTTTAACGAGAGCAAATGAAAACTGCATTAGGACAAAATGTGATCTGTTAAATAAAGACCAAATAAGTTGTGTAGTATATATAGCATACTCTTCTGCATATAAAGCAGCGGCCAGCACCCATCGTGGGGTAATTATCAAACTGGAAATTCCTCACATTCTGCGGTTGTTTAACAAACACCGGTGCTTTGTGTTTTCATATTCACAGCAGGGCTTTCTCTCCTCATACTGCACTGCTTACATAGCACGATGAAAAGCTGTGGAGTGGAGATATCAAACCATGCCTGGATCTGTGTGGTGAGAGGAGTGTTCACCCTGGGGGCAGAGCAGACAACACCTCTGCTTTCATCACCAGCACAGGGATCCCTGGGAGCTCAGGATGTCGAACAACGCTCACAAGAAAACAACCAGCCCTTCTTCTTTAGTGCTGCCAAAAGAATATTTGTGCCATTGTGCGGCTGAATAAGTTAATGGCAGCGTTCACTCCTTAACAAGCCGAAGGAGTCCCTCACCACTGTGCAGCTCTGTAAGGTGCAGCAGACTGCTTTAAATCGTTTCCAGCCGCCTCCTGCAGTGAGTCACAACACCCTGTTGGAAAGCTGCTGAATTATTGACAAGCCAACACAGATTATTCAGACTACAAAAACAAAACTTGGGAACCCTGATGAAACATCATACTATTTTCAGATGGCGCTATAGAGGTATTTTTGCCCTGGCAGCAGACCCCAGAGGAATTCAGTGAGTCAGCTCCTCATGGATGAGATGAAATGAACCAACTTTAACATTTAACTCCTTTTATGTGACATGAACACCTTTTTAATTTTTTGACTTAGGCAAATAAAAAGTAAACACCCCCCTCCCATGCTAATGAAATCCCCCCCAAAAAAGCTGCTTATAAACAACGTCAACACGTCACACAGAAATAACCACACGTGGTTGTTGTTGTTGCTAAGCGACAGTGAGCTGAACATCCAAGCAGTCTGACCAAGCAACAAAACAGCCTAATGTAGAACAAACTGAGCAGAGTTTAACGCGACAATCAAAAGGAAAGTCTGTGATCTCACACGCTGAAGAATCCAAGTTATAAATAGACACAAATTTATTGTTTATCAAAAGGTGACAAGCCTGCCTCGATCAACAATATAAAAAAAATTCTGCAGTGTTGTAGCTGACTGTCTATTTATAGTCTGTTCAGATTCACATTCCTGTTTCCACAAATTGACCAATATGAACCCTGACCTTGAACTTCCCAAGCCCACATAGTGCTCCGGTTGTGAACGTTACACACAGCGGCTCATTCAGCACAGACTGCACTCTGTTAAGACCAGCTACATGATACATTCAAGGACACACCCAGTGAGCAGCTGCACTCCACACCTGGACAACATCCTGCATCGTAAAGCAGCTTCAAGGGTGTTCACAATAACCTTTTGGCTTTGGCAACAGGAAACACTGAGTGATGTTGAAAAGACCAAATTATTATTCTGTTTTCAAAAGAAAACAAAGCCTGTAGTGTCAATAGGGCTGCTACATATGATTATTTTCATTGTTGATGAATCTGTGGATTATTTTCTTGATCAATTGATTAGTTGTTTGGTCCATAAAATGTCACAAATAGTGAAAAACGTAGATCAGTGTTTCCAAAAGCCCAAGATGACGTTCTCAAATGATAAGATATTCAGTTTATTGTTATAAATGAACTAGAAAATATTCACAATTAAAAAGCCAGAATCAGAGATTTTTTTTACTTTTTACTAAAATAATCATCAGTTGCAGATTAATGTAATAGTTGACAAGTGATTAATCGCTGAAGCTCGAAATGTCAAATGCACAAAAAGCTAAATGAAAATAATTTGTATCGGCTCAACGCCAGTCATGTCTGTGTGTCACTTTGTATTGTTTCCCTCATTTATTAATTTCCTCAGAACGAGAAAGTGTTGCATCTTAAAAGACATTGGGTAAGTGTCAAAGCAAAGCATGCATATTTAATCTTAATGTGCCATATGCTGGAGAAGGACAGCTAACATCAAGCTAATTACCATGCAGGGGGACACATCATCCTGAGGGCTTTGTTCTCTCACATAGATACAGTTCATAATTGTCTACCTGCCATGGTGTTATCAGAGTACTTTGAATTACATGGGATTTTTCAGAAATATATCTTTCTTTCTTTAATCAGTTAGCGATTGAAGGCAATAATAATTAGGTCACAACAATAGCAAGACAACAGCTGTGAGGATGCACTGATTAAAAAACAAGAAAAGCCTCCACTCATTTGTACACCTGACAGTGTTTCTTCTTTGTTAAGTTATGCCCTGCTCACATGCTGCAGAAGCTGTCAACACAGGCCAACACAACCTCTTCTAATGAGCAGGCCGTGGGGAGGCGGCGGAGGAGGAGGAGGCTGCAGTGAAAGGGTGAATGTGGTGGTTAGGCTTGTCTCCCGAGGGTGCTTACATCCACACAGTCAGAGTCACAGCGACTTTGTTGTCAAGGTCAAGCAAATGAGTCAGGTGGGATGGCTCACTGTGGGGAGAGGGAGCGCAACTGTCCTCCATCCGTCACGGCATGTTACAGCTCGACTGTGGCGACACACGGGGCCGCCGAGCCGCCGTGTCACAGCGAGAAGGACACAGGTTTCATTTGGCTTCCTGGTGGATTTTGTATCATCGCACATTGTTGGCACCCAGGTGCTCCAGTTTCCTCCCACGCTGCGAAGGCAAATGCATGTGAATGCTCCGATAAAGAAACTCAATAAGCGGCAGACCGCTGAACACATCCAGTGCACGGTGTCAAAGACAAGACAGACTGATACACCGAAAATGGCCGAGGCCGCGACATACTCTTTTATTTTCCGAGCCTCTCTCGCAGCGTGTCATTGGGCAAGATGCCTCACAAGCTGTTTCCAGGCAATTAAGAATATAACAGCTAATACTTTACTGTTGTTCCCATTACAGCTATATCAGCAGTGATATCTAGGGAAAGTAAGATGCTTACTGTGTGAGAAATAGTGTGTCCCAGTAGGCAAGCTTCCATAACCAGCACAATAGTCAGAAAGATAAGCCAGCACAGCTTTAATTAGTCCAACAGAGGAACCTTTAAGGGCTGCATCGGCGCCAGGAGCTGCATAAATACGTATAAATCTAGAGAGATAGAGAAAAGTAAATTCCTTTCATTGTGATCTGCCTTCAGCTGAAGCCCTCCTCTACAGGAGCTCTACAGTGTGTGAGAGCCTTTTTTCTGATAAGCTGGATACACCGATTCAATTTGCTGATTAAAATCATATCAGGCAGCGCTCCTGACAGCTGAGCTCCAGAGAAAAGATAAAAGTCGGAAGTCTATGGAATCAAGTTTCAAAACACCGTCAGTTTTCCCACACAGGAGGGTGAATCCTACACGTGTGCATCAACAAAAAAAAAAAATATAAAAATGAGGCCACTGGTTTCTGTGTGATGAAGCCAAGGCACCTTTGAATGATTTACGCTGCAGTGCAGGATGCTGTTAGACTGCCTGGAGAAGAAGAGGCAGCTCCATCGCTCTAAAAGCCCAGAGGAGGACAGTCAGGAGTCACCACCCGTGTTCCTGTTGCTCAGTATGCAAAGCATCTTTTCATCTTCAACCCCAAATACACACCAAACATCATCTCCTAATGTCAGCAACTCTTGTGTGTATACTAGACTGGCAGAATTAGCATCCTTTATCCTGTATAATCATGACTGAAGCAGCAGCAGTGTCACTGTAAACAACATCATGTGAGAAGTGATCCCAGCTAGAAGTACAGAACAATAAGACTATTTAACACCATTTCTAGAGATATTCCAGGCTCAGGGAACGCATTGTTTTGTTAATGAACTGCTCACTGCAGACAGCGGAGATGCTACGATACCAGAAATTCAGTCTTCAATACCACTAGTGGTGCAATGAGTTTTTAGCACTGGTTGTCTCATCTCAATGGCTTCTTTAAATGTTTTTTTCCTCAGTTAGATGCCTGAAATAATATGTGTGCTGGACAAGAGTTTGAAACATTTTTAAATTGTGTTCTGTGACATAAAAATATTAAGATGTCTTAAAAAGGTGGTTCCTGAAAAGTGGCTAAATGAGCCTTTACAGCGTCGTTGTGTTTTATACTCATGTTAATGTGACTGTGTTCTAGTTTATTATAGCATAACATTAGCTTTTTACTTCTGCTGATTGCATTCATGCTTCAAAAGTCATAAAAGTGGTTTATTAGAGATTATCTTGCTAAACAAAATGTGCGCACATCATAAAAGTGGAGTAATCTAAACCACCCACCCAATAAAAAAAAAAAAATCCCATAAATCTGTTTGTCATGGGAACCAAAGCGATGCTAACTTGAACATTTTTGCAACTAGCTCAAGTGCTGTACACAGGATAAATAAAACAAATGAAGCAAATAAACTACTAGATTTGCAAATATACTAATTAACTTGTAAATTTCCCGAATTATCCGATCTTAACTTCCTGGCTGGCCAGTAAAAATACTTCATCCCTGTACCACGCTCTACTAGAAAGTACAAAAACATTTAGTTTTTATGAATCCTATGTAGTGCATGTCAACACACACTTCTTCCATCCATCCATCCATTCTCTACCGCTTATCCTCATAGGGTCGCGGGGGGTTGGAGCCTATCCCAGCTGTCTTAGGAGGAAAGGCAGGGTACACCCTGGACAAGTCGCCACCTCATCGCAGGACACATAGAGACAGACAACCACTCACACTCACACCTACAGTCAATTTAAATTAGCCAATTAACCTAATCCCCATGCATGTTTTTGGATGGTGGGAGGAAGCCGGAGTACCCGGAGAGAACCCACACAGACATGAGGAGAACATGCAAACTCCACACAGAAAGGCCCCGGGCTGGGAATCAAACCTGGTACCTTCTTGCTGTGAGGCGACAGTGTTAACCACTACACCACCGTGCTGCCCTCACACACTTCTATTATATCTTTTTTTATAGCATACTAGTTTTTATGTTCTAAAACGTTTCTCATTTTAGAGCTTGAATGCATCATAATGTAACTCAATACAAGCTCTGTATGTTAGCAGTTAGCTCTGCTGTTTAGGAGACGCCTTTCAGTCTAACATTTTAAAAATGTGGCATTGACTTGTTGATGTACTGATTGTGACATCCTACAGACAGTGTACACACAGCAGGAATAGACAATAGGAGGGACAACATTTGACCAAAGTCCCAGTCATATCTATTTTATAAAGTAGCTAAAGTTGGCAAAAACTTGGTGAAAGAATTAAAATACTGAATCATTTCTACAGGATTTTTTTTTTTTTTAGCCTGCATGAGTGTTTGATGAAGATGTTCATTTTAAAGAAATAATCACATTAATATCCTCAGAAACAATACAAGACACAAACTGTATGCAACAACATGCAAAGGTGACTGTTTTATTCAGCATGTAAAATAATAAATAAAAGATACTGTATATATTTTACATATGTTATATGAATTTGTAGAATTTAAAGTAGTGGAAGAGGTGGGCGTATTTTATATATAGCCTTTAGGAAGCACCAGAGTGTTCAGCTGTGTTTACTTCACAAGCACGTACTTCAAAAGCTGGAGAAACACATCATCCTTCTGTGAATACCGCTCTTGTAATAACCCCAGTGATGTAAACCCAGAGAGGAGAAGTTTAATTCAAACCCAGATTTGCAAAAATGTCACAAACAAGATAAAAGGAAGACCTCTCACACCTCCGATTCTAACCCGTATGTAAATATCCACCACATGAATGACTAGAGCGTCTTTTTCGCAGCTTTTTTTCCATGCCCACGGCGGCATCTAAGCGCAGGATTATTTTTCCTCACCTGCTCATGTCTCTGCTACCCAGAAAGCCAAAGGTGATGATAAACTCAAAATGCCAGCGTTGCAAATTAGTCCACATATAATAAAACATTCAAAAAATGGTGCAGAGCATTTTTAAGAGAGCTGAATGAGTAAAAGTGTATGACATTAAAATGTAAAGTGAGGCCATGGTGATTTAGTTTTAGTCAAACAGACTACATTCATTACTAGACGGAGCTCTGATAAATAGGACTGCCGCTCATGCTCTCTCCTTGCGTCCACACCCAGGGGACATGGGGATGGATGATTGGCTGAGGACAGCTGCTGCTCTGCCTCTTTATTAGAAAAGGGGCAAGTGGGCAACGAGTACAAAAAACATCTTATCTGCTACAACGGGCAGACAATCGAGTTTTTAAGCAATGAAAAGAACTTTTCAATGCAGTCCCATTGAAGTGCATGGACGCTCAGCTTCTACAGGCAAATACATTGAACACGGCGCTACGGGAATGTATGAGAAGTTAAGAACGACTCAGTCGATTCTGAACGAATTCATCTTCAAGATGAACGTGTTCTAACACAACCCTGTCTCCTGTTTGGTGTGGTGGAGAGGAGGACGTGCTGCCCAGGCTTCTTCTGGTTGGCGTGGTGGAGAGGAGGACGTGCTTCTCATCCTTTGCTGATAGCTTGATGATGCTCTTCATCCCCTTCGACTCTCTCATACAATTCTATATATACACACTGTATATTAGCTGTTATATTGAGTTGGACATTTTCATACAATTTTATATGTAGTGTTAATGTGTTTTCATTGTTGATGCATCTATTGCACGTCTGTCCATCCTGAAGAGGGATCCCTCCTCTGAGGTTTCTTCCATTTCTTTTTCCGTGTTAAAAGGTTTTTTTGGAGAGTTTTTCCTTAGTCGATGTGAGGTCATTTGTAAAGGACAGAGGGTGTCATATCCTGTACAGATTGTAAAGCCCAATGGGGCAAATTCATAATTTGTGATATTGGGCTATACAAATAAACTTGACTTGACAACCGTACATATTTAACCACTTAATTTTTGACATTTTAGGGGAAGCTGAGCTTCCCTTGCAGTCTTAGAAAAATCGCCTCTGCTGAGAAGTTTAGTTTCACTTCCCCTTCATTCTGTTTAAATCTACAGTCTGTGAACTAGCAAGAGAGATTTGAAAGTAGCTCCTCCTCTCAACCTCCTCTAAGCTCCTCCCCCTCCCATCAGTGCTCCATCCAAAGCCACGCCCCCTCAAACTTGGACATCTGACAGTAGGATTCAGCGGGGAGAGGAGAGCCGTTATGCTACATCACCACAGTTGTAAAATGTCCCGTTCAAAGCCAATATATCAGCGTCATTTTATCACTTTTGTCATATCCTATAACCTCTTTAATACAAGCAGCACCTGCGACCGGCTTCCACCCACAGAGAAGCTGATGTTAGCATCATGCTAATACGCGCTACCAAAGCCTCCTTCTTTCTTCTCTTTTCCTGTTTAGCAGGTTGAGCCGTCAGAAGTAACACTGGAAGTGGTGTTTTTGGCTGCATTTGTTCCCTACAGAACAGATTCTCTCTGTACTTCTGTAAATAACTCTGTATTTCTGCAGAGGAGTGTGCTGGATATTTCCAGAAACAGTGGGGAGGAGGGAGGGACAGAGGGGGGCGTGGTCAAGATGAGACATGAAGGCATCTGATTGGTTCTTGCCATTCGGACCGAATAGCAGTTGATTGGTTTAGTTTATTTTTCAGTCTTGCAGCCACAGAGGTCTGATATTTTTCCTTACAGATGTGGTGACAGGGTGATGATATTTTAGAGGGCATGTAGTGTATTTACTCTCCTATGGGTCACACATAAAAAATGCATCACACATTGTTATGAGCAAACCTCTGAACGCACACTTGTCATAGCCACTTCTCTTGGGTAGGCTGGTGATTTCCGAGATAATAGCCAAAGCATGCATATTTAATGAGCATCACCTGTTCTGAATTAAATATGCCAAGCATCAAGAGCGAGCTCGAGTAACTTCAGCCGCTGAGCACGAGGCTCCGTTTCATCATGCATGAAGTCAGTTGAAACGGGGAGTTTTCCAGCCACATCACAACTACTGGGCTGTTCGCTGTCACCTGCTACAGTACGGATGACGCCATCACTATGGGCTCCTTTTCTCTCAGGCAGCTTTGCGAAATTAAGACCACCTCAGTCTTATGATGTACTTTGATGTGACTTACGCAATGTTCTTGTAAACCTGCACACAACAGCAGACAGATGGCTCTGCCTAATCCTTTTCTGCACTTCCCACTTTTAATTACAGAAAGCAGCAGAGGTTGATACTGCAGCAGTATGTTTTCTATAAGACCTACTGTTTTACATTCCTCTCACACCTACACAGAAATATGCAGCTTTAAACAATAATGGCAGAACAAGCAGGAAAACAACAGTAATCAAACATGGGGAAAGAAATAAAGAGAACATGTGAACACATTTTAACAGATCCCACAGTATTTCCAGGCAATCTAAGGACACAGATCAGTGTCTGTACTAGACATCACTTTTATTTATTATATAAGCCCTTAATGTTATGTTACTCTATCCACTTTGCTGCTGTAAATTTCCCCGTTCGTGGGATGAATGAAGGATTATCTTATGTTATAGTCAGAACAAAGCGGATATCAGGACAGGTATGTCACAGTGAAGACATTACATCAACATCTGCAGAGCACTACTTAAGACCTTAATGTTGGATGGTTGTGTGTCCGGCCTCTCCTTAACGTCACGGTTCCCTTAAAGCACTGGGTTTGACTCTGAAAATACTCCAGAGCATTCAGACACTTTCAACCATGTATTGATAACAATACATGATACTCACACGATAGAGCTCAGGTTGTTGACGTGACACAATCCTGGCATGCAACTGTCGCCATTTTGGCAGGAAGGAGCTCTGTTCAAACTACTGCCAGGGATCTCACCGCTTGTAGTTCAACACCTGTAAACGTTTTTTGGAGATATGGTGGAGAGCCGTTGTGCTCCGAGATGCCAGAAGATTCCCAAAGAAGCTGAACGAAGCGATCAGAAGAAAACAGAGCGGTGGGAACCCGCAGCGACCACTTTATATCACGTACAGAATCAAACGTTCCTCAAATATCTGATTTATTTTACATGCTTTTATTATGATTCTGAACTGTTGTACTTTCATTAAACACGTTAGATGAAGGTATTATGGCGTGGATTTTGCGGTGCTTCCTGTTGTTCACACAGCAACAAGCAAAGGCAACATAAAAATGTCTGCAGAGTCGTTTCAGTCTTCCTTCAGATAAAACTCAATGCACGTTATGTCTGCTAGTGTGCTGTTTGTCTGTTCTTGTGATTACAGCAAGGAACAGAGCACGGTGTGATTTATAGTAATATGAGTCATGTTAAGAGAAGACATTTTGAAATATCTGCAACTACTAAACCTTTTCAAGATGAGTGAAAAGTATACCAGGGGCATGATAAGGATCAGAGATATTTAGTCTCTCTAGTTTACTTGTGCATATCTTGTGAATTAAAACTCTGATGGCATAAATTTACTGCTGGCACCACTCATTTTGATGCAGATTTTCCTACCAATATGGCGACA
Organism: Synanceia verrucosa; assembly: GCA_029721515.1. NCBI lineage: Eukaryota > Metazoa > Chordata > Actinopteri > Perciformes > Synanceiidae > Synanceia > Synanceia verrucosa. The sequence goes on from CM056549.1 coordinate 6,526,730, forward strand.
TAAACAAACAAAAGTCCACTGATGTGTTTAAAGGTCTTGGAGAGTACTACTGCATGTGTTAAAAAAAGTGCTGTATTAAGTCTTCAGTGGCTCCAAAGGGAGCAGCAAAAAGTCTGATAAACTGCCTCGAGTCGTATCACATGAGTCAGTGTCATCTGGGGCTGAAGACTGCAAGTTTGAAAATAAAAAAAGAAGTTGGTGTTGAGGAGTTAATAAGATGTGAGCTCACCAAAAGTCTGTAGCTGCTCCTCATCTCTGCTTGAGGCCAGCAGCTCCAGGCTACATTAGCTGCTGCTAGCATTAACACAGCGCCGTGGTTAATGCAGGGGAGCAGATTTTACCAGAGAATAACAATGACAATATCTGATTCAGCTGCAGCAACTTTTTCTAAGTAAGATGCAGATATAATAATAATGAAGATATTGGGGTGGCATCTATTTTTACTGGGGCCAAAATAGTGCAGGATCCAGGTAGTGGTGAAATCATTGGTTGTAAGGTCTGAGGGATGTAATTACCACAAGCCTTAAGGCTGTATCAGCTACTAACAGGCCATCACATAAACTGAGAGCCTTCGGTTGCCAACGGCGACAACAACAAAAAAAACACTCACCTTACCTGAACCCACAGTCGCTCCACTCCTTCCCCCTTTCAGTTCATTTAGATTAACGAGTGAACGCAGACACGAGCTGAAGGGATGAGGGCTGTCGCTCATCGTCCATCACACTTTCAAGAAAAGAGTTTCTCTAATTCAGTAGCACGCCACTCCTCTCTTTTTTCACTCCACTCTCCTCGCCGTCTATCCTCTGACAGGCTCATATTAGGTAAGACTCGCCTTCTTGACGTTTGGCAACCACTCGACAGACGAAATGACAACCTGTGACCATGATAATAGGATGTTCCAGAGCGAGGGCGGCTCTAGGTGCTGGAGTGGTAGGTGGTGAACGATCACGCTGCGAATTATTTGGTTCTAATCGAGATAAAAAAATTATTTACTTAATCTCTTATTTTAATAAACTTTACACTACCATCTTAAATCAAGAAATGTTGTCAAGTGAAATTTTCTCGCTGCGTGGACGGATAATTTCACTTGTTTTTTTATGATCTTTTGCCTCAGATTTAGAGTTTTTATCTTATTTTTAGACATCCCTTTTTTGCAGTGCACACAGACTTTTATTCCTCTTGGGTTCCCAAACTGACCCATAGTGAAACCCTTAGCAACAGAGGCTGAATGATAGAAATGATTGCAGTCAGTCTTTCTACAGGAACAGAGTCACAGTGACAGAGATAGGATGATACGTCATGAAGTGAAATCCATTTTTTAACACATGACCAGTGGCCACACTGCAAATGATTTGGCTCATACCAAGATGAAAAAAACTTGTTAGATAATTTATCTTGTTTTAAGAGTTCAACTTTACACTTTAAACTCAAGCGCAACCTTATCTTTTTGTCTCAAATAGGCAGGAAATCTTAAAATGAGGTAAATAACTGTTAAAATAACATCATTTCATCTCTCCCCCCTCAAGTCTCATCAAATAAATCTTGTTTTAAGATTCAGGAACAACCTCAATTTGCTTGATTTAAGAGTCACAAAAAACATCTGCAAATATTTTCTGCTCATTTTCTGCGTGTATTTAGTTTATTTCACATATTTTGTGTCTTTAAAACTTAAATTTTAAGTAATCTAATCTTAAAACCAGCATTTTCTGCATGTAGTCAGTATATTTCACTTACTTCGGGTCTATAAAAAGTTAGAATTTGTTTAATCATCTTAGGGGTACATGTAGCTCAGGTGGTAGAGTGGTCCTCTCTGAACCCCAGGGTCATGAGGTTGATCCCTGAGCCAGATGCTGAACCCTAACATGGCACCACTGCTCACCGAGGGATGGGTGAAATGGACAAATTTTGCATATATGACAAATAAAGCTGATTATTATTATTAAAACCAGCATTTTCTGCTTATTTTAAGCCTTCTAAATACATCTTATTTCTAGACACACCTTTTTTGCAGTGCAGACGTCACTGAAAGCTTAGTGCAGAGTCAAAAGTTCAAGCCTCCACGGATCAACTCGCTAACCTTCTGACAAGATGCTCCATAGTGACAGAGCCAAGTATAGCCAGCCACCAACGTTACTTCCCCCCACAGTAAAAATGAGAAAATGCTAAAAGCGCTCCCACAGGTGTTACACACATACACTGTCATACACTTAATTCTAATTAACACTGAATCCATTCGCCGCACAGGTGACACTTCCTTTATAAATCTCATTCATACTGCAGCGAGCACTTTGCTTAATCTACCATGCAGCCACTCTCCCTGGAGGTTTTCACAGTCCAGATTATAACAGCAGGCACTTCAGTGGGCGGGGCCGGCTGCACCGCCGCACGCCATGGAAACAGCACTGCTCATTCCCACCAGCAGCAGCAATCCTATCAGCAAAGGGAGCTCAGCTTTAGGCTATTTTTTTTTTTTTTTTTTTAAACTGCACGGTCAGCTGTTAAACGTTGCATCAGCACAAGTGACCAATGACAAAGAAACAAAACTAATATTGCAGCAGAGAGCATAAATACTTCAGTGGTCTCAAAAGGCTTGGAGGACTCAAGACTTTCCAGGCAGGATTTGTTGTTGCGGTTCCATGGGGAGAGTTGAAAGGGTTTGATCTGGGCCAGGTCAGTCGTGCAGCTTGAGCCCCAGAGTACATTAGAAAGAGCTGAAGTAACGCTCTTAGACAGAGCATGGAGCTGACTTCAGTGCCATGTCTGCCCTGTAGTGCTTTTACCATGCCCCGTGGATCCTTTGGGTTTATTAAGCAGTGTGGGGTTTGAGTCAGATGACTCCTCTAAACCTGCTGTGACATGGGGAAAATGCCCTTGACGAGAAAGAAAAGAAAAAGCTACAGGTAATGCCGGTAGGAAACCCTGAAGGACACTTTCTCTGTGCAGAGCTACAATAAGCAGGGTTAAGAGGGAAAGCAGGTCAATGGCAGTTCACGTGCTATTTAATTTAAAAAACTATACTGTATAAGTGGTATTTTAAAAAAAAGTTAAACTTTTATAACCTTGGATTATCTGCAATCTTTTAAAAGTTTTATTTCTGCTTTAAGTCATCTCAGAAAATACATCTCTTTTAATTTTTACTTTGGAACAAAACCTCATTTTTTTGTTTTTGAAATCCCGGGCTGTTGCTCCTTGCAGCTTGTGTGCTCTCATGTGATTTAAGGTGATGATATGCCGAGTGCAGATGGGTTTTGCAGTATGCTATGAAAGTGCTCCCTTTGGCACAACTTAAAATTCACCACAGGTAGACTAAGTCCGCTGGCACATATGCCAGACCGTCACTGTTTTAGATATTAATGCTCTGTTCAATATCCGCCTGAAATATGGGGAAGTGCTCTGAATCTATTTTTGAAGCATTAAAAAGACAAAGACAGTGAAGGATCTGTACGTATATGTGATCATAGAGTTCAGAAGAGGAAAAGTTATTTCCTCGCAGGAAACAAGTATGGAAAAATTTGGATTTTCCACACAAAGTGATACAACATATTCTCCATTAAAAAGTGACAAAGCTGATCTGAACATCTAACATGCTGTCGGAGTCATAGCTCATAACGATATCAATAAACTAAACTAGAAGTGGATGGATGGATAAATACACCAGAGCCACTCTGCTCTACTCTATAATAATAATGACAATAATTAAGATGGCCTATCTAATACAGGCTTTGCACGCTGCAAACTGATGTCTGATGTTCTTGGTCTCACTCAGAGCACTAATGAACACAACCTGCAGAGGAAATTGTGCATTTGGATCAATTATTTGCATTAATGGAAGTGGAAGCAGCATCTCAATCACTCATCACTCATCTGGGACGTCTGAAACTGCAGAGAAAAAACTCTTTTAACAAACAAACTGTTCAGTTTCTCATCTCACGGCAGAAAGAACGAAGCAGGCGACGCACCGGAGCAAAAATACCAAGGATGTTAATAAAACTCTGTGTTCAAATTTATTGTAAAGTTGCACAGAATAAAGGATAAGGTAGGATGGGCTTTCCTTAATTCTGCACAAATATGACGCTCCTCTTCATTTCACATTACATGTATCAACTTATCTCATATTACTCTGTATCTGCTGCATGGCTGTCCACCCTGGAAGAGGGATCCCTCCTCTGCTAACACTGTTAAAAGTTTTTTTTGGGTTTTTCCTCAGCAGATTTGAGGTCCTTTGTTTTATCCTGAGGCAAATTTGTAATTTGTGCAATTGGGCTATACAAATAAAAGTGAATAGGCTTGATATTTGTGTTGAATTGTCATAGTATATGAATTGAGATATGGCTAAGAAATGTTGAGTGAGGTCACACTGACCTTTGGTCTAAATCTAATCAGTTCATCCTTGAATCAGTGGACGTTTGTGCCAGATTTATAGAAATTCCCTCCAGACATTCATGAGATATCACATTGTTCCTCTACAATCCCACACATGATGAACAGGAAAGTTTCAGAAAGCCCATCCCTGCTGCCCAAAATCAATATTTAATGTTCATTTTCACTCTGTCTCCTCCTGAACTACAGCAAATTGGTAGCCAAGCCCTGCCCAGCACCTGGCAGATGCTGGAGTCAAATATATGACTGCTGGACAAGCAAAGTCACAACTCATCACTTCTCCAGAAGAGACAGGTCATCCCGTGGTCCTGACACAAACATGAATCCTCCTAACCCAAATAAAGCCATCCCAAAACGCATCAGCCAGTGTGCAGACAGGTGCTCTGAAACAGATACCAATGCTCAGAGCCACGGAGGTTGTTCATTTTCCTCCCTGACAAAAGAGGCCAAAGAAAACTATCTGAAGTTAAAAGGAAACAAGGATGCACAGCAACAAAACGAAGAGTTAAAACAGCATAGAAACACTGTTTCTCACAGACGAAAAACAGCAGTCTGCATTTTAAAACATTACCCTGAGCTGTCTGTGCATCTGCACGTAATTGGCATACAGAGAGCAAAATGCACAGCCTGTGGTTTATCCATCCTACACATCTTCAAGCTCGGACTAATGTGTTCTGTCCACACCCTGATACTGGAGTAGTCAGCCGGGGGATTGGCTGCCCACGTGGTGCCTCTCCTGTCAATTGATCAGGGCCTGACTCCAGCTTAGTGCGCCCTCACTGGAAACCTCAAATGAGGCGCAGCACAAATTCATTCATCTTCATCAGACAAGCTGCAGGATAAAGTATCAGGGAGGCTCTTTTTGTGCAGCAGAGACACGAGGAAAGCACTGAAACCAGATGACTTTCTGTGCCTATTTGTAACGCTATCACCATCACACAATATCTGAGCCCTCCACCATGACGCTGATTTAATTACACGGCCCTTTTGCACGGTGTGAGATGTGCCAAACATATAGACTTCTGCAGTACCAGAACTTGCTCTTACTTTACTTGTTTTTCCATTTTGAATATATTGCAACCCTGAAAGCTTGACGCCCTCATTTTTTTTCAGTCGAATCTTGCTTTTCTGCTGCGTCTCTTTGATAAATCACCACTCCAGCAGAAGTCTTACTGACCGTGGGAAAACACAGTGGACCTCTGAGGCTTTGGCCTGAGCTGAAATTGGAGACGTTTGTGTGCTGTGTACCAGTCAATATCGAAGAATAAAACAGCCCGCAGATGGAGAATCCTGGATTTATTCTGGCCGGTGTAATTTATTAAACTGTTGCCCATGCCCATTTATCATAATCAATCAAAGGGCAGCTGGGCCGAAGGAGCAATTTAGAGCACAGTGCAGAGTTATGCCATTGCTGAGTCTGTTATAAGTTTGAGGAAGATTATATAAGGCAATATTGGACCACAGGGCACAGTTTGTGCAGCACGTAATGAATCATTCATTACATGAGACCTATAGCTTACAAATCCATCCACAGGTTAACGCAGAGAATAGACAGTAAAAATACGAAGTGAGCGTGAACATATGAATGCATCTGGAGGTAACAGAGATCAAGCTGGCCAGATGTTGAGAACATATGTTCGATTTTTAAGCAAGAGTGTTGTTTTTCAAACCACTGAACATTTCAGTTGCACGTCATTTTCTTCGCACTCCACGTACCGTGAAGAACACAACGAAGTTTAGCTCAGTTCAGTTCAGAAAAAAAAACCCACACTTTTTTCATGACAGTAACAATATTCTGTGGGTGCTATATAATTGGCAACTGCTTGCTCTTGGCAGACTTTGGATCCCTACACTATTGATTATGAGTAACACCAGATGCCAGAGTTGGATGAGCGATGAGTGGTGAGAGGATGGAGCTGATGAGTGTGCCATGAGGGGGTTGTTTGTCTTTTGGCCAGGGAATTGTGTCAAGACTTGCACCCTCCAAAAATCCATCAGAAACTAGCTGTCCAGCAGACTACATGTTCATTAAAGCACATTAGACCTGCGAGCACGTCCAATCCGAGCTGCCGGTTGATATTTCATATTAAATTCCTCATCACTTTTCCACAGTGTTTGTGTTAATTATGAAATGTTTTTATTTAATGAATGACATCATAACATTTTAGTCTATAATAGCACATCTCAGGTCTGTCTTAATATTTAAAGAAAATCACATGCAGATTTTCTGTGTGATGATTCTCAGTGTAATCTGCACTTGTCAGGTCTGCTGATGCCACACACAGTCCCAGCAGAGAGATATGCATGCTGCAGCTGTGCTGGTTCCTCTTAGATCTTCAGGACTTGGGCAATGTTTTGCCCCACTTACATGCAGCAGCTTTGTGAGAAAAAAAAAAAAGAGGACTCAACAATAAAAGCGTGCTCGTGCTGCAGTGGGTAGCAAAGCCTTCCTGTGGGTCTGAATTAGTGTTCTTGGACTTGTACCCAGAGTCCCTGCAGCCAAACAAAGCCGACAGAAGGATTTTTCTTTTGCTGCCCGACACCAGCAGAGGGGGGTGTGCTCAAATCAGGAGGAGTGAGCGAGCGACAGGATGAAGCCTGGCTGGATGAAGTCTGGGATGCTTCTGAGCAGCCACACCCTGAAACTCAACCACTCACTGGCAAAACCACAAAGACAGCCGGCCATGGCATGTATTCAAACACTGTGTGGTGCATTTATGTGACTTTACAGCTGATATATCTGTAGTATAGCCTATATCAGTATATAAGGATAGGTAAATATCACATTAACTACATTAACAGAGCATGAGATGTCTGTCACAGACCTTCCCAAGGGTTCTAAATTGAGGTTTTAAGGAAACAAAACCATCAGACGTTCTGCTTCAGAGGAGCTGTGTGAACCGTCTCTCTCCTGCACAGTGCAGAGGGCTAATATTTAGAGGGTTTTAATGAAAAATAACAGGTTAAAGAAAGGCCCTTCTGCGGGGCTTTATGAAATAGTCTGAGATAAATTATGCACATCCAATGGCTTTTGATATCCATCCCACAGGGCTTTTTCTCTTTTCATTAAAGCTCTATTTTTTCTAACTATGCATCCAATTTTGTTTTTTTTTCTAGAGAAAATGACTGGGCAAAATCCTTTAGTTCAAATCAGTGCAAGATTAAACACCTCATTCTGTGTGTGCTTTTTTTTTTACTGAGCCTGATGGCTGGTAACTGGTGGGGGGCTGAAATAATTTACACAAGCCTAATTTGGTAAGGCCACTGTGTTGAAGTGGCACTTTGATATTATCACAGTGAAAAAGAGTGATGGGATCTCAAAGAGTGTCTGAGGCATCAAACTTGAAGCAGGTGGACATCTGTGCATGTCTTATTGTGTGTTTCTGTCCATCTCTGCCTCACATCCAAACTGGTTTGACTGGAAACAGATGGACTGGAACTGCCTGCACGATTCAATCTAACTCTGGAAATGGAATTGAATTAAAGCAGCCCAAAAAACATACTGTAAATCAATTCAAACGTTTATCATGATTAATGGCAAATTAAGTTTCTTATCTGCTGGCGATGTGCTTCAAAGGGAGATCAAAGTATATCTTGTCAACATGGGGGTGGGCAATGCTTCCTTCATGCAAATACATGCACATATTTATTATTGGAAACCTATTAGCAACACAAAACAATGACAAACATTGTCTCAAATCATAACCTGGCATGTTCAAGACCAACAAGCAGCAGCAGTTTTCCAACAGTGCTGATTTGACTATGACTTGGTCCAAACTGCAGCAGATCATCATAAAGTAGCATGTCTGTAAAGGGGAGATTAGCTTTCACTTATCTTGAGGTCAGAGGTCAAAGGACCTTTTTTTCCTCACCAAAATTTGGCACAAGTTTGGAGCCTTATTGAGCACCTTGTAAGGCACGGTTGGACTGATTTCTTCAGTTTTCTAGTGTAATAGGCCTGTCTTCACTCTACAGTCCTTCCCTTTAAGTTCCTGACCTTGATAAAAGCAGAAAAAAACATTTTCACTTAAATTCTTAAATCCTGTTCTCAACTGGGATCGATCAACGGGTTAAAAGTCTGAAAGTCTCTCTGGAGCCCACACGTAAACGCACAGTGGCACTGTTTACTAAATCATAATTAATACCTAATTCATAATTAATTATCGGAGAGACCGGATATCGCTGCTTCTTATCTCTGATAAAATCAGCGGCATTCAGATGCGCCATTTGGTGAGAAAAGACGGGCTGAAAAGACAACGATGAGACACGGAGCTCATCCATATTAGAGGAGTCTTCAATGAACTCAGAGTGGAGAGACACTCCTCCTCTCCTCTCCTCTCCTGCTCCCGGCTCCTTCCAAGCTCCGCTCCCGTACCGAGTCGATGCGCAGGAGGGGATTCACAGCCCCATCTTTTATCAGGATCACCATCGCCTTGGAGACAAAGAGCGATCGCCGCGAATGAGGATGAAGCTCCAGTAGCAGGAGAGGCAGCCGCTCCTAAAGTCTCTGTTTGTGCAGCCGTAGCCCGCCTGCAGGGAGGCAGACGGGCGCCGGTCCTGTGGGAGACTCTTCGGGGATGCGCAAAGAGTGAAGAAGCGCGCAGAGGCATCGCGGCTCACCGCTCTCTCTCCCTGAAAGCACCGTCATGTTGGCTCCATCCGGAGCACCGAGGAGGTGGCATCAAACTTAAAAGGAGACGTTAACGCGTACGAGTGTGTGCGTGTGCATGTGTGTGTTTCTCCGTGTGCGCAGTCGTTGTTCACAGCGTCAACCTTTAACTTGCATCGTTTCTCCTCCCCAAAATCAAAAAGAGGCGGACGCGCTGTCCGCGGTGCTGAAGCGCAGAAGACTTGGCCAGATCAACTAGTGAAGAAGAGGAAGCCGCTCTCACTTCGCCCACATTGCCTCTGAGCTTCGTGGCATATCTGGCAGCTTCAGGAAGGTAAGGCGCGCTGTTGAGCAGTAAAATGCAGAGTATCTCTTCCAGATATCGTGTTACAGCCTCTGAACGTCCACTCCGTCTGTCCTGAGTCTTTGTGCGTTACCAGGAGTGTCTGCACGGGTTTTATTTTGAAGTTTCAGCTGTGACTCCCAGTGTGAATCGTTCTTGGGTTGGTTTAGCTTACTGCACGTTCTGCGATAATGATTAAAAAAGAAAAAGTGTTGACAAAGTACCCGCAGATTGCCTGTTGATTGCTTGCCATTATGAAGTATTTTACTTTGGCGTCCATTCAGTTTTAACTTCCTGCAGTGGCTTGAAAATTTCGTATCAAAGTTTGGGGCTAAATTCTACTTATTTATGCCTTAAGGGTGTATCATGCAGTGTTTACTTTTTAATTCAAGCATCAGCTCATGGTCATGCTCATATTATTGTCTGTGTGTGCTGCAGCATTTCTGAACACACATCAAAATATGACGATGGATAAATAAAGTACATGGCATGGTTTAATGCTGCTGCATGCATCATATGCAATGCTTTGTGTGGCTTTACCTTGCCTAAGAACTCTTTGTGTTGGAGCAGCTGTTTGTCTGCAGCCTGCTGGTACCTGATAACTTCATGCAGCTCACATTGTACGACACACAGCTCCGCTATATTCCCTTCAAAATCAATTTAGACTCAGTTTCTTAAAAAAAACAACAACTTTGTAACTGATGATGAGGGTCAGTGATCCATTTCAGTGTTTAATGGCTTTAAAGTCTGGAGAACCTGTGGCTGCAGTGCAATGAGAAAACAGCAGAAGATCAGGACAGGGCTTGTGTGTGCTGTTGTCTGAGTGTCACAAAGGATTGGTGTGTTAGCCGCTGCACGCTAACCGGCCTCAGGCATGTAGTTTGGGCTTTATAGCACAAATATTTTCATCTTGAACACAACCTGGAGCTTTGTAGTGACTTTAAAACTCAAGACGCTAAAGAAATCTGAGTAAAAGCTGCCAGGGACAAACACAACGATGTCCAAATAAGAAGGTTTATGTGTCACTATGAGCCCCTCAGACTTGTTTTCCTTCACATTCATTGCATATATGTAGGTGTCCAGTTTAAAAAGATGGTTTACTCTTAACCAGTGTTGTAATTTCAAGCCCTAATGTGACTGTTTTGCTTTAATGAAAGACCCTGTCGTGGTGAGAGGGAGTGTGGGTGTCAAAGCCACTTCCAGGCTGATTAATTTCAAAAGACACGTCTTCATATCAAAGTTTGGTTCACTCTTTTGTGTTAGAATATTTTTTGTCTTTTCAGTCACTGAAGTCCATTCACTCCAAACTCTGTGGGAGCTTAAGGGGAAGAGCCATTTTTTTTCACAAATCGGACCTTATTTCTGGGATAAATTACTGTCATTTACTCACCCATTTCACTTTGGATTTGGAGTATCTCTGACGACCTACGGGGCCACGAAATGCAGCCAGTAAATGACACTAACTGGACCATTTCTCAAATAACAGATGTTTAATAAGATGGGCTACACTATTACTATTCTCATCTGAGTCAGGAGTTGTCCATAACTTGAGGAAATTCAATCTGTAAACTACTACTACTACTTCCTGTGTATCACAGTTTATTAAGGACCCCTAATGCCCACCCACAGTGCCTGAATAAATGATATTTTATCCCAGAAATAAGGTCCAATTTGTAAAAAACGACACTTCCCCTTTTGCACAAACCCTTCCAGTCTTTGACACCTTGTATAAATACACTGTTTATAACTAGAGTCTGAGCACACCCCATTTATTTATTTCTTTAATCATTTATTAAGTATTTTTATATTTATATACTTATTTTTCTATTTTGTTCTCCCCATTTCCCGTGTGGTTGTTGTTGTTGTTGCTGTTACTATTAATATTAGTATTATTGATTGATACTTCCTACTTTGCAGCTGTTTGTTGATCCCTTTGTTGAAGATCGAACACTATTTAATGCAGCTTTCTCTGGTTCTGCTGCTGTTTGAAAGATAGGAGATTGCATTTTGCTCTGAGGTATAAATATAACTGGACAGACGTGAATTGTGTCCATTGCATCATTTAATATGAGTCTTGCATGCCTGTGCTGAAGGAGATGGATCTTCTTCCTTAATCCATCCAGATTTTGTAATCTACGCAGAATCCATCCAGACGTTGTTTGTTCATGTACTTGACCTGTGTGCCATCTTTCATATTCACCTCCCATGCAAAGACAAACCCTCCACGAGATCACAAACAGAGCTGTAATTGCTAGCGAGGTCGCTCGGCGGCTTTAATCAATTACTGTGCCGTCCTCCACCCGATGGAGAAAGAGAGCGGGAGATGAGGAGCGCAGGTGTCATCAAAAGCAGAGCGAGGCTCCTTTGAGGTGGGAGATGTGGGACTCAATGACTTCACTCAGCTGGGTCACTGGACACACAGCAGAGCTTTGACGCGTACAAATTGTGCTTGAAGATGCTGCGCTCGTCCTGGGAGGCTCAGCGGCTCGGCTGGCTGGCGGGGGACCAGCAGAGCAGGGACATTGCACTCCAGATGGCCCAGAGAGGCCAGAGGAAGAGAGCTGTCCAAGCCCAGCTGGGAGTAAGGGAAGCTGGACTGCCGGTAGTGCGCATGTGATGAGAGAAACAGTAAAAAGACAGAGGAAGAGGTGCATATTGAAGGAGTGATTGGGAGGGAAAGGGTGGGAGAGAGAAACGATGAGAGCGAATGTGCATGGAAGTAGTGAAAGGAAAAGTGTGGGAGGATGAAGAAATAAAAGAGAAGGAGTGTGTGTGTTTCTGTGTGTGTGTGGGTGGAAGAGAAAATGAAACTGGAAGCATGTGTGCGTGTCTGTGTTTGTGTGTGATTGCAGAGAAAGCATTACTGGGAGAGAGAAAAAGGCAGGAGGGACCGAAAAACAAAAGAGGGGGAAGGAAAAAAGGGAAAGTGCGAGCGAGAGAGTATGAGGGGTGAGGGAGAGATGAAATGAAAGAAAGTGGCATGGTGGGATGCTTGTGTGTGTGTGCAGAGCAGGGTGCGCACACACACACACACACACACACACACGTGTGGTCTTAATGCTGACAGTGTTATTCACTGATAATATTAAGCAGCAAATCAAAGCTGCATGGAAAATTACACATAGAAAACAAGCAGAATGGAGTGTTTCCTCAGACAGGAATAGTGCTGCAGCTCTGAACCATGCTCTCATGTATTCATAAGGTCTGAACAGGAGTCATGTGACGTGTCCTGGTTGTTGTTGTTGTTGGCCTCCAGCTGTGAGCTCAGGTATTCACTCCCTGCTTTGATTGACACGACGTGTTGCGTGCGGGATACTTTCTATTTCTTCTCGCCTTTTTGGAGCGAGTGCTGCACACTCGGAGGCGTCGCTCACCGTCAAAAGTGAAGCCACCTGAGAACGAGCGGCAGAGCAAACGCACGGCTCGGCTTCACAGAGATAACTTTACCTCGCTGTTTCCATTTGGGAAGCCGCTAGAGAGCCGAGAAAGAGAAAGAGAGCGAGAGCACTCCTTTCATTTTGCCACATCTGCTCTCTGATGGAATGGAGCATGATCTGCACTTTGATCATCATGAATTATTCCTATCCCTGGCTATAAATATGGTCTGTCTTCAGCAGCAACCAGTCTTTCGCTCTCTACTTCCACCAGGAATCAGTGCTCGCCTCACAGTAGTGCTCTCCTGAGTGTCACTGCAGGCCCAAAGCAGCTTTCTTCCTCACACCATGAAGGAACCACAAGCCCTACCTCAGTCATATGTGATGTGTGGACTCAGTCCTCTACAGTAACAACACTATTTTGTGCCAGATGTTGTCAATCTATAGAAAAAACAACTAAAGAGCTTTTTGTTTCTTAAAGGACTTAATCTCAGTCATATGTGATGTGTGGACTCAGTCCTCTACAGTAACAACACTATTTTGTGCCAGATGATGTCAGTCTATGGAAGAAACACCTAAAGAGCTTTTTGTTTCTTAAAGGACTTACTGCTGTTATTCTCTATTTCTACAACAAACTCCATGAAAAGACCAAAAATACTCTGGCCCGTCTCTCCATGTTGTTTGTGTTAAACCGTGAAGAGCGAGCAAATCAATAAAGATTTCCGCCCAAAATGTTTAATCTGGCATCTTCACTGAGAATGTATTGATCACCATAAAAACATATACAACTTAACCACCGGGTTCATAATACGTCCGGCTCCGTAGTAACTGTCTATTGCTATCCTATTTTTAGCTGCAGGTGCAATTCAGCACAAATCATCTCAGCCCATAAATCTTCTTTAAATCTTGTGTGACGGTTCGAGCGAATCTCAATTACAATTACACAAATAAACTGGATATAAATGTTTGCCAGGAGGCTTGACAAGTGACTGGTTCTGTTAAAGAGGACCTATTATGGTTTTGTGCTTTTCTCCTTTCCCTTAAGTGTGTTAGATTGTTTTTTGTGCATGTAAAAGGTCTGAAACAACAACAACAATAAAGCAGTTACTGCTTGCTTAAAATCCTGCTTTTTCTTTCATAATGTGGTGATGTCACCAAGTAATACTTGCAAAATACCTGCCTTGCAGAGAGTTTGGTACACCGTAAAACTGCATACTGCTCTGTAATTCATATCCATAGTTTATATTTCATTTACTGTAAAAATATATTATTGTTATAACTTTTTTCTGTTGTTTCATTGCTCGTTGTATTTCTTACTTTTAACTTTTTTCATGCTGCTGTAGCAAGTAAATTCCTCCCAATAGGGGATCAATAAAAATATCCTATTCTATCTATTCTAACTATCTATTGAAGCTAGTCAGAGCGGAGCTGGGACGTTGTCTGAAGAGTCTGGATCGGTTGACCAATCAGAGCAGACTGGACTTTTTGGGAGCAGAAACTTCAAACAGATTGATTTAGACTCAGAGTGAAAGGAGTTAGTGCAGAAAAATAAAATATAAACACGTTCTAGGAGAAAATACGAGCATTACGAGCTATGGGTATAGTCAGGCAGGTTGTTTTTAACAGTGGCACAGTGGTCTGCTCATATTGTGCATGTGGACTGTGGAGGACTTCATGCTGCACTCACTCATTCACACAGGTGAGAGCAGTGCCAAACCCCTGATTGTTGCACCTCGAATCCATGTGTGAGCTCCACAGTGTGCAGACACTCTGCTTTCGTTGAGTGTTGGTGGGCTGTAGCTGCTGTGGTCTTTTGTTTACACGTCTCCACTTCGCTGCTAGTTTATTTACTCCATGTGGTATTAACAGTGCTTGATGCATTTGCCAAAGACGAGGTGTCCAAAGACTTTTCTTTTATTTGCTGAGATTTGTCTCCTTATTCGCTTGATGAGAATGAGGTTGTAGACGAATATGGATGCATATAATTGATCATCACAGGCTGAATCTCCTATAGAAAATGAACTTATTGTTGGTTTGGTATCTGGGGCATTATGTTATTCTGGTGTACACATTGTCATTTAATGCATTAAGTGACCTTTTTTTTACTTTTATCTGAGTGCTTTTTGTTAAATAAAATGTCCTTAAAGCAACAGAATTTTTATTTCTCCAATGTAATGTACAATATTTGCGAGACGAGCAGATGAGCTGAAGTTAGGACTCAAGTCTGACGGTTCTAGCTCTTATTGTCACATTTTAGGTTAATATTGTGAACATATTTACACATCCAGCAGTAACGGGGCAATATGTTTAAAATAGTCACTCTCTTACAGCTCTGGTTTTGGTCTCTACCAGCTCCATAGGAAAAACGCTGCAGTTTGCTGAGTAGATTGTTGGCTTTTTGAGTTTTTTCATTCAAAACAGCTGCCTAAACGACGCTATAAGAGCGACGACAGTGAACCAAAACACTCAACAAGACTGCATCCTACAATTTATTGAAAATGTCTTAAATTCTAAATGTTTTTTTTATCCTAAAAGGGAAATAATAAATAAAGACGTCTTTTGTCTTACCATGAGCTCCCTCTTCTGGCTGTCTGCAGGCACAGTTAATCAATCAGAGATATTATAACATCCACATGGTAGATTTTAAAATAAATAACTTGTTAATTATACAACAGTTATTGTCCGAGCATTAACATGAACTCCAAGCAGTTTGACATTGTTATATAGCACATGTATTGGGGATAATTATCAGCCATAGGTGTGGATTTGGACAATTTAAAAAACAATTTTGTCATTTTAACTCCACAACTGGACCAGTAAGGTGTACATATAGCTGCCGGATTTTTGTGTTATTTTTGTATAGGGGTTATTTTAATGAGCAGTGGAAGAGTGGGATATGTGAGATATCTGACCTGATGATGTGGCAACCCTCAGGCTGTATCGCATATTGACAGCTAGCTGCAGCACTCGACTGAATAAACAATGAATTTCTATCCTTTGATACCCGTATTTGAATGATTCAAACATCACATAATTTAAAATAAAGTGCTGACTGAATGTAAACAACATGCATGAGTTTATTTTATATTTAATGTTAGGAAAAAAAGGACCTAAAGTGTAAGAAAGTGAAGCTTAGCAGCACGTTTTGAATGTAAAGCGGAGCAGACAGGTGTTGACCTTGACATCAGTAACGTGTAGCCGTGATCAGGAATTATTAGAGGCAATTATGACGATGACATTATCTGTATGCAGAATTAGCCACAGCACGACCACTTGATTTGTCTATCTCCAAATATCATGCATCATTTTTATGTCCTGATGGCAGCAGCTTCACCAGCACAGAGACACACAGGCAGATGGAGCTGCAGGCTCTCAGGTGGATGTTAAAGGTATAGCAGGTAAAAACATAGTATGTGTACATACTTCTGTGTAAAAACACACAAGTAGCATAAAGCATAAAAAGTGAAACTCTATATTTATGTTTTAAATATGAGTTTCAGTCTCTTCAGAGGATTAAGTATCAGCACTATACACTATAAGTGTATATATACATATATACACATATATTATGGTCCCATTTAGAGTCAAATAGAGCAGAAAGCAGGAGATGCTCTTGTTAATTGTCACATTTTGGTTGCTTAAAAATGTCTTATTAATAGTTCTCCTGGTTGCAGTAGATATAAACAGCCAAAATGTCAAACTCAAGGCTGAAAAACCATAATCCTCAACTAATGGGTGTCACTAGGGCTGCGACTAATGATTATTTCATTGTTGATTAATCTGTTGATTATTTTTTGATGAATGAATTCGCTGTTTGGTCTATAAAATGTAAAAAAAAAAATGAAAAAAATGGTGAATCAGTCATGTGTGTCCTCAACTCAAAGATATTCAGTAAAGAAACCGGAAATTAGTCACGTTTACTGTAGAATTTTTATTTTTTTCTCAACCACCATTTGAATTATGTAGGAGCCAGCCACAAGGAGGGGGATGAGCTCCTGTGAAGGCAGTAAAATCCTCCCTTTGTGGGGGTCCTGACCAACATTCATTATTTTAATCACAGATATGTTTTTCTGATTTAAACAAACATGGTTTCCAAAAGGACTAGTAACACAGAGTTTATTTGTTGTGGAAACATTTCTCAACGCTCCCCCCCTCTAGTTACGTAAATGGTTCAGTCCAGCTGCTCCATCAGAAAGCCTGCAGAGCGCTAACAGATAAAGCGACTTAGCTAGTGGAAGAGGAGACGACAGGAAGTCTCAAAAGTCAGAGAGTAAGAAAAGAAAAGTAAAAAAGCTCAGACAGAAGAAAGAAGTGAAGTGTCGACAGTTTGTCACCCAGTTCTTTCATAGGTAAGGCGGGTCTGTTAGTGGTTCATGTGATGGAAAGTTCTGGAACATTAGCCTGTTAGCTATTCCTAGCTTTGTCCACAGTTTATAAGCTAGCTCACTTTTCTCCATATATTAGCTAATTTCTGAAGAAAACTGGATTTATATATTCAGTGCTTCCTCTACCACATAACTATCATGTTGTTCTTTTCACAAATATGGGAATGGTCGTCAAAAATAGCATTAAAATCCATAGTTTACATAAAACTATCAATAGTTGGCAATTAAATTAATAGTTAACAACAAAACACAGAGACTGCATCCACAATCAACATACATATACTGTAAAATAAAAACGACAATATATTATCATGGTTGTAACATTTTACATGTTTGGTATACAGTACTGTGTAGAGTTGGTGTTCAGGGTTTCTATGATTCATTACCTCATTAATATACAAAACTGGGACCATAATTCATTGGGACGCCATCAAACCGGACCGAGCCAGCTGAGCTGGGATTGACTTTGTGTTAACACGTCATTTCTGATTCACAGAGCTGACTACATCTCCTGACTGGCACCGTCAAAACGCCTGTGATGTGTCAGGAACGCACTGCAGTACAATTCTTAAGATAGTGACACAGGATGGCTTCAGGCTGTGCTTTAAGAACAATCAGCAGACGCCACATCTGTATATCAATGCATCCCTCAGGGACATGGTGAGTTGTTTTTCTTAACATCACTGCTTTGCGCCGCAGAGTTTTAGCTGATTTTAACACAGAATAAACTCCAAGCAATGTCTCACAGCCTCGTCCACAAAGTATGGCGCTATCAACCTATCACCTCTAATGGGAACAAAAGGTCAGGCCTTAATTATTCATTCTGGATGTCAAACAATGCTTGCCGGCTGTTATTTAGGGTGGGGGAGACCCTTTGAATAATTCAGGCGCTGGATTCTCTTTCCTTTTCAAAAGGCGGTGCGGTGGTTCAGGTGTTCGTGGGAGTGTTATCTCCATGCAGGAGCCTTCTGTCGTTCCCAAGCTGACCTTGGCTGTCACTGCAGCGGCATCATGGGTGGCACAGGAGGTGGCAGGGACTCGTGTTCATCCTGTATCTGCAGGCCTCCTCCACACAGCCAGAGTGAGTAGGCAGGACTACAGGGAGCTGGCTGCTCGTCGCTTTAGTTCCCCCAGTGTCTGTTTACAGTACACCATGTGCCACGCTGTGCTGGGCTGCTGCCAGTGTACCATTTCTTTAACAGCAACAACAAAAAGCAGTGCTCCTTTACAATGAGTTACTCCACTTTCCACTTGGGGTATGATTCTGTTATGGTACACTCTGCAATGTTGATTGCTCTTAAGCGGCTTTCTTAAGATGCAAGGGGTGTTTATAGCAGGCTGAAGAGGCAAAAGCAGATATTAATACTGTTAAAGTGCATTAAACTGTAAGAATGCTGTAATGTGACTCACTTCCCTGGAAGGATTAGAGGGAGGATTGTGAGTGAGGAGAGAAAGTGAAAATGTTCATCTCGTTATGTGAGAGGCATGGAGGGAAGGAGAGAGACAGATGAGATGGAGAGAGTGAGAAAGAGTGAGAGAGAGAACAACAACAGAGGAGCACACACAGCTACTGTACACATCTATCGAGCCACGGATGGCAAGCAGCCCAGAGCAAATCAAATGAGAAGCATGTTTGTCATTGCAAATGCAATCAACACAATGACCCTGATCTTCCTGCTGCTGCCTGCACTGAAGCACTCTGTGAAGGCAGAGGAGGCCGTTCAGGCTGTGAGGGACTTCAGAGTGGATGAAAGTCAGTGATCAATGGTTCTGAAAAGAGGTACGGAAGGATACTTCAGGCCAATCTGATGAGGTTTTACATGAAATCTATGTAAGGACGGTTAACTAGGCAATTAAGTAAGCTATGATAGACAATAAGTGAGAAATTAACTATTATTAACATAGTAATAACTCATTATCTACTATAAGCCCAGTCACACAAACTTACTTACTTCATAATTTAATGTCAATGCGTAGAGCTAGTGCTGACATATTACATTGATGCTGTAAATATTACATCTCCTCTGTGAATATGGGTGT
Source organism: Synanceia verrucosa (assembly GCA_029721515.1). Lineage (NCBI taxonomy): Eukaryota > Metazoa > Chordata > Actinopteri > Perciformes > Synanceiidae > Synanceia > Synanceia verrucosa. The sequence goes on from CM056549.1 coordinate 6,545,861, forward strand.
TTTATATTTATATCTTCACTTTTATTTCTTTTTTTATGTGTGCCTTTAAGCCGAGTGACTCAACAAAATTTCGTTATGCGTGCGTAATGACAAAGACCCTTGAATCTTGAGCATTTATGTTGGATATATGCTAACTTTTGGTCACCACATATTTCTCTTCTTTTTCTACTTGATAGACTTTTAACACGTCACAGCTTCTTATTTTTCATATAGGCCCTTACTGTAATGCTTTTTGAGCCACTTTGGGCCTGACACACAGCACAGTTGTTGCATTTTACTGATGTGAATCAAGAGTGGATGAAAATATGCTGGCTATAAATCACGGTCGTTGAGTGTGAGCAAGAAGCAGTGTGTGCCAAGACCAAAGTGCATGAGTTGAAAATTAACAGTTGACTTTGTCCTGCCACCTGGACTTCAGTTCAGTTCAGGATGCAGACTGATGAATTGGGGAATGAAGGCAGAGTGTCTTCCAGGGACATCGATGTTCAGGGGTCGGCTCGTGATGCCAGTATTTCTTTTAGAGACGCTGCCCTTATTGCCGCCGCTCTATGTGCAGAGAGGTGACAATGCTCGTTTATCTTGGAGCTGAAAAAAAAACTGGCTGAGGAGAAGTTTGTGTAAAAGTGGATTGGCTCAAAGAAACAGGAGGGATGAGGAGCAGCCTTTTCTTTCGGGCTGACAAGGTGACTGGTTCAGAGGCTGACGCTGGGCCAGGTCTCAGAAAAAAACCCAGAACCAAGAACTCGAACGAGCTCGCTGCCAGCGTCTCACTCCACTGTTAACTCTTCTGGATCCGCTCATGCCCAGGGTGTTGACAAATTACTCCAGACTGGAGCTGCCCAACATCATAACACTCATTTATTTTACCTGAGCTTGTCAGTAAAGACTTGGCAACATTATCAGGTCTTTCTGGAGGCAGCAGCTAAGGTCTTAATTTGTATCGTAGATGGGTTCACATGGATTGATCTTTTCCTCTCAGAGCAATCAGGCAAAAACACCAACGAGAGAATTAACACCTGTCTGGGTTTGAAATTAGAGCTCTGGAAATGGTAGATAAAAATATATATAAATACAATTACCCACAGAGTTCTGCAGCTATTTAACTCTTGTATATGCAGGAGAAGAATTCATGAAATTTTAAAGAAGTGGTGATTAAATTAAATTACATTAAATCCTTTCACCAACACCATTCAATGTACTTTATACAGTATCTTAGAAAACATACGCAATACATGCACTTCAAATGCAATGATTGAAAAAAATTGAAGTGAATATTCAGATTACCTTTTTTGCCCTGAACTTAAATATTAATTTTTACGCAGCTCGTGAGGCAGCTTGTGCAACAGCAGGAGATTGGGCCATGACAAAAAACAGAAATGTAAGTGGACTCTTCAAACCAACTGATCTGCCAGAAAATTTCCTCCCGATACTGAAAAATGTCTTTTAGTCTTTCTTTAGAATTTATTCTTTATTTGTTTAACACAAATTATATTGCAAATCTGTGCAAGGTCGGACTGAAGCCTTTACAAGCTTGCAGAGTTCCACACCGAGCCGATCAGAGAACATAGTACATGCAGCCTAAACATTGAAAAAAACACTCTTGATTCCTAAAGAGAGAAAGGCAAAGAAAATAAAATGACTTACATAAAAAGAAAAGAAAAGAAAAATCATCAAAATCTAGTGAACAAGGATAAGTGAGGGTTCAGGTTGATAGTAGATATTTCTTCAGATGTTTTTTGAAAGAAGTGTAAGAGGATATAGATATTAGGGGCAAACATAGCGGTAAAAAATATATACGGCAGCCTTTTGACAAACTGATGAGACACACTAACGATTGATAGCGTTACTAACTCGATCAGTGATCAATCATTCAGTTAAATGTGATTGGGAGCATTTCTATTGCCTCTGCAAGCAACACGGTCCTGCTTGTAGCCAACAGTGCTAACATTCAAAACAACAGCAACAATGCTAACGCGCTAACATTCAAAACAACAGCAACAATGCTAACAGCGCTAACATTCAAAACAACAGCAACAGTGCTAACAGCGCTAACATTCAAAACAACAGCAACAGTGCTATAACATGAAGGATAGAATATACTGTAAATAAAACAATGTTTCACACACAGCTGTTGATTTATGCCTTTTTACCTCGACCAAGGAGATAGTGTTCACCAGGGTTTGTTTGTTTATGTGGTGGTTTGCAAAATAACTCAAATAGTTATAGACAGATTTTGACGAAATTTTTAGGATTGGTCAGAAGTGGCCTAACTTAAAACTGATTAATTTTTGGTGGTGATCGGATCTTATAGTCAAATATTAATATTTTCTGTCGCAAAATATTAATCGCAAAAAAAACCTCTTAGGCATTGTGGGCTTGCAGGAGTATACACTCTCTGCGTATGCTGCCTTGGCAGAGGTTTGTGCTCTCTGAGTGCTTTTCTAGTTTATAAACTGCTACAATATTCAATGTGCCCGTATTGTGAATTATTTTCACCATTGAAATACAAAAATAATCATGATTTATTATTTGGAATAAATTACACAAAGATTAAATCATACAAAAAACACTTTTACAATAAATAATAATTTGTGAATATGATTACTTCAGTTATTCAATCCCTGAGATTCCCTCTTCAGTTGAGTCAATACAAACACGTCTTGATTGTTATTAAATGTTCATTGTGAAGTGATCAATTCCTGCGCTGCCACAATTACAATCCCCCTCCGTGAAAAGAAAATGAGTCCCATTTTTTTTGTTATCTGTTCCTCCTTATGATTAAACAAGAACCAGAGGCAGTGGGTCGCTCATTCAATTAATGTTTCATTTAACCACATTTAATTACCCACAGTCTCTGCCCTCTTTGACCCTGCAGGAAGCCTCACCTGACTTATGAGTGCACTTACTTGATTTGCTTGCCTGGGAAATCACATCAGTGTCTATTTCCTGTCATCTGCTCACATGAAGGCAGCATATACGGTGACTGAAGATTAAAGGGTTTTTTTTTTTAGAGGTTTCAAGTCTCTGTTGAAGGCACCTTATTCCAGTCAGACTCTTTGATCTTCCAAAAGTCCATGTTGCCACAAGTTGTCACAATCCCTACTGTGCACCTGTTGAACATTACAGGCAAAGGCTGAAAAAAGTCATCTGAACTAGTTCTTGGAACATGTAAAAGTGTTTTTTTTTTTAAAACAAGTCAGCAACTTTTACATTTTTTTACAGTACATTTTGAACATGGTGTTCTTTTGAGGCATATATATTCCCTTAATAAGTCTTGAAACAGTCGGTCTTGAGCTTTTACATGAGTGAAGAAACTCTCTTTGTAATGACCGTAGCTACCATGTACTTTACCACCGTACTTTCTTACTTCTGGTTAGCTGACAGGCAGATAAATTGCAAGTTTCTCTTTTTTTTTTTTTTTACTCACAGCGGGCGTTTTCAAACGAAATACCAGGAGAAAAGGGCTTTTCTGACTGCATTAACTTTTTGCTGCTGTATAAGATTTGGAAGAGAATGACCTGCAATGAAGTGCAGGATGGGTGCTCAGTAAATGCACAATGGGAAGCTATCATGGACGTCATTAATTCTGTATGAGGGATTTCAAGGTTAGAAGCCAGAAGAATTCACCTGCTGAATACTTTAAGTATTTAAACAAAAAGCGTGGCGCTCATGGCTCTGTGCGTGCATATTTAACAGAAACCTTAGTTTAAGAGGGGTCGCTAACCAAAAAAACAAAATGCATATTTCACTCTCTTATAATTAACATGCAAATAGCTACGACTAATTGGAGTGAAGAAATCCATTTAAAATGTAATGATCTTGGTGTTAAAATCTGAATAAATCCAGCGCACTTATACACTTATATAAGCTCCACTAAAAATAAGTGAATCTGCCTACAGTTATCCAATGACCTTTAGTCACCGTTTGATAACTGTAGGCAGAATCGGTGAAGCATATGTAAATTGTTTTGTGGTATTTGTGTTGAGTTGCAGACAAGGTCTTTATTTTATTTTTTTTTTCCAAAAAGCAGCATATTGACTCTGTGCCAGGCTGAAGAACTGTGGTAGATTTAAAGTTTGGTCATTTGAGCCATCAGCTTTCAGTTTTGTTGTTTAGCCAGTGGAATTAATTTCTTGTGTCTTATTATGATAATATACACCTGCTGTTTAGCACATTAAGTGGTCGTATATTATTCTCTCGTCTTAAGTGTTTTGCTTTAAATTTTAATGAAGGGTGGCTATTAATATTTAAGATTGGGGATGTCTTCAAAGTGACCGTGATAAGTCTGTGCTGTTTAATACAAACAATGATAATTTATGCAGCCATTATAAAATCACAATAGCATTCAGTTACTGTTAATCAGCTCCTGATCAGATACGAGTCAATTATGATTTGGCAACTTAAGCCTGGTATTAAAGCAGCTGTAATAACTGGTACAGCAGGGCCACATGGTGGGCCAGATTATATTCACTGAAAATATCTTCACATTAACCTTTTTTCAGTCAAGATAGCAGCAAACAATATTCATTGAATTGGGTTTGTATTGTAGTAAACACAGTGTGCTTCAATTCACTGTTGACTTTTTCAACATTCAACCAAGAACTCAAACTTTCCTTAACTTTAGCCCAAGTTCAGTGAGAGTGTTAAACATAAATAAATTATAAATAAATCAGTTGAGAATATGTTCTGCATTTTGGCTGTTGGAATCTTTGTTTTTGTCCTTCGACATCTGAGTTATTTACAACCAGACAAGTGAGTGGAGCTAAGTTACAAAGGAACATAAACCCTTTATGACCTTTCATAGAGCAAGTCTGCCAATGCATTCTTCACAGCATGTACGGTACAAAGATAGTAAGTGCTGTAAAGAAGCGTTGTATGGTTTATGCTGTTGCTGTTTGGTTTTCTGCAAACCCATTAGATGAAGGAAATATTGCTCTGGGACACGTTGAATGCATTATCAGTGTAGCTCCTCTGGTTTTTATATGCAAAAAGAATTATTGCTTTATCTTATGCGGTTGTAATTCTACCTACATTTTAAAGTTGCTACGCTAATGGAAGCGACAGTGCTCTCGTAGCTATGAGAGAAGTTGATGATGTGAAATTATAGTTTCATATGAAAAGAAAGGATCCAGGGTGATGGTGAGCAGCTTTCAGCAGTTAAATGGTTAATTATCATCATCCTTAGTGTTGGTTTTCTCTCAAATTTTTTGAAAACACGTGCAGAGAAAAGGCTGTCAGATATACATATTGTTCCAGAGGACACGGTCAAACAGACAGTTCTGTTGTCAAATTTTTGTTGAGCAGGCAGCAATATGTTTCCTGCCACATGTATCTGCTGCTGTAAATTTGTAGTGTATAGACGTGTTTTTCTGGCAGACAGGCTTGTCATACAGGGAGTGAAGGCTTGCTTTAAGCACAGCCTGCCTCATCACTCATTCAGGTATACTGAGCAGTAGATGTTCACACCTGGGAGCTGCCCGGTCGCTGCCTCTGCTGCTGGCTTGTGATCAGTTACTCAGCGTCTGCAGAGCATTACTCATTCCCTTTCCCATGAACCAAACTTTCCCAGCTGCTCCAGGAAATCAAACCAACACCTTCTTGATCACAAACCTGATTTTGTTACCTGTCTGCTTGTTTCATAGTGGATGCTCTGTGATCCTGCTCATGTTTGAACCTCTACATACTGACACACAGGTCAGGAAGGGCTCCCATCCCATAATGTGCTGCACAGCGGGTGCATGTTAGGATCTACAAAAATTACATTGCAACTGTTTGTTTGAAAACCTGCAGTGGAGCGGATGTTTATTGCCTATACGTGCCTTTGTTGGTCGCCATGGTGACTCCAGTTGACTCTGTTATTTGATGTCATTATTGTTTTTTATAATATATATACAGTATATGTATTGTATTTCTGTGTCGTTTTATTTTCTGGTTAATTGGAAGGGGGTTTATTGTGGATTTAGAGCTGTTTATATAGGTCACTGTCCTAATCTATAATAACACATTATGATTCATGTGTGGACTATATTAATTAGTACTAATTAATGCCAAACTATTGATTTTTTTTTTAAATCCTGACTAACTGCAGTGTTTCAATACATTTTTAATCTACATTTAAAAGTATATTATTTTGCATTTCACAGGATTTTTTAGGATGATATTAAAATGATTGTTGTGTTTTATGTCTCGACTGAGCTGTCTAGGAGTTTGTTTGTTTATTATAAAACAAACTGATTCAGACTTTCACAATTTACATGTTAGCACTGAAAGACGTATCATTACTAATCAGAATATTTAAAATAACTAGTAATAACAGCTGTAAAAAGTACACTGTGTCCCCGAGAAAAGCAGTGGAGAAGAAATACTGTAGAAAATAGCATGAAACAGGAATAGCTAAGTAAAGTAGCCTCCATCAAGTATAAGTATAAAATGCGATCTGGCAAAGTTTATCCATCCATCCATGTTTTTTGGGTCGCGGGGGAGCTAGAGCCTATCCCAGCTGTCGTAGGGCGGAAGGCAGGGTACACCCTGGACAAGTCGCCACCTCATCGCAGGGCACGCCAAAGTTTATATGAAAATACTGACAAGAGAAGTTAGCTATGGTCTGAAATTTCTGTCTTAACATCATAGAAAAATCTTTTTCACACTATGTTGTTGATTGCAGCCATGATTAATGCTGTGCTGGTACAACAAAAACATTACAGGCCATATTTCTGTCATCATAATTAAAGGGCAGAGACAAGGCTGGAAGTTCAATAATGTGCCCTAATCCTGTGATTTACAGTAAATTACGGGACCTATTCGCAAAGGTGTAATCAGGCTGATATATGCGCTGCTCTTTCCACTGAGCATATTAACGTCCATCAATCAAACCTAAAGTAATCCCAGCTGGCTTTGAGTTCTTAATGTCAACCACTTCCTCCTGTATAGCCCGTAGAGTAGCTGGGAAATCATAATTGTCTTTTTAAGTAGCGGGTGTTCTTCAAGTTAACAGGCACACCTTGAGGATTTTAATTTGGTGGGCTGAACTTCTTTGTGGTTTCTGGTTGACCTTCAGCCTTTCTATGCCGGGCAACGGCGTACAATCAAAGTTGATTAAGTATTTCTGGATTCAATTATTTCTTATAAAAGGTTTAACTATCCAGTTTCTACTTCCTTTTTGAGTTTTTGGGGGGTCATTTTCCACCAAAGTTGGTGACTGTAAGCCCTACTTTTTTGCTGACTCTTGTTCGGATTGAATGAATGAATGAATCATGGCGGGGGTGAGATCTTTTGATTTTAGAGCTGACGGTGCACTCGTGTTCCCTACATTCAGCAAAATGATTTAAGGCCACAGTCAGTAAGTGTCAGGGTAGGGAGGTGAGGTCCAGCATCAGCAGGTGGCCACGCCTCAGGCCTCCAACTGCCCTCAGACACACTGCCTGAATTAAATGGAGCAGATCGATGGTATACCAGTGAAGTGGTTTAGACTGTTTTAAAAAGTGAAATATCTTGACTATCAGACTGTTTGTTGTGATGCCAATGACATTTTCTGGGCTACATAGACAGCAACAAATACACTGTTCATGCTGCAGATACAGTTACAGTTTACAGTTGACTTTATTAATACTCGTAGGTAGATTTGTTCTGCAGCAGCAGAAGAAGACATCTGACATATCACACAGACATTGACCACAGGACAGATACTGAGGACAAATTAACAGCACACGACAAACATGGGCAGGTATTTGCATTGCTCACAGAGCATAGTTAAAATGAGTTGAATGCCAGGGACAGTTTTAAAACCTAGATAATAAATAGGGATAAATAAATAGACAGTTACAAATCACTGAAATTCAGCTTTTTACCTTTCTTGGCACAAACCTTGTTTTTTGTTTTCATACTTTGTACTATGATTCAAATGTTTGTTTTGCTCTCTAATCTCGATCATCTCCACTTCCTGCTTTGATCTCTGTGGTGTATACCGTCTCTTTATACTCTGACTACATCTCCCAGAAGCCCCAATATTACTCACAAGGTATGTGTGAGCGCCCTCTTGTGCCAGCTGCTGAAAAAAAAACAATTTGACGAATTGTATATATGTCCATGGCACTCACAGAGTTAATAAATAATACATTCCTGCAGAAATAATGGCAGCCCCCTCACTCTGCACTGTTTGGTAAGTTGCATCTGTTTAGAGCTTGTGTTCTGCCGTCGTCGTTGTGAGGATGTTATCAGAGTGACATTAAACTCAAAGTGCGGCTTCAAAGAGCTGCTGGCACGGACGCAGACTCTTAGTCTTGTTGAGACAGTTTTTCAACAAAGGTATCTGTGAAAATGAGACTCTTTAGCACAGCAGGTTCAGTAATGTGGTATTAATTGTCGGTGACACAGTTCAGGCAGACAGTACAGGATGTACGCTCTTATTGTAAAGGCAAACATCAAATGATGAAATGAGACTGGTGGAAGCTAATGAACTATTCCAGCACAGCCGACCTGGTATATAGTAGCAGCAGTTAGTTTGAGAAAGCTGTTTGAGTGAAGCACAACATAAAAAGATGATATTTTATTGATGTTAAAGTTGTGAAAAGTATCTGCACTGATGGCTCGGGGAAGCTGAAATCATTTTCATAAAAGTAGCCTAATATTTTTTTTTTCTTTTTTAAAGGTACAGTGTGGTGACATCTGGTGGCCTGGTTGCAACCTTAACGTTAACATTAGCCCCATGTGATGAAACACATCATGTTTTCCTCACTCAGAGACATTTTTAAGGTGCAACGAATAGGGCTGTGATGGTATGTTTTTTTATTACTGCGGTGATAAATCACCCAATCAATGCACGGCCCCTGTCACTTTCAGAAATACTGAAACCCTCGAAATAATTAATAATAAAATGAAAACAAAACAACCCCCCTCAGGGTTAATGGACTGGCCCACTGCCAAGTTGCAGTGTGAAAAGTTCTGTTTCTCCTCTTGCTTTAAAAACAGGATGTTTCTAAATATTACTGTTTATATTTCCAGATCAAACACAATATGCACTCCTGTAACTTTCAACAGCGAATATAGAGAGAGATATATTTTTTTAAAATTATTTCAAAATATTACAGTGATGACGGTAATGAGCTCAACACCACGGTAGACATCACATGACCGCAATATTGCGGTGATGTGGTTATCGTCCCAGCCCTAGCAACGGAAGCACAATTCTTAAATAAATAGATTATGAATATCACATTCCACTTCTGCCAATAAATCCCCCTCAGTGTTACACACTAGTCCTTTGAACAGAGTCCGTCAGTCTGTCTGGGCTCCTCAGAGTGAGGAAGTATGTCCAAGTATGTCCTGACTTGGTGGAAGATCGTTAGAAAAAGGCAAGACGGTGAAATAGAAAATGTATTGATTTTCCCTCAGTGGTTTATTCAGAAGTCTTTTAACTCCCACTGGCAGCCAGATATCAATAGAGAAGCTGCTTCATTGTGTATGTTTGACATCTTGTAGATTCTCTTATCAAATTCAATTACCTATGTCATCTGTATTTCCATCACCTCCTCCTTTGGTTGTTTTTACCAACCATTTAGTCTTTATTATTTAGATGTGATGGTTGCAGATAGACCACTAGCTTATTCCAAAAGGTAGACATAAAAAAGTAAACTACAGCTGATTTACTGTCAGCAGCACACATCATCCAACAACCAAAAGATCGGTTTGATTCCAGCTAATTTGCGTCCATCATAGACGTGTTCTGTCCGATTGTCCTTTAACAAAAGGCTGTTAGCGCTGACAGCCTGCTCCTGTCTCGCTAACTCTACCTCATGAAGTGAAATATAGAAATCCTCTCATAAATGCAAACGTTCTGGCACTAAAAGTCCTGCACATTTCTGTATTTTAGCAAGTAAGACATAAAAAATGTTGTCTGAGCAAAAATGAGGGCAGAGTTGCTTCGCTGCAAACACAAGCAACATTTTATGGTGTTTATATTTTATAGTTTTACAGTATATTCTCACTCCTATGTTTGGGTTGCAGCAAACTGGTTTTACTGTATGCAATAAATACTCTGCAGTCGTTCCCCTATGAAAAACTTTTTACTGTCCTGAGACCTATCTGACAAATCAAGCTCAGAAATACTGTCTGCCTTTTCACCATGAGGAACTCAGAGTAATGGGAATGGATTTTTGTGGCGATAAAATTGGCTACAGTCTAGTGATTTATAAAAAAAAAAATAAAAAAAAATGCTGGGTTCCCCTTCCCTAAATGCCATGAACCACAGGCTTTTCCCATTCATCTGAATCAAATCTGATAGCCGTTGTGAAATCAAATGTGTTCATTTTGCACCTTCGTCAGCTGAGGGAAATTAGAATAAAAATATACTGCAAAATGTGATTGTTATACTATAGGATCCTACTGTTTTCAGTTTTAATCCTACCGAACTGAAGGAAATATATCTATTTATTCATTTAAGTGGTTAAGGTTAGTGACAATATATTAATGCATGCACATCATATTTTCTGGCTCCTGTCCTGCCATGCATGCCACTGGGAAAAGAGCTATTTAAGCCTGACTGAGGAAGCATCTTATTTAAATCTCTGCAGTGAATAACTCCATTGTCGGTTTCCATCCAAAGCTGTAATAAATAGACCTTCAATATTTTCGCATAGCAAACGTATTGTCGCAGCTGCGTGACATTTCACATTAGTCATTAACAAAGATGCTGTGGCAGTTTTCACTGGCAGCAGCCTGCTATTTTTACATAAGATGACTTTTCAGTCCTGTCAGTGGGACTAATATTAGCTTTTTATCTTTATACAAAATCAAAATTTAAATGTCTAGGCAGCAGACAATTACTGAAATGCAACAGAGTTTATATGAAGATAAAAGTTTGGCGGTGTATGCAGGGGCTGTTAACCACAGAGCGATTGGCCTCAGGGCCGCCAGTTGTCGAGTCCAACCAACTTCTTTATGATTTATGGTGATATGAACACAGAGTGTGACCTATGTTTAGCACTTGTTGTTTTTCCATTAAGTGAACATAGTTTTGTGTTTACAAGCCAGTAGACCTGCTTACATCACTGGTGCTTGAATATGTTTCTCTTCGTAACTTAAGCTGAAATGTTATTTAACAGGTCATCTTATCTTATTTTAAAGTGTTGAGACATCATAATGTCTATATCTGTTCTTGACATTTGACACAAGTAAATGTTTTGTCCACACAGCTTTATATATTCTAATTTTGTTGGTACATTATACATATTTACTTTTGGAGGATTAGCAGGTTATGTTTTAGCATAAACTTTGACGTGAATGTAAGACGTTTTCGTGACTGAATTCTGCAAATGCAATCTGTCTACCGGCGCCTACATTAATATTTCTTTAATTCTTTTTATATCATTTCATATCTTCAACTGCTTCATGTTCAGATAGTCTAAGTTGAAATGTTATGCCAGCCAGTACTCTAAATCTTCAGTTCAAGGTTCAGTTCAGCTTGTAACTTTTGTTGTATCCCTTTTCCTACTCTTCCCTTTTTCCTCATGACTGTGAGCTTCACATAAAGTAGAAACACCATAAAAATAGTCTTTTGAAAGTGCTCTTCCCCAAACTACGCCCCCCTGGGGGAAGAATCTTTACAGTCACCTTTTAAAACATGTATTTTTATATGTCACAAAAGTCAGTTTTTAGTAGAAATGCTTTTTATTTCCACTTTGAAAATGTCTGATAGAGCAAGAATTACACTCAACCAAAACCAGAATTATTGATGTTTTTTGAGGATCTAAAAACACTCAATAATGAGTCATGCAAGCTGGAGGGAAAGCATCAATAAGTGTCAATATCTCCACAGTGTGTTGCATGTTTGTACTGAGTCTCATCAAATGTTCAATATCTGCAACTTTCAGTATTTCAGTCTAAAAAGGGCAGAAAGGGCAGGGCCATCTCCAGTCTGAGCAGCGCTTGAGAATCTACAGAGCTCCCTGTATGTTGGCATTACTTTATTTTGAGACCTGAGATCAACAAGCAAAGACTTTCTGTTTTAATTTCAATTTAGTATTGTGATCAAATTGCTGACAAGAGACTGCACAGACAGAGGTTAATGCTGATATTCTGAAATGTTTAACACTTAAGGTATGACGATACACTCACCTCACAAGACGAGACGAGACGATACACAATATTTTCTTTTAAGAAAACTAAAATGACAAAATACTGTATATAAATGGACACAGTCATATAACTCTCTTTTATTAAACAGACGTTATTTAACTCTACCTCTTAAGACCTCTGCAAATAATTCATAAAAATTACATTAAATCATTACATCTTTTGTCAGTGTTGTGTAGTAACAGCAGCATGAGGTGAGATGTGTCTGAGCTGAATGTGGTGATGCTACAGCATATATGATGGGAACACTTCATTTTTTTGTTCTGGTGTTGCACTTTGTAGACGGTCCCTGCTCTGTCTCCGCAACAGCTAATAATCATTAGGAGCAATGTTTTCCATGAAGCACAAGCGACGCATCATTTCGCTAAAAATACGGATGCAAAAATTCATCGTTTGCATCTGTAGATCATACTGGATTTAATGTATTGATCCAGCGGTGCTACAAAACGAACATCAACAATGGAGGGAGGAGAGAGAAGCTGGAAATTTAGCCACTATTTTAACTGTGTCAGCTAAAGACAACAATATTAAGGTTCGCTGACTCTTTATTTTATGTTCTATAAAAAAAAATTGTTTTGTCAGTCAAGAAAGATTATCTTTAACATATTTTTGACATTCTTGTTCAAATTACACTTCCAATAAAGTGTTGGAAAGAAAAGGGTTGTCATTTATATTTTGAGGCTGCTGAATATAACTTAAAAAGCAACTTGTAATCTAACTTAGTTACTTTTAAAATCAAGTAATCGTTAAAGTAACTAAGTTAATTTTTATGTGAGTAATCCATAATCAGTAATCAGATTACTTTTTTAGAAGTAACTGTGGCAACACTGGTTCTGGTTTTCTCAACCTTACAGATTAAATATAACTGCTTCCACACTGGAGGGACTGACATACAGTTTTAATATGATTATTTCCAAGCATAGGTATGTGATAATACAGAAACATCAGTATATTCTTTCATATGTTTTTATGTGAAAGTGATGGACGTGGCATCACACTTTAATCATGTCACTTTCATGTGTGCACATCGAGAGACTGAGCGGCAAAAGCAAAGCATTTGACAGGAAAAAATCTCAGCATGCAGAAATGAGTCAGTCAAGAATAGCCTGTAATGACATTATTATACCTATAATTAAAGAAAGAAATGACAAGAATTAGATGATGATGATGCTGAGTTTAGAGTTGTATATGTCAGTATATGATCATCGAGACACTTTATTTTAAGGTTTCCAAGGGATTTGTCTGAAGTGATGAACATCCTTTGTACATGACTTTCTACTCACAGCATTCATAATGAAAAACTGCACACTGTGCAGATACTACAGATCAATACATACAGTTGTGAAACCTGTTACATGTTTTTTTTTCCAATAAGCATCCTCTCTCCAATGCTTCTGAACCCTCAAAGACAGAAATTCACAATTTCCACTTCACTCATGCATCTTCTAGAACAAAGTTCAGGCAGCACGCAGGTGTTGTTTCACACATTTTATCCCGTTTGGCTACAAAAAGTGTGCTGTGGGATCCTCGACTTTCCAAGACAGCTGGCTGACGAACAGCAGCATTTCTGGAGGATTCTTTCAAATTCACATAATCCTTTTAGACACTGATTCATTTCTGTTTGATTTCCCAGTTTGATTTTCTGATAGCATAGCTTGCGAATGCAATGCTTCAATCAAATTCACAAAAGGAGGGAAATAACTCTGAATGTTTATATTTTATTGATATTTAGTCAATGAGAAGAATTCTTAACTATTTGAGTGCCAGCCCTTTTTTAAAACAGAAAGTGCCTTGTTCCAGCGTTTTTGTCCATTTTGAGTCATATTTCTAGACCCACAGAATAGTTTGTACTATGACTCTGAAAACACTGAATAGCTCATTATCTCGATCGTCTCCACTTCCTGCTTTGATCTCTGTGGCATATACCTTCTCTTTATGTCCCGACTACATCTCCCAGAAGCCCCAAAATTACTCACAGGCTGTGTGAGAGCGCTCTTTTGTCCCTGCTGCTGAAAAAAGGAAAAAAAAAATGTATATATATATACACGTTTGTGGCACTTAAGTGTTGTATTTTAACTCATTGAGTGCCACTGATGTATTTTGCCATCAGTGTAATAATACGTGCAGCCTGTGAGTAATTTTGGGGCTTCTGGGATTTGTAGTCAGGCTGACAGTGAGTTAAAAGACGTCTTTGGCACTCAAAGTCTTAATGGCATCACAAGTTGTAATTCCATCGTTTAGCCACACTGGAAAAAGTCCAGGTGCTCTTCCTGAATGCAGTTTAATACAGCGAAATGCTGGATGAGACGTTTCTTGGGGAATTATGAACTAAAAACTGAAAAACAACCTGTGAAAGGATAAAGCGCCGAGACAAAAACAACTCCCACACTGAACTACACAAGGTATCCTCACCATAAAGCATATTGTGCTTTAACATCTATTTCACTCTAAATCTGTTCCTCCCTGCTGCGCTGTGAAACCTCAATGTTACAATTTATCATGTAAGTAATAGCTAATTAATTTTATTCTCGAACAAAGTTTACTTTAACAACTGATACCATTTTGACCTTGCTTATTGAAGAAAAACCTTTAAATGTCTGTTTATGAATTCATGAGCAGAGAGTGATGTTTTTTTTAAGTACTTTTTCCCCTCTTCTCTCTTTCTATATATATATATGTATTTTCTGTTTAAAAAATCGGAGTCAATTGAAACATTTGATTGTAGCTTGTCGCTGTGTTGCTTTTGTCTTGCAGAGGGCATGGTAAGCCTCCCTGAGGAATAGAGCATGCGTGATGTGATGTGGTGTGCACTGAGTGATACTGAGAGACATTGTGAACAGACACCTTTCACTTTGTGCAAAGAGCATAGAGCTTTTCTCAGCTTGTAGGTCAAGATAGGCAGTGGGTCATGCTCTGGTAGCACAGGATGAACGGATCCATGAAACCTCCCAAACCTGCACCAGATGGTTCTGTGTGTGAGAAGCCATCACTGGAAACTGTTGAAAAAGGGAAAGCACTCCAAAAATAGGTGGGCAGACAAACCACCTTTCAGTCAAACTCAGCCAAAGCGTTGAGCGTAGAAAGTTAAGTACTGAAACTATCACTACATCTACTCCAAACCTCTTCAGGAGGATTGGAACGAACAGTCGGCTCTCGTTCGTGGTGTCACATCCCGACCACATACAGTAAGCCACCCTCATAGCTTCCAGTAGCTCCTTGCTGGATGTTGACTGGTCCGTGATTTGTCCTGACAGACACAAACGCATCACTTGAAGCCTGATAGGATGGATTTTTTTGTGCTATGTGATCCTGTAAGGTAACAGCTTTTCCACACTGGGTGTGAGTCTAGTCACTGAAATAATGAAATAACTCTCTCTATCAACAACTGGCATCAAAGTGCACCAAGGCTAAAATGTAATTATAGAAACATATTAGTGTCAGAACAAAAGGGGATTTTAACGGCTATGATTTCATCTTCTCACCTCTTACATTAACATCAGATGCATTTCATGTTCCATTGTGATCCAGTTAACCACGTCATATTCCACATTAACCTCATAAAGTTGTGTGAACGTCTCAACCAAGCCTTCACAATCCACGTATCATTCGTTTTTTAAAACAAAACAGAAACTAAAAAAAAACAACATAATGACTTGTTTTCTCAATTTTCATTCCTATACCAAAATTTAAAAAGAAACGGATGACGACTTGTTTTTCCGAGTTGTGAACAAATGGAAAATAGAAAAATAATGGATAATGGGCGTTTCCAGCATTTCATCCAATTTAGATATTTTTATTTGCCGCAAGTTGCGTACTGTGGTCCAGCCAGCCGCCTCTCGCAATTTTGTGTTCACATGATCCGCTCGTTGTTTTCGAGGGCGCAAATGACCGAAGAATAGCCATGCTTGTGCTCTCTGCAAGATACTTTGATAATTACTACTCAGAAAGTACACAGTAATAATTTTGGTAATACTCTAACGTGTACTAAGTCCAAAAAAACAGTTTCATATAGAACTTGTGGCAAAAATGTTGAAAAATAGCAGAAGAGGCTTTTTTATTGTGTTTTGGAAGGTAATATTCATTAATTAAATAAATAAAATAAATATTTCACTCATATTTACAGTGAAATACAGAAAAATGCTGGGGACATTTACTTTATCCCACAGGTTTATTAAATGATGTTCTTCAGTAAAGTTTTGTGGAAAAAGAAAAGCTCCTGTTCGCCTCAGAGCCGGTTCACGGTGATTACCGTAAATGCTCGAAAATGACGAGCGGCTCATTTGACAAGGAAGTTGCAAGAGGGGGCTGACTGGACCACAATACGCAAGTTGCGGCAAATGAAAATATCCCAATTGGATGATGATGGGTTTTTCCATTTTCCATTTGTGCCCAAAATTGGACATCGGAAAAACCAGCCGTTATCCTTTTTTCATTTCAGTTTTGGAAACTATGAATGATAGACTGATTCTGTCACCAAACTTCCTGTTTTCTAGTGAGCGTTGGACCAGTTAAGCACACATCAACAGCAAACTGTGCAGTGGCTCCTGCTGCACTTCGAGTGTGGATGTGGTTTCTCATCCATCCATTTACTTAATCTGACTTACATAGCAGAACACATCAATGATGATAATATTTCAGTCACAAGAGGATAAGTGGGGTCACATTCACTGATAATTGTGTAAAATGAATAGAGAATGGCTGAATGCTTTTGTTCCAATAACTGTAATTTACATTATAGACAAAACATGCAAGGGTAGTAGTCTCAGGCCTCATGAATTATTGGTGGGAGGAATTTTAAAACCCACTCTTAATGCACCTTTAAACCAGCCAAGCCACAGGGGACAGTAGGGTTCCTGTCTGTCTCAGTAATGGATATTGACTGGAGCTAAACCTCACATGCCCTGCACTGCGCCCTTTGCAAGTTGTGAAGTAGATATTCCACCGCATTCGATTTGATTGTGATCTGTTGGAGCTGCCAACTCTGATCACTGCAAAAGGTGCTTGGAAAAACTGGTGTTCCTGCACATTACAGTCATCTCACAGCAGGAGGAGACAAAAGATCCCCACAACTGTTTCTATACAGAACATCTTTTGCTGCTTTTCTATGAGGTTTGCTTCTATGATTGGAAAACCGGAAATCTCCTCTACCTGCACGAGCTTGTCGTAAATCGCTTGATTTGACTCGATAAACATCTGTTCTCTTAAATCAGCCCCACAGTAAGAGCCAATTCAGTACACATGTGTTGTTCTTTACATAAATAACATGTAAAGGCATATCCCCAGCTTGGGGCACATTTCTTTCTGACTTAATTTAAGCATTAAGCTATGAGATCATCCATATGCCTCATATGCTCCAGTGCTCGTCCTGCTTATTGTATAGATCCGTACATTTTAAAATCCAATTTACATATGCTGCTCTTAACATGTGGCAACAATACAAAGACACTAAAGTATTCTGGCTCCTAAGCTGAGGTGAAAATTACAAGTTATAGGCAGACAGAAGACAAACAACCATCTGATGTTTGTCTTATCATTATTATTATTATATGGTTTGTATTGACTTTCTGACTTTCTTAGGGGCTGAAATGTCCTCTTGCATGCTACTGATTTGTTGCCGTTAATAGCTCAGGCTCTTTTGACATATAAGGGTTTCTGACAGGATTGTGTTATTTTCAGCTGCTTTCATTATCTCAGTGGAGCAGATCATGTTCTATAGTGAACTAATGTGTCAGACTCTGCTGTCAGTTCAATGATGTCAAAGTGCTGAATACGTTCATACATGCATGAATTGGTGAGACAAGAATAAGTATTTATTACAAAATTAGTTGCAAAAAAATCAAGAGCGATAACTTGCCGAGCAGGTAAAAGTCTTCAGTTACATGAGAGGAAAATGTATTTTTGTCCTTTTCAGCAAAATATAGCTGTAAAACGTCATGTGACATATGAAGAGGAGCCAAACTGAATCACGTTTTCTGTTTTCCAGCCCATAAAAACTGCCTGGGTTGTCTTATTTCACAGTCCGTGGCCTCGTAGGAACTCTAGATACCCAAATTTATGAGCACAAGCAGTGAAAAAAGTGTGTTTTTCATGATATGTCCTCCCCAATTCCAACCTTGCTCTTGATTACTTGCTACCTCTTTGACAAGCCCACAGGCAGAAAATATTAGGAAGAGTACCTCAATGCTGAGTTGCACCAACATTGCACCATCTGTCTCTCAGTGTGTCAAAGCATAAAGTTCCTCAGCCTGTCTCATCTCTTCCACCTCTGTCTTGCTTTCATGAATCAAGTGTTTAACGGCAGATATAAACAGCTCATACTGTAGATTTCGGCTGGTTTCACCTGATTATTCGGTTGGAAGAGAAGGCCTTCGTGGCATCGCTTTTAATTAGCTGTGAGTTGTTGCTGAGTGTCATTGCACCATTACTAAGAAGAGCCCACTGAGTGTAATTATATGAGTTTTAGATGGTAATGAAAGCATTAGACACCACAGCCTGAATGGGTGCGGACTGAGCCATTTGTCTGGAGTATTAGGGTCAGGTGTGTTGTTGGCAGAGAAAATGGGATGCAGCTTTGACCCTGTGTGTAGTGGCCAATCAGACTAGAATATTATTATCATTATTTTTCCACTTTGATGGACACTGAAAATGAATAACTGCAGCAAAAAAAGCTTTTGGACAATACAGAAACAAACACATAGTGAGGGAGAGAAGCAGTTGGATAGCTTCGGGCAGCTTGAGTGCCCATCAGCACAAAAACTATGAACAATGACAATACAGATCAGAAAACATGATTCAATAAGCCATTCAGATTCAGCTCCCCTCCTATGTCACATGCAGGCTTATTAGAATGTATCGGCTATGAGTAGGTATGCACCGATCTGATATTGGTATCAATATCAGTTCCAATATTGAACAAAATTCTTGATCGAGTATAACTCTGCTTGGACAAACTACTTGAAATGCTTTACCAAAGATGTGCTGGCAGGTCTATGAAGCAGAAGTCCATTCAAAAATTCAAGGAAATTAACAACATAGTCGTAACTTATGAACAAACATGCTGATAAAATCAGATTGATCTTTTCTGAATCTGTCCAAGGTTCTCCTGTAATTCGGCAAACAAATAATCCACCAAAGAGCATTGTTTAAATTAATTTGTAACATGAAATGGACAAAAAGGAAAAGAGAAAGAGACAGCGCTTATTAGAGTTAATGTGGTGTCATTTATGAGCTTATATAAGATGAGATAAAACTTTATTCATCTCGAAGGAAATTCTTTTACAGGTGGAAATATATATTGACATGTGGAGAGAGAGAGAGAGAGAGAAAGAGAGTAGTAAATAAGTAATTTAGTTCATTTATATCTGTTCTATATCTGGAAAAAAAATAGGAAAGTCTGGTGATTTTTGGTGTCAAAAAAAAAACTATCCCAATCTTCTCCACACAATGAGACAGTTTGTAGGTAATTCAGTGCTGCTTTTCTGTGTTGGTATCAGATCGGTGTGCTGCAATACTAAACCTCAGATATTGTTATCAGTATCAGAAGTAGAAAAATAGTGGATCGGTGCATCCTAGCAATGAGATCATGGCTTGAGAACTACCTTAGCACAGGTGCAATATATTTTTTAGAGCAAATTAGGCTTTTTCAGGAGGGAGGTCTTAAAGAGACAGGCTCTAAAACACCTGGAAGGTTCATACAGATACGTATATTCAGACAGACAGTATGAGAAAAATAAGCATGTAAACACATAAAAATACAAGCAATGAACCCAAAAATGCCATTTAAGGCCCGGGGGAGGAAAAAAAGGTCCTTTTTGAGGCTTGCATGTAACTTATCTACTCTGCTGGTTCCTATATATATAAATAGAAACTAATCTGTAGCCTCATCTGAGAGGTGTGTAGCGGAGCACAGCAGTGCCCTGTGGCAGGTATTGGGCTGACATGATATGGCGAGGATGTGTTGTATTTGAGCATGTCTGATTGTGTTGGAGCTGTCATCACCTGCTCTGCCTGAGCTGGTCGCTATCCTGAGGCCGGTGTGCCAGGTCACCGTCACACAGCTTTCACAGCAGTGAGCGAGATGGAAGATGGTTTTGGCTTGGAAGTACTTTGGTAGGTTACTGCAGTGTGAGGAGGAGTGGAGGTAAAGGCCCTCTTTTTTATTGTACCTTTCCAATCCTGACTTTAAATGGGTACAGTACGGCATATACATATTAATATACAGCATACTGTATATGATCATTTGGCTTTCGTCCAGTCGGCAGGGAGCTGATCCAAAGGAACAGATGTTGTTCAGTATAAATGTCCTCCACCCCCCACCTGGAATTAGAGCGATGAGCACAGTTCTGCTGTGATATTACTGCATTATGAATTAACAAGTCATTTCAGTGTGTTATTACCTCATATTTGCATGACAAAGACAGCAGCCAGAGTGTTGTTTGTTTGGACATTCATTTCCTGTTGCTGTACAGGAGAACCCTTATTTAAACGTAGACTTTTTCCATCATCAGTTTAAAGGGCTGATCTCCTCCACTGACTGCTCAGGGTCATCACAGCTACGTGGCTAACACATTAATTCATCCCAGAAAACACCAGCTGTCGTAAATAAAGACAATTAGCAATTCTTTGAACATGATCCTACACCAGCTCCCTCGCATGTAATCATTAATTTATGAAACAGGCCTGGCAACGGCTTCCATTTCTTTTTTTGTTTACGAGCCAACACTGTTCACTGACACACAAGAGGGATTAGACATGAATGATACATTGAAAAAATAAACTTACAGAATATTTTCTGGGACATCTGAAATGTTCTCAACCTTCGGGAGGAAGCAGGTGATCAGAAATGCAGTGAGATAATAAAAACGGATTTTGTTTGCTTTCTTTGCCAATGGGTGTTGTGAGACATTCAACCCACAAGCAGTGTTTGATTTATGCTTGTTAGCTGTTCACACACACACACTGCAAAAAAGAGTGTCTAAAAACAAGATAAAAACACAAAATCTGAGGGAAAAAGGGACTCAAAACAAGTGAAATTATCTATCCACGCAGCGAGATAATTTCACTTGACAATATTTCTCAAATTAAGATCTAAAATAAGATGAATTTAAAAGGCTTAAAATGAGCAGAAAATGTTGGTTTAAATGATAATAATCAGCTTTATTTGTAATATACACAGAATCTGCCCATTTCACCCATCCTTTAGGGAGAAGTGGTGCCATGTAAGGGTTCAGTGTCTGGCTCAGGGACACTTAAGCAGCAGAGAGCAGGAGGGGGGATTGAACCCATGACCCTGGGGTTCAGAGAGGACCACTCTACCAAGTGAGCTACAGCCACCCCTTAAAATGATTAAACAAAATCTGACTTTTTACAGACCCGAAGACCCAAAATAAGTGAAATATACTGACTATATGCATCAAACAGGCATAAAATGCTGGTTTTAAGATGAAATCACTGAAAATTTTACTTTTTAAAGACCCAAAATATGTGAAATGTACTAAATACAATACGTCCTACAATATTTCTTGAGCACGCCCCCCACCACACTGTTGAAATATCCAGCACACTCCTTTGCAGAAATACAGAGTTAGCAGGAGAATCTGTAGGGAACAATGTTAGAGAAAATGTAGCCAAAAACACCACTTCCAGCGTTACTTCTGACGGCTCACCCTGCTAAACAGACAAAGACTGCGACTCCAGCAGACTGAGCGGAGCAGAATCTGGATGTCCATTCAGCTCAGAGCTTCCATAGTGGAGCGCTCTGCCGCTCGCTGTTTACTGTGAAATTTCTGTGAATCAGATGATCGATGTCACTTTTAAAGTGGGTCGATGTGAAAAATAGATGGCGAGAAGTGTTTTGACAACAGTACGGAGTGGAGTCTGTGTGGTCACAACATTTGTGCACTCCATGTCCGTTCTGCTGAGTATGTTTGGGCCTTTAGCCCAATGCTAACTTATTATGCTAGCTTATCTGTGCTTGTAAACTGGTTGTCAGTCCCGCTTGTATCGAAGAGGTTATAGGATATAACATTTTGACCATATTGCACAGCCACAGTCACTGTCTGCATTATAAAGGTGATAAAATGACTTTGATATATTGGCTTTAAACGGGACGTTTTACAACTGTGGTGATGTAGCATAACGGCTCTCCTCTCCCTGCTGAATCCTACTGTCAGATGTTCAAGTTTGAGGGGGCGTGGCTTTGGGTGGAGCACTGACGGGAGGAGGGGGTGGAGCTTCGAGGAGGCTGAGAGGAGGAGCTACTTTCAAATCTTGCTTCAAATCATGACAGACTGTAGCTTTAAAGCCCCCTGTGTGCTGTTTCAAGTTGTCTTTTAACAGTTTTAGTTTTTATTATTTAAAAGTATTGCCTCATTCATGAGTAATTACCTCCACAAAAAATCTGCAGTGTTCTGACAGTCTTTATATTTTCCATTTATATATACATTGCGTTGGCAATGTATATATAAGATGCGTCACCATCCTGAAACTACAGGCCCTGGGAGGTTTCAACCAGGTAAAAATAGCTTTTCCGTTTTTTACCTTTTACCCGAGAACGCAACTTATCTGGCGGAAGCTAGGCACAAACTCACCGGGAGATCACGGGAGAAAAGATTGAGGGATTTGTAAACTGTCAAGACGGATCATTCATATAGTCGAACGTATGATGAGCAGCGTCCATCCCAACAACTGTACGTCCGAACAACACTGACCTCATCATCTGAGAGAACGCTGGCAGAAGTTATATTTACGGATGCCATCTCGACGACCTCTCTCCATATTGTGAATGTTCGCCCTCGGCAACCGTAGAAGGAAACAAACGCTAAGAGAAGAGGCGGGCTAAAGAATAATATCCACTGTTTGCAGTACACCACTTCACCACTAGATGGGAGTAATTCCCACACAGAGGGGCTTTAAGATTAAAGTGTAAAGCTGAACACTTAAAATAACTCTTAAAACAAGATGAATTATTTAATATCTAAATCAAAGTTCTTCCATCTTGGTAAGAACCAAATAATTTGCAGTGCACATATACTGTATATGTGTGTGTAAAACATGAGGAGATGTGTGATGGCCTGTGTGTGGTGTTAGATGAAAAACCTAATAACGTCCCCTTCTGTTAGATGGTACAGTCCAGTACATGCAGAGTACTGCTCCACAGGGCTAACCTGTAGGGGCTGATACCAGGCTCCACCTCCACCTATAGCCCTCTCCACTCTCACACCACCACACAAACACATCTGTCAAATACATCGACTGTGCTCAAGAGAGATTAACCACAGCAGCAGCCAGCCCAGTCACCAGCGGCGGCCCGAACAGCGTGATGCTTGACAGTTTGAAGGAGCAGAAAGGATTCACAAGTGCATGAATCCAGGGTCGCCACATTTCTAATCCTCCACCAGGCCGAGGAGAGCGACGGCAGCTTACAGTTGGTTAACTCCAAGGTCCACAGTGTCTGAGTTAAGGACAGACCCAGAAATGATTCACACAATTGATCCAATTTGTCCTCACTACCACTGATGGGTGGAGAATAAAGAACCAGGCTGCTCTGATGTACTGGGTTTAAATTGATGGTTCAGTCTGTGCATGGTGCTGCTGCAGGACGCTTGATCAAGTCAAAGTGATGACGTTTACCTGCTTTACCAAAAGACACTAATCAGCTATCAATGAATAAATGATCCATTTTAAACATTTTATTTTGGCTACAAGGGTTTATTCAGAAATTGTTCTTACTTGGGCAAAGTATAAATATATCAGTTTTTATATAAACAGCACAAGTGGCTGAGTTTTCAGTTTTCATGCTTGAAACTAAAAAGCACAAATCTCCAATGTGTATTATACATGAACATCAAACACAAAATCAACTCCATAACCACTCTGACACAAAGGAGCTCCTTTTCCTGCATAAAATGAGACTCTTTATGTTGTTATGTCATTTCTTGGCATATACATCTTGAAGTACAAAGGCGGTGTCTTTTGAGTGAAGCCTTGTTTGATCATAATGAAATGTTTGTGTCAAGTTGTGACAGTTGCAGTGATTTCGTTTGTATCTTTTTGTTTTATTATTTCGGATCAGGTCGACTGAATGTGTGACTCTGGTTTAACTCTGCCTCTTTTGAGAGGAATTAAATGTGAAATATTTCAGGTTTTGGACAGCATCTGAGCATGGAGATGCTCCCCTCTTTAGCTCAACAGTTTTTTTTTCTTAATAAGCAAAATAACATAAATGGTGGTGGCCTGGGTTGAAAATCTGGTTTGTTTTTTCAACCCTGACCTCCTCCCTAGACAGACTATCTCAGAAATATGTTTGTGAAATGGCAAAAACAAACATTATCTGGGAGAAAATATTTTGTATGTTGCCAGTGAAACGTAATTGCCGATGCATATTCGTTGGATGACACTAGAATATTTAGGAGACCTGTGTTTAAATTTATAGACACTAAAGTATGCTTTCCTACTCTTATGCATTGTCAACTGCAATAATCTCCTTAAAGGCATAAATCAGAAATCAGATTTCTGTTGTATTTTGAAGTTTTGGTTCGTATATTTTTTTTATTTTATTTTCTATTTACCTCTCTATCTTTATTATTATCTGATCTCAAGTTACACTTTTGTGTCTTATTGTTGTTTCCCATCTTACTCTGTCCTTCGTAACTTGCAGCAAAGTAGAAAAATAAGTAGAAATGTCACAGTCAGAGTTTAACAATATAAGAGGAAGTGCTGAAACCAAACATTTGCTTGAGGCCAGTAAAACAAGGACACTCTTCTCTAAATGACTAAAATCAACGCTGACATGAATGCATGCTTTTCACGCTTTGCTGAATCTCTGCTCCATTGCCTTCGCTTGAATTGAATTTACATTTAAGGGGTATAAAACGAAACGCGAGTTTGTGCGCTTTCAGAAATATCTCTCTAGGCCAGAAAACAACAGACGGAGTGTTTGTCTGACCCCAATATCTTGTACAAAACCGAGGTGACGAAAGACCTGAAAGAAAATGGAAATGGAAGTGAAAACCCAGAATGATTTCCTGTGATAAGGTTACATTCTGTGGTTTTTCTACTGTCAGTATGAATGACACTGGGATGTAAAAGGTCACAGTCTGTTGAGAAGACAGAATGAAAGGATAGCTGCGTCTATGAAAGTTTCAGCTTCCCATCTCACATTTAATGCTTTCATGAGTGTAAATACAGCAGAAAAAAAAGAGTAAGTGGGAGAGAACGTCACGACTTTCCTTCAGGATAAATAGAGTCTCAAATTTCATCTTATTAGAAATCACTTCAGTCTTCAGTTAGATTGAGTGAATCTCAGACAACATGTAAACAAAGTTAACTCTTTGAGTGTCAGCTGTTTTAAAAAAACAAAAGTGCCTTGTGTCAGCGTTTTTGGCCATTTTGAGTCATATTTCATGATGCACAGAATATTTTGTACTATGACTCTGAAAACACAGAATAGCTCAAATGAAACAAATGTTTGTTTTTATCTTGTTCCATTCTTGTTTTATCAGAGGTAGAGTAGAGGCCACTTTCAACAAAATCACCACTTTTTGTCCAGATTATGTTTGTTTTGCTCTCTAATCGTAGGGCTGTGATGGTATGGATTTTTATTACCGTGGTGATAAAGCACCCAAACAATGTGGTATCGGTGATGGCCGCAACCCTACTTCCCCCAAAATCACCGCAACCCCACCGATCGCTCCTTGTCCTCTAGCATAAAATGTGCACAAATTGTCGACAGTGTTCGCTTTCTAACAAGATTTGTGTCTATTGTTGAATAAAATCAAGTCAGCTTAAACAACTATGGACAGTACTACATAAGAGGGACGTGTCTGCTATAAGTATTTACTCTTTAAATTGAACACCTGTTTATGCATTGCTTCTGTCTTTTATGACTGTGTATTATGTGTGTATAGATTCAATTTAATCATGAGTACTGAAACCTCAAAATAATAAGAAGAGTTAATGGACTGACCCGTTGCGTTTTTTTTAATTATTTTAATATATTGCGGTGATGACAGTAATGAGCTCAACACCGCGGTAGGCATCACATGACCGCAGTGTTGCGGTGATGCTGTTATCGTCCCAGCCCTATCTAATCACGATCGTCTCCACTTCCTGCTTTGATCTCTGTGGTGTATACTGTCTCTTAATGTCCTGACTACAAATCCCAGAAGCCCTAATGTTACTCACAGGCTGTGTGAGAGCGCCCTCTTGTGCCTGCTGCCGAAAAACCACTTTGACGTATATATACGTCTCTGGCACTCAGTTAAGGATAAAAATGGTTGACCAGAAGAGGCTCCTGGTTACCACCTGAGTTGGCATGGCAACTACACAACACAATTTACATTAACATAGTTGAAATGAGTGCATTTATGTGAGGGGTTTTGAGAGAGTTCTGCATAATGCTGCTGTCGCTCAGGATGTGAAGATTCGACAAAAAACGTGAAACATCAGTTCGTATGAAACTCAACTTATTAACACCACAGAGGGTAACGCACCCTCATTATGAGACGACCTGCATGGTTTCCCTTCAAAATGTTGTGAGGAACATTCATATGGAAATGAAATGTTGTCAATACAAAGCTGAATAAATGGGTTTCAGGGGTGGCCTAATGGTTTGACATCCCATGACTAGTAATCCACACAAAGCCAGTGCTGTGGTGTTGTTCACTTTGATAGGACTCACACCGCCATGTCAGACGAATTAATGTCGGTGCAAGAGAAAAGTGTCATTTTAATGTCCTCCTACAGTGGCAGCCATTGACAGCATGGAACTAACTTGCTTTTGCACACATCTTTTGAACAGCTAACAGCTCTAAAAATGTATTTATTCAAGATCATACTTCACAAATTCATCCTCTTTATATCCGGAGACAGTTGATTTGATAAAACTATGAGAGGCTGCTTTGACCTGAAGTAACCTCCATAGTTTGAGTCAGTTAGCAAAACAACAAAAACTAGTCATCCCATCAGCCCTCAGTGTTTGAACACAGCTAAACTATTCCTCCTCTGGGTGGAACAACATTGTAGCTGTAATGCATCATCAGCAAACCCTGTTGAACTTGTGCTGTGGCTGCTGCTGTACTGATTAAAGCCCCAAAGCAAGTTTCATGTCATTAAATGCTTACCCACAATGACTAATTAAAAAAACACAGTGGTGTATCCGCCACCACTCTCTCCTCTCTTGTTTCTCTTAAAACACAAACACCATTTTTTATTTTTGCCATTTTCCTCCATGTTGGCTTTTTGATGTCTTTCACGTCATTGTTTGTCACCTTGATTATACGCTGAGACATTGTTATAAGCCCATCTGGATTTCAGTTTCACCTGCGCTTCATGCAGTATATCATCACTTCTACATTTTTCCATCTGTATGAACAAGATCCTGACAGATATCGCTGCATATTTAAGCATCACGACATGAAACATGTCACATTTGTCATTTGACACTCAGCCGCAGCCTATTTATAACTCCTGGTTTGAGCGCAGGGTGCGATGTGAAAGTCAGGATCTTGACATCACTGAAACGGAGCCAGTTTTATTTCCTACTATGGCAACACATGGTCGACAGGTTACCGAAGCTCATTAGCATATTAATTTGAAGACAGATGCACGGCGGTCTTTCTGCAGCGTGAGCAGAGCTCAGAGTTGGTCTGGAGTTTACCAAACTGTACCCCTACAAACACATTATTTGGAGGAATTAGGTGTTTGATCAACGTGTTTCTTTTACTGCGTCACACTTTTAGTGCGTCATTTCCCCTCTGACTGAAATAGAGAGAGGTGTTGGGTTTCAATACATATTAAGCCTCACTGTGTTCTTCTGTGTGTCCATAACCTTAACTGAGCTGCTTGTGCAGTGCCTTCATTGTAGACAGACTTTAACGCTGATTTATGAACTATAATCAAGTTCAAAATTCCAGCAAATCAGGAAGCTGCTACTTCAGTCTGAGATGACTGAGTTTGGACGGTCATTTTCATTGGCAGAGACATGGCACCCTCTTATTAGAATCAATTCAGTGGCACCAGGTCCTGGTTCACAGTCAGCGGCCCTGTTGAACCCAGTCTCAGGTCTTGCCGTCAGACTCCAGTCCTGCACTCCTGGTGCCTCATATCCTGGATCTGTCCTCCAAATGTGTTGTCTGACCTCCAGCACGTCCTCCAGAGAGGTTCCATCGCCAACTGCCATGGCGGTCCGTCTTGCATCGCCAACCCCCCCGGTCGTCCACCAGAGTGACTCCACCTGTCCGCTCATCCTCCAGAGAGGCTTCTCCTGTGTGCTCTGCCTGCAAGCCATTCTAGTTCAAGATCAAACCTACACTCGGCCAGCGTCCTGCTGGACAACACTACTGAAATGTCCACTAGGATCAGGACAGCACACCCACCCAGGAATCTGTGTCCTCAGGTCTACTGACTGATGCCTTCAGCTCCTGCAGAACCTCCACTGAGCTCCCTGCTCAACAACATTAAAGATCCTCCAGCACCCCTCCGGTCCTCTGACGCCCACCTCCTCGTCATTCCACCAGGACTAAAAACCAAACCTGCAGCACAGAGCTTTTTCTGTTGCTGCTTTCTTTCCATCAACATGTATGACTGCTCTGACCTAGCCTCAAAAAAATCATCAGAACACACCTCTCCATAGTTGAATGTTAATAACTGCATTTCCCTTTCAATGTTATTTGAGGCTCTTAAGCAGCTAACTAGACACACATCAAACTACTTCAGTTATAATGTAATGTACGATATTATTATATATTTTGGGTGTCTCCAACGTTGATATCAGATATTGGCCCTATACCATCAGTCCATTCCAGACTCCAGTCCAGCTCTTCTATCCAGCATCAGAGCCCAGTGATCACAACAACAGCTGTGCTAAAGTGCTAACAAAGTAGAAGGAGGAGGAGTGATGTCCATGTGACAATATTTTTCGTTAAATTCCAAAAAAAGATGTTGCAGCTGAGTGTAAAACTTGAACAAGTTTCCCGTGATGGCACAGAACCAGGAAGTCTAATACGGTCTTCTAATTTAATTTTTATTTCATGCTGATATTGTTTAGGTATCAGCCAATACTTAAGGCTATCAGTATCGTACCAGAAGTATATATTATACAGAATTGTATCATTTTTTTTAAATATATCACATATTTTGCCTGTAATTTTTTATTTTATTTTATTTAAAGGTTCTCAAATAAGTGTCCTATAAATACAATATTTACCTTTGGTAGAAGTATAAAGCAGCATAAAGTACCTCAGCTTTGTGCTACAGTGCTTCAGTAGATGTATGTCTGCTATACTGTATGAATTTCAACATGTAATATTGATGTGGAGATGAAAAATAGCTGTTTTTTTTATGCTGCATGCATGTGTGGTCGCTCTACCTGCAAAGGAAAAAAGACAACAGGAGAGTCGGTGTTGGCGTCCATCACAGTTTCGCTCACTTTGCCCACCTCTTCCTGTCTCCCTGCTACTTTAGATTTGCTTCAGGACCCAAGTGTCTCACTGGCAGCTGATCATCATGTGGATGAAGCTGAAGATGACGGTGGACTCCCTGAGAGGACGGAGAAGGAGGCTGCCCTGTTCCCTCTGGTTCCTCCTGCTGTTCGCTGCTGGAGGTCTGGTTCTCTTCATCCACCAGCGGGACCTGTCTGAGATGGTCCAACAACATGACCCAGGTGAGTCCCTGCTTCCCCTGAACCAGCTCAGATCCCAGCACAGGTCTAGAGCACAGACCAGCCCTAAACCCACACAGCCCTGTGACTGCCTTTCATGAAGCGATGCCGGCCATCACAGCAAGGTCGATGAGGAATATAGCAATTGAGTTCTAAAAAAAAAACTTTTTTTAGCATGTTTATCGTTTTATTTTTTACAATACAAATTCAAGGAAATTCTAGAAAAGGATTTTTTATGTTGACTCTACTACTTTAACTTGTGATTTACCTTTGATCAATAGTGGCTGGCTCCATCATCTGTGGTCTGTGTCATGGCAGCTCATTTGATACTGGTTCAGGGAGCTAGCTTAACCAGCTAAGACATGGCTGTAGCACATTAGTTTATAACGGGTGTGAGTGAAGGGTGCAGTGAACTGACATGGTTGTGCAGGTTGAGCATTACAGTGAAGCTACTTCACACATTGAGCAGATTAGCTTAGCGTTGTACAGTGGTGTGGGAGGATACCTTAGAGTTAGCTGCTCTGATCGCAGGACATGTGACGTCAGATTGCGTTTTTATTCCCCCCCTTGCTACAGAATAAAATTAAAGTGAAAGGCAAAATACAGCAACAGCCGTGGTTACAGTTTCTACTGAGATAGAGGGAGGTTGTACATTCAATTTCCAAAATGAGTCAAACCTTTGTCCTCATGAAGGGGAGTCGATGTGCTCCTGCTTGGCGCTCAGCATTAAGGAGATTGGGGTTTAAGCCGCCGTGATAGAAGAGTGTCCTGAGCGTGTAAAACTAAGCCGCTTCACGTCTCAGAAACAAGAGATCAGCTGCTTGCTGATGTGCCTCTTTAGCTTGTGCTACACTTTCCACCTAAATGAGAGCAGGATTAGTGGCATGTTGCTGCTGCTGTTGGACTCGCCCCTGACTTCAACTCAGATACTATTTTGTCAGACACGTCTGGGACTTGTTGGTAATATCACCTTGATTTCAGAAGCTACTGTGCTGGACACATTTAGGGGTTATTCTACGTCCAAGAAAAACAAAACAAAACAAAAACTCAGGGACCACCTGACTCCCCAAATATCAAATCCTGTTTTTACACTGAATTTAGAGCGTCAACACAGGTTTTCTTAATTATCAACAGTAAGAATAACAGCAGTAATACAAATTACAGCTTAACTAAATGACAGAAGTTTCTTCTGGTTTTCTCTTAATGGACCCCTTAAGCCTCTGATCCATCTCATCACTTTTACAGTGCCGATGATTTTTAGATAATTGCTAATACCAGAGCAGCTCAGTAAACAGCCAGTTGAGACACTAATGTTTGAATTTACATGCAACAGTTTGAGAAAAACTTTTAATCTAAACAAGATTTTTTTTAACTAGTCTACTTGCCGACCACGCTTTGAGAAAGACTGTTCTATGTAGACCTTTTGGATGGGATTGAAAATGAACAAAGATCTTTAATGTTCTCACCTATGAAAAAATCTGTACACTTTAAACAGTTGGTGTAGTTGTGGTTCTCAAAAGAAATACTGATGAAGTGGTCCATGAGACTCTCTGGGGATAAAACCATCAACTGAACCGAAACTTGAACCCACTGAGCGGCGTCACTTTTGTGTGTCAACAGCACCGTCAATAGTTGGGAATATCAGAACCACTTAGCCGGAGGGGAATCTCTCCAAGCCTGTGATTCAACCTGATTGTCGGATGCTTTCAGGCGCAGGAAAAAAAGTTAAAAAAAAGGGTCCATTTGCAATGACAGAAACATATAGAGGACACACAGAGGGATATTATACAAAACAGAAACAGCTTTCATGTAGAAATATACAAACGACGACAATCAGTATTTCATATTCACGACAAATATCAGACCAAGACCCAGGAGAGCTTGTAAGAAATTGGTCCGTGGATTTGAGGATGACACCAAACAGACAAAATGAGCTGAGATATACAGTGTAAGTGTCACATGATGGACTACACCAGTTTAAGGGGTTAAAGCTTTGCAATAAAAGCACTGATCAGTGTCACTGGAGGCACAATTAGAGGTCTGACTGCACCGACGTCTGTGAGAAAACTTCTCACCTTTGTCACATTTCTTACCTCAGTAAACATTGTAAAGAGGAGTTTATGGTCTCTATCTCTAGGTCCTCAGCGACCTTGGATCTGGCACTTCACCTGCAGCGGCAGCAACTATTCATGCCGCCTTGTGTGTAAAAGTCACCTAAGCTGTGTATAAAAGAGCATCAGGTGTGAACAGTAACTGTTGAATAGAGCAGTGGGCTCAGTTTCATGCTCGTAGTTTCACACCGGTGAGGACGTGACATTAATTTACAGATGATAATTAACGAGTGCTTTCACATTCAACCAACAAGATGACCTCATACAGTTCACATGAATGTCATATAATCTCAGTCATTGTTTTTTTTCTTATATGTGGAGTGATGGTATTCCTAG
This sequence comes from Synanceia verrucosa, assembly GCA_029721515.1. Classification (NCBI taxonomy): domain Eukaryota; kingdom Metazoa; phylum Chordata; class Actinopteri; order Perciformes; family Synanceiidae; genus Synanceia; species Synanceia verrucosa. The sequence goes on from CM056549.1 coordinate 6,578,096, forward strand.
TTCTGGGCTGGAAAGGTAATATCTAGAAATATATCTAATAAGTTTATGTACTTTTGTGGTGGTGTTGTACTGGACTACACTGTAAGGAAAGGTGTTGCAAATTATTAGAAACACTCAAACACTTGTAGAGCACAGTAACTATTTAGTATTTATTTATTTACTATTTTATGCAGCATTTATAAAGCAGAGTATCAGTGAAATGCTTACAGGGTGCAGTAATATTGCTACTGTCTAACACAACAGGACAAACTGTCAATATTAAGTCATGTATTTTTCAATGACATGATACACTAATGTTGTTTATGAACATGCAGACAAAATATTATCAGTATGGTATACATTATTGTTGAGTGGGAACAAAGGAAAGAACTATAAACTAGCTACGAAATAAAAAAATATAATAATTAATAATAATAATAATATTTTAAAATTATTCATTTAAATTATATTTCATTTATTGATTAAAATCAAAACAATTCAATGTACAGAATACACAACATTCCCAAATCTGAATGAAAGAGAGCAGAAAGAATAATCTTATATAACCTGCCCCTTTACCCCCCAAAAAACAAGGTTAACTCCAAAAATAATGACAACACAATAAACAGAAAAAAATAATAACATTAATAATAAAAAAAAAAAAATAGCTGTCGGCCATCACTGATAGTCAGTTTCCATTTGAATTGCCAAAATACAATTCCTTTATTCATATTAAACAAAACAAAATAACAATAATAAAACTCACATTTGAGAAGAATCCTCTGTCTTGTGTCATATTATTATATAATTATTATGCAAGCAACCAGCTGTAATGTCATTTATTAGAGTATTAGAGAATAAAGAATAGTGTGGCAAACTTTTCAAAAACTTTATAGTGACAGTAGCTACACTATCAGCAGGATAAGTCACTGAAGATTATATTATGTACAGTCAGTAATGTTACAGTGCCAGTCTTCAAGTATTAATATTGTTTTCCATGATATTAATTCAGGTGTAAATCTATGACCATAATAAATATCACTGAACAGAAAACTAAACGTAGTGCGAATAAATAAATTGAATAAGTGCAGAAAATGAAAAAGAGGAGGATTTCTCTCTCTGTTGATTAGCATTTCTCTCTAGCATGTGGCACACAGAACGTCTTAGGATAAGTTTTGCAGCCTAAGCACATCCTTTTATCTCGTCTGCCATATCGCTACTGGAATACTGAAGTAAGAATTCTAGTTTACTAAATCATGCATGAGACTGTGTGCTGTATACAGTCTTCCCAGCCCCCTCGCTGAAGCACAATGAGCAAGCAGCAACTTTGCCCTAAGCTACGGTGCTTCACCCCAGCAGAAGCTCATATCTAATAGAGCTGAGTTATAATACATTGGGTGTCAGCTTTTATCTGCCTCCCCCTCCTTCTACGCCTCTTTATTTTGGCTTGCAGTGCGCTTGAGAGCTTTGTATCCCGGTGGTTTAGATGGCCTGCACAATGGAAGCTCAGAAAAGTGCCATTTAACTGGCAGCAGCATCCCCCCTGATCTCTCCAGAGGAATTGTTTAAGAACGATTGGAGAGACAGCAGGGAGAGGAAACACCTGCTGCAGTGAGGACCAACTGCTCCGGTCAAAGCTTAATGCAGAGTGATTTTTAGATGGAGACAAAGTTATTCCCTCATTGCATGTGTGTCGGGAAAACTGTGTGTTTACTAGCAAGCAAGTAACTGGATCTCAGTGTGAAGGATAATAACACCCATTTGTTAAGTGCTTTTAACAAAAGTAGCCTACATTATCCTAAGTGCATTTAGTTTAGCGTCTCACTGGCATGAAGCATCTCTGGCTGTATGATTCATGACACACAAAACAAAACACATCTTCACTTAAAGCGACTCTTTAAATTGGTGTGAATACTAGTATTCTGTTACTTCTTCCTTTTATAATTAGATCATTTAAGTCAAAGTTTGGATGTTTTAGATGTCATGAGTGTTTCTGCATGGTGACGACTCTCAGGGTCAGTGCTAAAATTTGCAGAATTCAACATTTCAGAGACAAATTCACACACAAACAGGTTAACATGATTTTCACATGCACACACGGAGTCAGGGTTACAAAAACAATGCTGTATGACTTTGTAAGAAACTTGAACCATTTTTTGTTTATTTTTAGAATAAATGAGTTATCTAACTCATTGAGTGCCAGCCCTTTTTTAAAAATGAAAAATACCTTGTTCCAGCATTTTTGGCCATTTTGAGTCATATTTCTATACCCACAGAATATTTTGTACTATGTCTCTGAAAACACTGAATATCTCAAATGAAAGAAGAGACTCTCTATTTCATCATGAAAAAAATGTTTGTTTTTATCTTGTTCCATTCTTGTTTTATCAGAGGTAGAGTAGAGGACACTTTCACTAAAATCACCACTTTTTGTCCAGATTCTGTTTGTTTTGCTCTCTAATCTCGATCGCCTCCACTTCCTGTTTTGATCTCTGTGGCGTATACCTTCTCTTTATGCTCTGACTACAAATCCCAGAAGCCCCAACATTACTCACAGGCTGTGTGAGAGCACCCCTTTGTCCCTGCTGCTGAAAAAAGGAAAAATGTATATACAGTATATGTTTACGGCACTCAAGCATTCTATTTTAAAGAATATAAATATACGTTCTTGGCACTCAAAGAGTTAACAGCACAGCCTTGACACAATAATCTTGTTAAAACTGTCAGTTTGAAGGATATTATGAGATGATGGCTCTCAGGTGAGATTTTTAAGTAAATGTGCCAAATTACAGAAATTAGTTTTGCAACCTCCATGTTGAATTACCCATCAGCCCCCAGCTGCAGGATGCAGGTGTCAACAGTTTAGAGAGCTGAACATCAGAAGTAAATGACACTGACAGAGTGGTGCATAGGTCTGTTCATCTGTTCATGTACGTGTCAACACACCTACCTAACGAAATAAAAAACACGGGTGTGGAAACAGAATTAATTTCTGTAATTAACAGAATTCATTTCTGTAATTAACAGAATTCATTTCTGTAATTACAAGTTTCAGCAAGATGGTGGAAGATTCCAGATAGGTTTCATTAGAGAGATAATAATCTGATAATATTAATGTTTCTGTATCATGATACACTTTATGTTTTCACTATTCAGGGCAGTGTTTCTCAAAGTGAGGGGTGCCGGGGCGTGACGGGGGGATGTGCACCACTGGGATCACTTGGAACTATTGTTTTAACAATAAACAAACTGCACTGTCGTGGTCCTGTCCCCAGTGAACGGGTTCATTCTCAGTGTCCACGGAACTTAGAAATGTGCGATATGGACAAAATTCTATATCCTGGTATAGCCAAGTTTATATCCCGGTAACGATACATATCCCGATATAGTTTTTTTTTTTTTCTGATGTGTTGTTACTTTCCATTGCGCTCTCCTCTGTCTCCTCTGCGGCGTAATCCCTTTTATGCTTTTATTCTGAAGGCTTACTTTAAGAGTGACCAGAAGTCCGGCTATGTTTGCGTTATATTTTACTATGCAGTTTGCAGTCTGGTAATAAAAATGTGTTTTAAGCGATAATAAACCGTTCACAGGCAACACGACGTCCTCCATGCTGCTTTACCTCTGTTTACTTCTGAGCTACAACTGCCGTAAACCTGTCCTTACGGGTGACGTAAACATGCTAGCACAAAGCAGTAGCGTTGCTGTGGTTACAGTAGCCGTCATACTCTTGTGTCTGCTTCATACAATACATGTTTTGAACTCACATGATACATTTGGATTATCCAGCGGTCATTCTGACGTTGAGTTGTGTTTTACATGACGTATCTAAACCACAACCAGAGTAACGTTTATGTTAGCATAGCAACAGAGCTAACTAAGTAGCTACATGTTAAAATTACGATATAAACAACAGAGGCTTATATCGTACGGTAGACATTTTTATACCACATTACAATATATATCGTAATATCGCACAGCTCTAATTGAACTGTATTATAAGAAGATGAAGAATTCCTTTATTAATCCCTCAGTGAGGGAAATTTCAGTTTTTTCAGTTGTACATCACACACAAGTTATGAAACATGCATTAGTGGAGAGGTGTCAGATTGAGGGGGCTGCCCCTTATTCAGGCACCCTGAGTAGTTGGGGGTTCGGTGCCTTGCTCAATGGCACCTCAGCAGTGCCCAGGAGGAGGAACTGGCACCTCTCCAGCTACCAGTCCACTCTCCAGACTTGAACCCTCCAGTTCCCAGCCCAAGTCACTACAGACTGCGCTATTGTAATGTTTTGGGTTTTTTTTGCAAGAGCATAAAGATATATGGGGTATTGTTATTTTTATTTTATAAATTTAAACTAGACTTATTACATGACTACATGACTGCCTATGATGGCAAAAAAGAAGAAAACACAGAGAAATGTCATGAATGAATATGTCATGATTTTGATTTCTAATGTGGACGACACACCTACTCTGTATCTATAGAGTGACTATAACTGTAGAGCCAAAACAGTCTGAAAATGCCAGTCTACTGACCGACTTTTTATGAATGAAGTATAAAACTTCCCCTCCAATGCCATGTTACATTTAAGCCCTTGATACAGCCCAGTCAATTCGACTTTCTACTGCTGCTGATAGGAACAAGTGGGAGAAGCAAAAAGGTCCATATTGAATGATGCAACATTTAGGCAGCATGCCATACGATGAGCTGGCAGCTGCAGAGGAAGCATAGTGTTCAATAAATCACTGAAGAATAAATAGTATAAACTGTTCAGACATGCAGACAAAACATTGCAAATGCAGCAGAGGTTAGCAGTTAGGAGCTGCTGGGGAAAGCACAGAGACAGAGGAGGCAAAGTGAGCAAGATAAACCATATCTGGAGATGCCCAGAGGCTTTTTTTTTTTTTAGTTAGGCTGTGATCAGACCAAGTTTATCCTGAAACACCATGCTTTACTGCACGCAGGCCATTTCAAATGCAGTTAATGAAAAAGTGGAATGAAATTAATCATTGACTCTTGGCGGCTTCCCTCTTCCCTCTATCTGCGTCCACATGCAGCCTGCCAGGAGCCGGGCATATTGTTTCATGCTCCAAGGTAAAATTTGATCTCTCCGTCAGAGGTCCAGTAATCCCTTAAGCCTTGTCTGTTTGCGAAGTCCAATTTAGATGTCTCTTAATGTAATTAAATTGTGCTGATGACCCTCAGAGCTGTAGAGCTGCAGCGTATTTGAATGCAAATCCTCCACTGGATGTTTATGGGGGGGTAAAAAGGGAATGCTATTTCACCCTGCTTTTCCATTCTTTTATCTGTGTGTGCAAAGCTCCTTTAACAGAGCCTGTTTCTGTTGTGCTGGCACCATCCCCTCCATCCCTCTCAGGACAGGGAGATCATTGGAAAGCAATTCTTGGCAAAGCCAACTCCATCACAGTGATTTTTAACCAACCTTAAGTACAATTTGCTCCCAGAAAACAAGGGCTTTTATGTCTCCGGAGCATAAGTACGACAAAACACACCTTGACTGAAGTTAAAACAGAGCAAGCTGAGTTTTGCCGTCCTGCTCAGTGTTGGGATCACATGAGTATATTACTGCAAACTGCAGCTCCACCTCCAGCTCTGTCTTCCCCTGTGTGCCTCAGGGAGCAGTGGAAACTTCACTGGGACAGAAAAAAAATAGAAAAACAGACTATTCTCATGCAAGGGTATCAGGTGCCTGCATCATCGTCTCTCCAGCCTCGTCCAGACTCGGGCCATGTCAATTGGATTTAAAATGGAGCCGCTCAGAGGCAACTGCAAGGTCATGTGGTTTTCCATTAACATTAATGCCCGGGGTTATGCCATGAGAGCCCTGCAACATAATCTGTTTTCCCTGCCATCTGATCCTGCCCGCCAATGGCTTCTATATGCCAATCTATACAAATAGATTTTATTCTTTCGCATTCCTGCTCCAGCAGAGGTCAGTGTAAAAAATATGCAAACTGTCAGAGGAGCACTTTCAGACACTTAAGGATGGCTTTAAGAAATAATAGTGAAAAGTTTTTACAGCATCTGTTAAATGAAGGTTGGAAAAACCAACAGCAAAGTGTTTACGTCCGATGGGAACGGGTGTCGAGCCACAAACCACATCAGTGCACAGCTCTCCTCTGAACTGTTTTCACTCTCACAAGAAGAAGGAAAAAAACACTTCAAAACAGCTGATCTTGTGCTATCCAGAAAACCATGAAATATGAAATGCAGATCCAAAAGCGAGCGTACAGTGTGAGACAGGAGCGATGAGAGGAAGAGAGAGAGAGAGCGAGCGAGGACGTTGATTGAAACCATAAAAAAAAAAAGAAAACTCATGCTGTGATCTTTCTTTCAACTCTGGCAGAGTTGAAGATGCATCTTTTGAGCCACTGACAAGCAGACGGGGTGAGGACCCCCCGCTGAGCGGCAGAACATCGCTCGGCCATCCTGCTGGTGGTGGGGGGGCTTTCAGGTTGCCCTTTTCCATAACGCCACGCTGGGTAACATTAAAAACTCCAAAGGAAATAAAACAGAACAAGGCTAGAGCACCGGGTGGATCCAACAGTGAGGCTGATTTTTGAAAATGTCTTTGAAGACTGTAATCACAGATGCTGTCAGTCTGTGCCGTGCTATGTCACAGGGCTCCATAGATACTGTCTCTGTGGCCCTGAACACAAGAGGGCTTCATCTTTAGCAGGATAAACATTGATAGTTGGGAATTCAATCTGCAGATACAACACAGACTGAGTTCAAAATGGCACTCATGCTCCGAATTCTAATTCGCTATCCCTGATTGTTTAGGATGGAGGTCATATCCAACAAAAGCAATATAAACTAACCCCTAATTTCCACTGGATGCGGAACAACGCCGAAGTCTGTCGGCCATCGTCCATCAATACCCACCAGATCCGCCTCTTGCAGCTCCACCAGGCAGCTGGAATCGCGAGAACGAGATCTCGCTGACTAACGAGATCTCCCGAATTCACGTATAATCGTGCGATATAGTGGGTTGTAGCCGAGCATCAGAGAAAAGAGAACCACCCTGTGTCCACTGAGTAGAAGGAAATTGATTGTACAATCTGCCGCGAACGCAGATTATTTTATTTTGAAAATATACTGGATGTTTTCTTTTGTGTCTGTACACAACTTCCTGTCCAGCATGATCTGCTCTGTGCTGAATTCATGCACCGTGAGTCATCGGCATGTCGACGGCGTCCAGCATTCAGTGGAAATTTACATTTGAATGGAAACATATCGGGTCCGACAAAACGTCAGCGTCATTCTGCATCCCTTGAAAATTAGGGGTAATAGTGAACATCTGTAAAGATGTCACATCTGCTTTGGTGCTTTAAATTGAACATCAGTTAGGCAGTGAGGCTTTGAGTTGTGACCGAGCAGAAGCCTACTGGGACACGGCGACAATGCAAGTATTGTGCCAGCGTTCCTCTGTAATTATTACGAACAGGTCGGCCTCGGTGGCACACAGAGGCTGATTAAAGCCAACACTTGGCTTCTTGCTCACTGTCACATTGTCCTCGCTGTCAGTGTCCTGAGTCGCTCTGCTATCAGCCCGACACTGAATCTTCAGGCAGCGAGAGGCGTGTTGTTCCCATGGGAGCGGCAATTAATCAGGACTGCTCTGGTTATGAAAACTGCTCAGTGACGGCATCATTTTATCTGAACAAAACTGGTCAGTTTCAGACACTGGCATCTACTGCAGCTACCTACAGACACTACAGGGCAAAAGTTAGGAGGCAACTTCAAGTTTCTGTTCACAATGCCTGCATATGTATATTTACTGCATGATCAGACTTTGCTTTGATTTGCACCATTTTCCTCAATTTAACTTCAGGTACACATCGATGTAACCAGACCATTAATGAATAAACATCAACAAAAGAAAAGAAGGGCTTCATTTTTAGGGTCGAAAGGAAAAAAAAAATAAAGATCTATCTATCTATCTATCCATCCATATATCTATCATCTATCTATCTATCTATCATCCATCTGTCTATCTGTCGATCTATCTATCATCCATCATCCATCCATCTATCTATCTATCATCCATCTATATCATCCATCTATCTATCTATCATCCATCTATATCATCCATCTATCTATCTATCATCCGTCAATCATCCACCCATCTATCAATCATCTATCTATCTATCTATCTATCTGTCTGTCTATCTGTCTATCTACCATCTATCTGTCTATCTATCTGTCTATCTATCATCCGTCAATCATCTATCTATGTATCATCTATCATCCACCCATCTATCAATCATCTGTCTATCTATCTATCTATCTATCTATCTATCTATCTATCTACCATCTATCTATCATCTGTTTTGTTTAATCTGCACTTTTTGATTAAGCATCTTAATTTATACAATCAATGAATCTGGATCAATACAAATGTTTTGCAACATTTTTTATTCATCAATCCACAATAACATATCTTATGCTGCCCTCTCTTAGTCAATTAATCAACTCAATTATTCGTTTGGTCTTAGTCAACTAATATTTCTCCAGGTTAGTGATTTATTTGCTTTTTCATGTCAGTGACTTCCAAGAAACTCATGGACACACCTCTGATAAACACTTTAAGTGTTTTTTGTGGAGAAAATCAGGTTTACAGAACCTTTGAGTCTTTGGTGGAGGACAGCCCTAGATATAATAGCATTATGCTTTTATGTTCCTGTCCTGAGTTGCTCAACATCATGATAATTATTATTATTACAAGTTTTACGTTGCTTCAGAAGTGAAAGCCTGAAATACAGTGCTTGAATATGATTTAATAGTTTTAATAGAGCTCCTGTTGTTCAAAAACACTGAAAGAATTAAGAACTGTCTGATCCTGGGATGCCATTTGTCTCCAGCACAGTTTCACCAGATGCTTCGTTTCACTGACTGAGACATTAATGTTTATATTTCAATTATTTATTATTATTTTCAAGACAGCATCATTGAGAGTTGTCACCCCTCTTTACAGTTTCTGTGTCTTTCCACTGTCGTTAAGATATGCATATGAGACAAGGAGAGATATATAAACTACTGGAAAGTACCAAGCAACCAAGAATAAATTATTATCATGGCTCGATTTAATCTTGTGATGAAATCTACTTTGTCGTACATCTTCCCACAGTGAGTAGAGAGACAGAGAAGTGATTAGGCAGATTGATGGAGGTAACCTCTTACCTGTCCTCTATTAATATGCAGTGTCAGTGAAGGGAATGTTTACTGGAGTTTATGGAGTATTGAAACAACGACAGTCTCTTCTTCAGTAATAGTTCGAATTCCCTTAAAGTTGGTGGGCACATTATCTTGTCTTATTCCTGACAGAAAGAAACTGAATTAATTTCACCAGGCAGCTCTGATGTGTTGCATAAGCTGTACAGTGTGATTTCTTTCCTGGTATCACTGCCTCTGTATGAGTCTGTTCAAATCAAACATAGTGTCCATTTCAGAAAGTGTGCCTTCACTGCTGCAAACACATCAGAAAAAAAGCCTTAAGTATTCCCAAACACAAAAAAAAGCTTGTAAGTTGGAGCTTTGTGTCGTCCAGTAGGTTTGAGATGCAGCGAACGCCGTCGACAGGAAGAGACATACAAAGAGCGAGTGGGAGGAGAGGGAGGTTATATAACCACTGTTCTCACCAGGGAGACATCTTGTATCTTCACAAGCAAAGCAGTGATAATAAATGCCAATGTCCAAGGTTGTCAGCCACTCAGGATGTGAGGATTATGCAAGGTGGGTTATTGTTATCATAACAAAACTCAACATTTCATTACACTACAGTTAATATCTATTCACGAACACAGCGTAACATAACGGATGAGACAGCTCAAGGTTCAAATCTGTTATTTAAAGACATAAACTGCTTCTGCAGTTTATTAAACTCCTTAAACGCCATGATGAGTTTAATCAGATCCTGTCTGCAGCTTTGAATCTGCCTCTTCATTTCATTATCTGCTCACAGACGTTCAGATTTCTGTGGCAAAATATTTAATCCACCGAAATGAAGTCTTTTCTATGATGTGCCATGAATAGACTGCTGCACAAGAGCTTGGACAAAAGGTGGCTTTATGACCAGCTGCCATATCAAGGTCGAAATGTAACATAAGAAATTTCATGTTTTCTTTGTGGAGCCTTGGCGTCTGGGACCTGCCATCTCCACACTCAGTTTGTTTCTCAGTACAGTGTTTTTTTTTGTAGTAACTCCAGCCATGAGGAAAAGCTACCCTTTGAACACTATCTGTATAAGCTACAATAATGTACAAGAGCCGTGCTATTCTCTGCAGCTATTATGGTCATGGATATTATTCTGAGAGGGATTCCACATGATTGTTCCCGAAGGACAAGCCCGGCCTTAGGAGCTGTGATCCGTCCCTCCAGACTGAAGCCAGCATAGCCATTATCAAATCAGACTTGAACCCATCCCCTTTCTGCCGGAGAGACATGTTGAATGGATATCATTGTGCACCGCTGAGGCTTCCATCACTGTAATCCCTCTACAAAGTGCAGGCACTCTGAGAAGGAAGATGAAAAGAGCGGAGGAGAGAGTGGCCTATTCAGCGCATGTGTCACTGCAGAGGGCACGACGAGGGAAGTCGGAGGAATCAGTGGCCTGAGCCGACGGCTCCTCGGGCCCTAGCCCGACCGAGAAAAGAACAAAAGATTAAGCCCTCCTGCTATCCAGAGTGATAACAAGCTGTCAACTTCTAAAATGTAATCTGCTGACTCCAAGAGGAAGTGGCGGTGTCAGTGGAGTGGGCTGCCAGCTGATGCTTATCTCCTGAATGGCATCCCGTTGATGGAGAGAGCCGCGGCCCTGCTGGCAGACGCACAAAAGCCACCTCAGTCCGCCGCCAAACAAAGAGCAAAAGGAATCCATACTGGGCCAATTTGCGACATATTTATATACATATATCCCCCTCCAGACCTCGTCGCTCTCTCTCCACAAAGATGCGAATGATAAACGGCATGAATAGAAGCCGATAGACTGAGGATAATGAGGCATTGCCCCTGACAATGCTGACAAGTGATGGGAGGCTCCCCCCTGTCAACTCGTCTCCAGAGCCCTTCCACTCTGTCTGGGCACAGATTGTTAAATGTAAAAGCCATATTGCTGCCAACACCAAGTCCTAATGCACACTTCAGTGGGCAGCGAGGCAGCGGTACGGGAGCTGTCACCAAACAGCAGCGAGTAAATCAATCCAACCTGGGTATTAGCCAGCCTTTTAACAACGGGGGTTAGCACACAGATAATTTCCCAGCACCCACTGCTTGTCTGCCTCTCATCAACCTTTTGCTGTCCTACCACCACCTTGTTTGTTTCTCCCAAATGTTACAACTCCAAAATTGCTTTCAAATTACCCAACGGGGCTGCCAGATGGCTATTAAAACATGCAGCGCCATCTTCGATCATATTAGCTATTAATATTGACAGGCCTTTTTTTGGTACGATGTGTGTAGGGATTGTGTCTCTAATAGGGTAAAGAATCCAATTTTCTGGTCCATACAAAAAAGCCACGTACATTCTCAGTAGTTAATGGTAGAGGGAGGGAATTAGTCACAAAGGAGCTATTTCAGGCTGTTTACAATTTGATTTCAGACCAGAGCCAGAGGGTTTTCCCTCGTGGACTTGGGGGCTATTGATCCTGAAACACCAGTCATATGATATGAAATAGATACTCTAAGTTGTTTTCGGCACAGCCAAGTGAGAGTGAAATGACTTTGACCTGCTGCTATTTTGGATAGCCTGGAGTGACTCTGTGCAGGCTGGTTTGATGGCGTCAGTGCCCACAAGTACCGAGTGATAATGAACAAATAACAGTTTTTCCAGCAGCAAATGGCTTTACAGAAAGTTCAAACAATGTACAATAGGTAGTTTCATTTTAAACACACCAACTTGCTCAGGAGAAAGTTTACCATGATGAACATCTCAATTCAATGTGTTGCCATGGAAACAAAGCGGGTGGATGCTGATGGGAATGTCCCATTTTGCAGGTATTTGGTCATAAACCAAAATATTGGACGAAATGAATCTCTGACCTGATGATGTCACATAGAGCTCTGGTAGTTGACATCACACAATCCTGGCATGCAACTGTCAAAATTAAAATACCGCCATATTGGCAGGAAGGCGCCCTGTTTAAACTACTGCCAGGGATCTCGCTGCTTATAGTTAAACGTTTCTCTGGGATATGGCGGATAGCTGTTGTGCTCCAGGATGCCAGAAGAGCCGAGGACGAGGAACAAGAAGATCATTTTATAGGATTCCCAAAGATCCAGAATGAAGACAGAGATGATAATAATCTGATTTATTTGACATGTTTTTAATACGATTCTAAATGGTTGTACTTTCATTAAACACATGTAGATGAAGGTATTATGGTGTAGATTTTGCGGTGCTTCCTGTTGCTCACACAGCAACAAGCAAAGGCAACGTAAAAATGTTTGTCTGCAGAGTTGTTTCAGATAAAACTCAATGAACGTTATGTCTGCTCGTGTGCTGTTTGCATGTCTGTTCTTGTGATTACATCAATGAACAGAGCATGGTGTGATTTCTAGTGATATGATTCACATTAAGAGAAGAGATTTTTAAACATCTACAACTACTAAACCTTTTCAAGATTAGTAAAAAGTATACCAGGGGCATGATAAGGGTCAGAAATATTTAGTCTCTCTAGTTTACTTGTGCATATAGTCATACCTTGTGATTTAAAACAGAAGACATAAATTTCCTGCCAATATGGCGGGGTAAACAAACAAAGTCACGTGACGTCTGGAGCTCCATATGAAACTTCAGGGTCAGTTTTAAGAATGTTTCAATAACAACCAAAAATGTCAACCTACCAGTGTGCCAGTGGAAACGTTGGAGGAATTGCCAAATTCATCACATGAATGTCTTCATCAAATTTCAGTCGGATCCAAAAGCTGTTGATGTTTCAACCCTTCCTGTCTTAAAGCCGTGCAGCTCGTCCTGCTTAAAATGTACAGATAGTGCTAATATTGATCAACCTTTTGGCGCATCACCAAACAACAATAAATTCATTGAATGTCAGTCCCTGTATTGAGGATACTTTAATGTAATGCTTCACTTTTCTGTACATGTTTGTCTTGAGGTGTGATTCAGATCTATTCGGGGACAGCGGCTGGGAAATGTCCGAAGCTCTGAGCTTAACCTCGGATGAAAAAAAAAGTCAATTTCCTGCCTTGTGGCTGGGTTACTGGTCTGGTAATGAGAGTGTCTGTGCCAGTGTCTGATCTAAGTGAAACCAGAGAGACAAAGAAAGGAAATGATGTCGACCTAGGATCCTGTCATTTGTCCAGTTCGATTATTTTCTTACATTCATGTATCCTGGAAAATTGTCAATGCTTTTATTCAGCACCACCCAGCTTCCCTTTAGGACACACTGGTAGGGGGATATTCAGCAAATTCTGCAATTTGACACTAGGAAGGTGTCAGTAACAGTCTCTGGTACATAAATATAATAAGCACTGCTGAGTCATTATATGAATCACTCAGTTCAACTAAAAATTATAAAAATTTTGAGGTACTGTGCCCGATTGTAATGTGTGTGAAAGCCAAACATTACATTTATATGCCTCGTGCATGTATAAACTGATTTATAGTTCAGTGTACTGCTCCACTGCGATGCCAGATGGATGTGTTGTACATTATCAGGATCATGCATTCATTACACACCTGATATATAAGATAGTGAGCGATGGTGGCAAGATTCACACTGGAAATATCTCCTCTTAGAAGATGAGCTCCTGAATATTACCGAGCAATCCAATCATCAGATGATCTAAACTCTCCCGTCACGTTGTGATCGGTGTCATTCTTCTCTTGTCGGCTGGTCATTGTTTTTCTCTCTGACATGCATGCTGAGGACATTAGCAGGTGTCTCTCATGAATTCATTTAGGCCCCACCTTGCAATCCAATAGCATATGATTTATGAGTTATTATCCTATACATAAGCATCATACCCAATGGGGTACTTTACTTCAGATCCCAACCATTACACAGCACAGTACATCTTCCCACCTTATCTCTTATCTCTTTGCTAATGGCTTCCAGCAACCCAACGAGAGGCCATTAATGTCAGCGCTGAGGATGTAGCACAACAACCTCGACCTCATCTGCGACTCTACTGCCGCTGTCAGACAATGACCACGTCTGTGATGAGGAGGCTTTCATGAGAGGAAAAACAAGTGCTCATTTCTCCAATGACAGCCTGCATTCTTGAGAGTAGTCATATTTTCTTATCATATCATCATTACTTGAGCACATCTGACATTTTTTGACATAAAGCAAAATGAAGAATTTCCTTCTTTTTGTTCGGCCCTATGTGCTCGTGCCTTTTAACACAGCTTTCACAGAAAATTGAAAAGCTTTCAGGCAGCTGCCAGGCAGTTTGCTGCCTGTTTCCTGGAGTCAGACGCATTTTTGTTCATTGTGTTTTATTGCATTAGATTGAGCCCATAACAGGTACAGGCCATTAAATTACTTCAAGACAAATTGAGCTATTCACCACCCATTTCCAATTTTCCCGGTGGTTGGCACAGCAGAGAATTAGACATAGATCCCCTTATATTTATTCCCTGATATCTCGGTAAGTCTTTGAGGCATTCTGTCTTCCCCTGCCATAAAAACACAGCGCTGCTTGTTTTATGAGAAGTGGCTGAGGTGAGGCACAGGCCAAAGGACTTAACCTCCATATATACAGCAGGAGTGTCTTCCATTTAGAGATGCTGGGGCATTTCATCCACGTCCACTGGAACTGATACACTGCACTGTCTCTCTGTTGGCTCTGTTTCTTCAGAAAATAGGACCCCACCTTTCACGCCTCCGTCTATTGATTATGAATCAGACTGTATTTCATGACCGAACATTTCCTCTTTTTTTTGCCAACTTCATTGTGGGTGTTTATGTGCAAAGAGGATTCCAGAGGATCCATACAAAATGGTAGGAGCGCTGTAAAGAAATAAGCCCACTTCAATAGAGGGATTTGCAGAGCCCACTCAGAGGTAGGAGGGAGCCTTTCAAAGCCGCCCTTTTTCTCAGTCTGTTTACTGCACTGTGGTCCGCACTGTGGCTGCTACCACTCACCATGTTTCCATCAGCCTACAGCCACAATCACCATTCAAACCTAAGGCTCCACCAAAGACCTAGCAAAGCCCGCTGCGTCTATTTACTGCTGCTAATTGCTAAGCAAGTAAGAACAATAAAAGGCTTTGGAAACTCCTTTATTTGGATATTTTTAGATCAAACTAGTGCTCCTGGTGTGAAATCACTGCCCTCTTTCCGGTTTTTAGTTTCTGGTGATCGTTTTTCCATGTCTTACTGTGAAAATGAAAGATTCCTCCGACAGATCGATTCAGACTTAAACCTGACAAATACGAGCCCGGCGCTGTCTGTCCCATCCTGGTACGACTGACCCTTAAATGGCAACTCTATCAATTCAGTGTCAATCCTCCTCCCAGCAGAGGCACACAGGGAAGTGAGGCAGCATTAATTATGAGCCTTCAAGCTCCAAGGGACAGTTAATCTTTGTCTTTTTGCTACCGGAGACATTTGGATCTGCCACCAAGATTGGAGCCAGGTCAAAGCTCTTGACCCTTAACTAAGAATAAGAATTCTGCTCACGCTTATGGAAGAAACCTCTTCTGCTTCTCTTATTTTCTCCCACCCTCCGGGCTGTTTTACTTTCCATGCAGCAAAGTCTCTTTTTAACTGAAAAGTTTCTGTGACTCTGAGAGAAAAAAAGACATTTTATCTAAACAGTTTGAACTCAAAGAAACTGAACTGAGCCGGCTCACCATGAATCTGGATTGTTTCTGTGACTTCATTTAAAAACCAGTGCATTCATAGCTAATACTAGATTTTTAGTTATTATTATATTATTAAGCATTGTATTCTAAACAAAAGACAATTTGCAAACTATAAATGCAATGTTTTTTAAATGCAGTCACAGGTAAACCATCCAGATTCATGGCGAGTCAGCTCAGTTCAGTTTTTTTGCACTGGACTTCATGTTACGACATGTATCGCGATACTTCAGTCACGATACGGCACATTATGGCGAAGAAATTTAAAATGTAGCTAAAAATACAAGTTGTATGTAAATATACATGAATATACTGTATGTATATATGTACACACACACACACACACAACATATATATATATATATATATATATATATATATATATATATATATATATATATAAAATCCAAATCCAACTTCCAACAAAAAATCAATAATATATCAGAAGAAAAAGTATCGCGATATATTGCCATATCTATATTTTTTCCCACCCTACTGTCCTACTGTGCACATATTTTTAAATCTTCCAAATGACCTTAATTTTTCCTACTGTGTATTGTTGTGAAAAAAAAATCCTTTGGGATGAATACATTTTTATCTTATCATAAATTTCTTGAAATAAGTCATTCAGCAGGAAAGAAGCATTAAAAAATACTAATCAAAGAAAGAAATAATAGTCAGATAAGACCAAAACAAAGATAAGTTGACTACTCGACTGTGAAGGGGCAGTCAGTGAACATCAAGCAAGAGAACTTTTTTTTCCATCTGTTTTAATTATTATCCAGCAAATTATCATCACTTCTGTAATTGAATTTGTGAAAGTGCAGCCACTAAATGGTTGTGCTTCCTCTGGGGATGCCTCAGTAACACTCAGAGGCTAGCGGAGGCCATCATCACCCAGGTGTAAAGAGCTGATTCTTACAGGCAAGCCAGGCAACAAAGCAGCACAGAGGAGAAAAAAAAAAAGCAGCCACGATTCAGTGAGGGAACGTTTTGACAGAATTGGGGCATCGCCTCGATCATACCTTCTCATTGCCCTTTTGTGTGTGTTTAATATCTTCTGAACAAGACGGGTTTCACTGCAATAAAAACACAGACAATACTAAATGCAAGCGTTTTCTGTGTGTGGAGACCAGCTATTCACATGGGGCAGGCCCTCATGGGTGCACACATACATTGTGTGCATGCTGACAGCAGACTGAGGGCGTTAACAGCCTATAAGCTGCCTGCAGTATGCAGGGTCACGGGCACAGGTGGAGGAAATATACAGAGCAGATCTGAGCGCTGCTTGACCTGTTAATTCTCTAAATGCCTCCATGCAGGTTATATTCAAATACACGCCCTGTTTGCCTTTCATCTGCTCCCCGGCACACGCTCAGTCTTTTTGCTTTGACGATGCCTCGTTGAATAGCGCTCTCGAGAGTACGCCACCTAGCAGACAGGCGAGGAGAGGAGGGCAACTCTCGAGCCGCTATGAAGATTTATGAGGCCACTGTTGTCGGTGTCACTTTCAGGCCATCGCTGCACAGAGACGAAGCGTGGGATGTTTGAGGAAAGAGACCTGCCGTGCAGCGTCTCCTGGCGTGAGCTCGCTCCTTCTCATCTCCAGAACAGGAAGACGTGGAAGGCAGAGTCTGATGCTGGCAGTGTGTGTGCGTGTGTGTGTGTGGTGATGTGGGGGTTTGATGGAGTGGCACTGTGTAGAGCTGGAACAAGGGGATGTGTTGACTGCGTAAAGTTCAAAGGCATCATCAGCTTCATTTGTGGCTTCTGAGCTCAGGAAAAATCCCAACGGTCGCTCCATCTGGACACCTCGCTTTGCCACCACCATTTCCACGGCAACGCCCTCGTTGCTGGCACATGATGAATGATTGTGTGGAGGGATTAGAGACCAAACATCATTCCTGCTATAGTTCTGATGCACTTTAATTATAACCAACTTGTGGAGATATTTGACATACATCTGGCTAGACTGACGTACAGCAGGCTTGCAGATTAATTCTGCTAAATATCTGGTGGCATCATCAGCACAGAAAATCAGTTATGCTAACAGATACAGTAACAGCTGCCACATACAGTTAAGTAAAATAGATAGAGGACTCACTCTGAGCAGGGAAACAAATAAATCATCAAAATGTCCTGTTTTTACAGCAGCAGGCTTCACTGTCATCTATTATTTACAGAATAGTCAGCGTGGTTTGAACATGAGCCAAAAGAAAAACTTTTGATACTCAGAGTTCCAGGTTTGATCAAATAACAGCAAACATGTCCACGTAAAAAGATTAAGGCAGCAGGAATCATCTTTGTGACAATTTCATTTGCCTGCAGCTGCCAATCGTAATACACATTTACTGTAGTCATACAAGACAAGCCTGGAATATGGCACATGATGCTGGGGATCGTTTAGACTTTGATACGTCTAACCCTAAAAAATACACAATTCACAGCAGTGCCCAGGAGGAAACTGGCACCTCTCCAGCGACCAGTCTACGCTCCAGACTTGGTCCAACCTGGACTTGAACCAGCAACCCTCCAGTTCTCAGCCCAAGTCACTACAGACTGAGCTACTGCTGCCCCAAAAACAAGCTATCAAAGGAAGCAAAAGTCACATTTCTTCATGAGATAGTTTGCTTCCCATGGATCTACAGAATTACAGTCTGAGTCTGAAAACATGAGCTGCTTATTTTTGCTTATTGCTTATAGCTGTATGCTTGTGAACGCTGCACAGTGTGGTACAAGTTTGTTAGTTCAGCATCATCTCTAACACAGTGGATGTGCACGTGACTGGCACAATTTACAGCAACTGACCACAGGCAGCAGTGTGCAGTTTGACTGACATCAGTGTGATGACAGCATCCTGTTTTCTTCAAAATCATTGGATTAAAGACTTACGGCCACCAATCAAAATGCGGGACATCCTCTCAATGGGCGGGACATGGAAAAAGGGTTGAAAATGCTGTGCAGTTCTGCACAAAGCAGGACACCAGGTCACCCTAGTATAAAAAGGTGACTTCAGTTTAAATTCCTCACTCCTGTTCAAAATGGTGAAGAGCAGTGAACTCAGTGAGAAAGACAGAGTGTGAATTAAAGCTCTGAAATGATGTTGGAGGCTCTTTGAGACAAACAGAGCAGGTGCTCTAATACATTGTTCAGCTCTGTATAGTGTCTGATGACACTGCAGCTAAACTCACTACTTCCTGTTTCAGACGAGCTTGTTTGGAGGTTTGGGACCAGCTGTCGCTTCAGTACCTTTAAAGTAATATTGCTGTTAAATTGGTGCAAGCAATGACTGCTCATCAGCGAAGGTGCCACCAAATTGAGGCACAACATTGTCTTGTTATTTTTGTTTTATTCGAACCTCTAATTGGATGTGTGCCTGTGTGTGGATTATCCACCTTTAACAGAAATAGTCGGAGTGTGGGCGAGGAAGCTGCACATTGATTTCCTTGTGTCGTCAGCACAGAGGTGTTAATGCTTTTTTTTTCTGACGAGCAATTTATGGAGCCATACATTAAGGAGGGGATGTGGGTAGTCACACTTTGTTATTCATAGATTTTCTCTATGCTAATGTATTTTTTTTTCTTTTTTAGCAGAGGCTGAAAATATTCTTTATCACTATACTGCGAGTAAGATATAAGAAGACACTCACACATTAAAAAATGAAATTATGATTCGGCAGATCTTGTGGCTCGGTGCATTCAGGAGCTGCAGGAAATAAGAAGCTGCCAGATGCTATTATAGATCCACTAATTTATGTCCTCTAATATTTGAGGAAGATCTGTCAATAAAGAGAGGATCTTTTCCTGGACAGCAGTAACTTAGCGAGCGGGTTCAGAGAGGTTTTGTCTGGCTCCTGTTCAGTGCAGCTCCTGTCATGTTTGGAGTGACGCCGTGCCAATCGCCACATCACACAGATGATTACCGAGTTCAAATTTGAACAGCCGAGTGGGTAGGCCTGTCTGTTTACAGGCTCTTTAATTAGGAGGACGGTAATACAGGTGATGACCATGGCTTCTCTTACTAATCACCTTGAGGAAGTCATGCCTCAAGTCATTATTTGTAAAAGTAATCCACTGACATTTTGACAGTCTACAGAATAAATGTTTCTGAGAGATTTATTTTTGCTTGAAACTCCATCATACGTTGCATAAAAGTGAAGCAAAAGGTCCTATTAATTAAAAAAAAAGACATACAAATTGCTAATGCCTCATACTGCACTGTAATTGCAATGTCTCAAAAGTCATTTGATGAATGTGTTGCTAAGAATTAATCAAAGCAAAGCATATGAAATGTATTTCATCACCCGAACAATGCAGCACTTTATATTATTGAGCTTTACCTCGTCCTATTTGTCACTGTCCATGGAGAGACAAAGTTATCTCCGACAGAGGATTAATCTCTGGCTTCTCTGGTTTCTCTTTTTCAGTGTGATGCCAGAAACCTGAATACCTGGAGAGAAAGCTTTCATTTGCTTCTGTCTAAATTTTTGTCCAAAGATGATGCAGCCGATAGGATCGTTTTATTCATGCTGGTGATGAGCAGTTGTGCAAATCACTATTTAGTTTTCAGTGATTATATGCACGACCATGTAGCGACTCATGATGTGATAATTGAGCATGAGCCTCTCCAGTTTTGGCAAAAGTGTGACTCAGTAATCTAGCATGGATGTAATAGATCTGCTCTGCACTCAGGGCCTGGCCGGCCTCAGATATTATATTCTTTCAGACCCACTCCATCCAGAAAAACATCACAAACTGGACACATAGACACTGTGCTGCTGCCGTGGCACCAGACTACAGCTTCTTTACTCTTCTTTACATCCTCCACACGCCTTAAAAATAAGTTTGAATTTTCATATTATTCATAATCACTTGACATGTGATTTTTTTAATGTATAACTGTCTTCCAGTATCATCCCTGTCATCATATGCATCATCTGTATCATGTGGCAGGAAAACAAAATTATCACTCTTTAAAAAATCAACAGAACAGGTGATTACTAGGAATTGAGACAAGACTTTTCTCTATAACACAGCACATTTAATTTCTGACTGTATCATAAACCAAAAATGTCAATAAATTAACTTTGAACCTTGAGTTGATCACAGTCAAGATCATGCAGCTTGTAATTATGATCAAACCTGTGAACCATCTTAAATCTTGCATGATAATTTTTCTTGAGATCCCACAAGAATCGCCGCACATAATCCATTTCAAGAGGCATCAAGTGATACGTTTGTGTTTGCCAGACAACATCAACCAGCATCCTGTGAGCAGCTAATGAGCGTGGTTTAGACCATAGCATGAGTCCACACAAAGAGCTCACTGTGTGACATTGATCCGTCCCCCAACTTTCCCAGCAAAAACAGAGGAGTATGTCATTACAGCAACATTGGAAGCACAGCCTGTGTTTAGATTCCTGGTGCGTTCAAGTTATACATGAATGTCGGAATGTCCAAGCTCAAAATCATAATCCAAAGCCCCCGTGAATGGGCAGCACAGTGGTGTAGTGGTTAGCAATGTCGCCTCACAGCAAGAAGGTACCGAGTTCAATTCGCGCCCCAGGGTCTTTCTGTGTGGAGTTTGCATGTTCTCCCCGTGTCTGTGTGGGTTCTCTCTGGTACTCCGGCTTCCTCCCACCATCCAAAAACATGCATGAGGATTAGATTAAATGGCTAATTTAAATTGACCGTAGGTGTGAATGGTTGTCTGTCTCTATGTGTCCTGTGATGAACTGGCGACTTGTCCAGGGTGTACCCTGCCTTCCACCCTAAGACAGCTGGGATAGGCTCCATCCCCCCACGACCCTGTGTGAGGATAAGAGGTAGCGGTAGAGATAGATAGATAGATAGATAGATGGATGGATGGATGGATGGACGGAATCCCCTGTGAATCTCACCAACCCAACATAGAATTCATGCTATCTGCTACTGACGTAAACAGTAGCTACGTGTTTTGTTGTACGTCTGTGAGGGTGGAAGTTCCGACTTCCAGTGAACACACCACAAGGCAATCTCTCACTCCCCAGGGTCCTAAAGAGGAACTGGTAGCAGCCTGTGCCTGTTGATCATCATCAGACCATTGACTAGTATGTCTACCATGATGAAGCCTAAATTACACAAAAGTAAACTTTTGAGTTGAAATCCTAAAATAAAATTAACATTGATGATGACCACGATTACAGTTCAAATGACACAAAAATAACTTATTGAGAAAAGTATCGTTCTGGAACCAGAATTGAAATTGGCAACAACAAATGTTGAACTATACTTTACCCAGCCCTATTGCTAACAGTTCTATCAAAACTGGAGAGAAGAGTTTCTGATGACTGCTTCTCTGATTCCTCTGTGGACATAAACTCTTCAGTAGATCTTTAAATAGCCAAACCTTCCTTGTTACAAACATCATACTGATGAACTTGACTGTTTTCTGCTCACTGACACCTAGCCTAACAACAGGTCACAAAGAGCTGATGGAATTAGCAGCTGCTAGTTTTCACCCAGTATTAGAGACAATAGGAAGGTGAGGCGGCTGACTGGTGGACTGACTGCTTGAACACCAAAATAACCTTGATATACATCACTTCAGCATGTGTTCTGAATATGATCAGTCAGAGCTGCATGTGTACCCCGGGTTTTATCCTGATATGTTTATTTATGAACACGACTGGCCTCCATGTCCTCATGTGATGAGATGATGTAAGTCAGAAGAACTGAAGAGTCTGATGGAAAACCCAAAGCCCTTCAGAGAATTGAGGGAGAAGTGTGAATGCTAAAGAGATCCTGGACATTAATGGTGAAAGACTGAGCTGCAAGTGCATTATGAAATCTATAAAAATACACTGAACTGATACGACAAAGAAATAAATATATCCAGACAGCATGTTCCGCTTTTTGTGCTCCACAACTGACATCCTGATAAATCCCACCTTCCTCCTGTTACTAGTAAAATATTTCCAAATATTAGTCAGCCCTCCACACCCTGTACGATCTGCACTGGTCATGAGTGACTCATGGAACTGAAACGTCTCTCGGCAAAATAATCAATGATCCCAAAATCAACAGACTTTCTATTCTCGTCTTCTCAAACCTCAGTGCTGCTTTCCACACTGTAGATGAATTCAAGCTGCATGTTTAAATGCACATTCTCTCATCCATGAGTCATTTTCTGCACAGTTAGTCCGTCCTTTACATCGACATGGACACACTATAACCCATCTCGTTTGTCGGTTTTTCCTGCTGGCAGTGGATGCCAGTGCTTCCCTTGTTGTCGTAGACATCTGTGCTGGCTGCAGTCCCACGTCTCGCCCTCATCATGTTCCTCCTTGTTTCATCTGTCCTCTAATCTCATGATCACCATCCTCTCCTCTCGCCTAACATCCACCCGCACATCCGAGTGACTGAAGGCGCAAGTTTTTGCTGAAAATTAAGCGTGTGGTTACCAGTGTTCAATGAGTTAGTGTTTTAAAAAATGCCCTGTTTTACTAAATGAATAAGTGCTGAAAGTAATGACTTAAGCCCAGTTTACACCGCACGCTTCACGGTAACGTAACTGCAGCGTTCCCCGAGCGTATCACGCACTGCTTTACGAGAGATACGCGCTGGTTCTATTTCCAAGCCATGTCGCGCCCAAAGCACGACAATCTCCACGAACTAGATCGAGCAGTCAGGAAGTCAGGCACCAGAATAAAAGAGTTTCCGGTGGATTTTCAAAATAAAATATCACGAGTGAACTCTGGCTACTTCATTTTAGCAGCACAACTGGCGGAAGACCAAATAATGGAAGAGGAAAGATTTATCATCGAAGTGGAGAAAGACAGCATCACTTATGATGTCCAACATGCCTTTTATAAAGAAAGCAACAGAAAAGAGAATGCATGGAGAGAAATTGCAGAAGTGGTTGGAGCTGATGGTGAGTTAATCCTACTGTAGCCTATGTTTGCAATTGCAGCATGAGTTTACAAAAAATTGCCAAAAACGGACAAAGGAACAAGTGAGAGATCAGCTGTGAAGTAATGAGCAGCTGTGCATAGTAAAAAGGAAGTTCACTACGTCACGTTGTGACTCTCACAAGATTGTAGAGCAGTCTCACATGCAGCGCTACGCTGTAAAACACTCCGTGTAAATTGACGTTGCAAACAATATGTCCATATTACACACAAAAAACACTGCGCTGCAGTAATGTGGGCGGTGTAAGCTGGGCTTAACACTACTAGTTACAGCACTTTGGGACAAATCTGTAATATTATCTGAAAGGCACGACAACTCAGCTGCTAATAATTCAAAATGTGACCTAATTTGCACAAATCCTAATTCTAATGACCGATACTGGTTCATATTACAGGGTCTGACATTAACAGTTACCCAAGCTGGCGGGCAAGCAGCACCGACTCTGTTTTTTTTTCTAATTGTGTATTTCCTCACCTGTTTCTGTCCTCTGAGGGGCCAGTTGCAGAGTAGAGGTGGCGTTTTATGAACCAAGCCCGGTGCTTTGGAGCACGGTGCCGTCTGTGATTATTAATTGATACGACAATTTGATGAGTTTTGGAGCGGCAGTGATTCACAGCTGGTGATGAGTGGTTGAGAAGAGGTTCTACTGAGTAACATGGTGTCTGATTAAAAAAAAAATGTGACAAATGAACATAAACTGGTTCATTTTTAGGACTGTGAACATTGGTGATCAACAGGTGGCTCACCTGTTCAGACAGGACACAGAGGGTGTGACTGCTATTGATCAACTGTGAAACAGAAATAAATACTGCTTTCTGAAGAAAGAAGTGTTGGGTAGTGTTCGATACAGTCATCAGGAGATGGATTTTAGTAAAATATAAGTCATGAGCCACGCAGTGAGTAAAAAAAACCTCTTAGGCAGGGCAAGTAAGAATTTAGATGGGTCAAGTAGATTTAAGAAGTACTTAGGATAAAATCTTAATGTTGGACCTTGCATTATCATATACTGCTCGGGGTGCCTGGATATGGGGCAGCCCCCTCACACCCCACTCTGGTCGTATTTTTCAGTTCATTTTATTTATTAATAAAGAAATTCTTCTTCTTCTTCTTAAAGTCAAAGTCACGTCATCATGAACGAAAAAAAGAGACAATTGCATTGTTTTCTATCCTCCTGTTATGCAGATAGGTGAAGGTTAAGTAACATCATGGCATGATTTTTGATGAGGAAATGTAATGTGATTACTTTTTTTAATAACAACAGTAAAGTTGCATTACTGCATTACACACAGGTGTAATCAGATTACAGTAACGCCATACCCATAACACTGAAGAAAATCAAGGGTAATTGTCTGAATGTGTGCAGGCCAGAGGGAGCGTGAACAATGGCTGAGGCCTTCCCCTCAAGCTCATCTAATGAGCCGTCCTGGTGTAATTTGGCCTCACGGTCCGTCTCTCGCCGGCTCACCGGGGCCAGAGGGGTCAGCAGGCTCGATATGCCCCCTCTTTAATTACTTACCTCATTAACACATGACTCCTCTCGCTCTATCGCCTGCTCACAACACATCCTGATGGATCGGACGCGCTCTCGTCACAGCTGTTTACATTATTGGCACCATCAGAAAAGACGGCTGGGATGTAAATAAAGCTGCGGCGTGATATCTATGCACTGTCAGTCCTGAGCAATGATGTGGCAGACTTGAAAAAATATACACTTAAATTTGCTGTTGGCGATACTTCACGGTCACATCGACTCGCCTCGTTTGATTCATCCGCAATAAAACAGTCAAACTAAGTGGGAAGCAGAGAGCACATTTGTCGTAAGATTTGAAAAAAGAAAAGACCTAAACGCCCCCAACCAATCCCTGAAGTAGCAGATTAAGGAAAGTTTTGAATAATACATAAACGCAAACCTCTTTCAGGGATCAGTAGCCCCTCTGCTGACCAGTAATAAATCACGGCTGCATTATCAGTCCTGCTGAAGTTAAAAGGACGATAAGGTGCGACGGAGACAATGATAAATACTCATCCTTTCTGTGGGAGATGGAGGGGATTTCTGGATCCGCTTTGTTCTATCTTGACATCTGTATTATTGATTCTTTCCTTTGTAATGCTTCAGCTTTGGTTTCTAATTGGATCCATTCTTTTCGTACCTCATGGCCACTTCAAAGTTTTTTACCCAGCATGTTTTTTGGTCAAAACAGTATCTCAATATGACGTGGAGGAGCAGTTAACTGTCTAAATCTGACCCAGAGGCTACAGTGGGTATAGTAGCATCTAATATTGGCGCTGAGGCATCTAATATAGTGACATATCTCTTCCAGCCAGTTTGTTCCATTTATTTGATTCCTCTCCCTGGAAAGAGTCTTTTGTGTTTGAGGCCTGGAGTTATTGCAGCCATTTGTTTGCTGCAGAGCAGCTTTATCGAAGGACGGCTACAGTAGAATATGTTTTCTGAACGCTTCCGTCCGCTCCTCCACTCTGTTGGAGGTTTGACGTGATGAATATTGTCATGGATGTTATTAATGAAAGTCTATTTTTAAACCCTAGACAAAAGCAGAGCTTCTGCTTGTGCAAAAATAAATGAAGAGCTTCGGCTTTGCGGATCAAACAAGACGTGAGGCATTTCGACATGATTATTTTATGACTTTATTTCACCACACGTTTGTCTGTTCTATTTTTAGATATTGTGAGATAGCATGTTCTTCCTGTGTGTCACTGTTTCGCTTTGAGTCTCTGCTGTTTATGCTTTGCATATGCGACGATACAGTACATCTGTCGGGATTAACTGCTAATGCCTGCACCTATATGTTGTGACAGTAATCTGGACCACCATCATAAAAAATCCTGCACATGTATTACCTGGCAGCTCTGTTTCTGATTCATGCTGCCTGCTACGACACCAGCAGTGTGTCTTCTGAGGCTTTATGAGACGGAAATACAAAGAAGTGTATTAATTACCATCCTGCTGTCTGGGGTTTCTCCAGCAGGTGTTCAGAAATGAATAATTATTATCATGTGTGACTGACTACGGTTAGCCAGCTCAGTGCCTATTATTACAATGTACGTATATAAAAAACACACACATATATATATATATATATATATAAAGAAAGGTTTTGGCGACAGTACCAGAAAATAATGTAATAAAGCAGATTGGCCTGTAAAATATTGTTAATATTGAGGTTACAAAATCAACTGACCTACTACTGTAAAACTCCAGCAGTAATGATATGAGCTGTAGTGATGACAGTGTTTATAAATGCTTAGCAGAGCTGAGCAGCATTGTTACATTATCTGCATTAAATAGGCATAATGTATTCTGATTATAGCAGCTCAACATGTAAAAGTAATCATATTTAAGTATACGTATAAGAGGTAACAACTGATGTAATAACATATTAAATGTCAAAAGAGCCTGGACAAGTTATTGAACTAGACATGACATTAACAGAGCAGTTATCAGGTCCTTTAACATCAGTGATACCCGTCAGTCAACGTCACACATCATCACTTTCATCACTGTCACTGCTCATCATGTAGCTCCTGCTATTCTTTGTTAAACTGGCAAGAAACACATTTTAACTCTTTGAGTGCCAGCCTTTTCTTCTAAAACAGAAACTGTCTTGTTCCAGCGTCTCTGCCTATTTTGAGTCATATTTCTAGACCCACAGAATATTTTGTACTATGTCTCTAAACACTGAATAGCTCAAATGAAAGAAGAGACTCTCTATTTCATCATGAAAAAATGTGTTTTTACCTTGTTCCATTCTTGTTTTATCAGAGGTAGAATAGAGGACACCGAAATCACCACTTTTTGTCCAGATTCTGTTTGTTTTGCTCTCAAATCTCAATCGTTTCCACTTCCTGCTTTGATCTCCGTGGTTTATACTGTCTCTTTATGCTCTGAAACATCTCCCAGAAGCCCCAACATTACTCACAGGCTGTGGGAGACCGTGATCAGCGACCCGCTGCTAAAAAAACACTTTGACGTATTACATTAATGGCGCTTAAGCGTTGGATTTGATGTCGAAATATGTCAATGGCACTCAAAGAGTTAAAGGGGAATATCATGCTCATTTTCAGGTTAATACTTCTCTATATGTATATAAATACAAAAGTGAATATGTAAATGTACACACAGCACGTGAGTCTTTCCCTTAAAAGGCCATTATTATAATATTATATGAAGATAACATTTTTTGAAACTTCAGGAATTTAAGGAAATATAAATGGTAATCAGCACCTTTATACTAATCAACATGTTATATCTCATTTTATCTGTGCAAAAAGCAAAGTCTAAAAACAAAAACTTCAGCGTTTAATGAGGGTCATGTGTCAAACCAGTTGCCAGGCAACCAGTGATAACAGCAAAGAAATTATAAGTGGTTATTTTCATGTTTCACTTTTTTATACCAATTAACCAAACAAGACATAACATGTTACTGTAATTAGTGAGCTCTGTGCTAAGCTAACCAGCTGCTGACTGTATGTAGCCTTACATCTAATGGACAGATATAGAGCAGCATTGATCTTCTCCTCTAACTATCTACCAATAAACCTTTACGAGCTTCCTCAACTATGATCTGATCTCAGACTGCAGATACTTTGAAAGCAACATTTGATTTGTGTATTTATGCTGAAATGCAACATTTACAACTATATAAAATGCAGTTTAAATAAGTTGTGATCCTCTGCTACACACTGTATACGCACTGAACTGTGAAGATATAAGGCTGCATATTTTTAGTCCATATAGCCGTGTCCACACCAGTCCTCTAGCATGTGATGCATGGTTTGCTGTGCAGCCACCCATTCATGTGTGCTCTTATGTGCCCTGTTTACTGGCAGCGCTTAGCCAAAATAACCGCTCCATTATCACAATGCACTTTCATATCCATCAGCCAGGGTGAAGTGTTGTATAATCATTTTTAGACTGAGAGGCTGAAACGCTTCGGGGTATCTTCATGTTGAATGAGAAAACATTAACATAGAGAAGGGAGTTAAATATAATGTGTGACAGATTATATATATATATATATGTGTATCATTTACTAGAGCAGTGCTCCTAACTGTAAACTGTCACTGTCTTGTTTCAAATTTAGCTCCACTCTTGGTCTGAACTGAAGCCTGCAGAAAAAAACATAATTGTTTGCTTTTGTCCGTCACTTCAGCGCCTTGTGCTCCTTAATGAGCCTTTCATCTACAGTATTACTGTACTGTGACAGTCATGATCTCAACCCTCTCAATTAATATCAGTCACCTATGGTGTACCGTATATGAAGTAGGTGAAGCGAGGGGAAATGGCTATTTTAAAAACCACATTTGGTTAATGAGCCCTGCGTTTCCACGGCAGCACCAGGGGAGCACATTGGAATAAATGAATATCTGCAAGCTTGGAGTGCTCCTGCAGAGTGGAAAAGTTCCCTGTTTTCGACCCATGGCACCTCCTGTTATGGAGGTCTTAGGGGGCCATGAAGAAGCAAGAAGGAGGGAGTCATTATGAGCGTAGTCTTCCTCGGCGGTGGGGTGGGTCAGGAGTTCGGATTAGCATTTTAATGAGAGGAGCGCTGGAAAAGCACAGCAGGATGACCTATCAGGTGACACTGATATTAAATGATTAATTACACTATCTGGAATGCACTGGGATCATTCGCGTGTTAAGTGAATGAGGGCCACGTCTGAATGCAATTCCAGGATTGATACCAGCTCCCTGAATCACAGCGCTGGCTGAGTCGTCCACCAAATGGAATGTGATGATAATTAAGTAGGAATTAATGAGATTTCTCAAGGTAATATTTAAGAACATTGTCCGGTGAAAGTGGTTATTAAAGCACACTGCAAAGCCACAGGGGCGTTTGCATTGTTTCATCGCTTTTTAATGAAATCCTCATTATATGTTACTTGGCAACGTCTTCTAATCAAGAGGTTTGTTTTGCAAAAAAAAAAAAACCCAAACTGAATGCTAGATTAGCAACCCTTAAGTCATGCACAAATTATTCTGACCTTGATAGAGAACAAGCTGGAATATGAAACTCACTAAACTGTCTCTCAGTATCTGCAGTTCTTTCCCTTCCTCTGAACGAGTAAAGCAAACGTGACATGGCAGCAGTCTGAAAATCTGTGGGCAATGAGCATGATGAATATTTCCCAGCTCTGGCTTTTAATACACCATTTAATTACATCAATTTGGAAATTAGTGCTGCCTCACATTAACCCTTTCCTGTGTGGCAGGAATGCAGATTCGCATTAAAAGTGATCCACTTGCAGACACGCCTGATCGTTATTTAAGTCGTATGAAATGAGTTATCATCCAGAACAGACAAGCAGGTTTCTCTACGTAATAAAACATCGCCTTCTGCATTTCTGACTGCAACTGTTTGTTGGCAAGACACTTAAAAACAATTTACATTTACTGTTAGGGGTGAGTATTGGTAAGGACGTCAGGATACAATTTGATACATATTGTGATACT
Organism: Synanceia verrucosa; assembly: GCA_029721515.1. Lineage (NCBI taxonomy): Eukaryota > Metazoa > Chordata > Actinopteri > Perciformes > Synanceiidae > Synanceia > Synanceia verrucosa. The sequence continues at coordinate 6,608,342 of CM056549.1, forward strand.
TGAGTCGTGATACACACAATATAACAATAACATAACAACATAACACAATATTGTGATATTGCAATATATTGCGATATTCTACATAGGTCACTGAGAAATTTAAAATGCAGCTTAAAATACAAAGTGTACATATATGTATATACGTATATGCATGTATATATACAATATACGTATATACTGTGCATATATACACGTATATACGTATATATATGCGTGTATACATATACACGCGTATATGTGTGTATATATATACATATACGCGTGTATATGTATACACGCATATATATACGTATATACGTGTATATATGCATGTATATAGATACACGTATATATACAAATACACGTATATACACATATATACGTGTATATGTATATATACACACATACATACCACGTTAATGATTATTTATGATATATTACCATATTGATATTTTTCCTCACCCCTATTTACTGCAGCTTTTCTAACAGTAAAAGACGTGACTTCTTAACCCTATTCTCTCAGACACTATTCGTGATATTTAACGTCGACCACAGCTGGCATTAACTTTGTGAAAGCTGCACTTGAAACTCGATGTGTGTCACAGGTCTGCCTCACAGTGCCAAGGGAAGCCATAGTAATTGACAGGGAGGGGATGGATGGAGATGGATATCCAATATATGATTCCAGGTTCCCTCTTGGAGATGATCTATGGGATGGTGTGAGGCAGGCTGGGTTGAGCAGAATGTAAATGATTTTGTAATAGTGTTTCTCTTCGGGTGGATACAAGTTGTGGAAAACAAGCAGGTCTGTTCACCAGGTGAACCCCTGATAGAGAGGATCTCCTGAGGGGTTAGAAGCAAGGGAGTTCTCCTCACACAAGATGGAATTTTCTGTGCAGGACGGAGAGCCGGTCATCAGTGATGCAACCATGCTGCAAGGTCATTTTGATGAAATCTGGTCCATGCAGGGAAACGCAAATCTTCAAAAAGTCGATGTGAAATACATCTTCATTCATCCTTTTTAATGACTCAAAAACTAATTTTAGGAGGGAACTAAATCATATCAAGGAAATTATTGTAACCCGTGTAAAGTCAGCATTATCTTTTGTATTTTTAATGCATTCGCGTATTGGACAGCAAAAATAATCTCAGATTTTATGATTGATTTTATAAGTTAAGTAGGCAAACATGACCACCTCTCCAGTGACAAACTTTGCACAGATACGAGTCATTTGAGGCAGAAGTGTCCTGATACAACTTTTTTTACTTTCATACAGTACCGATATTGCAGCCTTGAGTATTGACAGATACCAATAACAAGCCGATACAATATCAACATGAATCATACAAACTTAAATTATGCCAGGTTTGTTTCTTTGTCTCTGTAGTCTTGCTAAAATCCTCATGCTGTTTTTTTTGTGATGCTGCTTCAAATGCTGATGAGGTTGGTCATATTAAACCTGGTTCTGTGCCACTACGGGAAACTTGTTCATGACAAGTTTCGCTCTCAGCTGCAACATCTTTTTCGGACTTTAATGAAAAATATTGCCACATGGCCAACATCACTCCTCCTCCTCCTACTTTAACAGCTGTTGTTGTGATCAGTGGGCTCTGCTGCTGGAGTGGAGTCTGGAATGGACCGATGCTATCTGAGAGTTTAGATGCAGACCGATATAATCCATTTATTTATTTTCTTTTTTGCTGATATTGAAGTGATATCCAATATCAAAACTGGATTGGGACACCCCTAATTTTAGGACATATAAACATATGGAAAGCAAATCTTTAACTTATGAAAGTGCAACATTCTAGCATCAAATTATACATAAAACTTCCAAGATAACAACAAAGAATTTCAGAAAAATCTATAATTATTGTATTATAAATATTAATAGCTTTGTGTGTTCATTGCTTTAATGTTGCACAATCACTACCAATATTATGTACATGTTATGAATCATAATCTGTAGAGTAACTTGTAACTAAAACTCATAAAAAGCACAGGTTTTCCCTCTGAGATGTGGTGGAGTGGAGGTGTAACGCAGCAGGAAGTGAAGTGCATGTACAGTGCTTCAGTAAACGCCCCACCACTGATCCCTTCACACTGCCTCACTACTGTTGTCAATCTGTGTTCAGCGTGCTGTAATTTGCAGGGGTGAATTTCCAACACGAGCACTGCGTACCTGTTTATTTCCCACGACGCTACGTTACAAAACTATCTCAGTTTGAGACCATGTTTTTTTTTTTTTTGTTTCTACCACCAATTATGTCTTCATGCATGCACCAACCAGTCTTACACAATCCGAGGCCGCCAGAGTAGCAGAACCTTGAACAAAGCTCAGGCTGGTAGTGTATACATCTAATTATCACCCAGGGACTAAGCTTAGCGGTTCATGGCATCCAAAACACCGCCTGTCCTGCGCTTTCTTAATTACTCTAATTATACGGCTGATTCTTTTTGCAGCTTTACTTCTGATTAAGAGAGAAAAAAGCCAGTGGGAAACAAGCTAATAAACACACAGGATTTAAGCAAAGCTTTGAAAGCGCAGCTAAAAAGGCCCTCATTGCAACCTAATGGACAATACAGACCAAATGAAGATTTGAACCGTAACATAACAATATACTGCACCGTGCACTGATGTTTAATGTGGCGTGTATCCATCTGGTGCCTTCAGAAAACATCACTGGTATGATTGATTGTACATTTTTAGCCAATAACAGTTGGCTTTGAAGTTAATGGCGTGTCAAATTGCTTAGTTTAGGCTACAAATTCAATTCATTTCTATTCTGTATAGTCATTTCTCGTTGACTTCACTGCACCAGTTATTGCTGTTTGGCTGTTGTACAAAGTGCTGAGTATGGCGAAGCCTCTCAGGTAACAAGTGAACTGTTCAGGGTTTACGATTTTATTTCCTCAAATAAAAGGAGACGACGACCTCCTAAGCCTCCTACTCAAACATCTGAATTTCAGTTAAAAAGTTAGAAATCATTATTTAGTATTATTCATTCATTGCCGCAGTGCTGGCTGTACCTTGACGTTAACATTCCCTTCATGATGCACCGTAGTACATGAATAATGGATGAGAAAGTTATTATTCTAAGTCACCATGTGTTTTATTTCTATATCATACAACAACACACCTTTTATTTATTCTATGATCGGCCCCCTCACTGTGCCTTATTTCCATGCTGCACCCCCCTGCAGACCTGTGTCTGGAGGTAATTCATGACAATATTGACATCAGTCTTGAATGCATTTCGCCACCAACAACTGCTTGTGTAAAACTTCCATTTATATAACGGATCACGCAGTGTGCAGACATCCATACAGTATTGACCTTGAGCTGAATAAAATAAAGACAATAGCAACTCCAGGGGCCCTGCCCTGTGCTTGACTCCCTACTCTGGCTTCACTGGCAGTGGAGCCAATCGATGCAGTATCTCAAAAAATATGATAAGTTTAGCTATCCTTCACCTCTACGCACTCATTTTGACACTCCTCCAACATCAGGAATATAAATGACAGAGGATCTGCAAGTCAAGACTGTCCTCTTGCTTTCTTGCAGGATAATAAACTCATGGCTCTAGATAACGGGACATCTGGCAAAGTGGGGACCTTTTTTTTGTGCATCACTGTAACAAGGGAGCACATTGCTCACTAGGGAAACAGGGCTGGTTTGTGCCAAATCTTCTAATTAATTCAGACATCCCCATCATGCCATGAAAACACTCTGCAGATTGGACCACAACAAAAAAACAACAACAGTTTTTTTTAATGAAAGCGCACACCGTGTCATATTTCACTTAGTGGGTTAATGTCAACAGATGTTATGTTATTGGCTTGTGCTGGCTCTTTTATTTCCCCTGGCTTTGTTTCCTGTTTAGCGCTCAAAGCGACGCAAATCCCCAATAAGCAGCGATGGAAGCTGTTTCATTCCTCAGCAGAGATTTATTTACTAAAGTCATTTAGAAAATTAAGGAAAAAGCCATTTTTTTTTGTTTGTTATGAAGCTGAGGACTTTCTATGGAGGATAATGGTTTCCTCCTCGGAGACAATGCACAGCGTTGTGCCAAACCCAGCTCAGCAAATCAAAGGTTTCCTACAGTGAAGTGTTATCCCCCTGTAATAGCAAGAGAACCACTCTACCAGCTAATAATGAATGGAAGAGATAATAATGTAACCAGCTACATTATTCAAATGATGTGTATAATGATGCTCTCTATTTGACAGTCGATGGAACTGCAGCCATTCGCTCCTAAGATGCACGAAATCCAGAAACATGACGTGATTATGCATGCTTCTCATGTCATTGGCAGAGGACAAGGCCATGATCGCTGCATGACTCAAAAAAAAAAAAAGAAAACCCTTTCCTTGAAAATCCTCATTCAGAATGTGAATCACTTCATTATATTCCTACTGTCCATGTGCATGTGTTTCTAATGGTCAGGACAATGAGATACCCAGCTACAGGTAATCATGTCACCCCATGCTGCTGGACAGTGACAGTTTATCAGAGATCCTGCCGATCCTCTCTGTGAGAATAATGTCCTTCAGATCATTTATGACTTCAAAATCCTGCTTCGATAAAGTATTTGTTGTGTTTTTCCTCAGTCGATGTGTGGGTGTTTGAAAAGGACAGAGGGTGTCCTATGAGGCAAATTCTTAATTTGTGATATTGGGCGATACAAAAATGGTCCAATCGGCCATCTCCCAAAGCCATATTTTGCTGCCTTTTGTTTTTGATGTAATGCAAATAATGTTTTAATGCTAAGATTAAAAAAAAATATCTTGAGTTCATTTACATAGGTGGCTTAACTCACTGAGTGCCAGTGTTTTTGGCCATTGTGAGTCATATTTCAAGACCCACAGAATATTTTGTACTATGTCTCTGAAAACACAGAATAGCTCAAATGAAAGAAGAGACTCTCTATTTCATCATGAAAAAAAATGTTTGTTTTTACCTTGTTCTATTCTTGTTTTATCAGAGGTAGAGTAGAGGACACTTTCACCAAAATCACTACTTTTTCTCCAGATTCTGTTTGTTTTGCTCTCTAATCTCGATCGTCTCCACTTCCTGCCTTGATCTCTGTGGTGTATACCGTCTCTTTATTTCCCAACTACAAATCCCAGAAGCCCCAAAATTACTCATAGGCTGAGGGAGACCACAATCGGCGAATTGCTGCCACCATTATTATGTTGATGGCACTCAAGTGTCAGATTTTAAATGACGTTGAAATACGTTTACCAATCCAAACCAAAAACTCAACACAACACAGTACAAGACAAAAAAATAATTTAAAAAGCTATGCTGCTTTAAGACAGGCTTCTTCACTGTCCATTTTTAAAACTAATCTTCAAATACACTTTTATTCCCTGGCTTTTGACCCAGCATGAGACTTTACTCCTCTACTATTTTTATTATTTATCATTTTTACTACACTTACTGTTTCTATGGTCTTTTATGGTTGTTTATGTACAGCACTTTCAGCTGTGGTGATGCTGTTACTGTTCTGACTGCATGAAACCCTAACCCTGATTTTACACATGGTGTTATTTATACTATGGTAATATTTCTAAAATTACATTTTAAAACAATCACAATATTTCACAATACATTAAAACATGACCTCTTTGTAATGAGACAAAACTCCATATAATTGACAACAGACACCCAGGATGGAACAAAACTACCAAAGCCATGGCTTATATTTCCAATGAAAGGAATTTGGACAGGAAGTGATGTCACACCTGCTCCACTTCTCTGTGAGTGGCGTATAAAACACAGATTCATGATAGCACTGCCCACAGAACAGCAGCTGAAGTGGTCCAATTAAAAAGGATCCTACCTGTGGCTGCAGGCATGTTTGCCTGCTTTGGCACAGGTGAGTGGGAAGGGATGCTTAGCTGGAAGACAGATGACACAGCAGAAGAGCGTCTGCATTATCCAGTCTGCCCACCCACTCACAGGGAAGAGTGACGGGACCAGCGGGGCAGATGAGACCAGAATCTGACTCATTTAAATAGGCCTCAGTGTTGCCAGTTGGCGTTTAGCCTGTGAACTGAGGCAGAAAATAACACCTTCTAAATAATGAAATAAGCCTTCATCTAATGAAAGATTCACATTCCATGTCCTTTTACTAAACCTGAAGGCCTTGGACGAGGATTATGTTACTATGGCAGAGGAACCCCACATGCTCCTGAGTGATGTTCACTATGAATATTGCTCACTTCCTCTCTGCCGCTGCTGTTGTAGGGCTTTGATATCCACTCCTCTGGCAGGACCTCAATTGTTTTAATTTGTTGCATGAAACAGGAAACTGGTTGTTGCAGGCAGCTACGCAGCAGAGCACTGGAAACCTACATGAAGGACGCAACATAACAGCACCTCGCATGTGTGACAGATGGGACATGTAGTGTGATAGCACACTGAACATACTGTAGGCATGACAAGCTAAGGTTCAAAGCCAAACATGTACACACATCTGGAGGAGACTGGTAAATAAGATTTATACTGCGAGCGCTGTGGGGGCTGAAAACCCATCAAACCGGAACTTATCATGTTCTTCTAATTAGCCTTTTCTACTGTGTGCTCCAATGTCCTCACTGGCAGTCAAAAATTACATCTCATTAATATTCTGCCATCAGTTGCATAATTTTTCACGAGCATAATGTGACTTAACAACAGAGGACGTCCGTTCGCAGCAGTGCGGTCGGCAAGATTCCTTGTTATTGATGGTAAACAGTCCAGTAAATAATGTTTCACAAGCGTAATGTGATTTAACGCAGCAGACCCCCTATGGATCCATGTTAAATGGATACAAACACTCAGTAGCTGCTACTCTGAAGTACTCCCTCAGGCAGAAGTAGTCACTGAAGAGTGTAACTTAATGTAAAGGCCATACAATCAGCCTGCTGTTGATGCTGCACTCATTAGCCAAACCATCCCTCTTATGTGTGGGCTGTCCTCCTCCAGCGTCAAACGTCCTCAAGTGTCTTCCTCTATATGTCATATCTGTATCTATGTTCCATTACTTTGTTGCATGTCCTGTTTCAAAAGCAACCGCATATAATTACTCAAGTTAGATTGGTTTCAAGAGGCTTTAGCCCCTCTTAGGCCACACTTGTGGGATATGTTGTGGTAACTGTTTCGCTATCATATCCTCAAAGTCATTAATGCACGGCTGTAGGTGTTTTTGGAGAGTGGTTAAAGGCCAAGTGGCATCTTTCCCACCGGGTGCTGTTTGGGTTTGCAGCAGAAGAAGAGGCAAACAAAAGTAGACAGCTGTAGGCTATCCTGTCGAGCAGCCAAACTACTTATCAAGGCGAGGGTTCCCAGAGATTACACCTCAGAGCGTTGGGTTGTCACATGACGCAGTACGGACACCGTTGTCTCTAACAGGGGTACTGTTGTTGCTGTCTTTGAAATGAGTAGAAGGCGACAGGATCATTTGGTCCTCCTAGAGTCGTTCCTTTGGGCTCCTGGTTATCCTGTGGAGTTCCTCTGGTTATAAATACAGCATACAGTCCGTATCATAGGAAACAGAAAAAAGGCTAATCTCATGCTTTGATTGCAACTTTTTGTGTGGACTCCATGGAGGATATGTTTCTGCTGAGTGCTGGACTTTATTTTTGGACTCCTTGGACTGAGCAAAGGACTCATTATGATAATTTGGTAAGTGAAATGTGTGGAGCTGCATTTGCATGACATCAAGATGAAGAGCAGTTTAATGCAGCTGAAGTCAGTGTGCTTTTACTTTTCAGGGTTCATGCACGCCCGTCCGACTGACAACCCCAACAAAAGACAGAAATATTTAGTATATGAGATAAGTGTGCAGCATTTAAAATGTATGAAACAATGCAGCCACATTACTGATCACTTGATTATTAAAGCCCATTAAAAAACAAATGTATGATTTTCTACCATAAAATCTAAATTTAAACAACTGCATTAATGCAGAATGAATACTTAGCAGTGAAGACCATTACAAACAGCTAAATCTATACAGACTCAGTACAATCACAAAAGGGGATGATCAGCTATATTCTCTCTTTTTTTAATGAGGAAGTAGTTCATGGTGGTGACCTCATGCAGATGCAGAGAAAAAACACTGTGTAAGCATTCTTCACCTCCAGATTAATTTGATATTATCCCTCGTTCGATGAATATTCCATGGACTTTCCCAATGTCACACAAAAAAACCCACACAGGCCTGTAGCACACAGCAGAAATGAGTCTGAACAAACAAAGCAGGAGGATTATTATGTGGAATAAAAGGCTCGTTGGCAGGATCCCTCAGCAGAGGTCAGATGTCCTGGGTCTGAGGCGCTCCCCGCTGATTGGATTATTCTGCTATTCAAGCAGAAGAGCGACTTGGCACACAAATGTAAAGTGAGAAAATTCAACGTGTAAGGCCAGACGAGATGCTAATAGAATAGAAGAGAGTCAACGGGGCGGCGACGTATATGAGATATTTTGAGAAACGTCTAATGGCATCTCAGCTCTGCTGCTTTAAGATGAGGATGAGATACTCAAGCAGCTTTTAAACAGACAGTGACAGCAGCAACAACCCTCCCTATCCAAACAGTCCCAGTGCTTGTAATGAGTAGGGATACACTGATCCGATATTGGTATCAGTATTATTTCAGATATTGAGGAAAATTCTAGATCGATGACAATGGGCGCTGTGAATGACGTCATGCATTAGCGACACGCTGCACAGAGGCTCACATTTGTTTACAAAGTGAAGCAAAATTCTGTGATTTTTACTTTTTATAGGACTGTCAGAAGTAGCGAGTTCACTCAGCGGCATGCACGACAGTAACTCCATTCAAAAAAATCAAACTAACAACACAGATGTAAATAACAATCAAACATGATGATAAAATTAGATTAACCATCTTTTTTGAATCTGTCCAAGCTTCTGCTCTAATTCTCTGACTGCCCTTCCATTACACAAACCTGATCATGCCACGACAATGTAATCCTTCCTCACAAACCTGCGGCCTCCACACAGTGGCCACCTCTGATTAGTCGACGTAAGCAGAGTTATATTCATAGCAGGAAAACCTGTTCCTCTCTCTAAATTAGCCTGTCAATCACAGTCCATTCCCAAGACTCTCCCATTTCCCTCTGCTGCTGATTAATGGCATGAAGTGAGTTTATCAATGTGCCATATGCAGAGCTCAGTTCATTACCATCATCTCTGGATTCAGCAAAAAGCTCGTCCTGTCACACTATATGTGACTGTCCACAGATACAGCGCAGTAATGCTGCTTGTTAGTATGCTAATGTAAATATCAGTTTAACACACACCTACAATTTCCAAGCAACGCGTTGCCAGGCAGGCGAGTATCCCCTCCAGGATGACACACAGGAGAGGCACGCCGGGCACGACGGCCATTAATCAAATCATCCACAAATAATAAGACAAACTTATTTTTCTTTCTCGATTAGCAGATATGAGCCTGGAGATTCACAGCTGGTTTCATATACGCAGTAACCTTGGGGTGACCTTGTGCAAAGCTGCTTTGAATACATTGATCAGGCCACATTTATTCACCAAACTGCAGATTATTTTAGCAGCTTAAAGAGACTGATGATTTATGACAAAGCTCGTGTAAATCTGCTGTGTGCATTTAACTTTCAATCAAGCCGACAAAGAGGACTCCCAGCAGGTAAGCTGTCACAGTTCACCCTCCATTTCCAAATACACTTTTACAAATTGGAAAGCATGCATTCCCAAACTGTGGGAAATTTATGAGCTACTCAATCAAATGTCACTTCTAATTAGGCTAAAACATTCCATCGATTTAATACGGAAATCATTTTAATCACTGCACAAATGATTCATAGCTGTGGACCTGCAGATTGATAACTCATGAGGAGCAGTGTGATTTTTTTTATTTCATATTAACAGCTGTCAGATCGCTTTTTGGATCCCATGTTGCTGCGTTTACAACATGGATGTCTAATGTAGCCGGCGGCTGTGTGTTTTTTTTTTTTTTTTTAAATAACCCACAAAGTGGTGGTGACACCTTACACTGTGTCATGCAGTGCTGCTTTAGGTAACGTCACTTTATCTGGTGAACCAGTGTCTCTTGGAGATAGGCACTAAACAGCTCCTGTCTTTTATCCGGGTGTCTCTAACTTTATCTTGGCAGCTGTACGATGTCGTCTGAGAGAGAGCTCCCCGGTGATGACTTCACAGAGAGGCTGGCCATGCTAAAGAGCTGCAAAGAGCCCACAAACAAACCTGCTTCTGACTTAATCTCACTCATGGATCCTTTAACACCTACAGAAATGCCACCGTGTGCATTACACAACCCTGTCTCCCACAAAATGACATACTGTATTTTCTCCAGCATTACGGTCAGTTTTAAACCCACGATTAATGTTGTAATTAGAAAGAAAACAAAACACAAAAAAAAAAAAAATCTTATTTTTCTTATAAAATGACTTAAAAACAAGTTTCAGTGTGTTAAAATTATCTGCTCTGCATGTGAATTCTTGAACCATACATCACTCCAGACCTTTTCCAGGTGTTGTGAAAGTTAAATCAAATGTGCATAATATGTTTCTTTCCCAACATGATTGAGAATGCAACATAAATAAAAGTCCTTTAAGAGGACATTGACACAGAAACAGGTTAGACTGATGTGTCTCAGGGCCTCCATCTATTTCCCCAAATTGTAATTTTCTTGACTCATAAGCTGCCGAGAGGACATGAAGGAATAAACATGAGGTCACGGTGTGTCTGGGTCCGTCCTGCTTTTTGACTATTATTCTCCTTGCACAGAACACAGGACGAGTGTCCCGCATTGTAATAAACACATGCTTTATGAATAAGAGATGTGTGATTTATTTGTCCATGAATCATTAATTCCTAATATGCTGTGCAAACATCAGACTGTGGCCTTCTCTGCTTTCAAAGTCTCCTCTGCCAGCAGCGAGGGAGTTGCTATGGTTACAGGGACTCTTTCATGTCCACATTGTGCACCTCCACCTGAGCAGCATCGTTCACGTTTGCAAAACTGAAGCGTCAGTGGACGTTTTGTTAATGAGTGGGTCTGGTTCACCCTTATCCAGGATAATACTGACATGTTAGTTCTTCTACAGCTTTTAAACTTGTTTAAGCGTGTTGATCTGTCACGGCTCACTGAAGATTACCTCACAAATGTCAAAATGATTTCCTGCACTATATAAATGCGGAGATCCTCAGGGTTTTATGACAGAAATTATGTGGAAATCTCCCTGAATTATATATGTATTTACCATTATTCTGCATAAAGATCATCAACACATACAGTTTGATATTTTCAATTCTGTACAAATGATTTAATCTTTCGGATTTAACTGTGCAGCCAAACACAAACCCAAGAGAGAGACACGCCACCCCATGCATGACCCATATCAGAGGATCCGGGTTATTATTTATTTTCTCCAATGAGAGACACAAGTAGAGGAACCAGGTGGGAAATCACATCAAATTACAGCTCCGTCTGCACACTAATAGCAGTGTATGTTCACATATTGGTTCTATTACCATCCTGGAATTGCAGATTGTGATCTCCTGTGACTTTGGTGTCGGTGACTATTACTTCTTATTTAATTTGCATGTCAAGTGAATCAGGAGGCCCTTCTCCTCCCCCAACCCTCCTCATTTACCAGTCTATTACTGTAACAGCTATTGAGTGGATTGACACACATCTACACTCCCTACGCCGGCCTGCACACTGGATTACTACAATGCAGTGATGTCTAATGAAAGATTCTCAATATACAGTAATTAGAGCCTCTCAGTGTTGTAAGGCAGCCTTTTATGAACAAGAGAGAAAAAAATAATGATTCTTGACATTCATGTGAGGAACACAAGATCGTCAGGTGAAGAAATGAAGGAAGCCATTGTTCTGCAGCTATTTTGTACATTCAGCGGGAGACTTTGTGTCTACTTTTTTATTACAGTTTGATGTTTGCGGACACGAATGCGTGAATGTGTAGCATGTGTGGTCAGTTACAGGCTGCCTGTGTTTTCTTTTTACTTCTGCTTTTATGGAGATTAAATGAGTCGTCCGAAAGAAGCAGAAGTGAGAACATGATGGTGATAAATTTATTATCAAACGGGGTTTAGCGCTGGGCGGAATAAACATGAAGCACATTATCTCATGATGAAGACATTGGATCGACTGTCTGTGAATACTGAGCGTTTTTTTTTTTTTTTAGTGGAGGTTTGGAGTAGTGGCGAGTGATTAAGCTGCAAATGGAGAGGAGGCAGCATGGGTGCAAACTGCCAGGAGGATAACAGTGTGTTGTTTCAGGGGGGTCAGGGAAACTAGTTATGTACCTTTATATTGCTACACACTGTTTTTTAAATTCTACTCAGGAGTAAAAAAAAAAAAAAAAAATACGTGGCCACTTATTGTTTTCTTTTTTTTTAATTTAACTTAAAAAATGTTGGGCTGGGTGCCATCTGGAGAGAAATTATGTGGGGAGAAGTGTCAAGTATAATTCATAGCAGCATGTAGTGGGTGGGAGAGGAGCGCTGGGTAAGGGAGTTGATTCATCAAAGTGAAAATGATGTGCCCTTTTTCCTGCACAAATAAACACCACCAGGGTTTTACCCCTGCTGCCCTGAAGGGTTTTACAGAAAATCACATTGTATCTGTTGTTCAATGCAGCTGAGAAGTGCTGGCACACTGGACGGTTCTGGAAGTGAACTTTCTGCACACAACCTCTATCAACACTTTCGAAAATCACTATGTGATGACTTTCACACATGTAACTAAGACAACCAGCTATGAGAGGAATCATGGTCGTAAAAAAAATTCATAGTGAGGAAACATTGAAAACCGTATGTCAAGACTGGAGGAACTACTTATCCTACAAACCAGTGCAACTCATCATTAGGGCTGAGTTTTTTTTCTTGATACGATGCCAGTTTCAATGCCTTTGTTTCAGTACCGGTTCCAGAACGATACTTTTTTAGATACCTCAATAAGTTATTTTTGTGTAATTTCAACTTTAATCATCGTCGTCATCAGAATTTCTTATTATTATTCTTTATTGTTGTTATTATTTATTTCATCTCAGTGAGTTATTTAGGCTTTATCATGGTAGACCTAGTAGACAATGGTCTGATGATGACCAACAGGCACAGCTGCTACCGGTTTCTCTTTAGGACCCTGGGGAGTGAGAGTTTGCCTTATGGTGTGTTCACTGGAAGTCAGAACTTGGAGCTCTGCTCAATGTAACCTCAAAGTTTAGTGCTTCCCAGCTCTTCCAGTCTTACAGACGTACAACAAACCATGTCGTTACTGTTTAGGTCAGTAGCAGATAGCATGAATTCTATGTCAGTTGGTGAGAATCATGGGGGACTCTTATTTAAATTCATGGATTGGATTTTGGAAATTCCAACATTCACCTACAACCTGAACGCACCATGAACCTAAACACACGCAGAGCTCCCAATGCTGCTGCAATGACATAGTACCATCTGAGAGCATGGTTCACAATTTGGCACCGAAAAATTATTCATTTGTTGATACCCGATATGATCGGAGCTTTTTGGTCGGTGCTGCAGAAGTATCGTCGTTCGGTACCCGGCCCTACTCGTCATTTCATCATTAACTTCACTGCAGATTCACGGTGTGTCTTATTTCTTTGCCTCAAGTGTTTTCAGAAACACATTTCGGTGATTATTAAGTCAGAGATGTTGCCGTTACACTTCATTCTTGGTGTCGTACCTTTACGTTGATATCATGCACACTTCTGCAGGAAAAGCACATACTATCGCTTCAACATCTCACTTTCACTTCCTGAACCTCACTGTTGAGCACTAATATAAAACATTAAATGGGTTCTTGCTCTTTTACCCAGCTTCAGTATTAAAACGTCCCCTGAGTCAGAACGTTACGTCACACAGGTAGCCCACATGCCACAGAGCGTATATAAGATTTATATCAACTTAGAGACACACATGAAAGGTGTCTGCAGAGCCAACAAGCTGCCAAAGACGTTAGAGCCGCTGCTCGGAGCCCCATTAAAATAAGACTCAGCCCGGCTATAACTCAAGCTGCAGCAACATCTCCACATTGACCCATCGCTGCTTTGATTGGGCTTTTCTGTCAAAAGGTCCTCCGTCACCGTAGGGGAGGTTTATGAGGCGCAGCTAGAACCCGTGTTTATTTTATGACAGGCATTTCAAATAAAAAAAAAGCAGCAGAAAACACAAGCGATACCATTAATTCCAGCACAGGGCTCTGAAAGGTCTGTGGTCATTTCTGCAGTGCACTGGTGTTGTTCAAGCGCTCCTCTATGTTCAATATTGCTTATTTGATGCAACTCATTTAATTCAGGCAAACTTCCTTACGGTTCGTTTGACCTTATAGCACCTCTGGCTGCTTGAAGCGTCCACTACGGGAGCATGAGTGCCTTATGTCAGCTTGGAAAATAAGGAAATAGAGTGTATTATTGCAGCCGGTGCAGTCCTGTGACTCACTGGTCTGCCATTATGCCGAAGCATCAGCGTCACTGGGATACATTCATTAATACCCATAATAGAGGGAGATTCTAATTACCCTTACTCTGATTGTAAGTGGGTGAGCAGTTTTTCTTCTGGAGAGTTTAAATCCATCTTTTCTGTATTTTCAGCAGTAAAAGTTATATCTGGTAAAGTCTTATGTGTTACTGCCAACTGCTGAGCATCCCGTCTTTATACACTGGGCTGTTTTAATCTTTATATTTCATTATTCCTCATCCAGCTTCTTATAATGTGCCACCTGCCAGTCGATTAAAAAAGCTTTTCTGAGCCAGAAAGCCATAGTACCCAAACTGAAAACACAAGGTACATTATGTGACTGATTTTATATGGGGTTTTTTTTCGTTTTCTCTTGTAGTTGCTCTTATATTTTTCTTGCTTACATATCCCTCAGCAAAAGCTGTCGAAACTTCTTTCATGATGCTTTATGAATGAGCAAATTCACGCAGTGCTTCCCAAGAGAGATCTGCATAATAATCTTAATGAGCTATGTTGAGGATTAACTCCTCCTGCATCATACATAAGCTGTGCTTACAGCAAATACTGATTTCTCTGAATAGTCGCCTCGTCTTCCAGACACTGTGACATAAAGTGGTGGTTTGATTACGATGCATCTTTAACTCTTTGAGTGCCAGCCCTTTTTTAAAACTCAAAGTGCCTTGTGCCATGTTTTTGAATCATATTTCTAGACCCACAGAATATTTTGTACTATGACTCTGAAAACACTGAATAGCTCAAATGAAAGAAGAGACTATTTCATCATGAAAAAAATGTTTGTTTTTACCTTGTTCCACTTTTTGTCCAGATTCTGTATTGCTCTCTAATCTTGATCATCTCCACTTCCTGTTTTGATCTCTGTGGTGTATACCGTCTCTTTATGGCCTGACTACAAATCCCAGAAGCCCCAAAATTACTCACAGTCTGTGTGAGAGCGCCCTCTTGTGCCTGCTGCTGAAAAAACACTTTGACATATATATACGTTTATGGCACTCAAAGGTTTCTGGTTTTTTTTAAAGAAGTAAAAATACATTTTTGGCACTCAAAGATTTAAGCATAACGACACACTGGGTGACCTGGTTCATCTGAAAACATCAGATCATCAACAAACTACCTGACGGAGTAGACAACAAGCTCAAGATTTCTCTCTTTCTCCTGATGAGTTCCTTTCTAAACTGACCAACCTTGACTGTGCTTACAGCTTCTGACCGTGGCCTGCTTCCTGTTTTTGTTTATCTATTTAACGTCTCTTTCGTCATCCAGAGAAGACACATCCTCATAATATCTGAGCTCCAGTTTTCTGCTTTCAACTGTCGCTGGCAGTCAGTGTTGACTCATGAAAGCTGTGACAAAATCCATATTTAAGTCAGGCTTAAATTAAATTGCGGCATCCTCAAACATTTTAACGTGCTCAAATCCATTGAGGTATATAATTCCAGTCATATTTGTATTCTTATTACTATGGTGTTTTTATTCCTAGTAATTAAAAGTGTTGTGGTCGGCATCGTTATTATAAATCATTTTCATATTTAGTTATTGTGTGTAATAATCACACCACTTCCTGCCGAAGCATGGTGGCAAAAATAAGACAATAAGAGCCTGGCAGTTGTATTCAAGTACATTAGGGTGGATTTATTGTTCTCCATAAGAATGCGTATTTGAACCAAACATCCATTTCACATTTCCAGTGAGTCACGCTTGATTAAATTCAATGTGTTGAAGATGGAAGAGAGCATTATTAAGCCGAGCGACTTTGTGAATTAATTAAAGTCTGACTTGTTTTTTCTTTAATTCAATATAAATGTCAAGCTCCGTGTGTGGCAGGATATTGAAATCAATCAGGCTTTAATATATGGGGATCCTCTCGTTTGTGACGGGGATCAGCACGTCAGCGTCACATGGCTGTCTGTCCTCTGTTCCACAGCCATGTTTCCATGTGTTCAACACCAGAGCAGAAAAATAGCTCCAGATCGCTCTTAAGAGCACTGAATCACCACCGGAAAACTGGATTTGTTGTGGCTACTAAACACTCTGTTGTTATTGTTGATAGGAATAAATTTCCTTTAGCGTTCTGCCACATCCAGCAGAGATTCATTGGTGTGGAGGTGACAGCTAATCCTTGGTTTTATATGTAGCTTTATGGGGTCTATAGCACCAGGGGGGACAAACTCATGAACCTTTTGTGTGTTGTTTGTTTTTTTTGGAATATAACTATAAATTACAGTCTCCTCATACTGTCCTCAGGAAGTGGAATTTATTCCAGTGCTATAGAAGATCTTAACAGCGAGGAAAAGGTGAAAAGTGAAACAACAGATGTGCACAGGGTGAAGCAAGTCATGCACAAATGAGCTGCTACAGAGCTCCGGACGTCACATGACTTTGTTTATGTCTCCATGTTGGCAGGAAAAACGAGAAGCGCCGGCAGTGAATTTACACCGTCAGAGTTTTAGATCACAAAATATTACTACATGCACAAGTAAACTGGACTAAATGTCTCTGACCCTCATGCCCATGGTATACTTTTCAGATGTCTCTGATACTGCCGAAAATGTTGGTATCGGTATCGGCGAGTACTGGAGTCCAGTCACAGATTCAATACCACGTAATTTATTAAAATACGAGCCTATTTACTGTTTAGCTCTGTTAGCTCTGATGCAATTCTTCTTCGCTGCTCTTAAAACAGTTGCGCTGTCCTGCCACCTGCAGCCTGCTGTTTTTGAGGGGCGAGGTAATCTAGTAATCATGTCGGCGATAACATATGCAATGATAAAATTTCGAGGGGTGGCACGAGTGTTGCTAATTTCAACACTAGCAACACGATGAAACACTTGAAGACGAAAAAAAAAAATTATCTAGATGTATTTATTTAAATTGCTGTTGCACTGCTGTTTTTTATAATGTTCTCTTTAAATGCCTTTTTTATTAAAAAAAAACAAACAAATAGCTTCAGTTTGTATTCATTCAGGTTTTAACCTGAGCCAGGCCTCACCACAGTGATAATCATATCACAGTCATGGAGGCATAGTATGATTTGAAGAAAAAAAATAAATAAATAAAAAAATAAAATAAAATAACATACTAGTACCGGTACTCGGTATGGGCCGATACCCACAGCACAAGTATCACAATCGGTACAGACAGTAATGACTAATGAAAGAATAGCACTATTGGTGCTATATGGTTGCATTAGCAGCAGCGGTGACATGCTGATAACTAACTACCCTGTACTTTAATCTCTTCTGCCAGTGGCCAAATCATTATCAGTTGGTCCAGCTGCCAAAGTTGCAGGTAGTAATCATAAACCAATTTATATTTTAATGAGCATGACACGAGATGGAAGTGTTGAATGGGGCGTGCTCAGCGATGCTAAGCAGAGGCAGGGAGGGAAGTTTTGAGTCCCATTAAAGGAAGTAGAAAAACAGCTGACTGTGATTTGTGGTAATTGGCAAGGCGTTCTGCTTGAGCGTGCATACACGGCCCTTTCAGTCACACTGCGCGGCTTCGATTCAAAACGCGGCAAAAACCATAATTATGTTTATTACTTTTCCCAACACAAAGTGAGTGCAATCGATCCAAACTGGATGGCTTCAGTATCTCACAAGATATGACACTCTGTAATATAACACCTAATTATTTCCACCGACTGATCTGGAGCCTGGCAACGCTCACATAATGAGCTGTACTTCTGCCCTTCCCGCTTGAATTGTTCGGCTTTCCCTGCAGTAACCGTACAGTGAGGCGCCTATAGGAGTTATGATCCCTTGGTAAGAATATTACCAAAAAGCTGCAGTACGACGAGCAACAGTTGCCATGTCCACCCACCAGAGATGGGAAAGAAAGGTGGGAGGACACGGTGTCACATGGGGTCGATAATGAAGAGCAAAAAGTAATATAAAAAATCACTTTCTCAAAGCTCCTACACCCCCGAAGGCCTACCCACGCACATCTTTTAAATGTTTTGCCTGATTCGACCTGCTCTCAGGGTTGTTTGAGGATCTACAGACTATTGAAATATCAAAGTAAAAGACATACAATAAAAACTACTCTATAAAAATAAGAGCAAAAGTCCTGAATTCACACTTTCACTGAAGTAGATGCACAGAAGTATGACAAAATGTACTCAAAATATGGAAAGTAGCAGCACTGCTTAAAGCAGCAACTGGTAACTTTAATTGAAATACTTTTTTTTATCATATTTATGGTCATAAGGTTACCCCCAAATTGCGGTAAATAGTTGATATTTACTTCCCATATTTGCTCAAACTATCACTATCTATCATACGATCCAGATAATCAGGTTCCACAACTGTCAAACTGTCAAACTCTACAGCACTGATCAAATATGAGTCAAGATTTCTTGCCTCAAACATTTTTAGAATAATATAAAATAAGTTTCCTCGGGCCGTCATGTTGAAAAGAGTCGAGCCAAAGCCAAGCATCAACAGTTCGATCATGAACAGTGATTGACACCGCTGGTTTCCTTCTTCCAGATGTCAGCAGGTTCACACTGAGCAGCTCAAGATCACACTGATCTGCAAACAGCTGCGTTAAACGTCAGCTTCATTTTCCAGCAGGTTCAACAAGAGCTTTCCCTCGAGGCTTTTCAAACTGTGGTGTAGCAACTAAGACAACAAAACACACCAGTCAGTGTGTGTGTGTGTTAAGGTTATTACATAAATCCACCTGACCCCCCCTTGAACAATTTTACCTTTTGCACTCTCAGCTGAGCGTACCAGATGAACTGTGTTGAGCATAAACGGCAACTGAATTGGCTCTAATTAATGAACTCTACGCTGCCTTCAATGCCTGTGGGAAATATCTAAATTAGTTGAAATTAGTTATATCATAGTGGTAGTTCGAATTAGCGTGTGAAAACAATAAGGGATGTCAGATTGCTCAATAATTTAACAGTATATGAAACCACACAGGTCTAAACTTCTCCGTCTCTGCTTTTACGTCCATTTCTTATCTTTTTTTTGTTAGGGGGAAGTAGGGGTGGGAAAATATCAATATGGTAATATATCGTGATACTTTTTCTTTCTGATATAATATTGATTTTTAATTTCTTAATATTGATTCCCCCCCCAAAAAAAATAGTCATTTTTTGGCCAAACGTAAATCCAGAAAGACTTCTGCACATTGAAATAAAAGAATTTAAATTAAATTTTTTTTTTTAAAAATCTCTGTTAACGCATATGTATGTACATAATATATGTATACATGTGTTTATTTTAAGCTGCAATTTAAATTTCTCAGTGATCTACGGAGAAAATCAAAATATATCACAATATTACAATAATGTATTGTACCATGACTCAAGCATTGCGACACGTATCGTGAAGTCCTTGCAAATACCTGCCCCTGATGGGAAGTAGAAAATATATAAAAAAATATAAATTCCACAGGCAGATTTCGTTTAATTCCTTCCTGCACCTCTGAGCAGAAGGTGTCGGTGCTCCAAACAGAAAAGGCACTTCAGCTCGGTGACACTATTTGCAGCTAAATTGAAGAACAGTAGAGCGATGCAGCCATAATGTGAGTGAACGTCACCAGAAAATAAAGCATGTCACTATTTTTGCAGAAGAGTGTAATGCTGAGGGAGAGCTGGAGGATCAATGCAGACTCACTGCATTTCCCTCGTTAAACGTGAACATTACATTTCTAGTCAGCTTGTTGTAGTTAATATCATTACTGAGGCGATCCTTCTATTAAACATCACTATAGGCCATTATGCTAATTTCTTCTCACCTCGGTCTCCAGGTGGGAATTTGCTGTGCAGCATGATATTTGCAATTTGATCGACACCTTTCTGCCTCACAGTAACACAGCTGCGTACTTTTCGGCCGCACAGCTTCAGATTTCAATTTAGTCCACTGCTCTGTGATCGACAGCTTATCTGACAGCGCCTGAATCGTCAGTCGTACCTGCGTTGCTACCAGCAGCTCAAACCAAACATTAATAAGTATTTGCAAATGGTGTTTGAGCCAGCTCTGATCTATTTATACAAGACAGGAAAACCATTACTACTATATATATATATATATATATATATATATATATATATGATTATTCGATTTTAAGACTGATTATAGGATACACAGTAGAAGGACTGCTTTGTTTCGCTACCAAGTAAAAACACAAAGATATTTGCAGTCGTACCGCAATTTTCAGTGATAAAGCCAGGTCAGTCAATGCAGCTATTTGCATGTAATAACGTTTACTGTCATGAGTCACAGCAATCGACACTCAGCATTATCACCGACTAAAAGAAATATGTGACATTATATCAAAGATCTGAGGGAGTCGGAGAACATCAGGCAAATTTTTTTAATTTGTTTTCTGGATTTGGATCTGGAACCACAGGAGATTTTATGACACTTTGCTGAATTTCTTCTGTTGTCTTTTACTTAATATTTTCATTTGAGCCACATAAAGGAGCAGGAATGTTTGTGTTGTTCTTCTATGTAGCCCGTTAAATGTCTCATTTATAAAGTATTTAACATGTATGTATGTTTCAGTGATGCATGCATAAAATGAATTAACCTTTATCTTACAAATGGCTGGTTTTCCTACTGAAGATATTATAAGACGGTGCAGAGACGGCAAGGAGCATTTCATTTCACTCTTTGTGATTTGGGTTGTGATGCTTTGTGATTTTTAGCAAACATTTGTTCTATAACATGATTATTTTTGACTTTATTAGTTTTTTTTGTGGCCACTTCTACACAGCAAACCGGCAGGACGGGAGAATTAAAACCAGAGAGACTGTGCTTTTTTATTATTTGACATCAGGATAAAAGTGTGAACATGTTGTTCATAAACACATACAGCAGGTTATTAAAGGCAACTCTAATGAGAAACAGCACCCAAGTTATTTTCTCAGCAGTTTTGTTTTAATAGCATTAGACAATGTTCTCGCCCGAAAACATGCTTAATATAGTTTTTACCCTTCAGCACTGCCTCTTGTGGCTGCTGCCAAAAACTTGAGGTGATAGCTCCGTTTCATATAGAACGAGTTAATTATAGAAACAACCACAGTCATCAGCATAATGTTCCAGGAAAGGATATGTATAATGGGTAAGAGGTTATAGTGCAGCCACCGCCAGTGATTTTCACTATTCAAACAAGCTAGGCCATATTAAATGTAGATTAATTGCCAAGGTGAACACTTACTGTAATTCGATAAAATATAATTTCCCTAATGTTTTATTTAATACAGCTGTATAATTAATTAAATCACCAGCAATTTATTATGAAGCAGCAACACAGGCTGTTGAGACTAAATGGGATAAAGACATGAGAGCTGTGCTAAAACTGCAGCCTACGTTCATTTCCTTCACTGAACTGTGTTTTTTTTTTTCAGAACAAAGTCAACTGACTTCTCCATCATTTCTATTTCGCTTCACACCCCCTCGCTGTTCCCATATTGATTAGGGTCTGCACTGCCTTGGGCGAGGCCTCGAAGCCAAGCTGTATAGTGATGCTGGAGGAAAGTGAGGGTCGAGGGCCAGCCTCGCTGAAGGCCCCGGGGCCGATGGCTGAGGGCAAGAACAGGAAAGTGACCTGGTGACTGAAGGCCACAAGGCTCGGGTCTTACATTAATTAGCAAGTGCAGAGGTGAGAAATTGCTTTCAGGGAAGAGAAATGGTCTGCAAGGACGGTCTTGAGATTGTCTTGAATGGGCCCCGGAGATTTCTCTGTTTCATGATGAGCGAGGTTAAGTTGCTCCTCGCCCTCTACAGCGTCCAGCTGCCCGACGCTGAGCGCCGTGCATACTGCATGTCCTGTGTTCGCTGCTTTTAATGCATTTTTCTTGTTCCTCTGAAACACCTCTTTCTCCACTGAAGTATGTGTGTACACTTAAGTGTGTACAAGCGCAGGAAGAAATGTATTGCCACATCTAATATATATGTATACAGCACAGCAAGGCACACTGTAGTGTACTTCTACTATGCACGCTAGAGAGTAAAAATAGTCTATGGAGTCAATGTTTGCCTTCATTTTGGCAGAGAGTTAAATGTGAGGATTGATGATGATGAGGCTGCAGCCAGAGGTAGGTTAGCTTAGCTTAGCACAGACTGGAAACAGGGAGAAACAATTCGTCTGACTTTGTCCAAAGGTAACTTAAGTTTGTCTACTGAATCAGACGTTTATTACTACTACTACTACTCTATTTTTTGTGTGCATAAACATGAGGTCAATGGTCAGTAGTACTTGCTACATCACTGTAATTTACTACATATATTACAGATTCATCATTATATATATAATAATTTTCTCATTATCTCACCTTACATCCTTAAATTCTTTGATATTGCTACCAATGGTTAGCTGTTTCCCACTGACTTTGTGCTAAGCTAAGCTAACAGTGCTATCTTCTTAACTAAGTCTCAGCAAGAAAGTAAAGGAACACATTTCCTTAAAACTCTTTGTAGCCTACTATTTTTCCTCACACATCCTGTCACCCATCATACATCTCCACTTTATAAATGAAGCTAATACAGAGCCATGGCCAGCATTACAGACCAGAATAGTTGCCTGGACTTACACTGATATTGCGTTATTTGACAGGTGAGATCTGACTTTGTTTCCTCTTTGTTCCTCTGTTTCCATGCGCTGATTTGATCACCGTTTATGCTGACGCCTGACAGGTAAGCACCATCTTTACTATCTCTATTGTCACTTCAACCAAACATTGCAGAGATTAAATTGACAACAATGGAGCTTCACAAGCATGGAAGGACTCACGTTGATTCAACTCATTAAACCAACAGTAGTGGAAACTTTCCCACACGGTCACACTGGTATCACTTGAAATAAATGCAGGTGGCCACAAGTACAGAAATCCTAACTAGTCCATCATTGTCTCCTCCATGAGCTAAGTGCTGCACATATCAGTGAAGTATTCCTCGCACATGAGCCCTGTGATCGGGGTGCCTGTAGGCAGTTGTTGTTGGCAGCCTTGGAAACAGCAATGGGTTGAAAATTGATTTCAAAAGAAATACAAAGCAGATTTCGGATGAGTTCCACAAGGTTGCTTGTTCACAGAGAAAGTGCATAATAGATATGCAAAGTACATCCCTATGCACAGTGCAGCACGGCAGAAAACATTTCAGCAGAGCTTGCATACTTGCATTTGTTTGAAAATATCAAGGCTATTGTTTTGCCCCTAGAGGAATTTGGATAGCTGGAGGAGGACATTTTTATGAATTGTTTTCTATTTTGAGGCGTTTGCACAAGACGTGTAATGAATCTGTTTATGAGCAGCTACATAAAAGTAAGCTTAGAAAATGAATATTGTTGAGATGGTTTAAAGGGAGCTTAGAAACTGTCAGCAGAGGGCTTTTTGTAGGAAGTAAATCCTTCACTGTTGAATCAAATCACAGAGAGGCTGATTGTGACACGATGAGGGTCACTTGTTATTTATTTTTACTGACTGTATTGATTAGGATTTGCTGACAGTAATCTGATCCAGTTTGCGTTCCAACAAGTCTGCAGCAGTCACCACCTGAATCACTGGTATGTTACGAGCGCTTTGCACTTTTCAAACCAAGCATAACGGACTGAAATCTTTTGAGAGGCTTGTGATGAGGAAGCCAAATATTGACACACCCTCAGAGGGCAGCTTTAGCTGAGACCTTCCTGACCACTGCTTCAATGTCCCTGAACTCAGTTTGCCTATTGACTTTATGATCACATCCAACGCTTGAAATTTCTTCTTTTTTTTATTTTTGAACCAATTTTTAAAACTCAAGGTGCAGACTTTAAAGGGGACATGTCATGTTTATTTTCAGGTTAATACTTGCATTTTGGATTTCTGCTAACATGTTTTTAACGTTCAAAAACTGCATTATTTCTCAGTATTAACAGTATGCAGTATTAACTCACTGAGTGCCAGCCCTTTTTTAAAAACAGAAAGTGTATTGTTCCAGCAGTTTTTGCCCACAGAATATTTTGTACTGTGTCTCTGAAAACACTGAATAGCTCAAATGAAAGAAGAGACTCTCTATTTCACCATGAAAAAAATGTTTGTTTTTACCTTGTTCCATTCTTGTTTTATCAGAGGTAGAGTAGAGGACACTTTCACCAAAATCACCACTTTCTGTCCAGATTCTGTTTGTTTTGCTCTCTAATCTCGATCGTCTCCACTTCCTGCTTTGATTTCTGTGGCGTATAACGTCTCTTTATGTCCCCACTACAAATCCCAGAAGCCTGCATATGAAGGCAAGTTAAATGTCAATATTTTACGATCTAGACAGCTCACAACAGACACAACAGTTTGTGTGTCGGTAGGCACTCCAGACACCCAAATATATGCACAAAAGTGCTGAAAAAGTGACTTTTTGTCCCCTTTAACTGACACATGTTAGCATGATGCTACTATTAAATAACACTGTGATGTAACTAATCCTTGCTGCTTGAGATGAGCATCTCTGTAAAAACATGGCATGCACATTAGAGCAAAGGAGGGTTGGGTGAGGCTGAGCATGTCGCTGCTCCTGTCACAGATGTGCCATTCATTAAGACACTTGAAGCCTCCAGAGGACACAGCAGCCATTTCTGGAGCCCTGCAACCACCCAACACACACACACACACACAAACACAGCCTCAACAGCATGATGCTGAGTT
The DNA here is from genome assembly GCA_029721515.1 of Synanceia verrucosa. NCBI lineage: Eukaryota > Metazoa > Chordata > Actinopteri > Perciformes > Synanceiidae > Synanceia > Synanceia verrucosa. The sequence goes on from CM056549.1 coordinate 6,633,483, forward strand.
AGCACATCATTACACCCAATAATTTCACCAGCAGACTCGTCAACACACCAAGACAGCTGAGTCTTCCAGATATAAATGATCTGCTCAACGTGTCAGCAAACTGAACTATATTGACCTTTAAATGCTGTGAAGACAGGACACCCAGCTGTGAAAGAAGGATTTGTATAATGACACTGGACATGTTGTCCCAAACAAAAATAACAGCTTTTTTTTTTTTTACACCAGAACAACAGAGGATATTGCAGCAGGCCTCCTTCTATCTGAGTCCAGTCTTTTGAGTCCCCCCCCTCGCCTACATGGTGTTTATTGCATTCGTAGCGCTGTCTTTGTGGCGTGACACATCGGCTGCCTGCGTATCGCAGAGACGACTCCGTCACAAGAGAGGCGTCCGGTTTGTTTGTTGCCTCTGCTCGGCGGAGACAAGAGGGCGGCGTTGTCCGTCGTCTCACGCTCCCAACTGGAGCAGTCTCCCCACATAAATTAAAGCCCCAAACCACAGTGCAGCCATGCTGCCTCACAGTCTGTGGAGATTCATCAGGGTCAGCCTCCCAGGGCTCCGAGCCGCACAGCCAGACCTGAATATAATCCTGCTCTTACCAGCACCCCAGCTCACTGATGAACCAGTGACTCATTCATGCTTTTAAGTGTGTGTGTGTGTGTGGATTGTGGCTATGTGTGCTTCAGACTCCACACCACTGATTTGGGACTGAACGGACGTACAGTGGCTCTTTGTGTTGAAGGATCGATGGCCGGTGACAGATCATTTTTAATGAAAGCCAATCTTTTGAATTGATTTATGTGCAGTTAGCAGCGGTCATGGTGGAAGGATGTGATGAGGACAGACAATGAGATATAGCATTAAACTTTAATGTACTACAGTATCGGTTTTTGCATTAACAAGCTAATTTCTTGTTCTTGTTTTGGGGGGAAGGGGTGGATTTGTAAGTCTGCAGAGCTTGGACAGGTCATTATGGGGAAAGCTTCAGAGGACAGTTAGGTTCAAGGACTGAGCACACTGATGGATACGCAGCCTTTAATAGTACACAAGGCTAACCTTTAGACACTACATTCATCAGAGACAAAAACATGAGTCAACCCACAGTACGTGTGTAATTATTAGAGCTGATATTAGCTGTTTAATTGATTAGTTATCAATATAATAGAACAGAACAGAATTATTTTATTGATCCCAACCTGGGAAATGATGAATTAATCAACAACAATTTTGATAATCAGCCAACCAAAAATCAACATTTTACATTTATAGAGTAAACAATATATTAATCAACAAATCAAGAAAACAAAAATCATCATTGGATAGTTGGCAGAGCAGAATGAACTGATGGTGGAAGCTATCAGTGTCACACCCTTTCCTGTGAAATGATGATCATATTAAAAATGGAGTCACGATTCGATTCAAAAATCAACTCTCCATTTACATCAAGATGTACTCCAGAAGGCTGAGCACAAAGCGTGTATAATTTATATCAATCACAACAATGTAACACACAAAGGCAGCATTTATTCTTGCTCAACTTGCACAAATAAAAACTTTTTACTTTTTAGTATTTCTCAAAGGCTTTAAAAAAAATTGTAGTGGATGATTTTACACCAAATCATGTCACTGTGTCTTAACTGTCTGAGAGGGACACAGAGTATAAAAATCTTTTTTATTTTTCTGTGTGATAAGTTATAGTGAATGGTGATTATTTGGGGAAACATGCATATTTCTTAGCTTGCTGTTTGATGCGTCCACCTGTTCCCTTGCTGCAGTGAAATCCTAGAGACCCCATCAATGTGGAGTCAAATCCAAGGCCTGTCTGTGACCTCATAAAGCAGTACAAGTCTGGGATAAATTGCTTCAATCTACTGGCCTTTTCAAACCGGACTTAAGGTTTGTGGCTCTCTGGCCTCCACTCATTCTCTGAGAAGGACGGCGTTGGCAGAGGAGTAGCTCTGTGAGGCCATGTTCAGATCTGCAGCAGTGGATTATAAGCTGCATGTCTGAAATGCGTCACTCACGGCGGTTCTGACAGTCGCACAGAGAAGCCTCTCTTTCCATTGTTCTCCGTTTCTCTCAAGGTTGCCAGATACAGCTCAGGATTTACTGACAGATGAATCAGCTGCTGCATAATAAAAGCCATGTGATTGCTGACTGACTAAACTTTTTACTTCATGCGACTCAAACAGCAGGAATGACACTGAGTTGTTTTCCATTATTTATCAGGCCCTTCCATAAATCTCAGAAATTCTGATGTTTCTCCATCCTCGTAATAATTTGTTTATAGCCTCGTGGCATTGATCACTGCTCCTCCTGCTCTGCCTCTGCTTCGTCCTCCTACAATGATCTGATAGCTAGAGGACAGGCAACCACGCAGGGCTCGTTCAGCAGCCCACCAGTGGGTCATGATTATCCTCGAACCCGGGTAGAGGCGGCCCAGAGCGGCCTGATTACCACCACACAATGTGAAGCAACAGCTGGCTTTGACGTTACTGACAATCCCACGCTTTATCATCCTACCCGACACTTCTTTTTCTTTAAAACAACATCATCCTTCCGTCCAATATTTGCGTTCTTGTACATGACCTCATTAAATGAGGTTTCCAGACCTTTAGTCTCATTAAAGGGGAATGTCAAACTCCTTTCTATTGAGGAACGTTATCTTGTTTCAGTCAGACGCTCAAAACTGACTTTACACTTGAGCTCATTAAAAAGAAAAAAATAATTAGCTGTACTCTTTTCCCTCTGTCTGCTTCAGTTACACTGATAATGGCAATGTTTTTTTTTTTTTTTGGAATGAGGGATCGTGGGCTTTGATTCACGCCTCCAGCAGGCACAGACTCGCATTGAGACCTTTAGGATTTGCAGCATCTGAGGTTTTCTGTTCATTCTTACACCTGTCGACCGGCTCGTACGGTCACCGTGGCACTCACATCAAAGGCTGCCAGCTCTGAGAGGAGAAATCCAATCCTTCAGGACGACTGTACCAGAAGAGCTGCAGGAGACGGGCGGCTTCTTGTCACTTTGTGATATTGAAACGCACACATATACATCTGGTTGAAACCTGACAAAGTGACACATCATTTGTCTGTGTTTCTAAAATGCTATCCGATATCTGTTACCCAAACCTCTTAAGGTTTTATGTTCGCTAATATATCATGCATTATGTGCATAAATCCTGGACGGCAGCCAGCCATCAAACAATCAATGCAATGAGTCGTACGAGCGAGGACTTTGAATGAGAAGTGGAACGGCTGAAATGCAGCCGACTGGCAGAATTACATCATGAGACGCAGGAAGTAAGCTGCCAGATGAAACAGAATGGAGTGGTGTCCTCCATGGCAGCTGTTTTGATGTTATGACGGCTTGATCCATGTAGGATTCAGAACACACTGTCCTTGTTTTCATGCATTTATATGGCCACTGCCTTATTCATGACTGCATGTGGCGCCGGGCCATCAGGCGCATGTTAACAGCACTCAGTGGTCAACAAAGGACTCAAGCTGCTGGATGTTTCCTCCTTCATTTGTGTCTGATAATTAAGTCTGAAAAGCTGACATTTCTTTCTTAGATTTTTTTTTCTTTTATTCCAAATATATCCCTTTTGATACCACCCCAAAGAAAAAAACATTTTTTTTCTTTTGGGGAGCTTAGTGAAACAAGAGGACGGTATAATCTTTTGACAGCTGTTGTAATCCCATCATATATTATATAGATTGAAAACACTGGACAGATTTTGCTCTGAAGGGTGATTTAAACCAAAAATAAGACTTTTCAAACACAATATACATTTCTAATTTTACTCTAGTGGTGTTTTTGAATCCAGTGGTTGTATAACACCACAAACAGTTATTTTTTTTAATATCTAGGTGTATATAATGATATAAATTCCATTATATTACAAAGGGAAAACACCATGAGGGTGATCTTAAAGTGCTGTTGTGTCACTGTTTCGTTAACCCTAAACAGGCCCAGGGACGGTATCTGTATTGGATTTCAATATTGAAGAAAGAGATCGGGCATCGTGACAATGGGCCTGATCAATAGGGCCAGATCTGGCTGTCAAAGTTAACACAGCGGCATTCGCGATGGTAACTTCATACAAAAAATCAAGGAAACTAAAAATGCAGCCGTAACTAACAATCAAACATCTTGATAAAATTAGATTAACTATCTTTTCTCAATCTGTTCAAGCTTCTCCTGTAATTCGGCAAATAAATAATCCACCAAAGAGCATCGTTAAAGTATTAATTTGTAATGTGAAATGGACGAAAATGGAAAGAGACGTTCTTTTCATAAACACAGCGCTTATTAGAGCTGATGTAGTGTCGCTCTGATTTAGCAGTTTATATACTGTATATAAATATATAAAATAAAACTTTATTCATCCCAAAGGAACTTCTCTCACATCGGTAAAGTGACTTGATGTCATGAACAGTGTTACAATAAATGATATGTGGATATATGTTGATATATGGAGGCAGAGAGAGATGACTTATAAAGTCTGATGGCAACAGGAAGGAAGGATTTCCTGTGGCGTTCTGTTCCTTACCTTATCATGTCTTTGACAACACATAAGTACTAAATAAGTAATTCAGTGCATTTATATGTGTTAATTTGCTTAAAAAAATAGGTAAGATATGTTTAAGTGAAGCCTTATGTTGCCTTACACAAAAGAATGATCCCAATCTTTTTGGGGAGTTTGTCAGATAACTCAGCGCTGCTTTTCTGTATCCGTATCGGATCTGTATCAGCTGATACTAAACCTCAGATATCGGTATGGGTATCTAAAGTGAAAAGAGTAGACCGGTGCGTCCCTAAACAGGACTGAGTGTGCCAAAAGTTACCCACCAAAGTATCAGTTTATGGTTGCGGTGGCAGTAAACAAACCATTCTTTAAACCACAGCTGTAGCTAACATCATTTCACAAAGCTCGTCTAAAGCTTTAGCAGGCGGCAGGGAGCAGTTCAGTGAACGGAGTCAGCCCATCGCAGAGTGCCTGGCGGTGCAAGGTCACCTCCTCTCTGCCTTGTAAAGAATGCCGCCTGACAAGAGAAAAACATGCCTTCCCTGCTTAGATGCTTTAAAGAGCAACCATTCAGGGGTTTAGAGGTCTACCGCTCCTTTTTGATGACGCAATGCTGAGTAAATACTTTTGCACCCTGAAAAACTTTCCTCTTTTAACACTGCACTGCAACATTTCTTCAGCCTGCTTGTGTAAGCACAGCCATGCGCTGCGTCTAACGCGAGTAATGCTAATCAGAAATATTAGTGATTAATGAATTAAGAAGACTGACACAAGGCAATATAAATGATTTACAAAGGATGTAATATTAAACTGATAGCTATCACGACAACACAATCTCGTGGTGGAATCAGTGCTCATTAACATGAGGTCAAATTAATTAGCTATGAACTCTTTACCAGCCGTTAGTGGATGTGTTGCAGTACACAGCATGTGAAATGTGAGGGGCTTTTTCTCCACAGTGGATCAGTGGATGGATTCGTATGGAAGACGGCAGCAGTGACATTTCCAGGTGGCTTCACTGATGGAGGAAAGACAGCGGAGCAAAAGGATTTAACAACATATTTGATTCAGTTTTATTTAAATGCAAAGAAAACAGATTTATAGGCCAGAGTGTGCCTATGAATTCTTCGGTTTTCTCATTTTCATTAACATTTCTCAGAGGTGTCCTCATGACAGTGATGGTTTATCTTTTCAGTTAATCTCCCATCGTTTCCCACCATACTGACTTTACCGTGTTCGCTACAATGAGCTATTTCCAAACCGACAGAGCACCAGAGAGCTGTAATGGGTGACTTTTTGCAACATTAACTATTTATTGGAATTCTGTGCCGCACCTTCAAAATCCACCCAAATGCCATCCATTATCCTTGAGGAAGAACAATGCATGGATGTGAACACAAATTCCAAGAGAGGATGAATTTGAGTCCATTTTTCTCACCTGGCAATTCATTTGTCATCCTCACAGCCTGAGGAGCGCCTGCTACCTCCCAGGTCTCTGATTAAACAGGAGAGAATTAATAACAGGTGTCTGAGGAAGGGGAGGCTCTGCCTATTGAACAAAAAAAACTCTCTTGGGAAGAAAGGCCAAGCAATAAGCCACAGTCTGCAATTAGAGCAAAGGCACAGTGGGTACCTTCAGCCAGAGAGTATTTACTGTGTTGCACCAACAGTAAAATGTCTGTTAGAAAACCAAAAGTTACTATTCACCACAGAAAGAGGAGGATTCAGTGAGGTCATGTAAAAGATTGTGGTCAAATTGCACCACACAGGAAGTGGTGTGACATAAATATGGTGACTAAAACAACTTATAGACACGGATGTTACATGATAAATAACGCAACATGGACTTCTGGTTTCACATGAACAATGGTCTGCTGGGACAACAGCACTGCTGTGGCACAGTGGTTGTTTGTGTGTTCTCCCCATGGTAACATTGGTTTTCTCTGGGTTCTCCGGCTTCCTCCCACAGTTCAAAGACATGTAGATTTGGTTAAAACTGGTTAAATGGTTACTCTAAAAGTGGCTGCAGGTGTGAATATAAATGTGAATGGTTGTCAACCCCCCGATGGTTTGATCTGTTCAAGGTCTGCTCTGCTTTTCCCCAGTGAGGACGAATGAACGAATAAATTACATACAAATTGATTTCCAGGGAGATATATATATATATATATATATATATATAAATTGCATACATCCTGTAGCTACACAAGGTGTATGAGACCAGCTTGGGCGTGGTGATGTCATGTGAAACATGACACGTGTCATAGCACGTCTTGAAACAAAGCTTTATAGAGCGGAGTCCAAAGAGTTCGGTTCGGTTGAACATTAGACGGAGCATTACGTAGAGACAGTATGTATAAAATAAAGCCTTCTCTGAACATGAAACATTTGAACATGTTCTGGTAGAAACCCAAGGTACAAACATGCCCCTGAAGTCTTTAATGATTACCACTCTTTACTCTTTATAAAGCGGCGGATCTCTTAATGCAAATTGCAGCAAAGGAAAAACACTGTATCGGTTACATATCTTTCACAATAAATCTACATTGAATCCATGATTTATGCCCGTTCATGACTTGCCCTTTAAATACAGCCCAGACACAAGGAAAAAAATAGAACACTCAAGGTGCTCGCTGGAAGCCGAGGTAACAAATTCAGAAGAATCTTTGATTACCTCTAATGTGGTTATAGGTAATGGTGACCTGTCTCAAAGGAGCCAAGCCAGAGCTAAATTATATTTCAAATCCATTAAACCTTACCTCAGATCCATGATTTGCTTCCAGCAAGCAGCTACCCAGGGCAGCGGGTAATTGAATTTCAAACCTGAAGCCAGGAAGCAGATAGGCCCCTGAGCTGAAGTCCTCTGCATGAGGCAGAATACTGTTATGCATAAAGTCATGATTTATTTGCGCCTATCAAATCATGTAATGGGCCGCTCTCTGCCACCGAGAGGAATAACCCCATTTGTTGAAACAACACGTCTGTGGGGGGGGGGAACTTAGATTGCTATGACCAACAGACATAGATGTAGTTATTAAATTTAGCATTTAACCTGACTCCAGCAGCAGAGCAAACGTTAAGCAGAAGGAAGGACATGCTTAATTAATCTGACATGAACATTCTGCTATGCTTTGATTCGTTTGCACTTTCTGCAACGCAGGTTAGGATCATCAGGACCCAGAGGCTGTTCACTTTGTGTAGTTTTTAAAGTGCAGACTGCAGCTGCTACGTCCCATCATTACGCAAGGCATTTTAAAAACGACTTCAGATCAGTTATTGGATGGGGTAATGGATCAAAAACAGAGGCAATAAAAGAAACATCAAATACAAACGAGACATCCTTTTCAGTGGGTGTTGAACTAGAAACCCTCCTTCATAAGCAGCTTTAATTCAGCCCAGGGAGCCAGACTGAGCCGTAACCTTGATGGGTCTAATTGCTTACAGTGGGCTGAACTCTCAGGGAGACTCTGGGCTGTTAATAGGACGATCAGGCGCTCAGGGAAAAGTATTGGCTCCTCTTTCTCTTTGCTGTCATCCCTGCTATTTCAAGACATCCCTCACTGCAGAGTCGAGACAGACGACACCCAACCCGATAGCGAATCAATCACTGGACCAATTTACCAATTAGGCTCATTGTACTCTATAAATAAACACATCACAGCCTTCCCATGCTCTGCCACTGGAGATATACCGTCTCAACATCCAGTCCAGCAATCAACACTGGCAAAGACGTCACATCGATCAGGGTCTTCTGTTATACTGTTGCTTTCTTTGGCAGGGAACCCTTGTCCTCATGGGCTGTGTATTGATACTCAATAACTTTAAAGTATCAACCGAAAAAAAAAACAGTAATACTGAACCTTCTTCGGTCAAATTATGAAATTAACTCGTTGAGTGTCAGTTCTTTTTTAAAAAGGAAACTGCCTTGTGCCACTGTTGTTGGCCATTTTGAGTCATATTTCATGATGCAAAGAGTATTTTGTACAATGTCTCTGAAAACACTGAATAGTTCAAATGAAAGAAGAGACTCTCTATTTCATCATGAAAAAAAAGTTTTTAACTTGTTCCATTCTCATTTTATCAGAGGTAGAGTAGAGGACACCACTTTTTATCCAGAATCCGTTTTGCTCTCTAATCTCGATCGTCTCCACTTCCTGCTTTGATCTCTGTGGCGTATAACGTCTCTTTATGCTCCAACTACGAATCCCAGAAGCCTCAATATTACTCACAGGCTGTGTGAGAGCCCCTCTTGTGCCAGCTGCCGAAAAACCACTTTAGCATATACACGTGTGTATGTATACATATATATATATATATATATATATATATATCTATATATATACACGTATATATACGCGTGTATATATACGTATATATATATATATATATATATATATATACACACACGCCTATGGCACTCAATCATTGTTAAATAACGCACAAATTTCTGAAAGGCACTCAAAGAGTTAATCTTTTCTGAACCAACATCTACAGAAAGACTATTTTGTATGTTTTTTCTTGCAGCCAATCACCGCTTACATTCCTCCACGTGGGGATGGCGTTGTCAGCAGACATGATAGACTCTCTTTACACACAGTTTGTGTGAGATTTTTCCTTTTGTTGTATTGTTGAAGAGTACCTTAGTAACTTTAAATGAAGTGCTGTTATCAACATTAGTATGGTTACTGGTATTACTACTAGCAACATGATATTTAAATGACACACAGACCGACTCATATGATGTAATAATGGAAACATATTCCTTGGCATTTTTCTGGCTTCATCATTTTTGCATGTTTTGGATCTGGAGACTTGGATTGAAACATTCATAACATGTATGTATCATGCATGCAGTAAACTCACTTTGTCTTTATTACCACAACATGCACAGTCTGTGGCTAATGAGCGCTTAACACTCGCCCATACAGAGAATTACCCAAACGTGCACCATCATTAATAATGCAGGACTTCCCCAGGGTTTCCGCCTCATCTTAGCTACAACATCATGCACAAAAAAGTATTTTTCTCAACTAAAAATGAGCGCGACAGTTTACTCAGGTGACTTCTAAAATGTTGGGAAACACCAGAGTTAAGATTTGGAGACCTGATGTATAATTTATAGTGGAAAGAGAGGCTTTGTAATAATAGAGCAGCTCTTGGCATCATCATCTCCCCTGGCAGGCTGTCTCCTGCTCGCAGCATCGATGCTGGAGCTGCTGCTGGTTGTGGTGGTGCTGCTGCTGCTGGTGCACAGTGTGCCAGAGCTTCGGCATGAGCTACCCCACCTGTCACCACGCAGAGAAAAACATTTCATTCACACCGAACATACATGTCACTAGCTCTCGCCGACAAGCGCTTACGACTGCCAAATCACCGGTTTTTGGGGTAATATATCAGTTTTTCCCCCCTAATGCAAGTATCTGCCTTTCAAGGCATGAGCATACAGCAAGCATACTGTCAGAGCCAGGATGACTTCATTTAGCAACATCTACAGGGACTGTCCTGGTGGTACGTCGGTGCAGAAACATGTCAGAAGCCAAGCATGAGACCCGGTACGTACTGATGTGATGATGAGGGGACGAGAGCAGCGAGGGTAGAATAAAGAAGACAGTCTGAGCCTGTTTCATATGTTGAACAGGGCATTCTTAGTCTTGCGTAGCCTGACCGTTAACATCTAAAACAGCACAAGCAGAAGTGCTCTAAGAGTCTTTCAACACCACCAGTGTTGCTTCAGTGGACGACCTCCCAGATGCTGAGTGCATTCCCAGAATAGTAAAAGAACTGGTTATTGACTCTGTGGTACGCCCAAGTGGGCTTTATGATTTAGTGCACTGAGCCGTCAACTCTCAGAGCAATGTGCGGCAAACAAAAAAACACGTTTTATCAATATTCCATCAGGCAGAAGCCCTCTCTGTGTTAATATAGTGCCCAGACCTATCTTAGCACCCCAGAAGATGGTGCATTCAGGCAGCAGCTCGGTTCAGAGACTGCAGCCTGCAGCTCCTAGACAAGTGTTGAATTAAATGGAACGCCACTGGCCATGTCACTGTGTTGACAAGCATGTGATGTTTTTATTATATTATTTTTTTGATGGACCATGCATTTTTTTTTCTCAGAAGATTGTGTCACTTGCAGCTATCTGTTTGATATTGATGCACCATGAAGACCATGATAGAAATATGCACTACTGCAAATAAAATTAATAACTAGTAAATTGATCCAGTGATTAATTTACTATAATAAAATACTATATAATGATAAAGTTCCAAGTTTCTTTATTCATCATATGCACAAGAATTACAATATGAAAGTCTTGGAATTGGACCCTCCAACAAAGCAAAATACATAAAATTGTTAAAATTAAAATGCGCAGTTCGTGAATATAAACTTGAGTCAGTATTCCAAATGGAGAAGTTTAATGTGAACAGAGTGGGGTATTCATATGCATGATCGACAAGTAATAAATATGCAACACAAATTTAAGTGTATCATTCAATATTCTATAAATTCTGGGGAAATAGAAAAACAGAATAGTCACTGAAGGCTATAGCTGAAATATGAAAGTACGCTTTTAAACCACAAACCTGTAAAACATTTATTTTTCTCTGCAACCCTTAAAATGTTATGAATTATGAGGAGGAAGAGATCAAGTATCTCAGTTGAACCTTCTTCGCCCAAAATATTGGATAAATAAAAAACTAAATTACAGCAGAGGCCCTTCAACAGTGAAATTGGTAAATGATGCTTTTCACCTCTCCTGATTGGCTTTCATGATCCTTCCAGTAAGTTGATTACAGTCTTCAGGCTACATGTATTAATAGTGATAATTTTCTCAATGCACCGTGGTGTGATTGTTATGATTCAGGGGGAAACACAATAATTTGACACTTCTGTGCACTGTACAGCATATTGTATGATAAGAGCTCTTTTGTTTTCAAGAGCTTGTTGACCTTCAGGCTTAACATAAAATCTGAGAGCCACTGTGGGAGTTGTTCAACATCATGCATAGAAAGATGAACATGAAAACACTGTAAGGGTGTGAGAAACTCTCCGTGTTGCACTCTATATGTAGTCTGACACATCTGAAAATGACTGCGGTTATGATTCGTGACAGCGACCATGCTTGTTTTTGCACCAGACAGGTGAGAATTTAGGAGAGTGCTGTGCTTTTTCCCGGGATGTGTTACTGTTTTCACTGGCACCGCTTCACATTCACTCCATCTACATTATTCATGTCAGCTATTTAGCTCTTGAGTGACATGAAATGGGCGCACCAGTCGAGTGAATTCACCTTTCAAAATGTGCAGCTTCACAAGGAGCACCTCTGTGGTGAAAACGACAATATTTGGGCAGAACTTGGTATTAACTTTTCTGTTTCTTGTCGGGCTGACAACAGAAGAGGAGGGCGATATGAGGAGAAAAGAGCTAATCAGGTCCATGTAGGATGGAGAGAATATGAGGGTGTAAACTGTTTCAGGTTAAGGGTGGGAAATATTCATTCATTTGTTCAGTAACTTTATTTTGGAAGGTGAGCTGGAGCACTTGTTCTCACAGTAATGACCTTGTTAAGCAGCAGGAGGTGGGAGTTAAGGACAGAACTCAACAGGGCAGTAATGTGGCTCAGCAAAATAAATTTGTTTTTTTGGATACAAGGTGAAAAGAACTTTGGGATCACATAAATGACTCCAAAATGAGAAAGGCTGTATTTTCAAGGAAATCTAAACATTTCCCTTCATCTTTAATATCCTGATTTGAACTCAATAAATGAATGTCCTGTTTCCTGTTAGTAATGTTACTCTGTTATCCATCCTGTTAGCTGGAGGAAGGACACAATAAAACTAATACATATATAGTAAATCATAACACAATCTAATAAACGCAATAAATGTAAGTTTTGAGGCTGCAGATCCATTAGAAAGTGCTGCTGGTACGTTAACAGCTCTCTTACACACTCTGTGTGAAAACTTTGGCTTCACAAAGGGGTTTATTGCAGGGCTATTGTAATGCATTGATTCATATTGCACAGGTGTTGCATTGAGTGTGTCCACCCCCTCTATAGCCTAAAGTAACTCTTTCATTGTGCCGGAACTTCAGCTGTGGAATGAAATGAGAAAATGGGATATGACCGCCACACCTTCCCATCACTGCAGCCACTTTGAGGCTTACTGCAAATGACTTGCCTGCTCTGTCACAGCTTGATGGTTCTATTTATGGCCCAGAAAGCCCAAAATAAAGCACATCTCCCTGCAAATTCTTTTGGTTATTGATGATTGATTTGGGGAATATTGTAACTCACCAGAATACAGTGCGACACTGCAGTGCTCTGGTGCTGCAGACAGCCTGTGCTGGATGAGGCTAAGCCTCAATATTAAAGCCCAATATGCATCCCGCTTTGGTTTTTTTTTCCACTTTCCCCACATTTCCCGGGACAATTTGTACTGCATGCTGGGATTGAGAAGCCCACAGGGAAGGAGGGAGGGAGGGGTTTCTGGGGTGAAATCAGCAAGGCAGCGCTCTGTGAAGGGACACAGAATGTGTGGCGCCACTTGTGTCGTGGATTATGATATTCATCATATGGCGGCTTGCCATTAAACGCAGTGTGGTAATCCAAACAGCCCTCTGCGATGAGTAGATGCTGCCGCAGATGATTGCGGCCCTGAGGAGAGTCGAGTTGAGCCACTGAACTGGAGCCCAGCAGAGGAGAGAGGGCCACAGGCTGCACTGAGATGAGCACTCTCCACAGCCATCAGAGAAATAGATGACTCTCCACTCAGAGGGGAAATCAGTGAATCCATGCCTCCCCATCACAGTAATTCACCACTAAACACTTTGACCACAGTCTTTTTTAATGATTAATGCAGCCCATCCTGAGCAGCCTTTTATGATGCAATTTGTGCCACAATTGTGTTGTAGATAAACTGCATAATTTGCAACTGTTTGCAGTGAGTTGACGGTAGTGGGTCAGCCTGAAAAGCAAAGAGTAGTTTCATGGGGAGAAAAATATTTGCATGGAAGTTAAGATTTTTGAATTGAAGGCAGAAACTGGTCGTGTTTGTCACCAGAACTGAGACTTCAGTACCAAAGAAATCCTGGTGCTCGTTTTTCTACAGTCAAGACTCGAGAGTAACAGCCCCCCGTTGTCCCGGCAACGCAGAAAATGTGTTAGGGATGCAGGTAACTGTCCATTGATGTGACCAGACCACATGCACTATCACTTCCATGATGATGCTACATTATTATGTGTTCAAATGAGAAGTGTGTTAGCGCTGTCCGCTAACAGCTAGCATTAACTAGCTCTCATCCTGCTGGGAGGAGCCACTCATTTACATTAAGATGCGTTCAGGCTCTATTCAGGGAAAAAAAAAAAGATAAATTGTAATGTTATCTCAATGTGTTCAAATGAAATCATATAAAATGAAGTTTCTGCTGAGAAACTTGTTTGAAAACTGAAAAAAAAATGAAAAGAGCTGTTCTAATATAAAAATGGTAATAAAGCAGTGTATGTCCATGGGATTTGATTTAGTGTTTTACTTACCAGTACAGTTAACAACAATTAAATTTCTGGAATCATGATGTCTATATCTGCAAGCTTGTTACAGATTTGATCATTATTTGGTGGAATGAGGATAAATTCACAGATGGACTGACTGTAAAGTGTTGAAGCAGGGACATTTTTATGTTCAATGTCAGCTGAAACTAGGGTTGTATAAGCCACATCCCACCGGTCAGCAAGCTTCACTAAAAGCCAGCTGTGAGCTGAGGCTGAATGCGGACATTTTGGACAGCAACCACATCATAATTCTCCCCTGGCAAAAAAAAAAAGAAATCACCCAAAGTGTGAATAGGTGACCTCGGCAGGATGCAGAGAGAACCGCGGGATGTGCAAAACTTGCCGACACAACACATTACAGTATACGGTCCTTCAGTCTTGGCACGGTAGCAAATGAGGGATTTGAGGGGGAGCACTGGAGCAGTGGCTTGAGTGGCAGAATGCTCCTAAAGCCCCAGCTAGTCCTAATGAGGCAGCTTGATGTAGCAACCAGGTCCACTGGGCGCAGGAAGGACCAGATGTCGTTCATACACTCACTCATTCCTTCCAGCACAGCCTGCATTCACCGTTCAGCCCATCTGCTGCTATCAAGCACAGTCAATATTTAGCTACTGGGAAAAGGACAGACACGCTCTGCACCTGGATCATTATAGTGCCTCCAGTAAACTGGAGATTTTTTTTTTTTTTTTTTTTTTTTTTTAATCTCCGAGTCTAACTACGAAAAAGTAAACAACTGCTTCTCAGCCCGCACTCCATAACCCCTTGGACTCGACCTCCTGATGTTTCAGATACTTCTGTTCAGCTCCCTTAACAACGATACTAATGAGGAGAAAATATAGCACGTCTCAGAGCGACATCGCATCCAGGAACAGTTGAATAAGCCTCACAGCTCATGTTGCATGAGTCAGCGGTGAATCATGGGTCGCCGAGGCGCCGCGCCACTGAGTGAAACTGACATGCAATATGCCAATTCTCATCTGAAGAAGAGACATTAACAAATTACTGGAAAAGAGGAAAATAAAAACTCCTGCAGAGAAAATGGTTCAATATCTTTCTCAGTTTGTCTCGAGAACATTCACTGTGACAAGAGTCTGTTACATCGTTTAGTGTCACCGAGGCTGCTGGTGGAGAGTGATCACAAGTGAAGTTTAGGAAGAGATGTAAACTTTGTACCAGTGAGAGGCTTCCAGAAGGATTAGGAGTAGAAAATATAACAATATCTATTGCAACTTTAGCAACATAACATTATGACCACCTGCCTAATGTTATGTTGGTCCCTCATCTGACCTCTGACCCCTGAAGGTTTATTCTGTGGTATGTGACTCCTTTCTATCTTCAGCAGCATTAACTTCTCTGGTCTGTTGGATCAGACCACCAGGACCAGCCTTCACTCCCCACCTGCATCAGTGATCCTTGTCCTCTCATGACCCTGTCTCTGGTTCACCACTGGTCCTTTCTTGGACCACTTTTGATAGATCCTGACCACTGCAGACCAGGAACAGCCCACCAGAGCTGCAGTCCTGGAGATGCTCTGATCCAGTCCTCTAGACATCACTGTTTGATTCTTGTTGTCAAACTCATTTTAAATCCTCACAGTTGAATATTTTTCCTGCTTCTAAAACATCAGCTTTGAGGATAAAATGTTCATTTGTAGCCTTATATATCCCAGGAGCCATGAACAAGAGAAAATCAGTGTTATGTCTGTGGCTATGATGTTATGCCTGATCGTTGTATAGCAACACGTTCACTATATGAAACCCATCAAAACCATTTAGATTTAAGGAAAAAAATTAACATATTTTCGTTAGAAAATTACTACGTTTGAGTGAAACTCCTGGATCCACAACACTCTTTCAACTATCTCATCACACTCATGGCTTCTTGGGGCTTCTGGGATTTGTAGTCAAGGCATAAAGAGATGGTATACGCCACAGAGATCAAAACAGGAAGTGGAGACGATCGAGATTAGAGAGCAAAACAAACAGAATCTGGAGAAAAAGTGGTGATTTTGGTGAAAGTGTCCTCTACTCTACCTCTGATAAAACAAGAATGGAACAAGATAAAAACAAACATTTTTTTCATAATGAAATAGAGAGTCTCTTTTTTCATTTGAGCTACTCAATGTTTTCAGAGACATAGTACAAAATATTCTGTGCATCATGATAGATGACTCAAAATGACCAAAAACGCTGGCACAAGGCATGTTTTTTTCTTCACTCAATGAGATAATATTGTCACATTCAGATTAACATTTTAGTTAAACGTTTCTTCATATGAAATCTGTCGCCAAAGCTGTCAATTCATCACAATATTTAAAAACTGGGAGACGACATCTTCTATACACATTTATCTCTGTTTAGATGCCCAGCATGCATTGCTTGTCACAGTTAACTTTTACAGCATTAAAAGCAGTAGGATCCTCACATCAGAAAGCCCAGCTGCAGCAATTCATAATTGATCTCTGCTCATGTATTTCATGTGTTGCTCCGCATTTATGTCCTGGGTAATCCAGGGCAAAGACATGTTCATTCTGAGAGGAGCGAGGGTGGTGTTCAACATGAAGAAATAACAGTAAAACTGCCGCAAGCTATTAACCTACTTACACTGTTCAAAGATTAAAACACGGGGCAAAAATATTTATCGTATTTTATGGAGCCACGCATCTCAACCTGCATTAGCTCGTCAATGTCTTTTAAAAAGATAGTTATAGATAATGTCTTCTGTTAGATTTGCATCTTTGCATACCCTATAATTTTTATTATTGTGTATATTGTATATATTGTACTTTTTCATTGAAACATGTTTCTGGCCTTCTCACAAGAGGAGCTTGAAAGCGTGTTCATGTGTGAAAATGTGTTCATGTCAGCTTCCAGGTAAAAAGACGGGGCTGTTGTTTGCTTATTGGAGTTCATTTGCATTCTGTGAAGCTGCTGCTATACAGTATGTGCTTGGCTTGCACTCATTATGAAAATGAAGGTTAATCAGCAGTCATTGCTTCAAACTTTTCCTTTAAAGTGAGAGAGATGTGTGCTAAAATATTTAACATCCCTCTGTGGCGCCTTCACACTCCTGGAATGGGGAATGCAATAAAGGGTTATCTCATATTACTTCAGACTGAAAAAAAAGTCAAAAACCTTTTAGATTACTTCTGAGAATCTCGACTGCTGCACTTGAGCACCAGCTATAGGCAATACGTCCAGTTCCAATTATGAGCCTGTGAAACAGGCAGAAACTGTGGTTTGGTCACATGAATACTTATAATGAACATGGAAAGGACTGACTGGGCTGCAGGCTGCTTTTCACTCTGATCATGTTTGTCACAATTTACTGCACATGTGGCCATAAGAAAATCAAAGCACTAATAAAAACACTATTGACTAGAGCTGCATCACTTAATTGATTAAATGATTAGTTGTCAAGAGGGCTGAAATAACTGATTGTTTTCTTTGCTGATTAATCGCCTGATTATTTTCTGGATTAATCATTAGGTTTTTGTCTATAAAATATCAGAAAACAGTGAAATACGTCCCTCCCAGTATTCTCCATGTCAGAGGAGTGGTGTCTTTCAATGTCTTATTTGGTCTAAAATCAAAGATATTCTCTTTACAGAGAGAAGCAGGCACTCTCCATATCAGAGAGGCTGAATTTTCAGGGATTCCTGCATGAAAAATGACTGTAACAAATAATCAATTATCTAAATGGTGATTATCTTTGTGTCGCTTGACTACTCCATTAGTTGACTAATCAGTGTAGCTCAAGTTGTCAACTTCAATTAATCACCACCTGTAATTGATTTATGGGTGTGAGTCACTTTGAGATTTAAATTCCATATTCTCAAATTTTCTGGTTCCTCTTTCACAGTAAACTGAATATTTTTGAGTTGGGGACAAAACAACACATTTAAGGACATCACCTTGGGAAACACATATTCTGAATTTTTAGAAAGAACAATGTACAATAAGAGAAAATAATCAACAGATTAATCAACAATAAAAAAAAATCACTATTTGCAGCCCCACTACTAACAAGTACATATAATTTAAAATAATTAGGGCTGGCGAAATTAGCACATTAATGTGGATTAATCTATCATTATAATTAATCTGATCAAAAAAATTAACGTCATTAATCCATCTGCAGCGCAGTGACTGTTGAAGGTGTTTAATAAACACGTTCAGTGCAGATATATTCCCTTCCTTCTGTTTGCTCATGCAAAATGAAACGTGATTAATATAGATTAAAAATGAACGATATTTAATCATGATTAACTGAAATGAATCCATAACAACCTGTGATTAATCTGATTAAAATTGTTAAAATGTTAATCATTTGACAGCCCTAAAAATAATGTAATGTAAAAATTGGAAAGACACTGCAGGAGTATAACACTGGAACATTAATGTCCACAGCTGCTAATGTGTGTTCGTAGAGCAGCACTCAGCATCACCATTATAGACCACATTTTCCTGTCTGCCTGCTCACGGCTTGTGGTTTCTAACTCTAAATGTGGACATACAAGTACATGCATGTTGTCACACAACAGCATGTCATCCATGAGCTCACAGCCACCTTCTCATGTCATCGGATACACATCTAATGGGGCTGTGAGGAGGCAAATGTGCCTCGAGGGTCAAACTGCCCTTTTCAGTTTGTGCTGCTGTAATTACAGGCAGTGGAGGTGACCAGAGGAAAAGCTGTGGCAGGATTCATTCCAAGGTGACCAGGAAGTGACCATGTCTCCGTCACATAAGACAGTAAAATGAGATGGTTATCTTGAGGGTAAAAAGAAATGAGTTCATCAGAAAATAACCTCTTCTTACCAGGCAGCTATCACTGCCATTGAGGAGTAGTTTGTTGTGCCTATGGCTATCATTACTCTTCAGCAGTGCCTCCTGGTCAATAGTTTCAGGGCAAATGGAGCCCCCTGAGTGGGCTGCTGCGCTCTATCTGCTCTATCTGCTCTGTCAGCTCCGGCGCCCTTCAATCGGCAGCATACATGACGAGTCCCTCTCTCCTTGTAAACACAGGATGATAAGGCGAGCAGCCCTCATAATCTCCTCTCATCCCCACGCCCCACCGCTCCGCACATCATACACATCTTGGAGGGCTTCATTTCCATTTGGATTGGAGGCCCAGTTCAGGGATTTCTCCTGTCGTTTCAGCCAAATGCCTTCAGCGAAAGCCGGCGCGTTCTGTGCTTTCGTCTGAATAAACACCTTCTGCGCCCGTGCACCGTGTTTACTGTCAGAAACGTTTTGGTATAATTGGTGCGAGGCAATGTTTGTGAAAGGGCATTAAATGAAATTGAGAATCCAAACCGACAGCCCCATCATTTGTTCAATTGTTCCCAGCGAGTGAGTGCGTGTTTCTGGTACAAAGGATGCTGCAAGTGAAGGAAGTCGCTCCAGTTAAAAGTCAAGCACTTGTTGCTGAAGCACTGGCTATGCAAACAGTCCATTCCTCTCATTTCTGATATTTTATGAAATATTCAGTTTTTTGCTCTGCTCAAACACATGCAGATACTTTGTACAGCGTTATTAATTTAGCTCTACTCTGGTGAACCACCCTGCCTCTTCACCTAAACAGCCAAGCAGTCTCTTTAAACGGCTCGTGACCTTAAAGTGGTGCCGCCATTAGAGCTAATGATATCTCATCAGAGTACAAAAGCCCACGAACATCCAGCTTGTCAAGCTGTGCCAACACCCAAAGTGCCCGCCAAAAGTAGAAAAGGAAAGTTCTCTACTCACATTTCAAAAAAGGCAGCAAACACTAACTATAGTGTCTGTTTTCCTTTGTTATTAAGCTGATTTCTTCAGAGCTTGGAAGAAAAAGAAAGCTTCCGTAACATATGGTGTTTGTTGGCACCTTTCAGATTGACACTTTGGTAGTGAAAACATCTAAAGTATGAATAAAAGTTTGTATGAAATTTCTTTTGGAGTGCTAGCTGTTGGCGGGCTGCTTTTCGCCTGCATCCACTCGTTCCTGAACCCAGTCGCCAAGCAGCCTCCCACCAGCAGATGTTGACGCCTGAGCCTGCTCACCGTGTGTGCACAGAGTGCCGCATTAATTCAGTTAAAGGGATAAAAGATACCTGCAAAGAGAAGGAGGGGGAGAAAAGAGAGATGGTTTGGAAGCAGATGGTTTCTTACAGTGTGTGTGTGCATCTGCAGCTTGTGGTAAAAAAAACAACAAAGTAGAAGACGAGGGAAGAAAAGAGCTCCTCTGAAGCAATGTTACAGAAACAGGCTGTTTACCGTTCACTGTTTATAGATATACCTGCCACAAGCAATGCACTGAAATTTAGGTATATCCCACACAATGTGTAATTAATCAGTGGATCACCTAACTTCCATACTTAAGTAACACTACTTCTGTAGTCATACCACAATCTTTCTCTAAACCGAACCAAGTTATTCTCTGAGAAGAAATGTAACACCTTCAAAGTGTTGTAAATTTTTTGTAAGACAAACGTTGTATGTGGATCAGTGTTGTGCTAGTTACTGAAAAGTAGTACTTAAAGTTACTTCATTCAGAAAGTAACTGAATTACTTTGTTGATTACTTACACAAAAAAGTAATACTAGTAAAGTTAGAGTTAGAAGATACTCTCCGTGCTGTATGGAAAATAATAACCCGTTGATCAACTCTACAGGTTTTATTCATTTGCATTCACATCACTTAACTCTTCTCAACATTATGGCCGATAGAAACACAAGCTTGACTCGAGGCATGGAGCTTCTGTAAGGTGACCGTATTTCTGAAATTAAATTCCAGCTCTGAGATAACAACAGTTATTACGCTAGCGACCGGTTACCGTAGTAACTCTTGTTCTAGTCCGTGGGCACCTGTAATACCGTAATAAATGTTATATGCATGCAACATGCTCACACACACTTCCTACCCAGCTACCGTAATAACCACTGTTCTCATCAACATGCAACATTTTTTCTTAATCATAAAATGCTGAAACAGGGTATATTTTCGGGGACGGCTTTAACCAAGGACTGGACATCCAAAACGGGGACTGTCCCCAGAAATCAATTACCAAATAATGGACAAACGCACCATATTAACGGTAACTATGTTTCTTCATTTAAAAAATTAATGTGTTAGAGTGTTAGTTATGCTCAAAAATAGTAGTACTATTAACTCTTTGAGTGCCATTGACGTATCTTGACATCGTTTAAAAAACAACACTTGAGTTCTATGGACGTATTTCGACGTCAAAGTGTTTTTTCGGCAGCAGGTCGCTGAACGTGGTTTCCCGCAGCCTGTGAGTAATGTTGGGGCTTCTGGGAGATGTAGTTGGAGCATAAAGAGACGGTATACGCCACAGAAATCAAAGCAGGAATTGGATACACTATGCTATTACACCAACTGATTATTAAATTATTATTGGCTTACATGTATTTTGTGTTTCCTAACAAAAAGGCCTTGTGTTTGCTGTTGCAGCACAAACTGACACAGGGATTTAAAAGTATGTTATATAAATATCCGTATACAGAAACTTGCACACTTCACAAAAGAGCCTGTAGAAAGGCAACATCAGCAGGCAGCGATGAAAAGAAGTGAACACTTCTGTTTCACCAGAGGGCTGAAAGGAAACAACTCTGGGTTCAGGGTAATTCTCCATGGGAAGCTTGGCAGTCATTCGTGACTAGCAGGAATGAATGAGAGAAACATGACAAAAAGCTCATCTCAGTACTTGATAGCAAGATTTCTCTCGATCTGAAGAGGGGCCCTAAGACGATTGCATCAATCACATTTCTTTCTGGTCTCAGATTACTTTGATATACAGTACGCACTGCAGCCAGTCCTATTACTCCCAGACACAAAGGACCACTGAGTGCTTTTCACCAGCTCAGCGCTTTACACCTGTGAGGAAAATGATGATTCTGTATGATATCATCAAGGTCAGGTTGCCTTGGTAGGTTGCTCCCTATGCCCTTTAATTGGATGTTTTGAATTTTGTCACGACTGGCCTTCGGGCAGCTATCAGTTCACCCTTGAGTGCCACTCCAGAGATCTCCCCAAGCAGTTCAAGATGAGTGTGCGAGTGGGCAGCCGAGGGAGAATATGCTTTTAGAGCAGAATAAATCAATCTGAGAGAGAGGGGGGCTTTAAATCAGGAGAGATGACATTCTTGTCCCATTTTGCCTGGATCCATCCATGTGGCATTAGTTTGAGGTCAACTAAGCACACACAAAGACCTCGCCTTGGCAAAGGTGTTTTTATTCCATGTAATTTCTGAAGATCGATAGGCAGTGACCCACGAAGCTCACTGGTTGACCAGCGCTCTATTTATAGCAGCCGGTGTGTTTGCTCTGCACTGAACCTTCAGTTGTACCATCATCGTCAGGGAAACAGGTGGCGGTGTTAAGGACTCTCAGATAAGATGGCGGTGCCAGGTTTGGCGTTAACCACCGAGAAGTGTAAAACTTGTCTAGTGAAGTGAGGAAATGAGGTCAGCGGCGCCGCTTCCAAAATGAACGCTTCCCAGAGTTTGTTTATGAGTCACAGCTGTGAGTTAATGCAAAGTGAATAGTGGGGTTTCACAGGGTGCACCGCAAAATCCCAAACTGTAATATTAAAGTCGCACGGTACGGAGGAGCAAGTAATCAATTACAAGCAGAAAATAAACTGGATGGCAGGCAAGGAAGGGATGGACAGCTGATGACATATTTATCAAGGCACAATCACCACTGAGGCTTTTTTTTTTCCAGCTCCATGCTCACTGAGTGACAGATGGAGAGTGCTGCCTCTTTAACAGCTTCCCTGGGAGACGGTTTTAAGGAAATGGGACCATGCAGTACATCTGAGCTATTTGGGGAGGAGACTTGTTTCAAAGCTGCAAAGCACGTAATAAAGAATTCATCTTTTACCTGAAATAATAAAGCGGAGGAGGTTGAATTATGCATCTAATCCCAACGTGTGCATTTCTAAGGAAGTCGGAATTGAAAATTGCGACGTAAAGCTCATGAATCCGAGACAATGAGCTCCATCTCTGAGAGAGCACACCTTATTACCGCCATATTAATTAGCACAGGAGCCACACACAGAATCTAATTTAGGCGATAAAGTACTAAGTCACATTGTTCAGCTTTCAGTTTAGGATATTAGCTTCGTCACTGACCAAACGCTGCAGCTTTCCTCAGGCTTCACTGCCGCTCACAGCTGCTGTTAGACACGTTTGTTTTTCTGGCCCACGGTGCTTGCTCTAAATGAATCACACAAATGTTTATTTAAAGAGATTAATTCCTCAAACAGTGTATTATTCATCAGCTTTTTTGGGGGGCATCCTGGCTTATAATATAGCTTGTCATTTTCTCCAGCTGACTGAAGCACGGCTAAATTGTCCTGAATAATTCAGGGGAGGGGGTGGTAAATAAAACAGCAGACAGAGCCCACTGAAAGGACTCTTCTGTCTCCAGGTGAGGAAGTCTGCTCTCTTCTTTCAGAAGCAGGGATGCAAGAGAGAAATGCACATTATTTAAGCTTGGAAAGACCGGGCCTGCGTCCAACACAGGAAGCTACTGTAGGAGGTGGAGGGAGGCGGGGGGATGGAGCAGTTGGCAGCCCATCGCTGAGCCTGGAGTGGGAAACAAACAGTACCAGTGAACAGAAGGCCGGACCTCAGAGGAGGGGAAGGCTCAGAGGGCAGGACAGCACAGCATCACAGCAAATACAACCTGTGGTGGTGTGTTCAAGTCCTGGGGCTCAGTTTGGAAATGATCGCTTCTGATGTGATCTGATATTTCATTTTCTTAAAGTTTCAGAATATACAGTGCTTAACAGATTTATTTGAGAAGTCAGAAAATAATCCACTAAAACACATTTTTTCTGTTCAAGAATGATAGTAAATAATTGGAATTTTGCATCTCATCTCTATTTTTTTTCTTTTTTGTAATGATAACAACAATAATTATATTTTAGCATTAAATATATCATTGAAGAGCTTGCACATACTGGTGGATCAACCATTACAGAAACATAAAAGATATTTTGGTAATCAGCAATGCTGTTAATTTAATCAAACTTAAGGGGCAAAATCGATCTGACATGAGAGCTTCTATCCTGAAAAATGATAAAATGATGATCAGAAGTATAATGTAAATATGTTTAAAGATATACAGAAAGCCGGAGTCATGGTCTGAGCTGATGTGGCTTCAAGAGTACAATGAATAGTAAGATTGAGCATGAATACAATATATTAATACTTTAATATTACTGTAGATCCTCCGTTCAAATGACTGATTATCAAGTTTCAGACTTTGATAACAAATTTTCAGTATAAAAACGAGTTGTACAAGACGCTACTACCAAAATCTCTAAAATGTATGCTCTTAATACATTTTTAATCATCATGAAAATGTCTGTCCTTGCGAATGCTGCACAATTTGAAAGTATTCCTAGAAATTCTAACAGAGTTAAATTTTAAATGACGTTAGATCAAAGTGATTTAAACTGGCAAAGGATCAGAGAGAGAATTTCAAAATGCACTGAGCCGCTGAACCATCACAGTTTGGATAAATGTATAGATGGTTGTGAGTAGAGTTTTTGTTTTGCTCATATTATTCAGATAATCAGTGTACTCTATGCAGTAGCTGGACTGTACACTGTATAGACAGTATACGTGACGTTTCCTTTGACAACATGATTGTATAATGGAAGCGGAACAATTGTCACAGGGCACAGATATGACTTCAGACAAGTGGGCAGAGACATGATAATAAAGATGGTAATGGAAACTAATGGAGACTCACTGAGCCATCAGGGTGGATTTCCTATGTACAGCCTGCCTGATAAGATTGCTAGGGCACGTCACGACAGGTCTCTTATAAGGAAATCTCACTGGAGACATCGAAGAGGACGGTTTCCTACACTGGATAATTACCAGTCGACAAAGAGTCCCATTTCACTGGGAGATGCTTCTTAGCACAAACCATTTGTTCTACAGTAAGGGTGGTACCAATAACAGTACAGTGGTGCTGTGTTCCCATCCACATGTTAAATGCTGTTTGTGATCAAATTAACAGACATATGACAGAACAGGAGAGCATGAATCCATCAGTTTTCAGAAATTATAGTTTTTTTTCTGTGTACAGCAAAGGTATATGTGCAAAGATTAAAATGAAAACAAATATTGTACCAGGTGAACTCCTTTTTTATAAGCAATTCTTGGCCAACCCCAAACCTTTGCTTATTAACACAAAACAAGGACTAGTATTGATGAAGTCTGGTTATTGATCATTGACTAAAGCTTTTCTTGAATTAGACAAACCTGCCAATATTCACCATTAAATAAAGGGTGGCAACCAACACTTCCGGCTAGTGCTGTAAAAAATGTTAATATTCCATACTGAAAATTTTAAAAGATTTAAATACTTATTTTCTGCAGTATCTTCTCTCCACTGGTGATGTAACATCGATATTTCTCAGGACAACACCACTATTGTGACAACACTTCTTCCTGCTCTTCTTCCATTTAACTACAGTGGACAAGCAGCTTTCTAGGATCATCAGCTTCAAACTGAGATCCAAAGATAAAATCTCAACCATCTATTATCAATAATGATTATTATAAAGACATGCCGTGTCTACCAATAATGTTTAATGTGCTGTTTAAGTTAAGATCTGTTTAATATCACTTTCTCTTTTCTGCTTCTGACTGTATTTTGAAATATTAACTTTGTGGTTGAAGTTTAAAAGAAGCGTCTCTTTTGTGTGAGTGTTCGACTGCTGCCACTTTCCTGTTGGCGTATTTTCATGAGCTCTGATTCGCTTCATGCAATTTCTAGATCTATTGTGCCTCTGCACAGCTTGTTTAGCACGACCATCCCCCTCAATTTCCTTTCAGACCAATATGAGCAGGAACCAAAAGAAACAGAATAGATGCACCTGCAACACTTTGAGGAAAATCCCCCGATAGCAGGAAGAAAAAGATCACAAGCCCAACGCCAGGGCAGAATAAAACACATACAGGTTTGTTTCCCACTGAGCACTGCCAGCATTTCTATTGAGTATGAGATGACTGCATTGGACTGGTTCGCTTTAACTTCATCATTTTCCTGCCTGGAACCGAGAAAGAAGCCTCTGTAATCTATTGTTCTGCTTTCTTAGAGCCATCAGAATAAATTTGCAGATACTGGGCATGGTGCTCTCTAACGTGAACTGAAAAGCTGTTATCAAGTCAATAGTTCCCTCCTCGGCCCTCTTAAAGGGACAGTTCAGGTGTCTGCAGTGGGTTTGTCTGAGGAACTTACAGTTAAAAGTCACAAAATAGCACAGACAAACTCACCAATCTAGACAGCAGTCTACCAACAGCACCAGAGACTGTGAGGCAAAATTGCAGGTTTTCACAATAGAGTCTGTGGCTTTGGTGAGAAAGGGTTGTCTGATAGCAAGATGAAGCAATGGCACTACTTTAAATATAGCACATACGTTTAAACTGATACAGATAATAGTTTGTTTTGGCTTTTTGTGGCTGTCCCCATCCACAGCAGGACACTGCTTTGGTCCATACGAGAACTAGAGTCTGTTTCTCCAAACTGAAGGCATACCGATCCAAGGTTATTATCATTAATGGAAAAAGAGCAAAATGACTAACACTGGAATTTAAAAAAAAAAAAAAAAAGATTTTCATTAACTGAAATAAATGAAACTATAATTAAAAGAAAAATGATATCTAACTGAAACTGTATTGTGTGTTTACAAAACAAAGGTATTGAAATTACAGATAAAAATCCCTTCATTTTCATCATTGTCAATTTTGGATTGATATGAAATCAATTTATTTCGCTCAAGCAGTTGATAAAAAGTGACGAGAAGTGACGGGCCGTGAGGTGCCGTACGGCGCCACCAGCTCACGGTGTGTCCCTTCTGGTCTCTTCTTGTCTCTTCTCATCTCTTCCCATCGCTTGTCGCCTCTCATCCATTCTGGTCTCTTCCCGTCGCTTCTTGTCACTTCTCGTCGCTTCTCATAGTATGAAAAAACGAATACTAAAAAACTAAAACTAATACTTGGGAAAAAAGTAAAACTAACAAAAACTAGCAAAATTCAAAACTTATTATAACCTTGGTGCCAAACATCATCTACTGTAGGTGAAACACTGACTATGCATAAGTCATAAATATGTGCTTCACCCTCTCAGACAACCACTGTTGGACAGAGCTGGGTATCGATTCAGATTTTCCAGATCGATTCAATTCGATTCACAATTCCATATCGATATTGATTCAGTCAGGGATATTTCAGTTAAAATAATGCTGTAAATTTAACAAGTAACGTTTTGGCCTCATACATTAAAAATTGTATTTACATTAAGAATTAAACCCAAACCAGTTACATTAATCATGTACTTTTATTCAAACATGACCACGTGACCACAACACCAAAACATAAATTAATCTAAATTAAAATAAATTACAAGGCAGATAATGTAAATAAAGTAGTAACAAACATAAACAGGACGCTCACTTAGCTGCCTGCAACTGTCTTATATCTGTCTAACCCTTGTGCAATAGTACCACAGTGGTTGTGAGACAAATAAATATAAATAAAATGGCTAAGGCCTCCGCTTTTTTCTGTGCACATTGAGAGTTTGCTGGTAACTTAGGTGCCAATACCTGCTCCAGACTGGTTTGAGTCGTGCCGAGTCTGCCGACTGTGTTGCCAGGTGAAGTCTCGTCAAATGGTTGCAAAGATTCGTCATATTGCCGCTGTCTTTCATCTTCCCGTTCCATAATTGGCATACTACTTGTTTTTTTGTCCAACTCATCATTTTCTTCTTCTTAATTAACTTAACTTCTTCAGTGTGAAATGCATCCAAACATCAGCTTTTTTAACTCATCAGGGGTGCCTGGAGAGGTGGACTCGCTCCATGTTTGTTTGAATGCTGGCAGTAACATCTCACGAGATCTTGTTCCTTGGAGAGCGTTGGATAGCAGCACTAAACACTGATCACGTGAGACTTCTTCTTCTTCGGTTTCGGCAGACTAGACGTATGTATGGCAATTGATGCCCTCACGCGAGACTGGGTTTATATTTCAGGCTGCTTCTCTGCACGTCCAATGAAGAAAAAAAAGTTAAAAGATCGAGCTTTGGATTTTATAAAACAATTATCAACTATTTAAATGGAGATAGATTAAAATCGACTGAATGGATGTTTTCAACCCAGCCCTAATGTTGGACTAACCAGTCTTCACCAGAAACTTGCTCTCTGCCTGTTTCCTGTCGTCCTGTGATGCCACTGTAGCGCTCCATTGTTCTTCATGTCCTTTGATGTTAGCCAAGTAATTGGTCATTAGCTGCTTCCCTCTGACATCTAGTGGCATTTCTCCTGCGGGGACCTGCAGGGCTGGAAGAGGGTTGACTTCACGCCTCCACAGCATCGTCTCAGAGCTTGAGATTCAATTTCATCAAGCCTCTCTGACACAGTTTAAGAGGCTGGGCCATGAAGCACAATGCTGTAATAAAGTCAACACTGAATTAATGCTTCGAAGAGCGGCACTCCACTGAAACACCTCATGATGTTTCGGAGGTCCACCCAAGGTTACTTAAGACTTTAAAGAGCCCCACAGTTGACAGAAAAGCAGCAGAATGGAATGAGGAAATTATCAGTTATAGTTAACTTTCAGACTTAACTTATGCTGAAACTTTCCTGTCTGCTCTCAAAACACCAAGCCAACTATTCCAGTTTTGCTTCTATTTCAAGTGTGTGATCATCACCAGGAGAAATGAGTCAGAGTTGCATTTAAAAATATGCCCTGAAGCCCTCAAACTTAACTTCAGTGAGGTAAAGGTATTCTTTTCCTTATTTCTGCCTGCAAACACCTTCTCATGGAATCTGGAGTGTGAGCTCAGAGGAGCTCTTATTTCATTAGCAGCTGGGTTCTGCGAGCATCCTGGTCTAACACAGGCTTTACAGTCCCCCAGGAGGATCCAGAGTGGCTGTGCCAAAAGTCAGGAAATGAATCACCATCTCTCGCTCTAATCCCTTCCACCAACTTCACACAAGTGAAGTGAGAGACTATACGGCTCTAGTTTTCGTGTGGGGAAAGTACATGCGCACGCCATAGTCTGGACAATCCTTCATTGTAGATGCAATATCTGAGGGACCTCCCTGACAAACCACCTGGAGCCTCCAGAGGCAGTCACTCACCATTACCCAGCCTAATCATGGAGCATGCTGCTGTCTCCCATTAATGCCGACAGCGCTGGGCGGCATCTGGAATGGGAGTTGAGTGGCACACGGCCTGCTTTACTGAGCACCTGATTGGCCCGTCAGCACGGAGAGCTGGTTATTGTTCTGTTGTGTGATCTAATGAGATATCACCATGTGAGAGAGGGAGCTTCCCAACGTTAACTGGCCACCTCCGCTGAGGCAGTGGATGATGCTATCGCACCTTCTTCAGCTCTGTTATCACTTCCTCTTATGGTATGATATGCACAGATTATCTAAGTCCTTGCTGAGGTAACAATGAAGGCAGATTTATCTATTATTATCTGATCCCATCCCCAGACAACACGTTTATTTGCTAAAACAAAAAAGAAAACAGGCATCCACAAACTGCTTGAGAGAATAAACCTGGTTTGTTTTACAGTTTTGTCAGAAGCTGGCACTAGGCTTGGCTGTAATCCACCAGTAAATGCAGTAGAGGAAGTAGAAGTTATGAACCAGAAACAAAACAAGTGAGCTTGGCCGTCAACCCATCCACGGGAGAAAAATGGAGAGTGGTCTTCAGGAATTTATTTCAATTAGACAAGTTTTGAAAGTTCTTTCTTGTCAGTAGTCATAGATAGCCACTAGTATAGACCATTTTTCATGGTAGCATGAGGAAATAGACATTTAATCAACTCTTTGAGTGCTTCAACGTCATTTAAAATCCGACGCCTGAGTGCCATACGTCAAAGTGGTTTTTCAGCAATGGGTCACCAATTGCGATCTCCTGCAGCCTGTGAGTAATGTTGGGGCTTCTGGGAGATGTAGTCGGAGCATAAAGAGACAGTATACGCCACGGAGATCAAAGCAGGAAGTGGAGACGATAGAGAGAGAAAAACAGATTCTAGACAAAATGTTGCGATTTTGGTGAAAGTGTCTTCTACTCTACCTCTGATAAAACAAGAATGGAACAAGGTAAAAACAAATGTTTTTTTCATGATGAAGAAGAAGAATTCCTTTATTAGTCCCTCAGTGAGGGAAATTTCAATTTACACTCTGTTAGTATTTTTTATTTTCAGTTGCACATTACACACAAGTTATGAAACACACATGCATTAAAGGAGAGGTGTTAGAGTGAGGGAGCTGCCCCATATTCAGGTACCCCAAGCAGTTGAGTTGCCCTTGCTCAAGGGCACCTTGGCAATGCCTAGGAGGAGGAACAGGCACCTCTCCAGCTACCAGTCCACTCTCCACACATGGTCCGACCTGGACTTGAACTGGAGACCCTCCGATTCCCAGCCCAAGTCACTGCAGATGAGCTACTCCTGCACCAAGAGAGTCTCTTCTTTCATTTGAGCTATTCTGTGTTTTCAGAGACATTGTACAAAATATCCTGTGGGTCTTGAAATATGACTCAAAGGCAAGGCACTTTCTGATTTACAAAATGACTGGCAATCAAAGAGTTAAATATTATGGAGATATCCAAGAAAACACTGACAGCAGAAACAGCTGATCATGTCAGCTAAATGCTGGCTGTGTCAAAACACGTTTCCATTACCCATTTAGCACATCAACTCTTTATTTGCAATAGTTTTGTAAAATGTGAAATGTGCACAAAATATGTGAATTGGGGGACAGAAAAGGCTGGCGACAAATTTTACAGAGAACTCATTATTCCAAGTAAAGGTTTTTGCTCTTGCGGTAAATAATTAGTTCCTAATATAAGGCCTTTGTGAACAACGTCAGAATACTGTACAATTTGAAAAAGGCTAAATCAAACAAATTATGACAAACTGAATTAGTAAACATTCAATGGTGTGTGTTCTTTCTCTCTGGGGCTTTCAGACCAGAGGCTGGGCAGGGGATCATGTAGGGAACTAATCTCCTATGATTCCTTTACCGCGTGTATGAATTTCAAGCTATTCCCGTAGTTACATCTGGATGTGCTGCAGAAGTACAATAAACTGAAAACAGGTTAGCACAGCATTTCATTCTTTCTAAATCTGTTTAAAAACAAGAGCTTGTCTGACATGAGGGTCTCTTGGTTGAGTGGACCTCAAGCTTAATACTTGCCAGAATAGAAGTGAACTTAATAGAATAAAAAATATATATGATGTGCGTCTACAGTACCACTACATCACTGACACATAACAGAGAATATGTGCAGTTATTTCATGGATTGAACACAGGACCGTTCACTGTCAGCCCTACTTTTCATTTCAGGCATTGATATATTTCAGCTAGTCCCTGCCTGTCAATAATTGAAACGTACTCTCCGAAACATCTTTCCCAAACATCTCTTAATAAGGCAGCCCGCGGCAATATGCACCGTGGTGAAGGAAAATGGAGAGTGTCAAGATGTTTTCTGTCTCCCACCGAGCCCAGAAACCCCTAGAAGTGACTGTAGTATCCATTTTGCTGCTGACCTACAAATTAGCAGTCTAACTAGAACCACAGAGAGAACTTCAGCCTGTCCTCAGAGCACCTTTCATGGTGCAACCTGTCTCAGAGCTTTGCAGTTTGGAGCCAGAAATCTCTGAAAGATGCTACATGAAATGTGAACACAAACTGTCCACACAGGCACTACAGTGCTACAAAACACTTTCTCACTTTATATTCTGTGTTGTCCAGTGTCTCTCTCACTGTCTGAGAACACATCAACAAAAGCGCCACCGTTGTCACTGTACAGTCGACACTGGATTTGATCCAAAGCTGCTCAAGCGACTGACGGTGCAGAAGTTAACTCATGTAGAGAAACAAAAGACAAACTTTAAAAACAGTCACAGCTTCTTCAAGTGAAAGGATCCAATACATTGGACAAAAAAAAAAATGAAAAAAAACAGAATTGATTTTGATCCTACATGAATCTTGGAACGATGCGACACGTTGATAGCACAGACTGTACATAATAATAATAACAATATAAGGACACTTAGACACTGATTTTATTGACTTTGACACCGTCCTATATGGGGTTTGATCTGGCAGTTTGTGTGTGCAGCATCTGTGCATGAACGTCACCTCACACCCACACACCCTGCAGGTTGAGTCATGGATCATTCTAGACAATGAAGGTGAATGCAGCGAGGTGGACGAGAGAAAAAGAAGCCAGTGAAATCCTCTGCAGGTGCTCAGTCACAGACAATACTTTAATCAATTAAACCAAAATGTAACCCTTTCTCCAAAATAGATGCACACTTTAAAAAAACTTAAAGGCATCGTAAATAATCCTTTTCAGACAGACTTTTTGTTCTACTGGGTGAAATGGTCCTTCCATCCTGACAGTCAATACATTGTGTTCAGAAAAAAGGAATAAAAAAATCAGACCTCTGTGGCTGCAGAACTGTAAAAACTCTGACCAATCAGCTGACACTCGGTGCGAGCGAAAAGAACCAATCAGATGTCTTCATGTCTCATCCTGACCACGCCCGCCTCTGTCCCTCCCTCCTCCCCACTGTTTCTGGAAATATCCAGCACACTCCTCTGCAGAAATACAGAGTTAACAGGAGAATCTGTTCTGTTGGGTTGTTATTTTCATGAATTTTCATTTCATGTTTGCCAGCTTAGCTACTTTATAACACGTATTAGCCTGATGCTAATGCTAGCTTCTCTGTGGGTGTAAGGTGGTCGTAGGTGCGGGTTGTCTTGAAGAGGTTATAGGATATGAAATTTTCAACATACTTCACAGACATAGTCGTCAGTGTCTGCATTACAATTGTGATAAAATGACGTTGATATATTGGCTTTGAACGGGACTTTTCACAGCTGTGGTGAATCCTACTGTCAGATGTTCAAGTTTGAGAGGGCGTGGCTTTAGATGGAGGGGTGGAGCTTAGAGGAGGTTTGGAGGAGGTGCCACTTTCAAATCTGACTACCAAGGACCTATTATAGTCATTTTTAGGTGCATACTTACATACAGGTGTAGTTTGGTTTTCTACTAGAATACTTTTACATGCTTAAATCTTCAAAAAAAAAAAAAAAAAATCACCATTCCTTTACCAGCCTCTTTTCACCCTGTCTCGGTTTGATTTACGCAAATGTGTTATTTGGTGACATCACCACGTTACGAAAAAAAGAAAAGGCAGGACTAAAAGCGAAGCATTTCAGGCAGTTCAGTTGCACTGGACAGTAACTCCCTTTGGTGTAGACTTCAGGCTTTGTAAGTCTGCTTTAGTGTGTTAGTGTAGTTTGTTTGTGCATGAATAAGATCTGCAAAGGGGAAAAACATAATAGGTCCTCTTTAACATTATAAACCATAGACTGAGCCTTCACAGTGCTCCAGGCTCAACGCTCAGCTAAAACTGTTCCACTACAAACTGGTGGTATGTAAATATGGCTGATATAAAAAGTCTCGATTAGGAATTAAAATCCCATTAAGTCAAATGGGCTGTTGACCTTCCCTCTGTTAGGGAGAATTATTCAAGCGGTAAACTCTTAAAGCTATTATGTAAAACAGCTTCTTCCCCATGTAATTTTCAAGAGAGATTCAACTGCAAATATGAATCCTTACCCACCCTTGTGGATCCACTAAAAAAAAAAAACAGAGCACAGAAATATCCTCATATGAAATTATTATTCAGGAGTGTCACTTAATGCACTACATCTACATTTGCTGTCACTGAATGTAAGTTGCAGGGAGCAGTGTCAGACAGAGAGATAAAAATGAATCCTGCTGAGGATATTAAATTATAAGGATATTAAAACAGCTCTTCGGGGGGATATGAAGTACGAGGTCTATGAACCAGAGGATTTTAATAACAATAAAATATTGCTCTGGATATTCATAATAAAAATGGCATGATCTTTTCAGGCTGCTTTCTTTCATTTTGAGAATTATTTATTGGTTTCCTAGCGAACTGCAGCTCAATGAAGTGGCATTTTGAAGCTGAGCTTGTCTACTTTATCCAGCGATCCAATTTACATATAAAGAATGGCTGTCTTTTCAACTCCAGAGAGCTTAGTGATATTAATCCCTGCCAACAGTGTGTTTCTTTTCATTAGGCGAAATCCTACATGACATTATAATCAGAAAAACATTTTCAATTTAACACGAGAGGGTCAACATAAACAAATAAAGAAAACAATGACCAAACAAGCAATTACGAAATGTCCAAATGCTTCATTTTAATTCAGTCGCTCATTATGTTCACAACTCAGAGCAAAATAATGGTTTATCTTAAAAACAAAAATTTAAAAAAAAAGTTACAAGATGCAGTCGTCCGGACAACATGTGGCAAAAGCATCAGTATAGATGATTTATCAGACATCTTTAAAGGTGATCTAGTCTTTTCAGTTTCAGTTTCACGTATTTGTTTGTCATGACTTGATGAATATTATGTTTAGCTGCACGGCTCTACACTTTTTTTTTTTAAGCTGTCAAATACTTTGTGTTGTTAATTTGTGTTTATGCCTATGTTAGTAGTTGCACCCAGTGGGAAGTGTAATCAAACAGTATACTCGCTATGATCTGACACACATGGTTGCAAAAGAAGTGCTGACTCAGAAACAATTTACATGCATTGATTTAGAAAAAGGTCACATCAGATATTAACATGGCTGCTGTTGGTTGCCTCAGAAACTATTTCCCCACTAAATATTAGAGGAGCAAGGCCACACCAGCATCAGCGGGTGAGGAAAACACTTCCCAGATGTCTTTTCCGCTGCATTAGCTCCTTGTGAATGATTAGTGCTACAGTACAATAAAACAACAGCATGCAGTTAGCACTTGTCTCACAAGAATTGATGCTTTTTTTGTGTTTGGTAATTGAACACAAACATCTCCAGTGCTGATTATATTCGAGGTAGCAGTATATTGTTGTAGCATTCACGTTTTGTTTTGAGAAAGCACACTCAGAAAATGTGCCACTGCTGCTGCCACATTAGCTTTCAGCTCTTCATCTGATCCCTTTATGAGTGAGCCCCACAGGGACGACTGCAAGCTTTTTATGTCTTCTTCCTCCAACTTTGTTTTGTTTCCCTCCACAGAGTCCTGCTGATGTCTCGATAAATAGCAGGTGTACAGCTTTGGGAAATCACAAACAAAGAGGATCAATTTCTCCTCTATGACTGAGAAGCAGCAGACTTTCATTTCATTTGTCAAGCAGGATCGCATCCATCGATTGGTCATGTGCAGCCACACCACAGCAGCCTTTCACAGGCTGACAAAGATCCAGGTGTGCAGACGAGCCTGTTCCTGACACTAACATTATTTCAATTAATTCTATATATTTGCTTATCAACTCTGGGTTGAAGTATAATTATTTACAGTCAGTTTTCAGGCTAACAAAACAGAAAAGCTCTAAAAGCCCCACCATAAACGGTCTGATAACAAATTCACACCATATCAACCAGTAAAGTGATGATAAGTCAAAGCTCAAGTGTTTCCATTGCTGTGAAAACGCTCCTCCTTCTGTATTAATTCAAGAGTCTCTCAGGAAGTTAAATATCAAAAGATTACATTTGAACACATCATGAAAGATGATCGTGATAACCTCATGCCCAATACTGCACATTAACAGCTAAAGAGAGTCCGTACATCGTAATGTAAACCAGTGGTAGCTAAACCGTCGATCTCGATCGACTGGTAGATCTTTGAAACATTCCCTGTAGATCCCGAAAATAATGGGGATGGGATGGCTAGTCGCTACGTCACAAATCAGGTCTAATCCCCAGTCCCTTTTTGACAGAGTTCAGGAAACTGAAAAGTATGACGTGGCCGTGAAAAAGGTGACTGGCTCTTTAGCTGCAGCCATCTCTGCTTACATTCGCGCCGATGGCTCGCGATAACGTCGCACATTAGAAGTCCGATCAACTTACCTTAAATTGTGGCAGAATCCTCACACTATCCCCTTTCTGTAGCCTTACCAGGCGTTTTACAATCCAGTGGTATAGATAGGCTGCAACCATTACTGTTTACATTCGCAGCCGTAGAAAATATATTACATCCCTTTACTTTTTGTGTTGAATAGTGAAAGTAGAATTGAAGTTGTAGGATTTTGAAAGCAAGACAGTTATGGCCAGTTTGATATGCTAGTTACACTGTTTTCTTGGTTGCATTAACCAAGAAAAGCATTTCATGTAATTCAACAATTACAACAATACAATTAGCCTGAATAAAAGGCATCAAGTTGGAAGTACAATCTGGGCTGTCTTTCTTTCAACGCTGCAATAGGTAGATCTTGCCTGTCACGAAGGTGGAGGTCAGGGATTTTGGGCTTAAAAAGGTTGGAGACCACTGATGTAAACCAATGGAACCTCCTGTTTTGAAATCAACAGTACAAAATGAGCTAGATAATGTTAGCTGTTTGTAGCACAGCCCTACAGAGATCTGAGCTAACAGCTAACGTTAACTAGCTCCCATAATGCAAACTTCGAGTGGAGCATCATCAGGAATAAAGCATGGTGCGTTCGCTGGAAGCCTGCTTCCCAAACACATTTCCAGTTGTCTCCGGGGCAACGGGATGCTGCTGGCCTTGAGTCTGGATGGTATTGTAGACTAACAAGCTACACATTTTTGTCAGTATTTCACTGTGGCATTGACTTGGTACCAAAGTCTCAGTTGTAATGACATCCCGAACTCCCATATCTATTTTGTGTGTATATATTTGGTCATATCCTACAGAAATCAGCTTATTTTGTCAGGTTTTTTTTCTTGTCCTTGTCCTTCACTGTGTGTGTGTCTGTGTGTGTGTGTGTGTGTGTGTGTGTGTGTGTGAGAGAGAGTGTGGCTGGTGTGGTGAAGGGGAGGGTTCACTGACCTTTGTCTGATGGATTGTTTTCTCCCAAATGAAGACATAAAGGAGGGTGTGTGTGTGTGTGTGTGTGTGTGTCCTGTAGAATAGAGGAAGGGGATTCTTGGAGTACCTAGAGATGAGCTTCTGCTCTGCCATGTAATTATGTACTCTTCTTTCACCTCCTCTCCGGTGCCGCCTCCACTACCTGCCTTATTTTTCTGCTCCTCCTCAGCTCCCAGCTGAGCCGCAGGTGGTGGCAATCTCAGCCTGTCCCAGCGCTCTGACTGTACACACTGAGCTGAGAGCTGCAGGGCTGCTGCCCAATAACACAGGATTTACCTCGAAGACAGCACAACCACACTCCTGCACACACGCCTGCGGGAACAGCGCACACGCTAACACGCTAACATGTGTGCATCAACCGGCGCTCCTGCATGTATTGCTTAAACACTGGCACACACGTATGAATGTAAACAAAGACAAAAATGCATGCATGAGGTCATGTGACATATCAGCTTTGTTTTTCAGCACGTAATCCTCTCCTTCCCTTCCTTCCTCTTCACCGTGAGGCTTAAAGCAGACGAGCGTTAGATACACAAACAGACAGAGATCACAGCCTGGCACTGCACAGACAACACAAACATCCCGGCAACAAAACAAGCTTCTTATGCTAAATGAAGAAAACAAAATATCTTCTTAGAAGTGATGAATTGCACAAAAATGACAAAACTTTGGACATTTTGAGGTGTGAGGGATTGGGTGACATATTACCAGTTACAATATTTAACCAGATTAATCAGAGACTGCTGACACTTTATCAATATCTCGTACATTTCATTACATTGTTTTAAAGGTTTGTTTGTAGATTTTCCTTATCCATAAATTGATCTGTTAATCAAGACATTCACTCTTTCCTAAGCTCGCCTCCAACAGTTTTGTTGTTTATGTGATAAATAGTTCAACTCTCTGAGTGCCATATAACGTATTTCAACGTCATTTAAA
Source organism: Synanceia verrucosa (assembly GCA_029721515.1). Lineage (NCBI taxonomy): Eukaryota > Metazoa > Chordata > Actinopteri > Perciformes > Synanceiidae > Synanceia > Synanceia verrucosa. The sequence continues at coordinate 6,671,457 of CM056549.1, forward strand.
ATCGCACGCTTGAGTGCCATCGACATAAAAATACGTCAAAGTGGTTTTTCAGCAGCAGGTTGCCGATCACAGTCTCCCACAGCCTGTGAGATCAAAACAGGAAGTGGAGACAACCGCGATTAGAGAGCACAACAGACCGATTCTGGAAAAAAGTGCAGTTTTTGGTGAAAGTGTCCTCTACTCTACCTCTGATAAAACAAGAATGGAACAAGGTAAAAACAAACCTGTTTTTTTCATGATGAAATAGAGTCTCTTCTTTCATTTAAGCTATTCAGTGATTTCAGAGTCATAGTACAAAATATTCTGTGATATTCTGTGGCATAAGGCACTTTCTGTTTCATAAAACAGCTGGCACTCAAAGAGGTAACTATGGGATGTGCTGCAGAGTAAAACACGCTTGGTTTTCTTCAAAAGAGCTAAATGTAATCATGTAATCTTTTGATAAGCCACATCATGAATGCTATTAAGTGATATTTCAGATTTTTAATTGCACATTGCATGCATTTTCTTATCAGCTCTAGTTGTTATTTGAAACTATTAGAGCGACAAACTCAACAAGAAGCTCTCTGGGTTCTCTTTCTCTCCCTAACAGTGAACTTTCCCTCGCTCTTTATTATTTTCTTTCTGTGAACACACCCAGCTCCTTCTGGAATTAGCTCCTTATAGCGGGTGTTGAGTTCATTGTATATGACGGTGGCCTTTCGTTTTGCTAATGTAGGTGATTTTCTCCCCATGAAAGCACAGTAATCCATCTCCCGCTCGCAGGGGGCCGGCGATTTATCGTGCGCTCTGGCCGTTAACTCGCCACCGCTAAGAACAGATGCAGCGCTTTAACAGATAACACGCTGGAATGAGATGGAGCATTCAGATTAGCTGCAGTGTCGAATAAATTGCATGCTACTGGAGTAACCCTGGAGTTCTGAAACAGTATCCTCGGTATCAGATGTGTTTTGGCGTGACAGGGGCTAAATGAGGCGTAGCTTCGCATGGGCCCATCCACACGGGCTTCTTAGCACGTCTTCTTTTTGAGCAGTTATACACACATGCAAACTCTGTCTCTTGTCAGTCTACAGTTAATATTTGCTCTCAGTTTCACTGAAAACCTACATGAAAAAAGCGGATCAGCTGAGTTTCTTAAAAAGCCAGATTCTCTTCGGTGGATCTTTTAACTTTATGGCCTTTCATCAGGGTCTGACAGGCGTAACCCAGAGGAGGCGAACACATTACTTTGTACTTTTTTTCTGTGAAATTCAATTCCACTCTGATATCCTGGTATTAATGTCTAATTTTCTGCACCATGACCATGTTCCATTTTTGCCTCAGAATGAAAACATTTAGGACTTCAATTATCTAAGGGGTAATTACAAATGCATGCCTGTAGCTGCATTAATGTTTTAATGATATGCTAAATGTGGAGACGAAAAAAAGGTTTGAAAATGAGATATCACAGACAGGGTTGCATTTGTTTTTTTTGCAGCAGCAGCAGCAGCAGCGGCAGTTCAGGATCATTTTACTTTTGCAGGAACTTCAGTTTTTTCTTCTTCAGACTGACGTAATGTTTTCACCTGCTGCTTCGTCCTTGTGCCGCTTAAATCAAATGAGAGAGCGTTTAATTTTGTTGACTTCTGAGAACTATTGATTGAGTGATGCTGCTCCAAGTCCTGACTTTCTCCTTTAATCACTTAATCAAATTTCCTCAACAAGCAATGTTTACACAGGCTGCAGCCACGGACCAGGGGATGCGAGCCAACGTGGGGGGGATGCATTTTACAAAACCCAATACACACAGTGCATCCGAAAATGGACCTTGGCCACGTAACAGAAGGACCCATTTGCTCCTGTACACTGTGGGAGAGGTAGAGCATCGCCCCAGACAACCAGACACCCTCCCCAGCCCCACCGCCGACCTTTTTTGCCTCTCAGCCACGCGGCCATTAGAGCCCTGAGGTGATGACTGCAGCGCTTCTTTATTGATGGGAATGTTTATGAATATTTGAAGGCCCTTTCAACTTGGCATGAGAGGAAATAGGGGAAACAGTGGCCTTTGTGGGTGGCATTTATCCTGCTGCAGCACAATATGCTGCTCTTCTTAAAAGCCCTTTATAACAGCTGTGTGAATCCTCTTCTGTGGCGAAATGTCAGTATTACCCAAAGGCCCATCAGACACGCCCTCTACAACGATGTAATTCACATCACCCCTCTTTCCTTCCTTCCATCTTTTCTGTTTAATATGAATGATTTTCCAAGAAATCAGAGAGAGATGGCTTCAGCAGGAGGTGAATCCAGAATTATTGCTCCACTGATTCATCTTATGGCAGATGGCCTCCTTTGTGTGAGCGTGCCGGCACATTTGTGTGCATATCAAACAGCATCCTCACAAGAGCCGTGAAGAGAGGAGGCAAACAGAGGAACTGGAGAGAGAAGATGACCAGGGATGGCGAGATGCGCCCACACAGCGGGGTTTGCTGCCAGGTCAGGATAAGTCGCCTTTCCACCAGTTCTCTCCACACCAGTTGCTCTGGAGTCCGTCCATCTCCGGACGCCTCCGGTGAAAACAGAGCTGACCTTTTCCAGCACTCGGCGCTGCAGGATATGGACTCTGAAAGGGCTGTGATCCTCGTCTTGGCATCCCTCTCACTGATCTTTATTGCATTCTCATTTCGCGGGGCGATGCAATCACTGTAGTGCAGAACAGAGTTATTGTGAATTTGCGTCCTCTTATGTTTTATTGATCCAGACATGCATGATAGCGCTTCATCAAGGAGGGTCAGAGCGCAGAGGTGAGGCCTCCTGCTTCCTCCATGGGTTCAGGTTTTCACTTTCTGCCAAAATAAAAGTTGCAGCCTGCCCTGTCATCACTCTCCACAAACTCACCCATGTCACTCCTCCTACACGGCTCCTTCTGGCTGCTTCTATCAAACTCTGCTGTTGGCACGCCACGCTGTGATTCTGGCGATTTAGGAATTGGGAGCTTATTTTATTGCGGTGAGCTGCTCAGAACGAGCACATCAACTAAATGACTGTAATAAAAATGTGACACTGGAGACATCAGGATGGTTTCTGCAGCCCACACAGCTGTCTCCTGAAAAGATAAGTGATTCGTTTTGTTCAAAAAAGCACCAATATCAAAAGCTGTCAATCAAATTGGAGACGGCATGCCAATGTTAATATTGTCCCTATCTGTCTCACATTTCATCAACAAAACAAAGAGAAAGAAAGGCAGATGATGCCTTTTGATCATGACACTGTTCAACTCATATAGCTCCATTTTAGCACTTGATATGAGGCCAAAACTTAAATGAATATCACCTTTTTTTCTCTGGGATTTGCAAAGAAGACACTTATACAACTCATTAAATATCCCAAAAACAGGAGCAAATCCCAGTATGAAACCAATCATTAGGCCTGAGGTGAAGTCATCACAACCCAATCGCAATTATGAAGATGATCCTATTTCTAATGTTTTATCACATCTTTGAAATTCCCTCGCTTTAATGGCAGAGCAACTTCAGGCTGCTCCCATTTTTTCACATTATGACCTTATCCCAGGGTGCTGCAGACACACCATCTCTCCGGAGCCAATCTCCCCTCTACTGCAAAGTTTTAGGGAGCGGCGCAAATTGGAACTGGATGTGAAAAGCTGACAAATAAGGAAAGCGTCTCCCCGCTGTGCCGTTTGTCACAGGCTGAAACATCTGAATCGAGCTCCAGTGTATTATGCCGCTGCCATGAATGATGCCGCCCAGGTTTCATTTGCAATTCAGGTTAATGAGCAGCTGTACAGTCATCTTTAATATTTACTGGCTGCAGATCGTTGGGGCATACATATGACAGGAGGACACCCTATGGACCGGTACTCAGCACACACTGAAGGTGCGCTAATGGCAGTGCTGGTAATTAGCTTACGTTTGGTCTGTGCAGTGGGGCCAAACGGTTCACGTCATTTACAAGACAGCCTCACTTTTGTACCAATGGGAGTTACTCTGTCTTGTTAAGATGACGCGGCTGTAGCTATGTGCTGTGGGTGGCGGTATAATGTGCCTCCACCGCTGACACACTGTCAAACACTCTCAGAGTGTGAAGACGAGGACGGGAGTGTTACATGGTCCCATTACAGCACAGTCTGCAGTTGCTGAAAAGCCATGTTTCAAATAACACCAAGCACCTTTTTTTTCCATCCATCCATCCATTTTCTACTGCTTATCCTCACATAGGGTCACAGGGGGCTGGAGCTGCTAGTTCATCGCAGGGCACCTTTGGTTTTTTTTTTTATTATCAAATATTAAAATACTACTGCACTTTTATTCTGGTGCATATATTTGGTTGTGACACTTCCTCAGGGATGCTTCGGATCCTAACTGCTGCTTTTTTCCTCTAATTTTCTATTACTAGTGCTCGTAGTGTTCTGTGGGTTATCTGTTGTAGTTGCATTAACAACTGGCAGACTTGGCACAGTGTGACAGCTGCTGTCTGGTTCTGTAGGATAAACACCAGCATATGTGTTTATTATCGAACGTATTCAAAAAAGAGGATATCCTTTTGAGTGCAATGAGAATCATTAACTCACTGAGTACCAGCTCTTTTTTGAAAACAAAAGTGCCTTGTGCCAGCGTTTTTGCCCATTTTCAGTCATCTTTAATGATGCACAGAATATTTTGTACTATGACTCTGAAAACACTGAATAGCTCAAATGAAAGAAGAGACTCTCTATTTCATCATGAAAAAAATGTCTGCTTTTACCTTGTTCCATACTTGTTTTATCAGAGATAGAGTAGAGGACACTTTCACCAAAATCACCACTTTTGTCCAGATTCTGTTTGTTTTACTCTCTAATCTCGATCGTCTCCACTTCCTGCTTTGATCTCTGTGGCGTATACTGTCTCTTCATGCCCCAACTACAAATCCCAGTAGCCCCAAAATTACTCACAGGCTGTGTGAGAGTGCTCTTTTGTCCCTGCTGCCGAAAAACCACTTTGACGTATATATATTTATATATGTCTATGACACTCATGCATTGGATTTTGAAATTTGTACATATCTTTGGCGCTCAAAGAGTTAATTAACCATATTATGGTCAATAGATTTCTAATTAAATACATTTCACGTAGCTTTTCTACCTATAAACCGGTCAAACAGATAAACATCTATTACTCATAACCATGAAAGGTAAGCTCTGCTGCTGAGCATAAAAGCCATTACCTTCTGATTACAGGTCACCCTTTACCACTTTCATGAAGCCCATTTGTTCCCATTTGGTTTCATTATCACAGCGTTCCACAGCTTTCCCAGTAAACAGTTTTCATTGGCAGCGTTTGATCTGGTCCACATGTACACCAAAGAGCTACCTTGAGCGTAGGATATGACATTAGATATTCAAATGAAGCGGCTCGTGTCACATCAAAGTGCCATAACCTTCAAAATGATGGAAACGCTCAATGGAAGGCACTCGTTTCATGCTGGCAGGCGGCGCAATTACCACATGTTGCTGTGAGGGGGATGAAGTGTGCAACCTGGCACAAATAACACCTAAAACAGACTGCTGGTGCCATTTTATTTCTGCTAAATGTAAAGTTAATTACTCTCTCTTTCTCTCTCTTAACTGGCTTTGGATAGAGAAGGGCTGTGAAGGGATGAACTGATGGGAAAACAAAAATGTATGCAATTTGAGAACTTGACGGAAGGGAAAAGCATGTTTATTTGTACAGAACAATTCAATGATACAATTCAAAAAGACATTAAGAAAAGATATAAAAGAAGGAACTTTGACAATTCTCATTAAGAGGGACACTTTCACTTTGGACAGTGATTTGTTGTTAATATATAATATTGACTCGTGCAGCATGAAAGTGATAATAATGGCAGCTAACATCCACCTCTGGCTTTGGCTGACCTGCTCTCTGGACAGCAGACAGAATTACTCCATTATGAAGATTAATGGCAGGTATTATAGCCACATCATACGTCAGCTATTTAAGTTCCTTCGAATATAAAAACTGTCCATAAGTAATAACATTATCCCTTCAGCTCATGATCTCACCTGCTCACTGCTGCTGTCTGACAGCCATTATAGCAATACTGCTTCTCTACATATGGAAGCTGTGATTGTACGGACCGCCACTTTTATAAACTCCCTACTTTCCTTGCTGATATTAATGTAGCGCAATATTATTTGGGTGGAGTGGTTAAGCGTGTCATTTATTCATTACCTGGCCAATCCCCGGCAGGCTGAACCCCAGAGCCGCCTGGCGAACCCGCGAGCTGAGGCCGTAATAAGGTTTTAAGTGTCTATCATTAATAACGCCGCGCCGACACAACGCAAGGCTGATCTACGCTGGTATATGGGTTTGTGGGCCGCCGTCATTAGGCGGGATGGCTGGCGAGGTTGTTGACTCCCGCCTCTCTCTTCTCGGTGAGTAATCGACTGTTTCCTTTTTAGCTTTCAGCAGCGATGAGTCTGTCAATCACCTGACTGACAGCTCATCTTCCTGGTCGCCTGTTGTTCAGTGGAGGCCACCGCCGACAGCTCGCTATCAGACTGATGCACAGGACAGATTAATGGCTTAAGCGTAACGATGCTTCTTTACAAAGAGTGAACCTGAAAAGTTACAAATTCAAAACCTGATTTTCAATAATAACTGCATCATTACATTTTGTTGTAAATTGAAAAGCAATTGTTTAACACAGTCATGAGTCAATCCTAATGAATGGGGCGCATATTAACCGAATTAAGACTGAATTACTTAGACTTGAGTACATCGACACTACCCTGCAAGTCAAACGTAAGTTGTGTTATGACATGAGTTTTAATAAAGTTAAATATAAATATACTCTAAATTATAGGGACATCCCGATTTTTTCACTTCCGATACAACACTGATATTACATTACTAGCCGATACCGATCCAATACAATATCAGCACAAATCATACAGATAGACACATAGAGAATATTTTATATTGTGAAAATCCTCATGCTGTTTTTCGGGATGTTGCTTCAAATGTACAATGAGGTTGGTTGTATTATACTTCCTGGTTCTGTGCCACCACAGGAAACTTGTGCATGAAAAGTTTTGCTCTCAGCTTCGGACTTCAACAAAAAATACTGCCACAAAGCCTAGATTACTCCTCCTCCTTGTTACTTTGTTAGCACTTTAGCACAGCTGTTGTTGTGATCACTGGGCTCTGCTGCTGGATAGAAGAGCTGTAGCGGAGCCTGGAATGGACTGATGGTTTTTTGATGCAGGCCGATATAGTCTGATACTGGTGCTGATGCTGATATTGGACCGATATCCAATATCAACATCGGATTGGGACACCTCTAGTAAATTAGTTTTGTAATTGCTCAAATTATTCTTTCTATTCTTGGAGTAGCTTGATTCTGCACAGAAGCTAATGGGTGGTGGTAAAGATTAATATTAGGGGGCGTACAAAGTAGAGGATTTTTTAAACACTTTGTTTTAAATTAGGGTAAGTCTTAAAAATGCAATACAATTCCTCTTAAAACCTATATTTGCAGTTGCATATTACTACAGCGTAAAACTAATGTCTGTGAGGCGGTTGTAAATTAATTAATACAAAACAGAAGAGGGTGAAGCTAAAAAAGCTGAACACCAGTGGAAGAACAGGTGTAAGTGATACAAAGATTAGCCCATGATATGCAAGACTGATCTGAGTTCATGAATAGTTACAGCTTGAGAAGCTGTGGAGAGCGTCTCATGTCTACCCTCTTCTCTCTTTGCTTTATGGCACCGTCAGATTTGGGTCACATATTGTTCTGTTTCGCTTCACTGGTGTTCTGTCTCTGTGCTTTATGTTTCTCTCCTTCTCCCCTTTCTTATTATCTCCTTCTCTACTGAACCCTTTGGTGTCATCTCTTCACTGCCTCTATCTCACTTTGCCCTCCACGTCTTCTCTTTTTTTGTTTGTGTTTACACCCGACGCCCCTCGTTCAGCCCACCAGGGTTTCTGCTTTGGCTGAAGAAATGGTGTATTTGTTATAAGGCCATTGTTAGCCACTGAGCAAGGCGTCGAGTTCAAAGTGAGCCCCATTCAATAACACAGATCTCCCAAAGAGCCGACGCTCTCGCAACACACCGCCGGCTGAACTCCCGCTCGGCCGGAGCCCTCATCAGTTCAACCTGCTTTTCATGCAACATCAGAGCTGTCAGTCGATCGACCCGCTGAGGGTAGAAACTGGCCAAGTTCTGCAACACGGCGTCGTAGCACAACACCCTGCAAAACAAGACAACAAGACTCTGCTAGAAAAGCAAGCAGCCACAGCAGGGGGAAGGAATAGCTGCTTTCATTTTTTCATTGTAGGCATTTCACTGATGCCGGGAGTGAAATGATAAAAAGAGCTTAAAGTTTTAGGTCAGCAACATCAAACAGCCAGCAGGCACAATACCAGTGCGGGAGGAAGCTCCATAGTTTTAACCTAAGATGACGGGGCGTGAAGCTGAAGTGGACCTTTTCTGAAACACACCGTAACGCAAAGTGAAGCTCAGCGGAGACGTCATCCTCAGCTTTCACCAGCATATAAGCTTCTCCAATCTGAACAGTCTAGAATAATTAATGCATTAATATGAAATTTAGTGTTGCCATGAAGTGCTGCAAATGACGTGCTCATCTTTATTATTGCTTTATGAGATATTATAAAAAATTTTCTACACTATTTGTAGTGAATCATCAAATAACAGTTTACACACACCATCAGTTTTGCATCACTGAGGTGACCTGGATTGGCTGTTAGTTACTTTGTTTACATACTGATTTTAAAACCAATCATGATGTTTTTCCTAAACTTAACTAAATGGTGTTCCAGCCCAAATCCTTGCTGGAACTACACGTTAATACAGACGTACAATGTTAGAATATTTGCCAGTGTCATGGTGAAACATAACACTGACATGTGAAGCTGTGGTGGAAGGACAGGTCTGTTACATGCTTAGACATGATTTGATGTTGCACCAACTTTACTGTTACTTATGTGAATTATTGTCACTATTAAAAGTCCTCATCTGACTTTTGCTCTTCTTTAAATTGACATACCATACCATGCACTAGTGTCTATCCCTCTGATCAATTCCAATTTCTGGACTAAAGGAAAATTAATGAATCAGGCTTAGATGATTTGACTGAGTTACAACCTGTGCAAACTAAGAGTCTGGCCCACTTCTTATCCAACTGTTTCGAGTGGTAAATAGAGAGAAGTGCCACAATAACTTGCCACTGCGCTTCTTTTGTGGTTCATTTTTATCTTTTGTTTCTGCATATCTTGACATGTTGAATCTCTCTCGATGCATTCTTTGAATGAATGACGATAAACAACAAAACTAAACGAAAAAAGAACTTCAGCTGTTGCTTTGAATTCACTAAATCCACCCCAGACTCTCAATGCATCCATCTTTGTGTCGCTGTCATTAACTTTGGATGTGTCTGAGAATTAGGGAAACGTGGCACGGTGGATACACTGTTTATGACTCACTGGTCTGACTTTACTCCATTGCTCCCAGTAATCAATCACACCAAACGGACATAAAGTGCAGCAATACTTCTGATGAGAGAGAGTGCTGCACCTCCTGCATCTGTAACAATTTTATTTACTAATGTGCAATAACACTATTAATTTCACAAACTGTGCACTACTTCTGTTATCGTATGACACCAGATGCTACATTGTGCTTACTTATGTTGTATATATGCCGGCTCCTAAGGGTGGGCGATATGGCCCTAAAATTTAGTCGCAGTATAATCTGAACCATGGACGGTAGATGGTATATATCACAGTATACTTTGGCATGTAAATTACAGCATGACAGTTTCTTAATGGTTACCATAGGACATGGTAATAACATTTAAGCAGGAAGCTGTTTTCTAAACTATTAAATAACATAAAAGTCAAGAATATTACTTCAAGAAAATGTATTGTGCAAAACTGTAATTGTAGAAAACATAAAACAACTAACTTCACACTGTTTGCCCTCAGTATCAGCCCTACACAAAGTCTGCTAGCTTAATGCTAACACATAATGGAAAACACTATAGACGGGCTAACACAAATTAGCATCGCGACCACCATAATTTTAACTTGTTAAACAAATGGCTATATTCAACACAAACACAGAGTAGAACATATGACAACAACCAATACTTACAGGCATATATTCTGGATAATTCTGTAGAACATTTGAGAGTTTAACTGCTCCTTGTCTTCTACATGTAAAATCAAATCACTGAGCCTCTAAGCACAATACTGCCACCTTCACCTACTGTGATAGGCAGGTATAACCCAAAATCTCTACTTTTTTTTACTTAAGTAACTAGTCCCACATTTTTAAGATTCATTGTTTCCACATGTTCCTTTCTATCTCCTTACATTGACATGCTCTTCTATTGGTTACTGATGTCATTGGTTCTTCTTTATATTTAGGTGTTTGTTATGTTGCTCTGTCCTCTTTTCCTACTGTAACACTGCAAATTTCCCAGATTGCAGGATGAATAAAGGGTTATCTTATCTTATCTTGTAAAAGAGACTGAGCAATTATTCATTGCTTATTCCTCATTAAAAGGCAGCGGCATTGCTTTACTCTACATCACACCCTATGAATAAATAAAAGCCTGGTAAATAAGATGACTTTGCAGTTACCAGTTACCCAGGTCAAACTGTAATGCTGTTGTGTTGGGCTGAAGCTGCAGTACATATGGTCTAAGAGGGCTTTCCCCTTAGGTGGACACAGCTGACAGAAGGCTGCTGGCATGAAACCCCCTCACTGCATTTCATCGGCTCTCTTTCTGCCATTTGTTTCCCTCTCGCACTCACCATCTCCCTTTATTCTCTCATGCTCACTCTTTGTTTACATCACTCTGTCTCTGTCCCTTTCTCTATTACATCTCAGCCCTCCCTCTTTTCCTTATTCCCCTCGTCAAGCCTTTTTTTTATTTGCTGTTATTTTGTCCTTCTTACCATCACATCTGTCTTTCGATATTGGCGCCTCTCTTTCTTGTCGTCCTGCTCTCGTCTGATTTCACTCTTCTTTTTCTCCTTTCTGACAAGATATATGTTTGCCCTTCCACCCTCATTCACACGTGTGCACACACATCGATGCACACATCCCCTTCACTCTTTCTGTCCATCTCATCTGGATGTCGACCAGCCGGCAGTTCTGGCCTGTTGCCTGCCCTCCTCTGGGAGCACAGCTGAGCGGAGAGGAAAGAGGAGCAGCGCCTGAAGCCCAGCAGCCTCCTTAACCTTATCATATACTAAATGTATATGGAGTTATAAATTACTTGCTACTTGACTAAAGTGTAAATCTCATGGGTCCAGGTTCCTGATGAGTCACAGTGTTTTAAACTGCACTGTTAGTATTTTCCACCACTCGAGCTTGATTCCAACAAACTATTCATACTGAAATTGAATTCAAATACTACTTTGGGATAAACATTTTTCACTCGGCAGTAGCACAGATCTGTGGCGTTGTGGTCAGTATTGATACAGTCATGTGAGGAAAAGTTTACATCAGTCACTTTAAAGTAGACTTGTGCTTTTTATTCAGTACTTCAACACATCTAATGTTAAGGGGAATAAAGTTTGGCATGGGTAACACTTTGTTTTACTGCTCTCTCATTTCTGAGTAGCTTTTGATTAATTTCAAAAGACATTTTCTTGAAAGAACTGTGTTCAAATCACAGGGATGAAGTTGGTATGCTTCCAATTAATTAATTGCTTGCTCCTTGCTAACCAGGGAGGGTATTTTGAACAAGCAAAAAATGTAGAATATTGCTATAAAAATCATACAATTCAATAAATATATGGGTGATTAAGTGTATCTCCTTTTGTGACTAAATGGAGCTTTTCCTTCAAAGAAATATATTATGTGCTAAATTATAAGTTTTTCTCCTTGGGAACATCCAAGGTTATATATTTGGCCTGTGACACTACACATACTTAGGGCTGGGTACTGAAATTTGATGCTTTTGTAGAACCAACCGAAAAGCTCCGATCCTGTCGGGTATCAAAAAAAAAAACGAATAATTTTTCGGTGCCAAATTCCGATATCTAAGTGTCTTAGAACCATGCTCTGACATGTCCCCTTCAGATTCATAGTGACACTGATGCTTCCCCCACTTTCCACCATAAGGAAACAAACATCGCCTCTAAAACAGAGGATTACTGTCACTGCAGCAGCATTGGGAGCCCGGCTTTTGTGTTCAGTGTATTCACTTGTATGTGAATGTCTGAATTTCTATACTACAAGTCACAATTTTAAACAGAACCCCCCGTGAAGTCAGGTTTCCACCTCAGAAAGTCGGATCAATCTCACCAACGAGATAGAGAATTCTTGCTATCTGCTACATGTTTTCTTTAAGGCTGGAAGCGCTGGGAGCACTAAACTTTAAGGTTACATTGAGCTGAGCTCTAAGTTCTGACTTCCAGTGAACACAGTGAAGTAATATGTTATTTATTTTATTTTATATTTGATTTATAGCAGCAGGATTATATTGTGTCTGTTTATCTATATTCTATTGTATAAAACAATAGGGGGGAAATTATTATATATTTATATTATAAGGAAATTAAGAATCCATAAAATGGAGCGGTACTGTTTGGGGTTCAGAAAATGGACTGGCAGATTGTGAGATACCTGAATAGCGATGGAACAGTTACTTACCACCACGTATAAAACCACAAAGACGTGCACTACCATCTCCCTGAGCCGAGCCAGTGATCTGTCTTTTTTTGTATCAGTTTGAATGGTCTTAATGGAGGCTTTGTTACTGCTTATCAAACTCACAGTGCTTAACAAGGCATTACCACGGTTACAACAATCACAGCAGAAAATCTGCCCTCAATCAGGAGCCGGTGGGGCGAACACTAACCTCAAGTGTGCATTGAAACATACATAGGCATGCACGTATACACACACAGTATACACACACACACACCTGTTCGTAAAGCACATGCGCTTACACATGCCAGCAGCGGTGGCAGTGGGCGGTCCCCGGCGACGCAGAAACACACTAATGGATAATGACAGGATTTGACAGCAGGAGAGTGAGCTGAGTCACTCTGAACGCACAGGCAATGAATAAAAGAAGGGAGTGCTGTGTGAATATCCCTCACTGACTGGATTTCCTTTGATAGCATACTATTCCTGCCAGCCTCCCTTGGTAATCCTGCTCATTACACTGCGCCGTCCCTCTATTGTGAGAGTGGCAGCAGCAGCATGAGGAGGGGGGAAAGTTGTCCTCAGTGGCTGGCCAGCACCAGAGCGAGAGGCTGCAACCAGCGGCCATACCGCCTCATCTGGAAGATTACTTTGAGCTTTAAACGTCTCTCTGGCCTCTCTGGTATATGAACGCCTCTCAGCATCTCTTCAACATGGCAAACATGTTCTCACCCCAGTGCGTCAAAAAACGAGGCTTGGTCAGGACCCCTGAACGTTGCATACTGATGCAAAAAGTGTCTCTCGGCGTCGGTTTCTGACGCACTGAAGCTAATACACACCCACTTGCAGAGATATGTGACGCTCAGAGTGGCGTTCCCGTCTTCCATTTATTTCAGTATTAATTCAGAATGTTCATAATGATGAACAAAGCAGCATTATTCACTGCAGAGAGACCATCACATTAGCTGACGTTAGGACCATCGATATTAGTGTTTTCCTGTTTGCTTCTGGCTAAGACTGCATTTTTGGTCGGTTTTAGATTAGATCTCTGAAATGAATGAATGATGGGAACGCCACTCTGACCGTCACATACTGTAACTCCACGAGTGGGTGTATACGTATTAGTTCAGAAAACGACTCCGACAGACACTGTGCATCGGTATGAAACGTTCAGGGGTCCTGACCAGGAGTTTGACAAGTGAGAATGTGTTGATATGACAGCGTTTATTGTCCAAGTTTTACCAGTGAAACGTAACGTTTTCTATTTTCACTACAGATTCGTGTTGAGTTTCATGAAAGGAAGCAATTAAAAAGTTCATATGAAACCTGCCAGTCATATCATCTTACTGCTTTGGGATTTTGGTTGTTGCTGTTTGATGCCTGACAAAAAAAAAAAAAAAAAAAAAATCTAACAGAAACATTGGCTCTCTGGAAAAAATCAGTGTGAAAGCTGCCAGTCATATCATCTTATTGTGTTTGGATGCATCTGCTCCTACTGAGTGAGGCAGTGTTAAAACCCTCCAGCCAGCCCCCAGCAGCTCTGGCCAGTGCTGGCTCGTTGCTGAAAAGACCACGGTTTGGCCGAACTCTTCATTTGTTTTGCTCCAGTCTGTTCTCCCAGAGCCTTCACACACAAACAGCTCTGACAAAAGGCCAGATGTCTACTTTGTCTGATTAACCCGCTGCTTCTTTAGCGAGACAACTTGTGAAATCTATTCCAGGAATCTCAGACTTGCATTTTTTTCCGTCTCACTTTCCCAATCGGACGCATTAAATGTTGAGCTATCTACGTCAGTGTCACATTGACAAGTAAATGCTATTCCAATTATTCTGCACCTTCTCCGCTTGCTGTCAAATTACCAGCACTGGGAGCGGAGCATGGGCTCTCACTGCACCTCTCTGGCATTTTCCCTGACAGGGAGAAGAAAGGAGCCTGAGATAGCAGAACTAGGGAGGGCTCGGGGCTCAATGAGCACTTTAAATGCTCAAGCCAGGTAATCAGACAGACTCTGCGAGGCCAGGAAAGAAGTGTGGGAGCGAAGACTTTGTTTTTGTTGCCAGCGATGGTTTTCAGCATGACTTTCCAGGCAAGACTGTAGTTTATGAATACCTGATGATCAGGTGTTTCACAGAGGCACAATATAAAACAAAAACACTTGTGAACTGAATCCGTGCTGCCTTTTTTGGTTTTGTTTTGCTTTTCTATAAGATTCAGCTGAGAAAGCATGCGACCATAGTTTGGATCCCTGGACAAAAACCTGTGCATTGTGTAAAAGTAAAAGGTAAAAAGTGAGACTGCAGACATGAAGTCATTTAAAATCCGACACTTGACTACTATCGTGATAATACGTCGAAGTGTTTTTTTTAGCAGCGGGTCTCCCGCAGCCTGTGAGTAATGCTGGGGCTTCTGGGAGATGTAGTTGAAGCATAAAGAGACAGTCTACGCCATGGAGATCAAGTAGAGACGATTAGGAAACAAAACGGACAAATTCTGGACAAAAAGTGATGTTTTTGGTGAAAGTGTCCTCTACTTTACCTCTGATAAAACAAGAATGGAACAAGGTAAAAACAAACATTTTTTTTCATGATGAGATAGAGAGTCTCTACTTTCATTTGAGCTATTCAGTGTTTTCAGAGTCATAGTACAAAATATCCTGTGGGGCTTGAAATGTGACTCAAAATGTGCAAAAATGCTGGAACAAGACACTTTGTGTTTTATAAAACGGCTGGCACTCAAAGAGTTAATGTCTATGCCGACAAGCATACCGATGGGCTGGCAATCTGCAGCATGTTAGCTACAGTGGAAAAGCAAACTGCAAACTTCCTTAAATGACACCTCAGCTCGTGGGACCTCGGGGCAACAGCCACCTGACATGTGTACGAGTTATTTCAGGCATAAGGGAGTGCCAGTCAGCGTGGCAGCCCTTTGCAGAAATCAGACAAACACACAAACACCAGCACACACATCCACCTCTCATTAGCATGAGCTGTAGAAGGGCTGACTAAGTGCTGCTGTGTTCAGATGTTCACACACACTTCACTGCCTGTCAGACACCAGACCACACAGAACACCGTGGGACCGAGAGGGAAATTTTTACCGTCATTATTTCCAGCTTTACTACCGCGCAGAGCTGAAGAGAGTTGTAATGGTGCAGGTTTTGTAGGCATGCTGTTGTGTTTATTGTTTGGTGCTATTTTTAATGTTTTGCTGGTTATCGAGAACGTAGCTGGGGAGCAACGTAGAGTGCACAGGTGGAGGCCAGAGAAAATTATAGGTTAGAAGCTGGAGGCCAGAGGTGATGAGGTGCCAGAGAAGAGCAGAGTGGAGGGGAGAGAGGAGATAAGACACTTCAGGGAGGATGGAATAAAGAGCAGCATCAGGAGGGGAGGAAGCATGATAATGGGTGGGGATGTAGAGGAAAACAGAGGTGAGACCAGAGGCGAGTGAAAGGAAAACAGTAAAATGCTCAAGGCTAATCAGGAGCTGCTGTGAAGGCTTGCAATGGTCTTGTTTGTGGCGTGGTCGGAGCCCGGAGGAGAGCTCGCAGGCATGTTAAGAATGCATGGCTTCAAGGCTGCTGACAGAAACATCGGCTGCTGGGAGGAGAGGAGCCAGCTGCTGGTCTCCTTCACACTTCTTCATTTTTGTACCTCGATGCTCCAGATTGTAATCGATCCGTCTTGAAGGACATCCCGATTCTTAAAACGCATTGACACACCGATGTATCCTTCACTGAAGTTTTTCCAGCACCTGCAGTGTTTTCGTCAGAGTAGCTGTCGGCTAAATTGGCTATTTGTTAGCAGCACCAAAAGTACTCTTGCTACTCTTCCTGTGTGGCACCATGTTTTCTAGAAATTCACAGATTCTTTGTGCCATGCTTGCCAACTTATAGGAAGGCTTTTACCCCTACGCTGTAAAACAAAATCCTGGTGAGAACACTGACCTGTGACGTAAACAAAATACAGACTCATTAGGGGTATTTGTTATTTAAAATGATCAACTGCTCATTCAAACATTGTGGCTTTCCCCATTTGTGTTACGTTTCACCCTAATATTACTGAGGATTTTATCATTGAGCGTCTAACAAAAAATACACAAAGCATTATATCAACAAGAACATTTAGCTCTAGTAGTTATGACAAAGGAAAGAAAGAAGACAGGAAAATATCATGTCATATTTAATTGACATTGCTTTAAAAAAAAACATCTCAAAAGCAAGGATGTCTCACTTTAAATACGGTAAATGTCTTGACTGGAGTGGAGGAGGCAAGGAAGAGGCTGAAGGAGGGAGGAGACGAGGAAAGGGATCAAGGATGCACATGGCAAGAGAGGAAAAGGCCCATAAAGCACGTTTGCATATGACAGGTCATCAGTTCAAGATATTTACACGTCAGAGTTTCACGACCACAATCATGTGGTTTCTCTGAGCTGGATTAAAGGGCTGTATGTCATGTTTATTAGCACTACGCCTGTAATCCCAGAGGATTGTTCATACTGGATTAAGGAACACTGTATCTTCCCTGTCACTAAATAAGCACAGCCACTAAAAACACTAAAACTTCACTGCTAGACCACAGGGGAGACACTGCAGCTTATTATCACTGAAATGACACGAGCTGCCACTATATCATACATTATATATTATTTTATGTCAATCACAACTCCAAAACACCATCACTTCTCAAATCACAAGGTATAGAGTTCACATCCTAAACCTAATAGACAGAAAGGAATTCTCTATGTCTCTGTATAGTTAAAATGATTTGACTGGTCATAATGAAAGTAAGAGAGTTAAGCCCCATTAGGAAAGAACTAATATTGGCCAGGATGGTTCAGGGATTTGTAAAATGTGCAGAGATTCTCTGAGCGACTTTGGTGTGAATCGACTCCCTCCTTAAATTACTGCCATACTTCATTGAAGGCTACACTTATTTCTTTTTCATCAAATTCCTTAACACAAACCCTGACTTTTTCCTTCCAGCAGCAGCTTGGCATCTATAAACACCTTCAATATCAATTTGGTGCAGTAACTCTAGCTTTTCAGATAGTGGCCCGATGCAACTTTTTCACTTCCGATACGAGACCAATATTGCAGCCTTGGCCGATATCAATATTGGTACGATTCATGCGAAAGTCCTCATGCTGTTTTTTTTTGTGATGCTGCTTCAAATGCTGATGAGGTTGGTCATATTAAACTTGGTTCTGTGCCACTGCAGGAAACTTGTGCATGACAAGTTTTGGTCTCAGCTGCAACGTCTTTTTCAGATTTTAACGAAAAATCTTGCCACACGGCCGACATCGCTCCTAGTCCTTACTACTTTGTTAGCACCTTAGCACAGCTGTTGTTGTGATCACTGCTGGATAGAAGAGCTGGAGTGGAGTCTGGAATGGACTGATGGTATCTGAGATTTTTGATGCAGCCCAATATAATCCCATACTCGTTTTTTTTGCTGATGTTGGTCCAATATCCAATATCAATCTCAGATCAGGACATCCCTAACTGTAATACAGGAATATGGATCGTGTTTCATCAAGCAAATTTTGATTTCAAGTCCTCTTTCTGCATGGACTGACGTGAACCGCGGGCAAGCGGTGAATGCTGATGCTTCGGCATTCAGGCGAGGTCCCTGTGCTTTACTCACATGTCTGGACTCATCAGTTTCTGCTGTAATCAGTAGCGCTCTGACAGGAGAACAAGGAGTGTGTAGGAGAACGTGAGGCTAACTCAAATGAGAGGCCAGGGTAAACAGTGACAGGGCCAATTCCAGTTCCCAATCTCACTGCAAATAGAGGTGATCAGGGGAGCACGGAGGCTTAACGAAGACACAGCAAAGCATCTTTTCGCAGCACCTCGCTGCACCGCCAGCGTACCAGCGGGTCACAATACAAGGATTAGGCACCGACTTTAATCTAGAAGAAATGAAATATTGTGTGGAGAAAAAAAATACTAATCAAACAACTCATTTAATCCCTCCCAAAGCCAGAGGCATATTGTCTCAAAGGCTTTGGAACAAGAATTAAAAAATAAACTTAAATAAACCATAAACTAACATGTATACACGTGTATATGCACACACAAGTACTTACTGTACATAGACATTTTACATTGTGCACACCACTAGCATGAAATTAGCTAGTTTTATTAAGTATTTTAAGTATCTATCTATTATGCTGTTATTGGAAATTAAGAAATAATACCCTATCTTTTGAGGTAATCCTGATGAATGTTTGACTCAAACAGCGTCTTATTTCAGCACCAGCAGTTGTCCATGGACAAGCAGTGTGAGGAGTCACTATCTTCAATAAACCAGCTGAATAAGCAAGTTTTCAAATGTTTTGCTGCGTATTTATTCATTTTGAATGTAACATGTAGTGTGGATAAGGGCAATAAAGCTTTTGCTGAAGCAGGCCCTCCTGTACATTATTGTCTCATATCAGCAGGAGGGAGGCAAGGAGAGGAAAGCGACAGCAGAGCAAGCTGTCAGTCACTCACAACTGAGTCTGCTTTCCACGTTAGGATAGTTTGAAGTGAACAGAGGAAAGGTTCATGGGGACGACTACGTTGTTTTTCACCAGCTTATTTACAGTTGTGCTATTGAACTTGGAAAAAGCATGTGGTGTGGTTTAATGGGAGGATGTGTGGCCACACCAGCTCTTTATTTATAGATGATTGAAAGCTGTTACTGACAGCCGCCGCTGATGTCGATGGTGTGTTGGTTGTAAATGAGGTCACTGTTTAAGGTGAAGCCAAGATATGGAGCGTGGAAAATAGGGCTTTGATGAATATTTCCTTTGTTTCTGAGAGTGAATGAGGACTCTGAGATGGGAGTAAATAGTTACAGTGAACATGTTTTATAGAGGTGTCAGTGATATCTACGATATCTACGATAACTGACTTGGAACAGAGTTGAAACCAGTGAAGAGTGGTCAGTAAGGTTGTAACAATACACACAGCTCAAAAGGACGAGACGAGACAATATTTTCACGTAACTTTTACGGAAACTATAATGACAAAATATGACTTGACAAACAGTCATTTAACTCTTTCTTTTATTAAACATTGTTTATTTAACTCTACCTCTTAAATAATTAACAAATAATTGATAAATGACATAAAATCACTTTTTGTCAAAGTCAGTGTTGTAGTATCAGCAGCATGGGGTGAGATGTGTCTGAGCTGAATGCGGTGATGCTACAGCAGATATAATGGGACTACTTTTTATTTTTCGTTCTGGTGTTGCACTTTGTAGACGGTCCCTGCTCTGTCTCCACAACTGCCTTAGCTCATTAGGAGCAATGTTTTCCATGAAGCACCAGGGACGCAGCGTTTCGGTAAAAATACGGTTGTAGCTCACCATCCTGTCCCTCACCAACATTGCAGAAATGCATTGTTTGCATCTGTAGATCATACTGGATTTGACGTATTGACCCAGGACCTTGGAATCTGCCCATATCTTTGTAACTTTACTGAAGTGCTGCAGGTGCTGCTTTCCTTCTCCATCATCTTGTCAGTTTCTGGCAGACTAGACGTAGCAAAGGCTCATTACTGCCACCCACAGGTCACGAATAGAAGCTTGGATAGCTCAAATTCTGATTCTGTTTCTTTCTGCCCTGTGCTCGCAAGACATCTTTTCACTTTAATAAGAAATATTGTCACAATCTAATCTCTAATCTCTAATCTCGTGCCACGAGATCTAGTCACACCCCTAGTAGTCATATAGTTACTGTGACTGACGAGGTTTCACAGGAGTGAAGTCAAGTCAGTTATACAGCCCAACTGACGTACAACTTCTTGCACAATAGACAATATTCCCACAAAGCCGTTTGTACAGCTGATACAGAAAATGATGCAGCTGTGCATACTATGATTTAAATAGTGGCAAAAACAAACTCATTCTTCATTCCTTCGACCACCTTCTGAAAAATACAGCGTTATTTGTGCATTTACAAATTTGATATCCATGTCTAACCTACTGTTTAAAAACTGTGTGTTTCTCCTTCAGTCTGCCTTTTCTTTTGGGCATCACGCTAACTCTTGGCTAGTTGGTCGGTGGGCTAGTAGCCTTTCTCTTGTCCTTCTTGTCCTGTATTGACTGCAATGCATGACAAAGCATTTGTGAATAAATGCTACAGAAAGAGCGAGTGACGTGGCATAAAAAACAACAAACACCAGACTGTTAACCAGGAGATCAGTGCTCCAGACCAGCGCTTTGTTTTGTGAGATGTCATGCTGTTTAGTGACATTTCTGACACGTTTCCATAGTTGTGTTATGTTGATTTCCCTGCTTATTTTACTAGACAGAGCAGCTTCACAGTGTGAATCAGTACTGAGGCTGTAGATACATGAGAGCATGTCCCTCCTGTCCTGTCATCAGCAGTTCTGCCTGTTCCAGGACTCACAAGGCTTCTAACTAGGAAAAAAAAAAAATCATTGTGTGGATTTTTTTTTTTTTCTGGATGCCATTGGCTTCCCACTGTCATTGGCAGGAGAGTAGTTCACAAAGGGAGTGCTACAGAGTGTGCTCGCCTAGGTCAAGAGCTCCGCAGCATCTGAATAAGATATGTGCCAATTAAAATCTCCTGCACCGCTTCTCCGCCGAGATAATTCACTTAACCCCGGGCTCGCAGCTGACAGGTAGCATTTGTTTACACATCCCTCTTCATGCAAGCTGCCAGGCCCCGTCCTCTGCGTGGTATTAAAACAAGCCGCCTCCCACCACACCCGCCACGCACTCTCTGACTCTCTGTTTCCATGGAAATCTGCCCTGGGAAGTCTTTGCATCTCCTAACCTTGAAAGTGCCCGAGTGGCACCTACCGAGAGAATATATTCTTGTCAAAATGAATTGTCATAACGGTAATCAGTGGCACATTTGATACCCCCTTTCAGCGGCTTCCTATCCGTGTGGTTCATTATTTCCCCTCCTGCTGCGCTCGGTGCCCGCCGTTCTCAGCGTGAGAAAAGAATTTGAAGATTGCAGAGAAAAAGAAGCCCAAGATTGGAGCAAATCAAAACATAAGGCTGATTATTATAGCTGTGTTGCCCCAGAGAGGCAGTTTCTCTTTATCATTAAATGCAGCTGTATGGAGGGTTTTATTCCTAAAGCACTATGCAACATGTCCACTTAAAGAGTGAAAAAAAGTTCCCACTGCCTCGGTTTCACTGTTTAATCACTTTAAGATTAAACAGGTAGTCTATTTTATGTCACACCATATAAGTGATTTTTGTGGTGTCACATTGTCACAATTCTTTTATGCATTTAAATCTTAACACAACCATTAGACACACCACTTGGTAATGCAACATCATTAACCCGTTCACTAACTCGCACACTGCTGCACTGCCTCAGAGCAGGGCGGCAAAAGCTCTCTGAAAATAGAGCTAAGGTGTTAATGTGGCGTCATGAACAGTCTTCTGCTGAGCTCGGGTTGTAATCTCGCTGAATGTTGATGCGGTCTCTGTATCCTCAGCCACAGACGATTATGAGACGAAACCATGTGTTATTTATGACGCATGGAAAGCATGTTGATTCAATGGGGAACAAAAAAAATAAAATCTGCTTTTTTTTTTTTTTTTTTTTTTTCCAACTAATGAGAGAGCCAACCCTGGCGACTTTAGAGTCTTCCCAACATTTGACCTAATGTGGGGTCAGGAGTGAGAGCACAGCCTATACGTGGCACTGTGAACATCGTGTAATTAATGAATTTCACTAATAACCTTATCCTCCTTGTGTGCACCCTCTGAGGGGCAGTAAAAAGAAATTGCCGTGAGGAGGTCAAAAGAATGTCAAGGGGAGCACAAGAGGAGGGTTAATACACGCCGCTGGTTAGCGAGCCACATAAAAATGACCACACAGGTTTCAGTCAAAGCTACAATGTGAGTATAGCGCTGATTTACACTAAACAATACATGCTGACATACACTCACCGGCCACTTAGGTACACCCTGCTAGTAAAAGTGGAGGCCATTGGAGTCCAGTGAACTCTTTGTCATGTTCAAAAGATGATCTGAGCTTTGTGACATGGAGCATTATCCTGCAGGAAGCAGCCATCAGTAGATGGTCCACTGTGGTCATAAAGTGATGGACATGGTCAGCAAAAATACTCAGGTAGGCTGCAGCGTTTAAACCATGCTCAGTTGGTACAAAGGGGCCCAAAGTGAGCCAAGAAAATATCCCCCACCTTTATAGCAGCAGCCTGAACTGTTGATACAAGGCATGTTTTTTACTCCAAATTCGGACCCTACCATCTGAATGTTCAGATGAAATGGAGACTGGTCAGACCAGGCCACGTTTCTCCATCTTCTATTATCCAGTTGTGGTGATCCTGTGTGAACTGTAGCCTGTAGCCCTTCTTCTTCAAGGTTCAATGTGTTGTGGTTCACAGATGGTATTCTGCATTCCCTGGTTGGAGCCAGTGGTTATTTGAGTTCCTGTTGCGTTTCTGTCATCTTTAACCACACTGAACCATTTTTCTGTGACCTCTCACATCAGCAAGGCATTTTCGTCCACACAACTGACGCTCTCCGGATATTTTCTTTTTTCCAGACCATTTTCTGTAAACCCTAGAGATTGTTGTAGTAAAAATCCCAGGAGATCAGCAGTTCATGAAATACTGAAACCAGCATGTCTGGGTCAACTGAAAATGTGAGCAAATCACACCCATAATAATGTCAAAAGGAACAAGTATCTGTTCCAATCACTCTATCAGAGAAAAATCAGAGTTGTAGAAATAACTGGAAAATCAAGAGAACCATGACATTATGTTCTTTTCAAGTGTATGTAAACTTTTGACCACGACTGTATAAAGTCTGTAATTAATGACTCTGTGCTTGAAACAGATTAATGTAGTGCAAAAGGTACATTGAGCCAGCAACAGAAATGTCAAATGAATACAGATGGTATCAAGATGCAAAATGAAGCCATAATGCCACGGCTTTGTCATCTGGCCTGAACTGAAGACATTTCCGCTATGACACTTTATAATCCTTGTAGGTGGCATGTCTTCTGATGCCAGCTGCTCACTCATGGCACCGTCACTGAATACTCCAGTGGTACTTCAGCAAAGTACAAGCACCTCAAAATCATGGGGCATCCCTGGAGCTTAGTTCAGGCCTGTTCAATTAGCAGCCAATGGGTCCAATCTGTTCCTTAAACCATCTCAAAGCAGCCCTTTGAGCAGCTAAAAATTAAAAAAATAAATAAATAAAATCTAATTTATGTATGATATTTTTCTGTGCATCAATGTTACCACTCACTATTTATTATTTTAATTTTATTTTGTATCTTTCATTATTATTTTTCTATTACTAACTCTTCTTATTTTGCTTTATTTTTCATTTTATTATAGCCTAGTTGTTTTATATCGGCCTTGTTCCACTATTGCTGCTCTTGTTTTTTTTTAATACTCTTTTTATTGGTTCTGTCACTTCACCTTTGTTGCTGTGAAGCAGCAGTGGGATTAATAAAGGCATATCTTATCTTATTATTATTGTTCTAATAGGGGTGTTTAAGATTGATTATTAGAAACACATTATTTTTATGGCTTATTTCGTTGTTATGTTTTGTGCACAGAAATACTTAACAAAAGCAAAAATATTTATATATTTCCACTGCAAAAAAGTGTGTACTCTAGCAATTATGGTCTTTATTATTTTACATAATGTTTAACATTTCTATAATATTATCTTTGAAACAGTATCATGCAAACAAGCGATCTGAAGTCAGACTGTGACCCTGTGTAATTGACTTATCAGACTCTAACTGGACTGTTTCGTACGCAGCAGTTCATTCTTAGTATGTAAAACTTTAATTAATCTAATTACAGAATAATTGTCTGTCGGCACTAATCTCTTTTAACACTAAATGATTGAGTCTGGTGTGGTGACGAGGCTCCTGCTACTCAAACAGAATCAGAATGAATCCGCCTCTTGATGTCCTGGTTTGTTGTTTCATTTACAAAAACATAGTAATTGGTTGGACTGAAGATGTGTTATTGATTCATCATCTTGGCCAAATCTGTGCTCTGAGTTGAGTACCTAAGTAAGCCTTAAACGCCTCCAAGCCTCACAGCACAAGACAGATCTCACATGATAACACAAACACACACACACACACATTTCTGGTCTTTGGAGAGCCTCAGCGAGTACATCTTCAATCCCGAATCACTGATTCCTCACCCATCACCTCCTCCGCCTCCTCCTCCTCCATCCAACACCTGCTCTCTCTGGGCCAGTCCTGAAGGATTTTGGTGCCGACTGAAAACATTGTTTTATCTCTTACCACAACAAGTTAAAACATCAATGGAGTAGAGCTTAAAACCTAATACCTCTGTTCTCGAGCGTTTTTCCTCTGATAAACCACCCCAGCATGCCGAAGCACTTTATTCACACACAGAGTCAAGTGGAGGAGGAGCATGTGTGCAGAGTGCAGGTGTGGGTGGTGTGCTGGGTGGAGAGGCGAGTGCAGCTGGTTGGGGTCACAGTGGCTCAGTGTGCTGAATGACTAATGAAAGGTTTATGGCTGTGCGGCATGACTGCCTCGTCTGAATAGTGAGCTGGAGGAGGAGGCGGACACGCCTTGTCTGGCTTCTAGCACCCTCACGGCCAGTCTCTGGTTAAAACCAGCCATTTAACAAGTTCCTCCAGAACACAGGGGCCACTATCCTTCACTTAATAAGCTCATTATTTCACATTGTTTTTGTCCTCTGCTCCTCCTCGGCGGCAGGGAAAGGGATGTTTGATGTGTGTCTCCGTTAGCGAGTTGTACAAGGGGTCTTTGAGAGGGAGGGATGATAATGGCTCCACTAATGATGTGGCCCTTGCTTATATGGCTCCTTGCAGTAATTCTGGGTCGTCTGCATGAATATTCAGAAGCTTTGTGTCTGAAAGAGAGAGGTGGATGCTCAAGGTTACTTTAGAGGGCAATAGAGGACGACGAAGAGCCGATTCCGTCATCAGCAACACTGACGGTAATAAATATGTGAGAATCAAAGCAGAACTTATTAGAGGCCCTCTTTTGATCTGTGCTTTGAGCTGTGCATGTATGAGTTTACCAGCACCATTTAGAGCTTCTGAGAGAAGATACCAAAGCAGAACAGTTTGACATTGAATGCCTGGGGATATAAAACAACTTCCATCTCTATTGGTTGACTGCTTTCTCTTTCCCTTTTGGTGCATTTAACCCAAATCTCTCCATTAGACCTGCATGAGAGTCCTTTACACTATAGTAAACACACATCTGTGTGCAGCATAAAGCCTCTCAACCAACTTCCAAACTATACCTTAGAAGAAACATTATGCGTTATTAGAGTTACAATTTTATTTTTGGAAAACTGCAGCTGCTACATCTATATGCAGAGTTACCAGGATGAATTTTCTGCATCTCGCAGGATGAAACCTCAGTCTTCACAATTTATCACTGTTTCGCAGCACAGCAGTAAAAATCAATAGCATAGTTATGCTGAGTGGAATTGACTGAGTGTGAAATTGCAATCAAACAGCAACTATTACCCTCAACCAAACAGATACTACGGAGACAAATGATGTTTACAAATCCCCCCGAAATTCACACTGTTATATTACTTGTTTCAGTTGTACTCTATCTTAGAAAAATGGTCTTCTCGTGTGATGTGATTTGGGCTCCCTACTTCAGAGAGTAATGCATTTTCAGAGCCAGAATTCATTCACTATTTGTATTTTAAGCCCGTCTTTGTACAATCAAATCACACCATGTCAGATCCACTTTCAAAACAACTTTAACAAGACGCCGTTGACGCAGAGCGTCAAACAAGACCACAATGTCCTGAATGCACAGTTAATTTGGATTTAACCTTGTTGTGATTCATTTTTTTTTACTCTTTCTTTGCAGAACAAATTATATAAACAAAGGTCAAATATTCAACTAAATGCATACATTGCATCAACTATTTTCTAACTTGAATTCTGCCAGTGGTTCGGCAGACTGGAACAATAGAGACTTTAAAAGTGTCTCCCTGCTTGAAGGTGCCACAGTACTGGCATCAACAGCTGTGACAAACTTGTAGCAGCAGCCAGACAACACACCTCTTAGAAGGAACCAATTAAACCATCGGCGATTTCAATTATCACCTTGATGGGCTTTTCAAGATCAATAACCAAGCGTGTGTCTTGACAAGATGGTCAAGGCGACAAAGGGTCTCGCACCACTCAGTTTGGAAGCAGCAGAAAAGGCTTAAAAAAGCTTTTTGGACGCGTTTCTCTAGCGATGGTATCTCTGTGTGTGTTGCAATAAATATTCATGTGTTTCACATACACCAAATGTAAACCGATATCACAAGATGCACATCCTACATGAGCTATCATTAGGGGTGAGGAGATCAAATAGCACAGCCAGCACCCAAACAAGATTAGAAAATGTCACACAGCGGCGCCTCCCTTAGCCCACTCCCCTTCATTTTCCTTCCTCCCCCTCGTCCTCCAGTGTATCGTTCAGTAGGATGGAGACAAGAAACGATGCAACACACAGAGCCAGACAGCGACACAGAGCTTCCCGGTGCATACTAATCTAAAACAACACAGCATCTGGGCAACGCGTTTTACTCCCGCCTAACTGAGGCGTGTCTAAGTGTGTGATGGGGCTCTGCAGCTCTCATCACTTAGGAAAGGTTGGTCCCCCCCCAGCACCCTCCAACCACCACCCGCTCCCTCCACCCTCCCTGTGCAGGTTCCTATCACTTCCACCCTCAAATTGGAAGTGACAGGCCACTCAAGCAGAGGTGTCTTCGTTCCCCCCATCAGCAGCCATGCAGCCCCACTCAGCACTGTCAGCCTGATTATATATCAGCGGGATGGGGGGGCCGAAGGAAAGGAGATGTCCAGCTGGAGACAGACCACTAAACACGTCGTCTGTCCGGCTGCTGCACATCTGCCAATACACACACCACCTGTCCCCAAGGCTGCCACAAAACCAATCTGTATGTCTCCATCACCGTCCTCTAGTAATCCAGCATCCTCCTCCAGTCTGCATCTTTTCTCAAACTTTAATTCTCTTCACTCTTCCTTTCCTGCATCTTGTCTCCACTCTCTTTCCTGCAGTTTTTATTTTCCCCTTCCCCTGTCTTCCTCCTCCTCGGTGCTTGCTACTGGGAGCACAACTCATTTACCAACTTTTCATGCTTGTGGCAGCTCATTACACAGACAGAGCTACCTGTCTTCCCTCAGAGGACTAGTAGAGCAGTGGGGGTTTTCCCTGGGAATCAAACGTAGCCTGCAAAGTGATAGGAAGCATTCAATTATTTGAGCTTCTGATGCATCGAAAAAATACATGTTGTTTACTTAAGTGCTGATTTCCTTGTCTCTTTTTCTCTCCTCCTCAGGCGTGAAGATGGGAGGCACTCCACGGCAGTCCAGAGAGGTATGTTTACTCCGTTTCTCCCAAAACACAGATCCGCAGGTTTCTCCTAACTGTTATCCACAGTGAAAAAGTGATTGTCAGCCTTGTACCTCTCAGCGTGTCTGATAGTATCTGTGTAGAGAGGCTGACCTCACACTGTGCATCCAGCCAGTCAGACTTTACTCAGTAAATGGTCCCAGTCGAACCAGGCCTGGGTCTTTCAAGGTGTGATCACATCTTCCGCAGTAAAAGCTTCTTTTCTTGTGTTAATATTTTGCTTTGTTACATCCGTTATGGATGAATGGAGAACCACAACTTAGAAGACGCATGAATTCGTAGCTCATAATTCCATCAGGCTTTTCAAACATCAGTATCTACTGGATAACAGCAACGACTTACTATCCAGCTTTTTGTACACTTTCAACATTGCATTTTGAAGCCACTTCCTGAATTATTAAGCACTTATTTGGACAAGTTTGGAATTGCTCTCAAGAAAACTAAACATAACAACTACTGCAGGTGGTGTCCCAAATTGCCCATGCAGCATTATAAAGTCGTGGTTAGCTGCAAGGTTCAGGCAGATGAGACAAAAAGTAAGAGTTTTAATCCAAGACAATCCATAAACTAGGTTTCTATGTCAGATATGCAGCACTCGTACAACTCTATCTGCTCTCAGATGACCCCTGCTCGCTCTCATCTCTGCTGCGATCGTCAGCACCAATGAGAGACTTAGATCAGCGCAAACCCTGAGAAACGTGATGTCTGGTAGTATAGGTTGCTGCCCTGTACTCGCCTTGCACATTAAACGGACAGGGAGAAACCCTCCCCCTCCAGATGTCCATGCAGATGAAAAAATACGTCCATTTACGTCGGCGGGGGGATGAGCCAAGATTCATGATGGTCTCATCACCTTGTCTGTTATAAAATTAAAATTATACATCCAGTCCATTGGCTTTATGACGCCATTACAGCATTTAATTGAAATAAAATGTCAGAATACATAATGGCCTCAGGCATCATCTGATGGTAATCAGGCAGTAGATGATTCTAATTTACATTCCCAATTAGATGTTTATAAGACATTTATTTAATATCACAGCTCAGTTTATTGATAGGTCATGGATGGTGTTGGGTGGTGTGTGACATTTGTAAGTTAGACAAGTTAGATCTTTGCTTTAGGTGTAGTGAAACAGCACCATCAAGTGGCCTTTGTGAGTACTGAAGGTGGCATGTGGGGGGAATTTGGTAACACAGCTCAGATTTACCACCTCATTGAATCCACTGTTAAATGTTCTTGCACACACTCTGATCTGAGATTTGGTTCGTTCATGCCTGCTGTTGTCTAATACAACCTGTGTTGTTGCTGTTTTACAGACTCTGTCTACACAGGGCAAAGATGGAAGCAACAGTGCAACAGAGGGCATCCTGTCCAGCCCGATCCCTCCAATGCAGTTCCCACACTTTGACAAGAGCCATCAGATGGCTACACCTGAGTCTCATGAGCAGAGTCGACCAGTGCCCACCCCTGGGTCTCGGGAGCAGGACATGACCTCCATTCGTGTCTCCAAACGACAACGCAAACTGCTGAAAACAAGCCCCCCAATCCAACATGCCATCAAAAGTGATTCCTCACCCTCTTCTTCTTCTTCTTCTTCCTCCTCTTCATCCTCTTTTTCCTCATTCTCGTCCTCAGTTTCCTCCATTTCCTCTACAGGCTCTTTCAGTCCAGAAAAGTGGAAAAAGCTTGCAGATATTCAAATAGCACGCCGGCAACTGATGAAGGAGATGTGTGCCAAGTACAAAAGCAACATCTCAAAGACCATCACAGGTCATCATGTGAGAAACCTCTTTGTGGAGGACAAGTACAAGTTGTTGTACTGCCAGGTGCCCAAGGCGGGCTGTTCCAACTGGAAGAGGACCCTCATAGTGCTGTCGGGGAAGGCCTCCAATGCTCAGAGCATTAAACACGATGCCGTCCACAATGGTCAGCACCTCAAGGAGCTTAAAAACTATGACCGACAGGGAATAATGCACCGTCTGGAGACCTACACCAAAATCATGTTCGTCCGAGAGCCCATGGAGAGAATGGTGTCAGCTTACAGGGACAAGTTTGAGAATCCTAACGACTACTACCACAACCTGTTTGGGAAACCCATCATCTCCAAGTACAGGGCCAACCCGTCCCCACAAGCCCTGAAGACAGGCAACGGGGTCACGTTCAAGGAGTTTGTCCAGTACCTGCTGGATGTCCACCGGCCTGTGGGGATGGACATCCACTGGGACCAGGCAAACCAGCTCTGCAATCCTTGTCTCATAAACTACGACTTCATCGGAAAATTTGAGAACATGGAGGAGGAGTCCAACTTTCTCCTGCGATTGACTGGGGCGCCACCCAGCGTCAAGTTGCCCAGTTTCAAAGACAGGAACCCAGCTGACAAGAGAACCTCTTTGAACATCACACAAAAATACTTTTCACAGGTGAGCATGTCGGAGAGACAGCGAATCTATGACTTCTACTACACGGACTATCTGATGTTTAACTACACTAAGCCTTTTAAAGATTTATATTGACTGACTCCTATCAACTCTTTAATCACAGCCACATTCCACATCCACTTCACTACAATGACAGTAACTCACAAGCCTACATGGACCTTTCCTGTTGCTTTTTATGCATACATTTCTAACAGATTATCTTCATTTTCAACAACTACAAGATGAAATGCTTCATGTGATATCAAATACTCCAAATTGTTCTGAAAAGGAAGTTATTTATTCACTACTAGCACATGGTGAGGTAGAGTACTACAATTATGACTGATATGCCTCTAAAGTAAATACCTTATTATTGTTCAACAGGCTTTAAATTATGCCTCACTGTGAATCAAATAGGAATTGCAAATATGTTTAATGGTTTCATTTAACATGGACACCACATGGGTGCAATTTAATACAGATTCTAATTACATTCCTAAAGTTAGAAATGACATCAGTAATCCACAGCATTTATGTTATTTGAGCCCATATGACCCTATGCCTTTAGAATAGTGACACCACAAAATCTAAACATGTGAATATAGTCGCTTTATGTCACATTCACACCAGAGTAGCAGCAAAGTTGACAAGTTGCCACGCAATGTCGATGAAAAGCTGCCTTTCATTCTACAGCGAAGTTTGGAAAATCAGATGTGATATGTTGACCATATCACAGAGAATTTCTATTAGTCTGAAACACATGAATACGCCTCCCAGCCTCAGAAAAATGTACTTCATCGCTGCCTGGTGTGAATTTAGTGTTGTACCAAGTTGACCTGACATAAAGATCAAGTAACGATCCCTGCCACATACTGCAATTTGTTCATTTTGACTCCCTGCATTTGAATATGAATTCAAATATTTGCATTTCCTATATGATTTACAGCAGGCTACTAATCAGTATACCTCTATGTTTTAATGCATACCAATACAAACTGTATAATAAATGGTTTTACTGAACATGAGCAGTAACTAAATTAAACACTATGAATTGTATCTAAAATTTGTGAAGTGCTGCCCACTCAGAAGCTGTGTGCACTTATTGTAGCATTTTTGTACTTGTAGTTGTGTTAGAATGCTCATTAGCATTACAGACTTAGCCTACTAATCATTTAGTTTCTAGAGTCTTCAGATGGTATTTGTGAGCCACAGTTGCAAAAATCAGACTAAAATTAAAAAAAAAATGATTTAAAAAAAAAAAACAGCAACAGAAATCTGAACAGATTTTTAGACTTGTATTTCTTGATTTGGACATTTTGAGAAGATTAGAAAAAGAGTGCCCAAACTTTTTTATCTATTACACTAAACTTCCTCTAAACTAGAGATGGGCAATATGATGATGTAAAAATGTTATCATATTTATTGCAATATGCCTCCATGTGTTTTGTCTATAATTTCCCTAAAAAATGTTATGGTCATTTTGTACCCACGTTTTTAAAATGAGAGGATATGTCATCATTTATCAAGTATAGAATTCATAAAATATATGCTTTAACATTTATTGAATTACCAGAGAACATTGTGATATGTGTCATATGGAGAGATAAAATGACCTACCCTACCTTGAACATCTATCACCCCCCTCTGTATGTTTCACATCTATTTCCCACCATATAGGCTTTTTTTCTGACACTACTGTGTACAGTTGTATAATGGGCATTCAGATGACTATATATTTTTCTATGTATTTCTAAAATATACATATATATATATATATATATATATAGATTCAGTGCTTATGGTGAAGGTATGTTTCTTCGCTTTTTATGTCATTTGTTGTTCTTTTCAGTAATTACAGTGTAGAGTTGTTGTATAAGAAGAGTTTCTTTCCAAAAGAAAATATCCACCAGCTGAAAACCACAAATTTCAAGAAACTAAACCTCGCAACGCAAAACTGTGCGGTGCTGGAAGATGATCTAGATTGATGAAATGATAACACTCAGTGCTTTGGAGGTAGTGAAGGGTTTTTCATTTTTTGTTTTGATGAAAATGGATATAGACATTTTTGGAAATTAGCTCTTTAATTACTTTAATTACCCTGTACAGATGAGCTGCATTCCACCTAGTTACCCATCCTGGCTAATGGCAATGTTACCCATAGCAACTCCACTGTGTGTGTGTGTGTGTGTGTGTGTGTGTGTGTGTGTGCTGAAAAAACTGAAAAAACTGTTAAGATTTTTTTCCACAATCTTATTTCCCTGCATCGCTTTTGGAAACTCACACTGCTTCCTGTGTGTAACATTACTAGACTGCTATACTCCCAACACAGCACCCGAATGGCACTGAAGACGGAAAAACTGTTTTGTTTTGTTTTTTTTTTTCTTAAGTACCACTTTACATGAAAATGTGCACTAGTGTAAACAACACAAGAGACTGTCAATTCTTAGGTCCTGAGCACTAAAAGCTTTGGGAGATCTCTTTCAACCCTGAACATGTCTAAAGACAAAAGAAGATTTAATATGGAGGTATAAAACAATTGATCAGATAATGAACTGTAAATCTAAAAGGTTATATTGACCTCAAGGTTTCTCCAAATGAAAGACAAGTTTGAATCAGTTAAAGAACAGGTGGCTACATACATGACTACATGTGGGGGTTAAATTCACACAAAGATAATAAGTCTGGCTACAACCAAAGTGAGTAGCAGTATATTTTTATGAGGGAATGATGCAAATATGATCTGTTCTGATGCGGGGAACAACCTGTGGCTAGTCTTCAATAAAATAGCTTTCACTATTCAGCTACATGCTTTGCAGCTCACTGGAAATGTGTTTTATGTGATAAAATACTTTATAAAAGAGACATATTTGCCTACGAGTTAAGGGAAATTTATATTTAAATCTATACACACTATAATCAACTTTAAAACCTTTAACAATTTTGGTGGTAGTGCCCTTTCACAGTGGTGGTAACTGTATGAACTTTTGTCAGTATACTGTGTTGGCTTTTGCAATTCCAAAAATCTAACCTTTGTTTAGGTTGTGGTGAGATAATATGTAGGTATAGCCAATATCTGACCTAAACAGCTACTGCATTATGATGAGTATTTGTCTCTGCCCCCCGACTAATAAAATTTTTTTCATTTCGTGGGTGTATGGACAGATTTATCAAAAGCGTAATTACAGTAAAAAGTGAATGTATAACTGTTTATTGTTGGTGCAGAAGTGTTTAAAATATGATCTTAAGCCCTTTGCCTTATTTTACACTGCCAATCAAATGGTGTATTTCAGGAAGACATTCTTCAGGAGGTTATTATTTCTGGCTGATGAGTGTCTACTAATAAACTGTCTTTAGCATTTTCAATGTATGCTCTGTTGGTTTTTTTTTTTGTTTTATTTTCTTGACTGTCTCGACTCTGAAAGGTCAGCTGGAGAACATGAGCTCCACGATGAGAATCATCAGCTCTGGCACTTTGTTCATCAATATATTTATGTTTCTGCATTTATTCATTTATTATATTTTAATTGCATAAAAAAAATTAGCATCCGCAGCATGCTAACATGCGTACAATAGCATTAGCATACTGTCAGATGTCAGATATAATGTTGATCACAGTGCAGCTGATGCTGATGGAGATGTCTTTACCAAGCTGCACGGTAATCCCTCCTGCAACGACTAATCCACTTGATGTCAGCTATTAAATTAATCACCAAGTAGTTTGATAATCAATTAATCACATTTCATGAAGAAAAAAATAAATCCTCTGTTTCCAGCTTCTTAACTCACTGAGAGCCAGCCCTTTTATAAAATAAGAAAGTGCATTGTGCCAGCGTTTTTGGCCATTTTGAGTCATGTTTCATGACCCACAGACTATTTTGTGCAATGTCTCTGAAAACACTAAACAACTTAAATGAAAGAAGAGACTCTCTACTTCATCATGAAAAAAACGATTTGTTTTCATCTTGTTCCATTCTTGTTTTATCAGAGGTAGAGTAGAGGACACAAACCAAAATCACAAATTTTTGTCCAGATTCCGTTTGTTTTGCTCTCTAATCTCGATCGTCTCCACTTCCTGCGTTGATCCCTGTGGTGTATACTGTCTCTTTACGTCCCGATTACAAATCCCAGAAGCACCAATATTGCTCACAGGCTGTATGAGAGCGCCCTCTTATGCCTGCTGCCAAAAAAACACTTTAACTATATATTCGTCAATGCCGCTCAAAGAGTTAAATGTGCATATTTTCTGGTTTCCTCACTTCTCTATGACAATAAACTGAATATCTTGGGACAAAACAAGACATTTAAGGACGTCATCTTGGGCTTTGGGATTAACATTTTTGATATTTTATAGCCCAAATAATAATAATAGTTTCAGCTGTAATGTCTCCACCAGTTGAAATGTTTGTCAACCTCACGATGATAGTGTAGAGGGAAAGGAAGAATACACTGGGTACTGTGAATATTTGTACAAGATTTTGTGCCAATCCGTCAAGTAGATTGAGATATTTCACAGAATAATGGTGAATGTACACAGCATCTGGATGTATCTCGTCACAGCTGCACCACGGCTCTGCTGCAGTTTTAATATCTACTGGAAACGTTTCCGAAGCGGAGCGTCTGTCTTTATAACTTATAATACACTTACATTTTCTGTCTTTTACCGGCATAAATACATGAGTGCAGCTCATTTAGGTGTGGCAACAGATGCTTTTTGACAGTGCGTGTATATGACATGTATTTGTTGTTTAATCCTCTTCTGTGATCGCTCATTTCAAATGTCAATATAGTTGTTTATTTTGTCTGACGTTCATACAATAAGGATATTATCTGCAGCTGCAGCAGCTTGGTAATGCCTGCTGGTCAACATAGTATTTATGAGCCACAATCAAACTTCTCACTCATACGGCTGTTTGATAACAGAAACAGAAAATTATGTAAATGATGCACAATACTATATGGTGAATTTGGCTGCATTAGAGCACAGTATCAGCGATCACAGAGAGCTGGAGCAACAGAGCGGAGGTTTAAATACATGTTTACAAGATTATAGAGCTTTGTGGGCGGTAATTACCTTAAACAGGGTTGTGTAGTAGTAAAGGCAGAGGGAGACAGCTCTCGCTTCACTTGTCTGAACTGAGTGAGGCCTCCTCCT
Source organism: Synanceia verrucosa (assembly GCA_029721515.1). Lineage (NCBI taxonomy): Eukaryota > Metazoa > Chordata > Actinopteri > Perciformes > Synanceiidae > Synanceia > Synanceia verrucosa. Next base: position 6,707,118 of record CM056549.1, read on the forward strand.
ACCGGAGGCATTACCAACAGATTAACACACAATTAACAGGCAAGGATCCCTACCACCAATCTGTATTCCCTTTAAATCATTGAGTGCTAGCCCTGTGTGCCAGTGTTTTGCCATTTTGAGTCATCTTTCAAGACCCACACAATATTTTGCAATACCCTGAAAACACTGAATCACTACTGTCTTAAAGACTGCATAAGGAAAAAACATATGCAGAGAAATACCATACCAGTCTATATTTATCCAATTACCAATTTAATGTAGCTGCATGCCAGTTTACTTGGACATCTCATTTAGTCTGATTAGCATCTCAGCAGATCACTGAAACCAGGTCCACTAAAACACTGGCTGAACATCTATTTCACAACGTTAGCGCAAAACTACTGCTACCCTGAACTAAACACGTCATCACCAACAACACATCTCATTACTACACAGAAGTATGTGCATTTCATCTGGATGAATATTAAACAAAGAGACAGGATACATTCTGAAGTATTTGCCTCCGAGGAGTTTAAGATTGCCTGCAACAAGATTTGAATTTACATAATATTTAAAGACAAACCCAAAAAGATTTTTAAAAGGTTTGTTATTCTACTTAATGTTTAGCTACTAAACTGAAGCATGTTTTCATAATGAAGTGCACTACAACTAGGGCTGCTTGATTTTGGAAAAAAACATAATCACAATTATTTTGGTCAACATTGAAATCATGATTATTATTTTTGAGTTACATGATGTATTTATTCAGCATTTCTCTCTCTCAAAAACAACACTGTTATCGATTCTTTACGCAAAACGTTCAAATTGAAAATAAATATAGGCTACAAATATATTATGTACCTTACAGCTGTGTACTGTTATTCTGTGCTAGCGTTAATCATGATTAAACAGTCAGCCAGACTCCTTTTCATGAGCCAGTAAGGATGAGCGTCCTCGCTCCTTTATTAACTTCCACAGGTTGACAACAGTGAATTTGAGTAAAACTGGATAAAGCAAGAAAAGAAAGACGGCATTATATCGCATCTCATGTATGTGACTATGAACTATATTTAGCAACCACACTAAAGTACGGCCGGCGATCTTAGCACCACTAATGCAATCATATCTCCCCATCAAACACTGTCAAAAGTTATCAAACATCACACATACAACATATTACCACGCAACAATTATGCAACATTTACAGTCATTGCTTTCTGAAGGGGTAGCGTGAACCCGAAAAGGACACCAGAAAACCAAAGTAGCAACCATGCCGTTATCGTTACATTCTCTACTTCCTGTTTCCGCTGTGCTGCATCTTTAAGCTTCAAAATAAAGGTCCTATTAATAAAACTACGACACCCAATAAATCATTTCAACTCAATTATTTGAGTTTGGAGATTGTTTGACAACAAAAGATTTCTGACACTTAAATTATATCCTAGCCTGGCCGTAGCTCTCCGTGATCTTCTGCTGAATTATAATTTCCCTACATATTTCGTTTGGGTTTGATTTCCTTGGACTCAATTTCTCAGGATGATTTCCATTCTGGCCAAACAGCGAATGGTGGGGAACTAGGGGGAGGCAGGTGTTAACGATGACGTTGAACATTGCGTTGCATTGTAGTCTAGCTAGTTGTAGTTTGGCAATGGTGGCGGAGACGGAAGAGAAGGAAACCATTCAATCCGTTTTGGCTAGGCTTCCAAATATTCAACAATTGAAGTTGGAGCAAGAGGAATGTTTAACCAGTTTTATTGCTGGCAAAGATGTCGTGGTTTTATTCCCCACAGTGTTTGGGAAAAGTCTTATTTTTCAGTCAGCTCCATTAGTGGCGAAGGAGTTGGCTAGCCTGAATGCTAGCGGTGCATTACATACGACACGACCAAACGTTAGAGATTGGGTAAAATCAGATCAAACCTCAGCAGAGTTCACGCCTCCTGTCTGAAATCGGTTCTCAATGAAGGAATGCCAGAACCTCTGCACGGGGGTCTGATAAGACTAATTATATCCTGTATTTCCACAGCATGTTGGGATTTTTAACCTTTTCATGACACCCCTGTTTTGGCCACAGGGGTGTCTTATAAGGGTGAGTATCCTCACATCACCTCACGAACCCAAACAACTGTCAAAGCACTGTTTCATGTCCAGAAGTGAAACTTTTCATCTTGAGATCTAAGTGCTTTTCAAATTGGTGCTTTTATTCTTCCATCATATGAAGTCTAGTAGCGCCTGTTCGGAGGGAAATGATTTGCATCATTTCCATTCTGTGATTAGATCAGAGTGGGTACCGTATGGTGCTCAAATATGCACTCATTTGTATGATTCACACACGCTCTACCTACATTTAAAAAGAAAGAAAAATCTGTCACAGCAGCATTTTTGTCACACTGGCAGTTCGCCTTCCAAAATGACATTGTTTTAATAAGAACAAATAGCAGCGTTACTGCTTTTGTTGTTGCGCTGGCATATATATAAATATATGGGTGTGAACTTGACGATTATGGTTATGCTTGTGTGGCAGATGAATATTGCAGCGCAAATTGATCACTCTGTAGAGCTGGAAATTTGATTAAATGCTCAGGGCTGATTTCTGCAACAGCTCTTGTATAAGTCATGAGAGCACTTTGGGGGAAGTTAAAACTGTGAAGAAAACAAAAGCCATCCATTTACCTCATTAGTGTGCGTGGAAAATCTTGACATGCTTTGAAGAGAACGTGCTCGTGTAGCTAAATCAGCTTAAGGGCCCAAAGCAGACATTCAAGGCAGGCAACCCAACATCTTCCCAGAGTGATAAACAACCTCGCCTTGGTTGGGAGGACTGTATTAAAAAAAAAAAAAACAGACTTTGCTCCATTTTTTTCAAGTATTACTATTATAGTTAATCTTCGTGTTTGCCTTCAAGCCAGCATTAACATGGCTGATGACAGGTTCCTGCTGACTCTATCACACAAACATTCACATATTTAGCACAAAGACTCAGCTGCACTCACACAGTTGACAATGGCATCAATGCCATTAGCACAACAAAAACAATCTGAGGGCTCGAGTCCCCGGTTCATTGGGGCGACATTTGAGAGGCAGAAAATATTTCCTCAAGCGTCAAATACAAGCATTTCTCTGCTTCACATGCACGCCAGGTTGATTCCCCTCGTTTCACATTAAACACTTGTTTGTTTTGGCAAAGTTTTGCAGCACGCTCCAGACACATCCCTCATTAAAATTATTCGCTGGAGCTCTGTTATTTATCAAGCAAAGCAAAATGACAAGTGGGAAATAATTGCGAGGAGGAAGTCTCAAAGTCCTGCAGAGGACACAAGCTTCCCAAACATCGCAGCTGATTAACTGGCCTGGCCGTTCTGCTTAGAAAAAAGCATTTCTGGATCATTCTGCAGGACGCAGCCAGTGATGATAGTGAGAGAATGGCTTTAGAAGAATAAAATCTCAATCTGTCAGCATTTCAGTTTTTTCCCTTATGTGCTCCAGCGGGAACTTCCAACGCCATAAATCACTTCTATTTGTACCACCGTTGGGATTTAGCTGCTTCAAAATTGGACACTAAGGTTCAGATGGATTTCAGAACTATTTAAATTTACTATTATTGCGCTCAATTTAGATGTGAGCCACTGAGGCAAACCTTTTATAAAACACAGTTATGTTCAGTGTGTTTATCCTATAATTGTTCAGGCCAGACGGGCTCTATCAGAAACTCCACCAAGCTAAAAGAATAGTTTTAATGCTAAAATATTGGCATAATGGTTCAACGAATGAGGAAATGTCCGTGGTTAGTTCACATCTGTAATAACAACAGGACAGTTGAGTGTCTGCTATCTAAATTGCTAAAGCCAGGTGAACAAGTGAAACAAACACAACGTTGTTTGTAACTTACCAGCTACAAACAGGCCCCATGACAAACGACACACTAAAGTGCTGACGTGTTTTTGTGTTTTTAGCTGAGCTGGACCATAGAATATCCAGTTCAATCTGATTTGTGAGGCTGTTTTTACCCTCATTTTTCTCTGTGAAGTTTGCTGAAAGTGATGTAATGCAGCATTTTATGTGGAGTGAGCACTGCGGCAGAAAAAAAATGGGATTTTAAATGCTCCATTGCTTGTGAGCAAGCGGTCATATTGTAACTTAGGAGGTGATTTGGCATTGTGTGCACTGCTTAATTTGGCATGCACTCAACACACCAGTCATAATTTTGTTTTAATGAAAGCTCAACACCAAGCATTTGCCCCTGGCGTTCTTTGCCACTGTTTCAGAGGAAGGAAATACCAGCTGTGACATGGTGTTTTTTTAAGGAAAAATGTGTCAGTGCTTGATGTGAATTTTGAAGAGTGACAAAGACAAATTAAAGAAACTGATAAATATTTAAATTTAACAATGAAATTTGGTGCGGTGTTATTGTTGTAGCATCAGCAGTCAAAAAAGGGGAAACACTGATGGTATCACTGTATATTGAAAAAGCCCTGCTGTGTGTTAACTCATACTGTAGACATATTGTTCACAACCACATGATGGCAGTACTGCATCTGAAATATTACAAACCCAAAATACACAGTGTTTTTTTTTGTTTTCTGGAAGAACAATGCGCCCTCTCATGCACATGGTGGTATGTGTAGTGCAGTAATGTGCACTTTGCTACCTGATTTACTGCCGCCACCTGTCAGGCTTCTGTTCTGACACTAAAAGAGCCATGAAAGCCACTGCAAGTCGTCTCATTAAGCCATACGCTGGTATTGACATGAATTATGCAGCGCCTTTAATGAACTTGAATCAATAAACACAGGATCTGTAATGAAGCTAGTCACACACACAGGCTGCTGTAGGCCGAGTGGTTCTTTAACCTTGGGGCTACATTTCCACCTGTCTGACACAACTGCTGGGAATGACTGAAACATTTACAGTTGATGAAATAATCCTCCTTTCTTATCATATTTATACCACCATAGCCACCCCTGAACTCTAATGACAGCATAAGGTGGATGAATTTTTAATATAAAAAGACATCAAGGGTTGAGGCGAACATCTGGGTGGTGATGATGCTTCCACAAACAATAATGCTGCATTGTCAGAGACAAGTTAACTATGGATATTTAACTGAAACACATAGTGTGTTGGTAAATTAATACATCAATGATTCACAGACCTAATAATAATAACAATAATAATAATAATACATATTTGTCATGTCTTTCACTGGCATCAGAACAAGGTGTGGGAGTGTTGCAGTTGTGTCGGCTGTTTGTTCCTCAAAATGCCTTCTAACACTAACCACAGCGTTCCAATGGTGAAAAACTACGCTGCCAACTCTCTGAGATGAACCAAAAAAAATAACAGATGACATGATATCACACACTAGTTTGTCATTCAGTATGTTTCCTACGTCAAAACACAATGATCGGTTTGAATTAGAAGAGCTTATGCTTACGTAAGTATGAATAATAAAATGTGAGTCCCAAAAGCTTCTGCCCTATGGTTCAAACAGAAAGTAGCTGTTACCATTTGAGTTTGACTATTTAAGTCACTGAGGATGGAGAGGACTTCACCGACAATCTCTTTGTTTGGCAGCAGTGTGTGAAAGTTATACAGAAACTGCAGAAAGAAGAAGTCTATAAATACTAACAGCGTTTAGTAGGGGTGTGACGATACACTCAGCTCACGAGACGAGACGATACACGATATTGGGTTCACGAGAACAAAACAATATTTGCACATTACTTTTAAGAAAACTAAAATGACAAAATATATGACCGAAGAAACAATCATTTAACTCCATGAGGGGAACACTTTTTGTTTGTCTCCGCAACTGCTGGTTCTCATTAGGAACAATGTTTTCACTGGGAAAGCATTGCTTCAGTAAAAATACAGTTGTAGCTGATCATCGTGTGCCTCACCAACACTGCAGAAATGCACTGTTTGCATCTTCAGATCGTACTGTATTTGACATATTGATCCAGGAAGTTTAAATCTGCCACTAACTTTCTAAAGGTGGTTTCACACCAAACACGGAAATTGCGGTATGCTGTACGGGGTAGGGCGCAAGCAAGTGCAGAGCAGGACCACCGTGGCCACATTGCTAAGCTACGGATCAAGCAGAGAGCACTGGCTTTATTTATGCTGATGAGGAGGAGGAGGAGGAGATCCACAAGAAGAAGAGTTTAGGTACATGCCACTTTGAGGGGAGAGTTTCGGCTCGTCCAGGAGCTACAGTCCCGTGTCCCACAGCTCGCATAATTGCTAAGAATCAGCGTTTCCTCCATCCTTAAACACATAGCTATGCTTTCCCCCCTTTTCCCCTTTGCAGCTCCTGGCATCTCTCCTGCAGTGCGCAAGAGCACAAACATCACCCTCGGCGCAGACCGATGCACCTTTGAGCAGCACAACCACATACACAATGAATGGGTTTCTCTCGGCGCACCTGCACCTTACGCATTTGATTTGAAACCAGCTTAACTTTACCGTCAGTTTCTTTTACCCACAGGTCACTACCCATACGGAAAAGATTAAATAAATCTTTTAAAATTTGTGTCTCCTTTGTATGAAACTTGAAAGTAAAGCACACAAAAGTGAATCCGGCTATAAGATCCTTTGTAAATTTAAACAAAATGAACTTGTATGATTTGGGTATTTATCAGAAAAGTATATGAGACATACAATATCCTTATACTTCTTTTTATTATCTTGTATGAAAAGAATGCAGATGTGGCCACTTTCAAGAGTAAATCATATAAGTTAGTCACAAGTTTTTTTTCTTTCTTTTCTGTATGGGTAATAGAAGCTTGGGTCGCTCAAAGTCTGATTGGTTTCTTTCTGCCCTGTGCTAGCGAGACTTCTTTTCACTAAACGAGAAATACTGTCATGATTTAATCTCGCGAGATCTCGTGCAACAAGATCTTGTCACACCCCTAGAGTTTACTGTTACACTGCAGAGTCCACCTCAGCTAACCAGTCCCTGCTGCTGAAAAAAGGAAAGACATATATATATATATATATACACACACACACACACACACACACGTTTATGGCACTCAAGGGTTCTATTTTAAAGGACGTAAAGATACATACTTGGCACTCAAAGAGTTAATGCCAAGTAAAACAGAAAGACGTCCCTTTAAATGTCTACCATCATATGAAAAAATCTGTCTCTAATACTTACGCAGGTTTTACAAACTCCATACTACATTACAGGCTAATCATACATTATAAAAGGCAAGCAAGAGAAAGACCTCCTGTGGTAGCAAGATGGATGGGTCAAACAACAGGACCTTCAACCAGGAGACCGCTGTACAAGCCCATGTGTTTTATTTTGTAAACTATATTAGTCTTTGACTTCACTTCCATATAAACCAGGATGTTTCCCCCTAACTCAATTCAGTGGTGCTCTTTCCTAAGCTTAAGTCTGTGGTTTGTTGCCCCCCCTCGTGGTACATTAACGCCTCAGCGAGGCAAACCGTGACACTGACGCACTAACATCTGCTCTACTACATGCTTTAGCATGGGATCATGTTCATAGGTAATGCTACAAATTAAAAAGAAATGCTTTCATGCCTAAAACTGCAGTAGTGAGCAGGCCTCCAACCACTCTAACTAACAGAAGTCTGCCCAATTTTTATGTCTTTTTCAACCAGAACAGTGATACAGCTCCACGGCCTCCTTTGTCTATTCCCAACCATGCAGTGTTGCCTCTGAAACAGAAACAACAAACATGTAGGAGGAAAATCCAGCTGGGATCCCCTGCTGGTTTAAAACAGCTTGGCTTCTTTATCAATAAAGGTGTACTGCACATCAGAGAACGTGTCAAGTTTCATTCACTTTGGAGCTTCGACTCTTATTTCCTCTTTGCTGGCAGCTCTCACAAATACCGCCAAAAAAAAAACACAAAAAAAAAAAAACCAAGGCAGCCACTATTTCTCTCTACCGATCCCTTTCAAGAAGAGCAGCGAGCTTTCAATGAATCACCCCCTCCTCCTCCTTCGCTCCCGCCGTGTTCTGAACTGTGTCTTCCCTTCGTCAAGCAGCGTGAGTGATGGAAGTGACAGAGAAGACACCTGCCCTGAACGCCGCTGACAGAGAGGGAGAAAAAGGAGGGGAGCTGTGGAGGCGCACTGCCTGATGGGAGAAACACACAGCGAGGCAACAAACTTGCAGAGACTATCACTTATAGTGACAGGCCAGGAGGTGCCGTGCTATTAGCAGGCCGTGGGGTAGGCCCTGAGCGAGGCCCGTCCTACCTACGATGGATGGGCCTCTCTCTCGGGACTAAATTAATACTGGGAGTCTAGTGAATTGCTTTTGGAACAATGTCCTCCTAAGGAGCTAATCAGACAGGAGTTATCTAGAAGTGCCTGTAGGCTGGCTGGCATGGCTGCAGCTCAGTGGCTGCCTGGCAGAAGGCAGGTGCATCACGCCGACTCACAGCAGTTCATTCCCGGACAGGACACAGCAGTGCTGGTATTCATTATGAATCCCAAGACTCAAAGTTTCCCTGGAAGTACTTTTAGAAAAGTAACAGCATAAAACAGTGTGGTTTTTAACTCTGCTCCAATGACAAAGTGAATGTTGTATGTTAACAATTGTTTGACATTATGTTAAAAAAAAAAAAAACATGCCGCGCTACGGTTTGCACAGGGGGTCTGGGCTACACATGGTAAAAATGAAAATATCGCTATTAAAGCTCTTCATCGAATAGTTGACCAATCATTTTGGTCTTAGTCCAATCACATTTCTTTATGTTGAAAGATCCATCGCCAAGAAACATGAGCACATCTCTGGTCACCACAAGCTTCAAAGTGGTGTTTTGGACTAAGGATTTCTGAGGTCAAGGACAGCCCTAAACACAGTACAGCATGACCAGAAAATAAGACTCATTTGTTAATCACAAACTCAAACTCAACAGAAAAACCTTACTCATTCAGTGTAACAGTGCACAAGTAGCACAAACATCCTCCAATGCAAACTAAAGCAAGGATGTTGCTGAAGCAAAAGCTGATTAATTTCATCAAAATATCAAGATATACCTATATAATATCACTTCTGTCCTATAGTTTTACATAAGCAACAACATAAGCAGCTACACCACTCGACAAGTAGAAGAGCTGCAGGCGGCGTCTCGTGGGGATCGATCCATTGAGTCAGTAAGCAGTGATTGGTCCATGTGGCATTGCCTAAAGTATGCCCGTATAGAGTCTAAAACATAGTCTACATTAGTTAGGCAGACATACTTCTCAATAAAGGCCCATAGAGAGAGAGCCTGGTGTAGAAAGTAGAAAACAGCTTTTCACTCCTTCAACATGTGCACAAAATAACTCCACACAATGAGGATCACAATGTAGGCAAGTGACACCTGCTGAGGCTTTTATCTTACTAGGTCACCAACAAAATGAGAGTCAACTGGAGGTGACGGCACACCAGTAAAACAGCTTATTAATGCCCACAAAACATGCGAAAAACACACAATAACCAAGCACAAAAAGCAAGATAGAGAGATACTGGTGTCAGTACACAGTAGATTAACATCCACAGAACAAACACAAACTGACAAAATGATTGAAATAAAAAAATCAAATGATATATTAGGTCTGTACCAAATGTATTTCTTATAGTCAAAGTCCACAATTAAGTAAAAACAAGCATGATTTTGTGTTACTGGGGGTATAAAATGTAATTTCTGATGAACTATTGGGTACAGACCAAAGTATCTTTAAAAAAGAGGCACTTACTTTGTGCTGACATCAGTTTTCCTGCACATTATTGTCTGTCAAAAAAGAAAGTAGGCTCAGTTTGTGAACAATATAATCCCACCAAATCAAAATTTAATCTCATACATATATTACATATCTGGCCAGGATTCTTAAAGAGACTTCTTTACCTCACTGCTGATGTTTGAGCTTGTTTCTCATCTGTCCACTTCCACAGAAAGACAGGATGTTGCTGTTTATTTGGCTCTAGTCACAGTTATACCCTCATCTCCATTCTGTAGCTGTTGGACGTAAAGACTAACAGTTGACGTAAAACCGACAAGCGATAGCTACATAGCTAACAGTTATTTTCATACCACTCTAGTTTCATAAAAAGTGAAATATCTTGCCTGCATCTCTTTGGTAATGTCCTGTTAATGTCAAGTTCCGGTTTGTCATTTGCGACCCAAAGTCATTTAACCTCAAAAGAAAGTGTTTTAAATCGTGTTTTATGGACAAAATCTGACCGCAGTCAATGCTAACTAGCCGCCAGGTGCGATTGTCATGTATAGCTCATAGTTACGAAAGACAACGAGTGGCGCCGATCCGTAGTTCGGAAGTCACGTGACATGAGGAAGTTACTCAGAAGCGACTACGCATGCGCGTCCATAACTTTGTATGTAGCGAGGAGTTGGCTAGTCTGAATGGTAGCGGTGCATTACCTACGTCACGACCAAACGTTAGCGATTGGGTAAAATCAGATCCAATCGTTTCAAACGTCAACAGAGTTCACGTCTCCTTGACTGGTTTTAGTAAAAATGATAAAATAAAGGTAAATACCCTGTAAAGCGAAATAAATAACAAACATGTAAAAATGTTAATTATAAATATGAAGAGATGACTCATAAATATATAATTAACAAAACAGACCAATTCAAATAGATACAGAGAAAAGGGCCAGAAACAACAACCAGAGGAAATTGGCTCTTGAATTTTGGAGTTATACTTCCAGACAAACCAAAGACGACCCAAACTATCTTGTGGCTGGCAGCGCTTTGCTCATCGTGGAGTCCACACAGTGGCTTTACAGAAGTGGAGTAATGCTCCATATCAGAGGTATAAACTGACAGGATGAGGTCAGAGCTGAAACAGAGGGGAAAGCAACGCTGAGGCACACACACTCGAGTGAACCATAATGATGTGTGATAGGATAAACTCTCTGGTTGCATGCACAATGGAAACCCAGAGTTACTTATGGCCACTTAACACAAAGTGTTAGAGAAAGAAAGCGATGGCTGTGGGGCTCTGGCTTCCTAGCCTGCAACAGACCAGCCCAGGAGAGTTCAGCGCCTCTGGCGAGCCTCGGCCTCAGCTCTGTTACCCTCTGGAGGACGGCATACACAATCAGACTGTGATTCACTCCACAAAACAGATATATCATAGGTTAACAGGCCCATAACTTCGCATCCAACAGAAAACAAGAGGTTGGCTCTGGTTGTTATGTGGAAATGATGCAGATAAAGGAAATGCCACTGTATTATAGCGACTACTGGTATGTAAGAGTAGTATTTATCAGTGATGGATAAAGATACAGATTTTTTAGCTATGCAAAATGACACTTTCAAAATACTCTCTGACAAATAAGTCTTGCATTCAGACAAAAACAAAAGGCTGAAGTATTGTCGGGTGTAGTGGTTAGCAGTGTCGCCTCATAGCAAGAAGGTACCAGGTTCGATTCCCGGCCCGGGGCCTTTCTGTGTGGAGTTTGCATGTTCTCCCCGTGTCTGCGTGGGTTCTCTCCGGGTACTCCGGCTTCCTCCCACCATCCAAAAACATGCATGGGGATTAGGTTAATTGGCTAATTTAAATTGTCCGTAGGTGTGAATGTGAGTGTGAGAGGTTGTCTGTCTCTATGTGTCCTGTGATGAGGTGGCGACTTGTCCAGGGTCTTCAGCTGGGATAGGCTCCAGCCCCCCCACAACCCTAGGAGGATAAGCGGTAGAAAACAGATGGATGGATGAAGTATTGTCAGCAAAAATGCACTTAAACACTCAGAGTAAAAGTACTTGTTCATTCCTTAGAGTCATGTTAAAAAAAAATTAAACAAGATAAACTGACACAGGACAAGGAGGGAGGAATATTTATATAAGAGGTAAGGGGACAGGTGAGGGTGAACAATTGATGGAGGGGGAAACTATCACACCGGAAGGAAATCAAGTGACCTGGAAGAAGAATTGAAAAAACAGAATAAAAAACGTGAAGTGCACGACAGTGCAAAACCAGATACAAATAACAAAATATGTGTGCTCAGAAGAAGACGATGACATGACTTAACATTAGTAAGCATAACTGAACATGAAATATGACAAAAATAAAGAAATGGAGATAAACCTGGAACTAAACATAAACAGACCTGATGCAACAACGTTATGTTACCACAGTAGTTTGTGAAGGGATAGTCGCTTGCAAGCTGCAAACTCATTGCTAGATGCCACCAAATCCCAAACACTGACGGTTTCAAACATAAAAAAGTCTACATACATGTACTTAGTAGATAAGTTACTTTCCACCAGCTGGTACTTTAATCCATTAAGCAGCAGCTAATGCCTTCACTTATCAACAATAACAGTTTATTTTCCAAAACTGAGTGTCATAAGTGACATTAAGCACAGTGATTATTTTTAAGCTCTTGTTTTTGCCAAATTAACTATTTTGAAAAAAAAAAATACCATCCCTCCATACGGTACGAGTTTGAGATTATTTTACCACGCATTGTTCTGTTTACTGTAAAAGAAGTAAACTCAAAAGGACATGATGACACGCAAAAGTGCGTCATCCTTTGTGTGGCTGCAAAAAAAAAAAAGAAACCCGCTACCATTCAGTGTATGAAGACTGGATTTTGGGTGGGATTGCATGTTGTGACCATAAAATGTCATCAGCCAGCAGCCTCAGTCCCTATCAGGCAGTCTGCTGCACAGAGCACTCTCCCCTCGCCCTGGGCGCTGGCCACACTAGCTGGCACCCTTCCCCCCCATCGCCTCTCTTTCTCTTCCTCTGTCTGTCTTTTACCAGTGACCCACCCTTCCCTCCCCTCCCCATCACCCTGAGGCGCTCAGCTTCCATAGTGTCAGTGCGGAGGCCTCAGTGTTGACAAAGCAGCAGGCCTTCAGAAGACACATCAAACCCTGTCCCTCCTCTGTGCTGTTAGGGAGCTCAGTGCACAACAAAAGGACAGGGACTCCAGTTTCAGTCTGGGGCCATTACTAGTCTCAACAACATGGCTACAGACAGGAAAAAAGGCCCTTGAGGACGCCGTCAAGAGTTACAAACACGGGAGGGATCAGTTCAAACCGTTCAAGTCTTCTGACTGTTACAATGACAGCGTTGTGATGGATGATTGTAAATAAAAAGCATAAGTCAAGGCTGTGGGTTGATGCCACTGTGACACATGCACTCTAATGAGGACTGTGGGTGCTCTGCAGTGCCAGGGACTCCCCCCAAGGCACACTGAGCGGGGGGAATGGTATGTGATGCATAGCAGATGTGATTGGAGACATCACACAGTTCACGTTGTTACAGCAAACCAAATAGTAGCAGCAACAAAAGCCAAAAAAGACCATTTTTCTCCCCTTCTTGTTCACACATTGAAAAGCATGATGCTGGATATGAGTAAGACTGGTGTAAGTCAGAAGCTAATAACACATTCAGAGGATATTTTCTGGAGAATTTCAGAGAGAATAAGTGTCTGGAGAGGAGAGTTCAGTGATGGGTGGAACTGAATGAAACCACGTCACATTATCTCTCCTCGACTAAACTGAACACTCATTTCTTGACATTTTGTGAATCCATTATATTAAACCTAATGAACAGAACTTTCACTGATCCTCCAAACGTGAAGGCCTCTGGTACCTGAGGGCCTTCCTTCACAGGTACAAAGCATGTTATTTACAGCCTCTATATTCTGCGATTAGAGCTTCCCACCACATGATGGCAGCAGAAGAGATTGTTAAACCAAATCTCAGCTCGTGGTCCAGATTTTATTTTATTCTGTAAAAAGAGGAAAGCGATGTCATGATTGGATTTTACAAAACTCTGAACTTGCTGTGGAAATTCACTCAAATTTGGATGGAAAAAAAATAAATTCAGGACATCCCTTCAATCAGTAGTTTGTTTTATGTGCGTAATATACAGTTTGTATGTAGTGATTCAGATATTCCTCCAGTCTCTTATCTTATACAATACTGAATCTTTACCTACCTCAGGTACAGTACAGTACAATTTATCACTAAAAAAGGCAAATATTTACCTCTTTGAATGACTCACAACTGACACCAGCAGTTGTGGAAGCTGTGTTGAGATCTGTGAATTAAATGAAAGGGCAACGATGTATGAAGTGTAAGAATATTCAGGATATGACTCCTTGAAGTGGAGCTGTAGTTTTAACCGTTTCACACACTGATGAGCATTCTGTTAAATGCATGCTGGGAGGTTCAGAATAAAAAGTTTGACCATGAAAAAGTCTGGAGTCAGTCATCTAAACAAACTTCCTCCAAGACTTAAGCAGTTGCATATCTGAAGGTAAAAGCAGACATATGGGAGCAGAGCTCAACTGCACATGCCCAATATTGCACATTGTATTTTTACTGTATATATTATACCCTTTTTATCACATTGCTGTCTTATTTGTCTTTAAGCTGCTTTTATTTATCTATTTTTTCTATTTTTTACACTTTATTGCTCAGTATTCATTGTGGATAAGGAACTATTTCATTGGACAGGGAAACTGTGTTTTTTTCCTTAATGTATGACAAAAAACACCTTGAATCCTTGAATCCCAGAGCTGGTGTGTCTGAAACCAAACACACAAGTCAAATTAATCTCACATGTCCATCCTAAAGACACAAAGTGGCCAGTTAAAACGAAATAGACATTAGAGAGGAAATAAAGAGTGAAAGGAAGAAGACAAGAACTGATGCTCCATCTGAAGGTGGGAAAAAAAGTGAAGGAAAAGGAGTGAAGTCTTTAAATAAGGAGTGATCAGGTGAGTTTAATCCAGTGGGTGAACTGTGATGAGGTCTGCTGCGGTTTTAAGGGTGTCTTTAAAAGTCTACAGTGTTGGAGGTTAATCCACTAAATGTCTCCACCAATCACACTGTAATGTGAGTGAATCAAAGCGATAACTTGACAGCACCAGGGTCATTGCAGCTTTACCTGCAGAGGGGAGAACTGACTGCTAACAGCAGCTCTCAGAGGTACACAGAAAGTACACACTAGCTTTGTGCTGAGCTTTTTCTGGAACTTAATTGCCAACATTAAGCACATGAGGGAAATCTTGCGATGTGCTTGTTAGGTGTTTGTGTGCAACACAACCCCACACGTTCTATTAATAAACTGACACCCTCTTACCCTCCCTCTACCTCTCTCCCTCTGTGAAATAACGAACAATAAGTGTCGCTGCTGCACCTCAGACACACACCAACATCAAGCAGAATGTCAGATGGCTGGAAGAGCGGAGCGATTGACAGCAGCCGGGCTCCACGAGGCATGCAGATTACTAAAAGCAAGTTCTGAATGTTCTTTTCAAACTTTCTCCACACGCCAGAGGGCGAAGCAGGAGTGTTGATCTGATGTGAAACGCTTGAAAGAGATTCTTGCAAATGCCCGCATTTAAGAGGGGCGGCTGTGACTGTATGAGTGAGTGTACTGTTTTCACCTCAGTGCACGAGTACAGTGTGCAGGTGACCTCTGGGTCATGTGGATTTCAGCCCTTAAGGCTTTAATGGAAATCACCTGATTGTGACAGAAGTATCATGGATATGATTATAAAAAGAATAACCACCAGAAAGATATGTGTTTAGTCATATCACAAAAATAGTAAGGTGCCATTTTGAGCCAATATAAGTGTCAGTCAGAAGATGCTTTTAAGAACATTTTGCCCCAGGTGGGAACTAAACTTTTAACCCTGAGCTAGTCTTCTATTACATATAGTGATCACTCAGTCAAACAATGTGGCTGCTAGCCAGCAGATGGTACCAAGTCCCAACTTGGTGTGAACAGCTTTAATATTATGTATACAGAAAAATGCAGACTATATTGATTCCTCAGACAGTGTGGGACAATGACCAGTGTCTCCCTAAGGACAAATCACAGCTTTTAAGTATAATTAAGAGTTAAATTGTGTTTCTAGGAAATGGATGCACTGTAATTGAGACTAAGAATGTGTGTTTTCCCTACTTCAGCATCAGAGACAGCACAAAAGAGTAATTCATACAGTACTGAAATGCTTTAAAAGGCACAATCCCCTGTTTAAAAGCTACTATCATAGAAATGGACATAAACTGTGCCAAATAGGCAACACCTAACCGCTCCTACAGGCAAAGCTATTATTGTTATAGGGTCATGCATTAATTCATTCATTTCATTAACATAGGATGTCTAAAGGAGTCTTTGACTTTTTGACTGATTTTGAGTGAATCTCTATGGAATTCATATGTTATGTTATTTGTGAAATTCAGTGGAACAATCCTTTAACTAGAACTAGAACAGAACTGTTATCTCCACCAAACACCAATAATATTTGAGTCAAATATTACAATCAGAACTGCGTTGCCCTGAAAAGCAGTAATTTGTGTCAGAAATAACATTATTTTTAATAGATTGCAGTGTCCTTTCACCTGCTGGTGCTGGTCATCAAATGTTTGGATTTGTTGTGAAATCTCAAAGCTGCATGCAAATCCTCCAGATGACCTACTTCTTCCCCTCCACATAGACACTCCGCTAAAATCCATAAATTAAGGAAATTAACTGATGGGGCCCGGGGCCACTTTGTAAGCTATTTAAATCTTTAAATTTACAACATCCCTGCATACTTCATGTAATTGAACTAACTCCGGGCTTGTTTCCTTTAATGAGAAAAAAAAATCCAGTTTGCCCTGCAGTTTGTACCTCTGGAAACAACAAACGTGCGCCAGAGGGGGAGGTGGGATCGCTCTGAGGCGCGCAGAGCTCCGTCTAATTATGAAGACTTGGCCCGCTTCAAGGAAGGAGAGACGCGTCCTCACACTCCCACTAGTCCTGCTGTCAAATCACCAGCAAAACTGTTTTATTTCCTCTTTAAATACATACCATTTCATACTTACTTTATGCGCAAAAGAGCTGCATGAGCTACTCTAAGTACCAAATGGGATCTGATGAGCGTCACCACAAATCAGACAAATATAGGACAATTTACAGTTCCACATTATCATAAACAATTTGAGTTTTTTAATCGGGGTAATAAACAATAGAAATGGTTCCCAAAAAGTGAGACTGTATTTTCTGTGGACCAATAATAATTTCCTACACTGGTTGGCGCCAGATATCAAGAAAAGGCCATCGCTCCTGTCAGGATGCTGGTACTGGGTAATTACTGGGCTCAATGTTGCATCAATTATTCACAGTTATTTACCCGCAAATAAACAAACATGCAAATAAATAAATAATCGCCTCCTCGGTGTGAGCACCTGCTTGACTTCCCTTAACTCGGTGCAAAATGTGCGCCCAGTCACCTGGTATTCTTCTTCTTCATATGTTGGGAAATAACAGTAATCTTATTTTCAAAATAATAATTATTTCTTTAAAAAAAGTCTGCAGGCTGCCTGCTTTCATTTGCAGAGTGAAGAGTGGGGGTTGTTCCGGGCAGATATCTCCATCTAAGCCCTGCGCTATAATTGAAATGGCGCATTTGGCTGCGGGCAGGTTGTGAGGGCGCTTTCTGCGGCAGCATGCATGCATGTCCATAGACGTCATTTGGTTTTAATGGCCTGCAGGAAATTTGGCGTTACAACTCCAGACATTAAGGCAAGAGAGAGAAAGAGAGAGAGAGGACGAGAAAGAGACAGAGAGAGAGAAAAAGAGAGAGAGAGCGGGGACACGGGGGGAAATCACCGCATGAAAGATATTGGTTCAAGGATATCTCTTCATTTTCAACATATTTTCCTACTGGGACTTTATCAACAAGTTACTGCGCCGTTATTGCATGTTGCCCAAGTGAAGGACTATGGCAGCTCGCCCAGCTTTAAACTTTAGATTCAGGCTGGAGATGGAGATGGAAATGTATGCCTGCTAGCTGGAGCTGCCTGGGGAACTATTACATCAGACGGAATGACAATGATTAAAATCTGCTTTTTGCTGCTCTAGATCTATTGAGCGACAGTTGCCTGTTAGGTCTCCTTTCCCCTCCAAATCACAACTTCATACCATTAAGAGGAACAGTCTACTTTAGCCGTGAAAAAAATAGATAAGTTATTATATCTGTGCAGTCATAATTTTCGGGAAAAGGGGGGTATCACGTTTTCTTCCTTGAGAAAATTGCCTGGGCGAGAGAGTGGAGTTGAGCTAATTGTAGCCTAATCCCTGGCCCAGAGGCGCTCGGGCTGCCCGGAGCAAGAATTTTCTTTTTCAGCTCTGCTCTGTTATTTAGAGACGGATTATTGGCTTTCTTCTTCTTCTCATAACAAACCACAGGGGCAGTTTCATTTAGGCAAGAAAAAAAGCCGACAAGAAGCTGAAACACGAAGCAGGATTCCAACAAGAGCGCACATATTTTTTTTACGCGTATCTAAATAAGAGCGGAGAAGAGGAAGGAGATCATCTCATCTATGTTCAAGGTAAGGACGCTTCCTGTGCGCTTTGGTACAAAGAAGCTTGGTGAGGACAGGTCGAGTCAGTCTTGCAATAGAGCCTTTAAAGCCACAGAGACGCTTTAGCACGCAGTCCATCCCGACCACAGTCCTTTAAAAAGGCAGTTTTGTGCGGGATGCGAAGCAAAGACTTGGCTTTTTTTCCGTGCGGCAGTGTGTAGGTTCGTGCTGGAGCTGGATGCTGCTGCTGGCGTAGTTGTGCCATAAACTCGGGGGGCATTTGGAGAAAATATTTGAAATTTTGGGGGTTACGCGGACAGCAGCTGGGACTGACCGCCGGCACGGATTTCCTCTGGACTCCCTACAATGTTTGAAACGGTAGGATGACGAATTTAACATTACAGAATCCACTGTTTTTACGCACTCGGTGCAGCCTGTGTTCAGTTTGCGGAGAGTATAGTCGAACTGGTGCTATGGCTTTTTCCTTCTTTCCTCACACACTGGCCAGTTAACACGTGTTGGTTTTATTCTAGCATGATGGATTACACGTGTCGGGATTATGCTTTTAATTGTAGAGCAGCAATAAGACGCCATGTTGAGCATTTGGTAGAATTAAAGGCAGAGGCGCTGGGCTCATAGTGAAGAGCTGGGATGTTGTGTCGGATTGTTCTGTGTTCCAATGTATCCGTGTCTCTTTCGTGATGAAATAATAAATTGTGGATTATCGGGATTATATTTTGGATGTCAGAGGTGTGAATTTGGCCGCAGCGCTGGATCAGGTGAACGGGAGGAGGCAGCAGCTCTGAGGGGAAAGTTGACGCGTTTACAGCTGCTGTGATTTTGTGGAGGAATTTAACAAATATGGTGTGTTTGTGTGTCTGTTAGTGTGTTAGTAGTCTATTAGTGTGTGTGTGTGTGTGTGTGTGGGGGGGGGGGGGGGGATATATAGAGAGAATGATTAAAAGAATATAGAAATGATTGAAATTGTGATTGATTGGTTGAGCAAGGAGATCTATTAATGGTTCTGTTTATTTCCATTTGTTCCCTGATCATCCCAATCGATTAATTGATTGGTTGGTTAAGAAAGAGAGAGAGAGAGAGAGAGAGAGAGAGAGAGAGAGATAGAAGGGGGGCAGTCTGATATCCAAACTTCTTAAGTCTCTCCAAGTTTTTTCCCTTTTCCTGGGATTTGAAATGTAATCCCGTCCTCCTGTAATCGTATTAAAGGAACATGATACCGCTGTAAACCTGGTGACACCCTGAGGAAAAAAAGAGAAGCGCTCCAGTCTCGTTTTGAGCCCTGCAGCTCTTCTCTCAGAGCCGAGGGGCTGATCTGGCCTCCAGGTCAGAACAGCAGAACAGTCCATATGTGCCACAGCTAAGTGATCCATTGTGCTGATTACCTGCAGGCTAAACTGATAATATCTCATCGATGGGGCTCCGAGTATTGTCCTATTTAAAGTTTATTTGTAAACCTCATCAGGAGCATTTCACCTGCAGGCGAGCAGATGAGTAAAGATAAACTGTGACCTTTAGTAAGTGATAGTTAGAGCAGCATCCACTCATTGCATGTACCCTTCTCTGATTACACTATGGCACGCATACTGTCACTGCTTTATATGATGCAGCTGTTGCCAAACAAAATAACTTGGTGATAACAGACGCCTCATGTACGGAAGGAAGTTTTTTTAAAAATAATATTTTATCAGCCAATCAAATTCAGCCGCTGACCTCGGTGCGCACCGCGCTGCTCTCAGGTCAGCTCTCCCAAAATCTGCGCCTCCGCAGTCATGCAACTTATCGAGCTGACCTGTAGATAGATCGTGAGTTTTTTTTTCTTGCTATTAAATCATGAAGTCACCCCTCTGAGAGTGGCACACTTCATGGCTCGGCCTGTTAGTAACGTGGACATCACTGCTTTCATTGCGTCTTTACGCATGGGAAGTTATTTCTGCGGCACAAGTATCTGCAGCTCCATGAGGAACCATCAGCCATCAGACAAGTCCTCTTTTGTTTTGAATGTATGTGAAGACAGGAAAGTTGCCCCCCCTCCTCTCAGATTGGTGCTTGGTGTGTCTGGGCGCATCACGTCTCACACATAAGGCGACCTTTAATTAGAATATTGCAGTAGCAGTTTGTTTTATTCCCCTGGAGGCTGACACCTAGCACCCCCCTCCCTTTCTATCTGTCCATCTCTCTCTCTCTCTCTCTCTCTCTCTCTCTAATAAGCATCCTCCTATCCTCGCCTCCGGTGCTGCATGAAAAGATGCAAACATACTTAATTAGAGTGGTGGCAATAATTTCCAGGCTAAATATGCGACCAGACAGACATGGAAGTGATCTGATACGATTCAGAGAGGATCTCTGCTCCCTGCTGTAGGAGCACTACCGTGTTGCTGTTGTTTTGGGGTGTTTTTTTTCTTCTTTAGCTTCACCTCCACTCCCATGGCTTTTCTGTACACTTGCTTTCAGGAGGGAAGAAGCATGTCACGGCTGTCTCTGACCCGGTCCCCGGTCTCTCCTCTGGCCTCGCAGGGGATCCCTCTGCCGGCTCAGCTGACCAAGGCAAACGCCCCGGTGCACATTGATGTCGGTGGACACATGTACACCAGCAGCCTGGCGACCCTCACCAAGTACCCAGACTCCAGGTAAGAGGACCCTGCATGCTTCCCACTGCTTGAGTCAGTTTATAAATTTATCAGTATGAAGGAGTGAGTGGATTTTGATACCATCATGATTTTTTTGCATTACATGTCTGTCATTTATGTCATTTATTTATGTAGATTGCAATCAGATTATTTAAAAGCTATATTTTGCATTTCACTCACTAAACCGGTTATTAAATGATCTGACTGGTGTTTGTCTTAATTGGATTTGAGTTATTCAGCTGTCTGGCATCAGGACAACAGCCATGTAACTTCCATACTAACCAGCTGCCCTCATCAGCGACCACTTTAATATCTTTTCAAAGCATGTGGCCACATTTCTCTTCTTTTCATTATTTGTCTTAAATTATTGTGGCTTTAAAACAATGGATTTGATTGCTTTTGTTCATTTTGAACGTGATTATTTTAATTATTTTATTTGTTTAATAAATACCTCCAAGGCTTTAATTTTTTTTTTATCTCCACTCACACACTAGTTCTATTTGGAAATCTGGCTGCTGTTGAGCTGCCAAGTGCATTTGCTTTCTCATGTTTTAATTCTGATTTGAAGGGTGTTGAATTTACACGCCATGCAAACATTTCCTCGTGCACAGATTCCCCCTGTGGGGTTGGTTTTTTTTTTGGTCAGTAGATCAGGAAGAAGCAATGACGTAAATGTCATCAAAGCTGACGTGGGGCAACTTCAAATCTGATTAAAGTAGAACTCATTGTTGTGTTACATATTCACCATTTTAGAAGCAGCATCTCTCCATCAGATCTTCCTTATTGTCATTATTTATTGTATTGTTTTTTCTTAGACACATGTATTGTAATAAAACTTTAATGACTTTCCTTTTAAGCAACATTTATGCTGCAATGTCAACACTTGAAAACAGTGATTTTTCTATTTGGAAAAGAAAGGAACTCCTTCTCTCTCAGGCATCTGGTGCTCGCATGAACAGGTTTTTTTTATGTACTTCCATTATAAGGTTTAGTCATGGTGATTCAGATTGTGTAATCCACCCTCCCACTTTATTCACTCTTTTAGCTCCATCCACAAACAAGGTGACGCCACCGGAGGAGGTAGCTCTGAGAGGAAACACACAGCACTAATGATAAAATACCACACTGTATGGGATGTTTCAGGCCTCTTTACCTTTTCCTCTAATGCAGCGTGTCATTCACTACATTATGCAGTCTTTGATTCTGCGTCAGCTGGCAGACTCCCATGTGGGCCAAGGTAAACATTCACCAGGTTGTTAGAAAAGCTGCAAAATTGGCTACAGGAAACATAATCCCCTGGTAATAAAGTCTTGATATTCATAGAGACAGGAAATCCCTGACAACTCTCCTTTTATTCCTGACATGTAACAGGAAAAATAAAACTCATCCCAGACAAGAGTTTTTGTTATTAAAGCACCGATTCTGAGACGAGAGGTTTGTTAATTTGAGTCAGAGGTGCTTATGTTATTCTGATCGCGTGTTTGAGTTGTTAGAAAGCAGCATTTTTATTTGTGTGTTAAATTATTTCAGCAGCGTCACATGTTACAAAGGAGTTATTCATAGGGGGGATACCCAGGGCCGAGTCATGTCCAAGCTCCCAAACAGTGTTTTTGCAGTGAGAGTAAAGGCCGGATGCCAGTGTGAGTGTTGGTTGGAGAGCTGCTTCCTCTCTCTCTCTTTTTCACACATGCTCCTTTGCTCTCTCTCTCTCTCTCTCTTTTTCTGTGTCTTTCTCACTCTGGATCACACATGCATACACTCACAGTTTCTCTCGCTCAGCCTTCTCAGTGTACAGTTGGCCTCGGGGCTCCACTTTCCACTGGAGCCAGTGGAAGGAGGGGCCCTTTTGTGTGAATTAGGATAATGGCTGACAGCAGAAAGCAAAACAATTACACTGGCACAGCCGCATGCGCTGCGTCAGGCCGCGTCCGGTCGAGCAGCTATAGGGCACGCCGAGAACGTGACGACTAACACGGCAGGGTTAAAGAGTTTAAAGTTGATGATTACTTTTAATAGATTGGTCCCTGAATAATGCAGCATGCCAAGAGAAAGTTAGTCTAGTAACTAATGTGCTGTTATTCATCTTCCTCTGTATGGGCCATATTAAGGGACAGGGGTCATGAAACATTGATGCACACTCTGCGTAGCTCTCGGAGAGGACGGTCTTCAGCAGTCACTTGAACAGAAGCTGAGGAAATTAGGGGGAAATGTTCCAGAGACAAGGAAACTATTTTGAAAGGACCACTGGACATTTTTCTCTTTGAAGACGAGTCCAGAGATGACAGATCTGTACCGTCTTCTTGCTCTTTCCTCTGGAGTTGACTTTTTTCCCCCTGCTGTGAGCTTGAAGTCACCATAATTAACACAACAAACAACATCTCATCATTTAAAGTTTGCATTTGCTTTATTTCCTTTCATTTTTATTCCGTTTCATTAGGCCTGAAGTCTTCTTTTTTTGCTTTTTAAAAGAGGCTGCATGGCACTAAGACATCTGCAGTAAAATTAGCTGTTTGATAAGACTTTTAGTTTTAATCACTTGACATGAAATAATAATGAGAGTTAATTGTTGCTCTTACGCAGGAACAGTCGCGTTATGTAGCACCAAAATAACAGATGAAATGATTTCCACAAATGAACACTATGATTGGTAGCAAGTATGGGAGATAATCAGTGTAAGTGCAGCTGAGCTCCTCCCAAAACATAGTTTAG
Organism: Synanceia verrucosa; assembly: GCA_029721515.1. Lineage (NCBI taxonomy): Eukaryota > Metazoa > Chordata > Actinopteri > Perciformes > Synanceiidae > Synanceia > Synanceia verrucosa. The sequence goes on from CM056549.1 coordinate 6,730,755, forward strand.
TTTGGTTTTGAAATGTGTCAAAATATTAAAAGTTAAATGTCCCATGTTGTAAATATTCAAGCATGTATATTCGAGCAGACAATATGAGGTTTATTTAACATTACAGCTTGTAAACATATTCAAGTAGAAACACAAAATACAAATATGAATCCTTTAATGGCATATATGGGACCTTTAAGTCAAAATATTCAGTGAAACTAAAAAAAATATTTGTTTTGAGTGAACTTTTGTCACCAACCATTTGGGAGAGCTTTCTGAGAATCAGCCAATCAGAGCCAGGCACGGTCGAGGTCTGGTTTTTACTTTAACCCCCCCTCTGCCCCCTCGATGTCGTGCTGGACACTCTCACCGCCATCCCTGGGTGCGTTTGTTTCACTCTGCAGGAAGCTGCCGGGGTGTCTTGCATTTATTAGGCATCCATTAGTGTTCCATATAGCATCTGGTAGGATCACTGATACCTGCGCCACCTCCTCCCACCTCCTGCAGACATGGTCTCCGGCGGCTGGCTGTAGCCGCTGCAGCGAGCTTCCTGCCAGATATTGCCCACCTACTGCCCCGCTGCCTGCCCTCACATGGCACCGCTGGGGTGGGAGATCTGAGCTGCTGCTGTCCTTGATAACCTCCCACACCCACCACCTCCCTCCCCCTGATTTTCATTCTCTCATATTCTGTTTGTTTCCTTTTCCCTCTTTTCCTGTTTGCTGCATTTTTCTCCTCTGATCTCTTTGTCTTTCACCCTGTCAATCTGCTCGTCTTCGCCTGTTTGTGCATCTTCGCTCTTAATTTCTCCTACCTGTTAAAAAACACCCCCCCCTTCCCCCAATTTAGAGATTTAACAAAAAGGGAAAAGATGAAGAGACCAACAGAAAGAGAGAGGGAGAGAGAGAGAGTGTGTGAAGGGAGTAGAAGAGAGGGAAAGAAAAAGAAAAACAGGCAGCATTTTAATTGCTTTTTAAAAAAGTGGAGATGAAAAACAGAGTTAGCCTGGAGGGGTATGGTGAAATTCTAGCTGGAAGAATTGCAAGACCATATGAGAAAGGAACACCTCGGGCAAAACAGGGAGATGAGTATTGGTTTTTTATAAAGCATTTTGCATCGATTTCCAGAGAGAAAGCGACTGAGGGAGAAGGATGGAAACGGAAGGAGAGAAAGAAAGAGTGAAAGGATGGCAGGAGGGGGGGAGCCATCTTTGCTCTGCTTCTTCACACAGTCAAGTCAAAGAAAAAGAAATTTGACGTGATGGTTTCAGCGCGTCGAGCCGACCCATCAGGTTCAGGATACGAGCTCGTTCACTTTCACAAAGTGCAGGCTTGTAAATCCAGTGAAATGAGTCCAGTCCTGCTGCTCCCTCCCAGTATCTTGTAATAGAGTGCATCGGTTTGCAAATAGGTTTTGACTATTTTGTTCTTGTCACATAACTTTGCCAGCCAACCTAGAAGCTGTTATCGTGATTAAAGAGCCGATTACATCAAAACGATGATAATAACAGCAACGCGGTGCTCTGCCAAGAGCAGTTTCCCAGAGAGAACGATGGAAAATGTGCAGTGAAAGCGTTCAGGAGGTCACGTGCACCGGTTTCTTGTGTAAATCACTATTACGACTTATTTACTCTGCAAAGGCATTCCAGGTTTCTGCTGAAGGAATTTTGTAATGACACGTGAAATTAAAGTGAATTATGTTTGTGCACTTCAGCGTTGCGTAAATTTGAGCTTTGGGAATGCACAAGTTTTACAAACACTTGCAGAGATGCTGAATAACTATTTTAAATTATTGAACAGGGATATTTAGCTCATAGAAGTGAGCAAGTAGATCTGCCCATCTGAGATTATTAGACCATGGAGAGAGGGACCTGCAGGTAAGAGGCAGGAAAACCACACAAAGAAGAGGTGGAAATGAATATCTGTCCAAGGGTATCTCGAGGCGCGGCACTGACGCCGTGTGATGAAAGTTTAAAGATAACAGCAATTTCCACTCTTTGCCTTGATGAGCCCCCATAGCAACGTCAATGAAACGCTTGATCTTCCTGTACGCTGGTGGAAGTGAGGGGTTAACAGCAACAAGTGGCTTTTTATTACACCAAAGTCCTGACAATATTTGGTAAAAGCTGCAGAATTACTTTTAACGAATCATTGTGTTTCTAACTGTAAGAGCAAAACATTATTGATGCGATTTTAGGTGATGTTATTTCCATTATTTCAGCTTTTAGATATCTTTTCTCTTCTTTATCTTTTATTTGCTTTTAAATGTGAACCAACCAACTCATCTAATTAAACCCAACCTATAAAGATAATAGGAACTAAAGTGGAGATGCAACAGATTTCAGTCACCTTTCTCCTACAGGAAATGCACATTTTTTTAATTTTTAATTTATTGACTTTGTTTTCAGTGAGTAGCTCCATTTCATCAGAATATGCACCTGAGTTTAGAAATATAGATTTTTGCATTAAATAGGAACTGACTATGCTTGGATATGAATCATTCCTGTCATTATCAGCTGAATTATGTGTTGAAGTTTCATATAGAGTATGTGATAGATATCGTCACAACATGCATTAATAAGTATGGACAGAATGACAGACAGTCATGGTGCAGCTGTCCAACTCCCTCTCGCCCTCATAACAAAGTAAAATATCTCTTTCCAGATGTCTTCCTCGCATTAGTATGTGGACCTCCACCATTTCTTACCTCTGTTTCATTTCCAGCCCTCTGACAGATGGAATAATAGAGCTGTAATGCCACATTCATGCTATTAATTTCTGTAAGTACAAGCAGCGAGCGTGTGTGTTGTTGTAATCTCTCTGCAGAAGGGACACTTCAAACAAGTCTGGAATGGAGGAAATGTGCCTTAAGCCCCTTGTTTCAACCTGGGATGCTAATGCATTTCAAGCTTAGTGCTAATAAAATTGAAAAATAAATGGAGGGTAATTGTTTCATGCATTTGAAGGGAGCTGGCTCATTCCATTATGTGTGTGTGTTTGTGTCTGTGTGTGCGGCTGCCTGTTTGTGTGTGTGTGTGTGTATTTCAATTTTCAGAATCAGTCGTCTGTTCAACGGCACCGAGCCCATCGTGTTGGACAGCTTGAAGCAGCACTACTTCATAGATCGGGACGGCGAGATATTCCGCTACATTCTCAGCTTCCTCAGGACCAGCAAATTGCTCCTTCCAGATGACTTCAAGGTATATATCCGCACCACGACGCAGCGCATTGTTTGTACCTGTCTGCACCATCAGTTTGAACAACATGACAACATTAAAGAAGCTCAAGTGTACATTTAGCCATCTGTGTGAAATCACAGATTTGTGTCAAGATAAAGTGTGAATATATCAGCCCTGTAGAGCCTATGATCACACCGGCGTGATCAGATCACGTGGCCTCTTTTAATGCGCCGTTAAAAAAAAACCTCTGTCACATGGAGCGCTGCCTTCAACTTTACTCGAAAGTGCGGACTCTCTCGCATTTTTTATTTGGCGCCGATAGACCACGGAAAACTGGAGATATGGTTGTTTCAATTTGATAGTAGAAAATATGTTTAGCCAATGATGATTTTTGTGTATTTTTTGGCCCAATATGTTAATGAAGTAGGTTATGGTGAAATAATAACTGTCTCTTCATATAGATGAAGTTAGACAAAATCAAAAGTATTAAAAAAACGGCCAAAATAGCGTCAGGACCTAAAGGGTTAGTATGTATTTATCAATGTTTTTTGCCCTCTAAGGCAGTTGCCTGTTTACAAAATAGACCTGATACCACAACCTGACGTAGACTCACCTTTGTTCTATTCAACACATTAATTACCTGTAGTCTACGCAGAAGCAGTAATTAGCTAATTTTGGGGAAATAAATAAATACAGAGCAGACTCAGTTGCAGTTTGCAGCAGTGGAGTGGTGCAATGCTAACTGGCTAACCAGAGCATGGCCCGGTGAAGTGTGTGCCAAAGCCCTGAGCTGTTGTTTTTAACTCAGAGTGCTTTCTATAGAGGTGAGCCCAGGTGAAATAGCCTGCCCCCCCGCACACACACACACACACACACACACACACACACACACACACACACACACACTGTTGACCGACTCAGACAGGAAGTCTCACTGACAGTGAAGGAATCACTCTAATCTATGTGGGAATCTGCTTCTCCTCTGTATAATGAGGCTGCAAACGCCTGCATGACAGGATTCTGTTTGAAGTGAATACATATAGGTTACAGTATATCCATCTATCCATTATCTACCGCTTATCCTCATAGGGTCGCGGGGGGCTGGAGCCTATCCCAGCTGTCTTAGGGTGAAAGGCAGGGTACACCCTGGACAAGTCTCCAGTTCATCACAGGACACATAGAGATAGACAACCACTCACACTCACACTCACACCTACAGTCAATTTAAATTAACCAGTTAACCTAATCCCCATGCATGTTTTTGGATGGTGGGAGGAAGCCGGAGTACCCGGAGAGAACCCACACAGACATGGGGAGAACATGCAAACTACACACAGAAAGGCCCCGGGCCGGGACTGGAACCCAGTACCTTCTTGCTGTGAGGCGACAGTGCTAACCACTACACCACCGTGCTGCCCACGGTATACAGTATATAATGTATTTTATATTATTAAAGGCATAAGATAATACTTTACGTACTCTAATGTGTGCTGTAGATTTTCCCTAAACTCATGGTGGCAGGTTATTGGATGAACCATCTGTCAATCAAACTCTTGCTGGCAAATATTATGGCATCTTTGCTCTTCTTCTCGATGAAGAAACTCCAGCCGTGACAGAAATGATGCTAATGCAGCGTTGTTTGTTGTTGTTGTCATAGCAGCCTGTAGCTCCTCGCATGTCGCCGATTGGCAAAGCATTAATTTACAAACCAGATGGATTATGAGTTCTAATCCGGTGGTTTTCCATACTAGAAAAACTCCATTTATGAGTGCAAGTTGATTATTAAGTATCTGTCTCAGAAAAATGGCATTTACAGCAGCTGCTAAAGTTAATATGTGTGTTTATATATTTTCTAACTCTTGTTTGGTCTCCACCACTGGCCCTTTAGCTGCTAAATGCTCCAATATGTTCACTAGCTAGTTGCTAATGTTATCTGTTTGTCGTTTGGGTCTGGTTACGTGGTGTTCAGTTGGTTTATTAGTACTTTTTACCTGGAAATGAGGTTGGTGAGAGCTGAGAGAGTGAACCAAAACAGTAGAGTTAAGGGCTATGATACCAAAACAATGATGACGCTAACTGGTCGTCCATTGATGTTCAGAGCAATCCCTTTCAAATTTCAGTAAAATATATATATAAATATTGATTAGTGCAGCTTTAAACCAGGGTAGTCTCACCTCACAACCATGTGTGGCTTTGACAGAAAGATTCTGCCTACAGCTCCTTCCTGTTCAAGGTTTTTATTCAGTGATACTGTTTCCTAGGTGCTTTCTGCTCTTCCCTTCTACTCCACCTTAACTGGCGTGACCTTTCCACCAGGCTGGCGCTTGTTCATCATTCTCTACAAGGGAACAAGGCGAGGCCGAGCCGTTCAGAGCCGGGGGCAAACTCTCCAGGCCTCACGGAGAGTCTGAACAAGAGCCAAACCTCAGACAACAGAACATGGCATGAAAGCCCTGCATATTTTCAGCAAATGATGGCCTGACTCAGTACCGCTTAGTTTTTTTTCCCCTCCCTCCTTGTGAAGTCTTGACAGTCCAATCAGGCACCGCAGTCGAAGAGAAAGCATCGGACTTCATTGTTTCAACTCATTATGATCCCCTCGCATAAGCCCGTGTTGATCTGCATACCTTTCAATTTGTGTGAAGCCGGGGAAGGAGGAAAAAAAATGCAAATAGTGCGAGGCGGAATTGAGCATGTCCTTATCTGAACACAATCAGGCTTGCCGTCGCCTGAGGGCCGGGTCTGTTCTGCTGCTGGCAGCCACGGCGCTGTGTGTTTTGCTAAATCAATGTGAAAGTCTGAGCAGAATAGGAAAAGAAATTTTTCAGCCCACATCGGTGGAACAAAATATTCACTATTAATATCCTCCCTCGTCTCATTATTCAAACTACAATTAATCACAAGAGTGTAAGCAATGCTCAGTCATATTGAGGCCATGGCTATAAACTGTTAAGAGTTCGCTTTGCTCAGGCTTTTGCATTGCGCTTTAAATCAATAATGCTTTGTTTCTTTAGGTATTAAGTAAAAAAAAATAACAGGAAAGCGCTTGTGTTTTCATTTGCTGTATACTAGATGAGAATCAGATGGATTTTTCCTGGGTGGTGTGTTTAATCAAGAACCTGTAAACCTTCTTTTGTCCAAAAACATACAGCAGTTCTTTATCAGTGCTCCCTCATAGTGACACTTTCCATCACTTTCTCCCTCTTCATCGCCTCCTCTGTCTCTCCCTCCCTCCGTCCTTCCCCGAGATGCTGCCTTGCCGGTGGGCGATCAGGTCGGATCATTATTTTGAAGCTCAATCGGGCTGTCTGGACACTGGATTGGCCGATGAATTGCCGTGTAGAGCTGGCAGCATGTAGCAGCAGCAGCTCCAGCAGTCAGGACGGAGCTGTTGGCCCTGTCTCCCTCTCATCCTCACCTCGGCGCTTAGGATTACTCTGTTGTTTTCTGCGCTGCTCAGGATGACTAAAGTGCCTCGCAGACAGACCCCTGTTAAAAACATATCCATCCATGGCTTCAGACCTGTGAAGGATGAGGAGCTACACTTTGATACAGAGAGCCGCCTGAAGGGGAGAGTCTCAGTATGAGTTTTGTCAGCTGCAGCAAGAAGGCCAGGAGAGGGAAAAGACAGGGAGAAAGGCAGAGAGGAGGGAAAAAAAGGACCCCCGTCCTCCCGTCGTTCCTTTTCTGAAATCTTAAATATTAGACCGCCAGCTTAAGATGTGTTGCATCAACGCTCGTCCAGATGGAGTTGTACATGGGTGTCGCTCACACGCCTCAGATGAAGGCACAGTTTGTGTGACGAGGTGAAGGGAGAATGTTCAAGGCTAAAGAGTCTGACAGAAGCAGTGGGGTTAATGAATATGCTGTTTGCTGCCATGCTTTGTTTCTACACCCAGCAGTGGTGAGAAGGGAAGGGGCTCCCCTCCACCCAGCAGCCACCAGTGATGCACACTGTATGAAACATATGTTTCTGCAGCACAAACACAGTGTCTCACCGTTCAAGGACGCTTCATGAGTAACCTCTATCTGTATTAAATATGTCATCAGCCGTTTGCTGCAGCCTGACCAAAACAAAGTGCAGCCAGGAGCCAAATAAATCCTGTAAGGATAAACTTTGAATGAAGCTGTCAGTCTTTGTCACACTGAAACACTAATCGGAACACAGATTTATTAATTACTGATTGTTCAGCAGAAAGATTTGCAGCATTTAGGTGTAACCTAATTAAATCTTGTTCTAATAGCAGCTTAACACTGGGGCCACGAGCCTCATTAACATAAAGCTGCCTCAACGTGAGGAATACATTAAAAACGCTCCTTGGCTGATGGTTGTCCTCATGTTCACTTGCACATATCGTTTCCTCACCTCCCGTCTGCCTCCCACAGCGAACTGCCGCCTCCCTGGATTTTTCTATGGTAGCGGTGAATGATAGTGCCATCTGGTCTTGTGGGAAATTAGAGGCAAGAACACAGGGGCAAATGGCCCCCAGCAAGCCCTGCCTGGGAGGCAGAGGCAGGCAATCTGCTGCAGACTGTCTGCACACAGGAATGCACCATCCCACTTCACTGGAGCCCCACTGACGGCCTTTCTGGAGTCGGCTTACTGAAACATGCTAAAGGCTAACGCCGCTCTGCCAAGAGCTACCGAGGAGGAGAGCTGCGGCATGGCTGTGCTTTGTTTATTGAGAGTGTTGTCCTGCTGGTCGTCCCCTGTCTTGGTTTATTGTTGTTCTTTCCAGAAACGTGGCAAAAAGTGAGTCGTTGGAATGAGCTTATTTCTGCCACTGGAAAGCAAAGAAAAGTTGTGTTCCTACATTTATATTTGGGTGTTTTATCTGATTCTTATACAGACCAACAACAGGAGTGTGATTTTTATCTTATGCACTGCTGTCATGATGAGATGTAATGTCTCGGTAACATGTTTGTGAGTCAAAATCATGGTGCCATGATCCTTTATACTCTTCATGTTACTCTGGGCTGAGCAGCATGATTCAGGCTCAAAAAGTTGTAACTTAAAAAAGTACATAAATAACAATATTTCAAAGTACAAACAAAGGAGACAAAGACAGAAAAAACTCCCAAACTTATAATAGAACAAAGAAATCACCATAATGGCTGACATGGAAAGACACAAGGTGAAGGAGCACAGGTGAAAACAATCAAGCATCAATTGATCAACAATCATCACAGTGGGAGAACACACAAGGACAGGAAGTCAAGGTATCTGAAACAAGAGGGTTTGAGCTACTATCACAATAAACCAGGAAGTGACACCACAAGCTGAACGCTTAACAGATCTGCCAGGACACAACACCTTAGTAATGTGTCCCTGTAAGGACAAAGGTGGTATCATAATCTCACATCCATAAATGTTACCTGAAAATATTCCGAAATATTCAGATTCATCACAGCGCACGCTTGTGCTGCACAGCTGGTGTTTCACTACTGTCCAGAGGTCAGAGTTCAGATGCAGGCAGAGCAGAAAATTAGAGTAATTAGTGTGTTGCTCAAGGACTCTTTGTCATTAGTTGCTGTGGGGAAGTCATCAGGAAGCTCTATAAATATAAATATACCTTCCACTGGCGTCTTAATGTACATGTGTAGGGCTTTGTCCTGGTGACCTTGGTGATGAACTGTAATGCAGTGTGTTAGTCACACATTCAGCCAAGAGGGATAAACTCACTGCTCTCATCCGCCTGTACAGGACTTCCACCTGCTGTATGAGGAGGCACGCTACTACCAGCTGACGCCCATGATCAAGGAGCTGGAGCGCTGGAAGCAGGAGCGTGAGCAGCGGCGGATGGCGCAGCCCTGCGACTGCCTGGTGGTCCGCGTCACGCCCGACCTGGGCGAGAGGATCGCCTTGAGCGGCGAGAAGGTCCTCATCGAGGAGATCTTCCCCGAGACCGGAGACGTTATGTGTAACTCAGTCAACGCCGGCTGGAACCAAGACCCAACACACGTCATCCGGTTCCCCCTCAATGGCTACTGCAGGCTCAACTCTGTCCAGGTAACACACCTGAGCTCTGCCTCTCTGCATGAGAACATCTATCTATCTATCTACCTGTCTATCTATCCATCTATCTATCTGTCTATCTATCTATCTATCTATCTATCTAAGATTTCAAGATCTCTTTGACTAATTTTATGAGAGGATAAACTAATATAAAACTGCTTTTTGCAGTGAAACCCTGGTGTATGTTGTGTCTAGATGCTCTAGTTCTTTACCGCTGTAGGTGTGTTATGACACCTTTATTTACCCTGCAAAGGATTTTGCTGAGTGAGCAAACCATTTTTCACCGCCCTACCCTTCAACACTTTCATACACACCTAACACCTGGCTGCTTTGATGACTGCTGAGCCTGCATAGCATAGTATAGCATAGCATAGCATAGCGTCTGCTGTGCTCATGGTTCAGATATTCTAAATCAAGTTTTAGATTTTATTTGCAGGTCACCAGCCAAGTATTTCTTTTTGTTCGTCTATAAGATATAATCCCCCCTCAAAACGTTGCTCTAAGGCAGCTGGTGGCAGTGGAGATAATAGCTCGTTGTCGCTAACTGAGATAATAGCTGCTCTGATGGAGCTACCGTCAGTTTGTGGAGAGATTACCAGGGGTAATGGCAGGTGTGCAGAGTGGGTGTCGCAGCTTCCAAGTGGCTCTTGTTGCTGCTGCATGATGTGAAATCTGCTGCCTGGCCTGGTCCTGCTTATACCACTTTCAAACAGCCCCTGACTTGGATCTCCTTTTTTTTAAAGATGACCACAGTGTGCAGTGAAGCTGTAAAAAAAAAAAAAACTTCAGAAAACTAGTTTTTACAGTTGTGCTACCCAACATAACAGCCTCACACCACAGACTCGATATAACACAGTCCAGCGCCCAGAGCCATGAGGCCGACACATAGGAGCCTCCCCTCCTCCAGCACCCAGAGGAGGCCTCTCCCAGGCAGGCTACAGCGCTCTGACACCTCCACCTCCCTCCCGCCAGCACCTCCAGGGAGGCGAGCCGAGCGAGCGGGACACGAGCGTACGTGGACTGCGGCCATGTTTTCCTGCGAAAAAATGAAGAAGAGGAATGGAAAAGGGGGAGAAATGATATGCATAATTTACGCTTTACTCCTTTTTAAGACACAGCTCCTTTTTTTTAAAAAAAAAAAAAGACTCCAATATAACACCGCTCAAGGCAATTGAAATACACGTATTGCATTTTTTAATACCATACTTACAATTTCTCAAACAGCCTAAACCGGTTTATACTTCTTTTATAGATTTTTAAATGACTTGCAATATAATTAATTGGCCGCATCAACTAACACAACATTTTCCCACTCTGTTTACCAGTGAGACTGGTTATGGGATGTGAGCTCGTCTTTTTTTTTTTATTATTTAGGTTTTTATTGGGCTGCTCCTGTGAAGGTGAGCTGAAAATCCTCTTTTCAGACAAACTGCAAAAGGAAAGTGGAGCTGGATCTTCAAGATTTCCCCCTTTTGTCTCTCAGGGTGGCCTCACTCTTAAAAAGTGGTGTTAGTCGTGGCTCCTTTAAGACACACAAATACGCAAAATGATTATGTTAAAGCGCAAACACACACACACACACATAATATGCAAGCACAGTAGAGAGGCCCGGCTCATTGAGTCGATGTAGATGAGGACACGAGGAGCAGATGGAGGTGTTTTTCGGTGTAAGGGGAGATTTTTCTAAACAACTTACTCATTCTGTCCTCTCTCATTGTAGCGTGAAGGTATGAGAAGGTTAGGAAAATAATCCTTAGTCTTAGCCGCCAGACAATGAGCCTCTGATCTGATTTCAGTCCTGGACCCCGACCCAGGGGACCAGAGCCACACCCTGCCCACAGAGGAAAAGGTCGAGCTGTCTGGGACCGAGTATTTCTGGGTTTTTGAAGAACTCTTGACAAGAGTTATGTTATTACACGTCACTGACGGGGAGCATCTGTTTTAGTCTCAAACAATTTTTATTGAGGTTAAGGTACTGGTGCTGTCTCACCCAGGGCTGGAAACCGCTGGACATTGTGATACTTTGGTCACAAAAAGATAACATGACGTTTCTCAATACTTCACTGTACACTAAGTAGTATATTATCCAGTTTGTATTCACTTTAAATAGATAAAGCAACACCCCTAAGGTCAGTAAATTTGGCTGTACTTCAGAGTGAAACATCTTATTCAATTACTGCGAGATATTCAAAGAATTTCCAGCGCTCTGTTTTATATCATCTTCTATTTACAGTCAAGACTACAACAATACAAACTGTTTTTATCAGAAACAACATCCTGGAAGGAAAGTCTTACAGTACTGCAACCCATACTGTAAATTTAGGTCCTTCCTTTAGTCCTTCATCTTGTGTATTCAAACGTGAGAGAGCGAGAATAAACAACTCCACCTTGGCGAGTGATTCTGCATGAAGTCATGACTGGAATTTCGAGAGTAATGCGAACCATCTGCGCTGTGATGTAGATCCAGCGGGGAGAAACCCAGAGAGCAGCAACGGCGCCTAACGGAGGGAAAACATTTAGCCAAAGAGCCACAGAGGTGTACACACTCAGAGCTGCTGCTCAATACATCACCATGATGAAGCACTCAGATCAGGCCACAGCCAATCCGTCCTTCATCAATGTGACAGCAGGCAGTCGTAGAGAAGGACCCCCTGTCCCCCCGCCGCCGCCTGGGCGGCGAATGCAACGCACCGCAACACTCTCTTACATGTCACACCGCCACTCCATCAATCCTAGCGAGTGGAGAGAGAGCATCAGAGCAGACAAGGCCTCACAAAACAAGCCGAGCTGTGCTCCTCAGTGGCCCGAGTGGCAGAACAAGACATTAACTCTGCTGCTGTTCAGGGTCTCTGGGTGGCTGCAAGGTCCAGCAGGCAGAGGATTAACCTGCAGCGTGGCGAAGCTAAAGACGATGCTGCCCGCTGACAGCTCCAGTAGAACAAAAGGCCTTTCTGTTGGACGTGGTTAGGTAGTGGAAAAAGTGACAGACAGCTGGAGATATGAGACACCTGGAGGAAAAAGGAAGGATGAACAATTAATCAGGTGATTCCCAAGTTCTCACACAGTTTAGTCTGAGGGAATAAACGTCATATAAACTGGGACGTAGAATGAAACAGTACCTCTATTCACAAAATATTTAAAAGTAAGAAGGGTTGTGAAACATCCCGCATAAAATATCAGTCACTTGAGTGAGGAAAAATACTGTAAAAGTACCAAATCTACCAACACTCTGACCAGGGAAAAATACTGGAAACTGAAGAAAGACTAAAAGGAGAGCGAGGAAAAGATTTACTCTGAAAGTAAGAGGAGAAAATAAGTCTAGATGAGAATAAAAGGCAAGACAACAGGGAAAGAAAAGTCCCAGATGTGGAGGAGAAACCAACAAACAAATCAAACAGAAGGCAACAACACTTAACGTTAGATGGAAGCAATGATGCTGAGTGTCACACATGAACAAGACGAACTGGCACAAGACGAGACTCCTTAAACAAGAGGAAGTGACACAATGAGGACGGGGTCGGATGGGCAGGAAGTCAAGAGGGAAGATATTACTAGAAAATAACACAGTGCAACATTGAATACTGAAAATAACCCCCTGCAGAAGACTTGATGCTTATCTAGACACAAAGGGCTCAACTATTCTAAGTTTTAGGAGATTATTCACTGTGCCAGTTGTGAATATGATCTTTTATATCTGCTAATAGGAACTATGAATGAAAAATATTAACTACTGCTGTCAAATAGATGTAGAGGAGTAAAATGTTTAGCCTCAGTGGAGCAGAAGTATAAAGTAGTAGATCAAGTTGTAGTGTAGTACTTCAGTGACTGTATGTAGTTCCACCACTGCTAACCATAGTTTTAGCACCACAAAGCCAGAAACCACAGATGAATAACAAAAGGTTACTGAATGAGTCGGACAGTCATTAGCGTGAACTGTAGTCACTCACTGCCAGGGTTAGAGCTTACTGTGTAGATTCATGCCACTTAAAAACACTTTAAATCCAAGCGTCCATTTGTCTCGCTACATGAAAAAAAAGCTCTAATAATATATTACACTGTCACAGTTGTTTTTTGTTTTAATCGCTTGTGATTCTTCAAAAAAAAAAAAAAAAAAAGCTGGCAGATGGCTCTGAGAATTAGAAAGAGTCGCAGCTCCTCGGCTGTTTCATGCCAGATGCTTGCGATAAGCGGAGGATGCGATGCAGAGTTTGCGGTTAGCGCTCCTTGTCACATATTAAAGGCTGTGCATAGTTAAACAAAAGCGACCCCCCTGTGTGCAGCGCCCATCACATGCTACACTGTGGTTGTGTCATACGTGTCAATCAACTCTCAGCCATGAGGATCGAGTGTCTTAGAGCGCCTCCTGAGAGCAGCCGTGCACTCCGGTGGACATCAATATTACATGTGTGCTCTGGTTTTCCAGCCCTGACACTCAGCCACTTTGATTCCTGCCTTGGAGATGGGCGGTGCTGGGAGGTTAGAGGGGTGAAGCATCCCCATTGGAGCATCCAACCACTGGTTGAGTTGAGTGGCAGCTAAATGCTGAATGAGTTTTGGGGGCAGATCCCAGTGCAGCCAAGTCGACCCTGAAACAGTAAGAATTGTTTATGTTACAGATGATCACTGGGGATGAAGAGAGACGCATTTATCTGAATCACACTCAGAACACAAGAAGAAGTGTTTCATTTCAGGGATGAACTTTCTGTGTATTCACATTTCCTGTGTTACTTCCAGCCTGCAACAACTCTGGGAAGGTCTCCTCAAAGTTCAAAGTAGTGCACATGAAAAACGGAATAATTAGCTGCGATTCCATTTCACGGAAATCGCCACGCTCGGAGTGAAACTTCGACCAATCGAGTCATTCGCATGCAACTTGCTGTGAGAATATTTTGCTATGGTTACGCTCAAGTGAAGCAGGCAAGTGAGCGGAGAAATCTGCACAAATTTCAACATAAGCTGGGATCTGACAGCCTGCGGTCGCGAGGACATGTTTTAGCTTTTTACGAGGGTGCTGTACTTTGTGTCGTCAGCTGGGATTGATTTCAGGACATTGTCCTGTGGATATTGAGACTGTTTTTTTTGCTTGGATACATCTTAATTATTCAGTGTATTGTTTATTCCCCCGTAGCCCTAATTTACTGTGTCAAACTGAACGTGAAGGTTTTTATTTTTACGCCTCCTTATAGTCATTACAGTATCCTTGAATCAGTTACAACTATCTATAATAATGTCCTTAAGTCTTTTGTGTTGCCGTGCATTAATTATAAAAGTGTTTTCACACTATCTTTATTGATCAGGCCATTCTCCTCTGTGACCAAATTCATTGCCGAACATGACAGTCCCACATGCGTTAAAGAGATGTTGGGGGAAAATGCAATGTGATGCAATGATCAAAGAAGGCTATGTAATATCATTTCCATAATCGTTAGGCTCCTCTGTCGTCTGTCATGGATTTGGGAGTGTTTGATGCTTGGGCAGGTCTCTTAATTAGCCATCCTCACCATCAGCTGTCTGCCACCCCTTCTGTCTCACAAATTACGGAGTTTTTCGTCGTCATATGGCCGAAGGACGAAAAAAAGGAGAGGGGTAACTCTTCCAAGTGGTCCTTTCTGCTTACAAGCAGCATGTTTAATCATGAAGTGGGGTGGGAGCAACAAGTTTGTCTGTGAATATTTGTCTGTTTTCATTTGCATTTATAAGTTTGCTCAAGTCTGTGTGTTTGTGATTTATGCTCTCGTCTCCGTTGTGCTGATTCCCAGTCAGGACGGGGAGGCTGCAGGCTTCGACCTGGAGGTCTAACTGCCCCAGTTTAGCCCTGCGATGGGGCCCTCGGTGCTGCAATTAGAGAGGTCATTCTGCGCTGTGTGTGTGTGTGTGTGTGTGTGTGTGTGTGTGTGTGTGTGTGGGCAACTGAAGAAACTGATGTATTTTGTGTGAACTCCTCAGTATCTGGCAGGAAGGGTTAGCCCTCGGCGAGACCTTTCATTTCCAAGCTCTGCACACTCCATTAAAAAGGACGGGGGAATGAGTAAATACACAGCACTCCTCGCACTGGGATTTAGATACACCCCCTCCAAAAAAAAAAAACAAAAACTACAACATCCCACAAGGATTAGATGAGGAGAGAAAAAGGGGATCTTGGAGTTCACGTGTTTGCGTCTGAGCATATCTGTATTTGGACTAGAGCGAGTCGACGGTCGGACTCGAGGCTTTGGATCGACTCATCGATCCTCATTCCCGTCACGTCGCTCCCTCACTTCTCCTCTCACCCCGGCCTCATTACTCAAATTAGGAGCTCCAGTAATCACCGCGCTGAGCCCCTTAAAACACCTCGTCCCTTTGAGCTCCTGCCCTTGGTTCAGTAGCCGATCCGGCACAGGCGCCATGAATATTGCAGAGGTGGTGTGATGTCGAAGCGCCCTCTGGTTTTATCCCATCGCTACGTGTGATTGGAAGAGGGGGGGTTTGATGACATGGTGTGACTGATGTAAGCATGGATGGATACCAATAAGTGATACTCATGTTTGCTTCTGATGATCATATATTGCACCAGAAAGCTGTAAAATTCTGGTAATGAGACACCACTTTCCTGTAAGTCATTGTTATTTTTATGGAGGGAACGATAAATTCTGTTTAGTAAAGCGCACGTTTCAAGCAGAAAAGCATTTGTCACACAACGACGGGCTAACATTTGAAGATCCTTTTGCAGAAATGGGAAGATTGGCACCACTCTTGTTTTTGTTACTAAACATGAAGCTACAGTAGGCTACGACAAACTGCTAGCTTAGCTCTGAAGGGTCACCTAGCAGCACTAAATGAAACGCTGTGCCTTGTTTGTTTAATTTGGACAAAATTTTCAACAGTCCGTCAGTCGTATCAGCTGTAATTTGATTCAGACTCATAAATTCACCTGATAATGGCTTCTATCTCACAACAACACTGGTATGGTGAAAAAACTCACATGTATGTACTTTTTAAATCTCAACCACTGCAGCTTCCTCTCCCACCATTTTTGGAAAGATGAGAAAGAGCTTAGCAAAGTTTTGACCATACTTCTCAGCGTTAAAGGAACATGCCACCGTTATTCTACACTGAAATATAGCATTTAGCCTAGACCAGTACTTTTACTGGGATCCAAACAGAGGTGAAGTTAGAAATGCCCTATTTAAATAAGGTTACACGAGCACTTATGTGACCCAAGTGTGGTTACACAAAATAAAACGTGATTTCCGAAGCAGATAAAAAGGATAAATATAATGTATGGAGGAATGACACTTGGGAGCACTTTGATATCGGCGCAGTAATATCATTACTCTGTCGTCCTTTGTCCATTCAGGAGTGATGATATTACTGCACCGACGAGAGAGGTACTCTATGTACTGCATCAACTGGTCTAAGATCAGGGAAGAACACAGTTCAGTATGGAAATACGGTGGTGTGTTCCTTTAACACACTCAATGTAGCAAGTGTAAGTAAAACTGAGACGCACTGAAGCTTCGTTCACCCAGATATCGTTTCATGTTTAGCAACAGATACAAGCATAGTATCATTTTCCTCATTTTAACGTTTAGCCAGTCCTTCTCAGCTCCATTCCGCTCCGTTGACATCCACTAATGCCCTTCTCTCTTCTGTCCGTCTTCAGGTTCTGGAGCGTCTTTTCCAGAAAGGTTTCAGCGTGGCGGCGTCCTGCGGCGGCGGCGTGGACTCATCCCAGTTCAGCGAGTATGTGTTGTGTCGCGAGGACCGGCGGAGTCTTTCCATCAACACGCCCATCAGGATAAAACAGGAACCCCTGGACTAGAGCACTCCTGGAGAGGGACCGTGAACCCGACCGATACTCTTTCCATCTTCTCACGCCGTCCCCCCAACCACCACCACCACCACCCTCCCTGCCCTAACAGGACCACAACCACCCCCGACATACCTAAGTATTAGCAGAAGCTTGTTAGCCTCGCCAGCTCTGCAGAACTCTAAGGGGAATGTAGAACCACACAAAGGAAAAAAAGCATCAGCAGCAAACGTTTTTCATTATGTTAAATGACGCCCAAAGAATCTGGGACTGTGAAAGAAAACAACGACGACGACAAACGGACTCGACAGCAGCTCACTTGAACCATTTTAGCACCGTGACTGGTTGATTTTTGCCCTCCTCTCCCCCACCTCCTTCAGTGGTGAATCATCTGGTTCTGTCCCTGTATGAGGCCCATCTCTGATCTTCTGTGGGACAAGACAGCCTTGGCAGACAGGACGCTGTTCAGGACAGGAAGAGGATATAATCCCCTCGACCCCGAGACTCTCCAACCCTCCACAGGCCTCTCTTCAAGACGGCAAAATATCCACCAAAATGATTGTTTATAACAATTCTCATTGTTGTTTCTAAAGTATGTTCTTCTTGCTCCTTTTGCTGTTCTTATCATGACATGGTGTAAACAATTATTATTAATAGGATTATTTTTAATGTCTCTTTTCCTTTCTCCAATATGAAGGATGTATGAACGTTGTATTCATTAGGCTTTGAGAGCTTGTGAGGGAGCATTTCTTGGCAGCGGCAGCAGAAACTCAGATGTCTGCGGGCTATGTGGCTAAAGCGATCTGGCTGGCAATGCATTCAGAGCCCAAAAAAAAAGTCCCATTGTTCAAACGGATGGAAGAAGAACCTAGATCTTTCAAAATTGTTTATAGTGAAATGTGTGGCGCACATTAAAAACCGCTCTGCTTATTAACTCTAAAACATATCTCTGATCAGATTCGCGCTCGTAGACTCAAACTCGTATTTAGCAGAAGTTCAAGGAAGTCCGTCAATCTGAAATTCAAGTTGCACAAGCTCCAGGTGTGTTTCCGTTTGGTTTGAATGTCACAGATCTGAGGACCGACGTGGACGTTTATCAGTACGTCTCGTGATCAGTGAGAGATGTACTCTAAAAGCTTCATGTTTCTTTGCACTTAAACAGATTTCATGTCCCTGTTGCCACCAAACACTCGTCTGAACCCAGTGACATAAAAACATTTGAAACAACAGAACTAATATAGTCGCTACCAAAGGAGACCAGGTGCCTGTTTTGTTGATTGTAGAAACATAAAGGCGTCATCTCTTTATTACATGACATGATTTATTATAAGAAAAACGCTCGTAACGTTTCTTCCTCCAGGCCTCCACTCTTCACAGTTCTGCTGAGAAAAGCTCTCAGTACCTCCAGACAAAGTTTGAGAGACAAAGTCTCTGTTTGTTTCAACACTGTCACTTCTAAGCCAAGATTACTCGGCTGGTTCTTCACATGGCAGAAGCCGACGTGAACTGCACTCCCAGCGCCAGCGTCTTATTCACAAAGAGGCGAGTGGGCGGCGTTTACTCTGGCCTGCTCTCATTCTCTTGGTCTTATTCTCAACATTTCTGGATCAAAGACAGAAACAAGAAAGGCCAAGTTTTCAAGCTTTGTATTTGTGTGTGACTTACAGATGCTGTTTCTTCCAGTCCAAAAGACTGATAAAAAATGAGTCCATTCTGATGTTTGTTTGAGTTGATCTGGGTTTTTTTTTTTTTTTAAAAGAAAAGCTAGTCGTTCATTAAAAATGGGTGGTAGTTCTGACCATGTTGTCCTAATATGTGCTCTGTCCTGATTAAACAAGGCCAGTGAGTGGGTGGAGGATGGAGAAGAGCTCGGTGTGAGTGGAGCTCCTCCTCCCCGGGGGTCTCCCTAGCAATCAAGCCCATCTTTGTTCTGACCTGCCGGTGGCCTGCTCCTTTGCATCCAGTCGCCTCAAAGGGAATGGTCAACCAGGCCTTTCATGTGCCGAGGCATGCCGGGCTCTTCACATCACTTCTCGGCCCCCCCTCCACCTCCCCGAAGGCTCCCAGCTCAGCGGTGCCAGTAGAAACTCGGGTTGCACCCCTGCTGCTGTGTCATCCTCATGCCCTGCTTTTCCAAAGGACCACACACTGCAACAAAACAAACTGATGAGTCAAATCTGAGCGCACACTCAGAAGTTACTGTACAGCCGGGCGGCTCGACTCTGCTGCTGATCCCGAGACCTTCGATCCAGCTGCTGTGAGGTGTGGAAACTCATCCTGGTCAGCTTGTGAGGAAATGGGTAAAAAAAAAAAAAGTTAAAAAAGTCAGTGTTGTATTAAAACCACACACCTGCAACAATTACTTTTTCAGGGAGGCATATTTTCTCACTGATGTGGCATCTGGAAATTACAGAATGAGCTTTTGTCAGCTTTTAAAGCGCTAAGAGGTCGTGCACATTAGGATAAAAAAAATCATTAATGGTTCACACCTACGCATAAAACGAGAAAAAAGGAAAACAAATTGCAGTTTTTACTCTTTTGTCTGACCAAACCTGGGACGCCCCCTTTTTTTTTTGACAGTTTCAGATGAAGTACAGGTCCAGTTCACACAGCATCCACTCCACCTCTGAGGCGGGTCAGTTTGTACAGTTATTGTATATTGAATTATCAGGACTCTGGGTTTTACGGGACCCTCGTGTTTTTAAGAGACCTCTCACGAAAAAAGAATGAAAAGAATTCAAAGCATTACATTGTGTACATATGGACTGAATCATTTCAAAGGGTATAATAAGGTGCAAATGTATATTATTTAAAGTGTTTAAAAACAATTAGACTGTGGTATTAAAGGGCATGTGTTCATTTACAGTGTCTCTGTTTGACTTTTCTTGCATATTTGCGATAATAAAAGGATGTACTGATGTATATGTGACGTGCCTCATTGCTCTTCTATTCAGCAGCAGTATTAACGTCTATATGTGGCTGTTATCTGCTCAGTTCGTTGATCTCTGTGTCCTTTAAATGAACTGATGTAACCTGATAAAGCCCCTCATCCTGCACACGAGGACTTCCTCTTTCACGAAGCAGGAAGGTCTTCAGGGCTGAATCCAGATCAGCTCCAGAGGCGCCGCGGAAGAGGCCGAGATCTTAAAAAAAACACAATATTCTCCAAAACTCCAATATTTTGCACCGAGTTAAACAGTTTGGTCTTTTCAGAAATGCTTCTGCTTAATTAGCAGCAGAAACCTAGAGGGACTTTTCATAGTTGAGCAGCAGCGCTTGACTCAGTTTGTACTTAGTATGTGCAATGTTAGAAATGGAAATGAAGCTGGCTGAATCAGTCATTGACTTTAGTAAAACTGGCTTTTTACATTTTACATTTTCTTTGACTACATTTAATGTGCATGCTGTTGCAGTAGAACGAAATGATAAGATGAGACACACTGCTCAGTTTAGTAAACAGCGTATTTATTCCTTTACAAAATAGGTACAAATACATAAGTATTGTTTTTTTTTTCACACAAACAGGAAATTTTCAAGATATTTACAAGAGTTTACCAAAAATAACGTGGTTCTAATAAACACATAGTTTTGTAAACAATATTTACAAATCATCCGCACATTGAAATGTTATTTCCCCGTCTGTTCACATCAGTAATATTGTCCTATTGTTTTGGCTAAAAAGCTGAAGTAGTAGTAGAAATGTCCTCCTATGAAACCACCAGAAACCATAGAAATCACTAATAAAATCACCACAATACATATTGTTGTGCTTGTTTTTAAAACATGATATTTTGGAGATAAACTTTATGAAAATGTCTTAAGCCTAAAAGCCAATCCCAAAAAAAAAGAAAGAAAATAAAAGAAAATATATTAATTGTTAAAAAATAACTGTCCTTTGACAGAAGTTGGCAATACTGTTCCCTACTTAAAAGAGTCTTTTCTTTGCTATAATACAGTGACAGCTTTCAGTTGTCAGGTAAAATAGATATAAAAAAAGTGCTGTCAAAATGTACAATGCACAACAATTGTTTCAAATGTCACCAATATTTAAATAAATTTTAATATGACAAGAAAAGCTGCATAGAGGCCAGGATATTTAGTTAAATAGAAAATAACAAATACATAAAGGACAATATTACGCAATACATAAGGATTTGTAAAAAGAAAGGATAAAATAAAATAACATGACGAGGCGACGATGCAATAGGACGTGTAAAAGCAGGCGTTCCTCATTTTCAATCAGTAACAGAGTCAAAATTATTTTTAGGCTTCCTTCTACAGTCAAAACAGTATTTTACAGATGTGATCTTTAACTGGGATCAGACAAACAAGTGCTTCTGTCATTCAGTCATTGTCAAAGTAATTTAGGGCTGAGTAGCAAAATAAAAAAGAGCTGAAATGTCATTTTTTTTGAGCAGATTCAGGAATGTCTGTTTTGATCCGAGGTTTCACTCCTCAGTCACTTTTAACCAGGTGACTTTCTGAACGTGACAGTACACAACTTTCACACTTCTAGGCATAAAAACAACGTTCAGATTATGTGTGGGTGAAACAAAAGTACTGACTGGCATCATAGTGCGACCATAATTTAGTGTGATGACCTTTACAGGTGACCAAACTCATTCAAATCACAAAAACATCAGGTTCCATCATATGACACATGAGTTACTCCTTTTCTTACAAAGTGATAAAATATACATGCTGTAAAATAATTCACCAAGAACTATTTACACACAGAGGGAGAGTGATTGTGATGCTGTTATTTGGAATCCTCATGTTTCAAAAGGATATATAGATAATATTATTGAGTCGGGCTAAACTACGTTCGTTGAGGATATCGTAGGCGTGTATCGAGGTGTGAACGTTCCTCTCTGACTCTGAGGTGGTTCGTTGAAGCTACCGCCGGCGAAAATAAATAGCTACTTGACGTACGTGGTGAAATGTTGTGACGCAAAAAAAACCCACTTTGTTCCTTTAACAAATTCTTCAACAGAAATAATTAGATATGGCCTTTAAAGTCAACAACCTAACCACACAGCGTAAGTCTATACGGAGAAGACGACAGTTTTATTTTTGTGTTTTCTCT
Source organism: Synanceia verrucosa (assembly GCA_029721515.1). Lineage (NCBI taxonomy): Eukaryota > Metazoa > Chordata > Actinopteri > Perciformes > Synanceiidae > Synanceia > Synanceia verrucosa. Next base: position 6,752,803 of record CM056549.1, read on the forward strand.
CTCTGTTGCTCTCTTCTTATTACAAGCTACATCAAAACGTCACTACAGTACATATGGAGACACAGAGCTGAAACATTAGACCTGATCTGAAGGCACGTGGCTGGGAAGGAGGAGGAGGAGGAGGAGGAGGAGGCGCTGAGCGGAGCAGAGGCTACTTGAGCAGGGCGCGGTAAAGGAGGAGGGAGTGGGCGGTCTCTCTCTCCTGCTCCATGTAGAAAATTAAGTCCCTGAGGTTGACTCGTGTGATGCGTTGCCGTGCGTACTGGCGTGATGAGGTGGACGGGGCGGAGGAGCCGGCCGGGGAGCCCGCCGAGCTGCCCGAGACCTGGAGACAAGGGAGGGGTCAAAAGGTCATCCACACATCACACTGCTGCACACAGTACAGTCTTCTGAGGTTAAAGCTAGGGTGGGTAGTTTGTGTTCTTCATGCATTCATTCATTCATCCTCTGCTAAGTGCTGCTCAGCCTGGATTCAGGATGATCCCAGCTGACACTGGGTGAAGGCAGACCAGCCGACCATCACAAGTCCAACACAGAGACAGAAAACATACCTGCAGACAGTCAGGGTTCTTGCCTCAGTTTAAAAGTCATATTTAATACAGTTTAAGAGCTTTTTAAGACCTCAACAAATATAATTTAAGACCCAAAAATGTCATAATTTCTTTGGTAGAATTTATTATAGGGCCCGCTGAATATGGAGTTTTCGAGGCCGATGCCGATATCAACATTTAGCAGGAATAACAACTTGATAATCTCCGAAAATAACTTTTTTATGATTTTTTTTTCAGCCCTTTAAAACTTGCAACAAAGATATAAATTGAAGGCATAACCCTTAAATTTTTTCTTTAATTTCACAACTTTCAAGAACAAAGAAGTGAACAAAATAACTTTCAAAATTGTAGTAAATCTCTGAATACTGTTTTTTCCTATTGCCATTAAATGCACCGTCTGAAAATTTAATACCTACAGCAAATTTACGGTAAATTTAAGACTATTTAGTACCTTAAATACCCAGATTTTAATTTAGGACATTTTAAGACTTTTAAAGGAACTGTGGGAACCACCAGTTCCTTTAAAAGTTCATATGTCTGCTTTGTGCTGAATTTGTTGAAATTCTCTTTATATCCCAATGTCAATTATTTTGAAAAAGGGCTATAATTGGCCGATTAAATCTAACTGCTAACCATGAGGAACAATAACCAGCAATAACCATGTACGTTACGTTGCTTACGTTCATAATGATAAAAGTAGGAGGGTGGCTTTTGGAGACCTGAAGAAAAGTGTTACCGGTGTCCTAGTGCCTCCAGTTTAACCGACCAAAGCTTCAACAGTTTACATTTCTAAAGTCTGTGGTTTCAAGCAAAAAACTCAATACAGCATGACAACGGTATAACTTCTAATCACTACTCCTCCTTGTTGTGTTTTATTGTTGCATCCATGGTAACATGTTGTCAACTTTTGTCACTTGCAGTAAACATCACAAACACAAAGCTTATTTTCAAGATATGTCATCCCTGAAACACTTTATTGGATGGAGTGTAGTGTTATTTTGTTGCCTGCAGACATTCGTGTTCCCCAGAGGATGAATCTGAACGACCTCACTGATCATTTGACTTTTCCTCCAGACATTTGTGGTTTTGAGCAAAATGCGTTTTGGATGGATTGTCATGAAATATTGGACAGACTTACTTTCATTTGGTGCCACCACAAGGTAAAATGCTTTTGCCTGCAAAACTACCCATCTGCCTCATCTGTACTTTGTATTTAGTATTTAATTATCATAAGACATGGAAGAATTACTCTCTTCCAAAGCCGAAGCCCCAAAACTGATCAGGAGACACAGGGGGATATAATAATAATATTAATAATAAAATAATATTCCAGCTTTGAGCTTTCAGCCTGCAGTAATAAGGTGCTTGATATGAATCAGCAGCGCTGCTGTAGTGACCTGCAGTGCACTGACTTCCTTTATGAATGAAGCTTTTTGTGTCGATGACGTTTTAAGTTTAGCTTTGAACAAAAGTAGGAAAATGACTGCTCATTAGTTTAACTTAATTTCTCCCTCAAAGACACTTTCAGGGAATTTGTCCTCACTTTGCCTTTGAGAGGAACCTTTTTTTCTTTTGTGGCTCAGTCACTATTCAGAAGTTAGCAATTCTATGTTTCCCATTTCCCATAAATGAAGTAATTGTTGCTGAATGGCGAACACATTGACAGTATCAATAGCAAGGAATGCTGTGGCCTCTAACAAAGTATACACCTCCAATTAAGAAAAGTAATCCCTCTTGCAGAGCGTGACTGAGATCAAACAGATGCACTAATAACGTCCAGATCTTCAGGTGCAGCTGAACGACGCTGGGAAAACACTGGCGACCCGCTCCGACGGCAAAGCAAAGCATTTTATTTTTATTTTATGGCTCTTTACATCGTCCTGAATATGAACAGATTTCCCTCCTAAACGAGCTTCTCTGCTGACACACATCTGAGCTGACGTCCGGCTCTGAAACGAAGCCCTCGTTGTTTGTATTTGATCCAGGAAAAATGAGAGGGACAAAAGAAGAAAGAAAGAAGAACGGGAGTGTATACAGAGGGCCGATACAAATCAAGGGATGCATTTACGTTTGGAAATGAGAAACACTGGGAAACAAATCCAGCAAGTGCCACACTTGAACCCAGGCAGAGAGAAATAAGACAGACGTTTCAGTCAGGAACACCCTCTCACAATTACATTGATTGCACCACTCTGTAAACACACAGCACAGACGGGCCTTAATTGCAAACATGTGACGGCTATGGATTTACAAGAAACAAAGTCCCTCCAGCACCGCCTCCTCATCGCCTGTCTTTGAGCTCACTGTATGATGGTGTTTTGTCTCAGTACACTCCCTGACCCCTGGAGGAGTGAGGGCAGTCGGACCACTGCTCCCACCAAAATACCTCAACCACACCCACCACCTCTGGCCACGAGAGCACCTGCAGTGATGAACGTGTGATATTTAATTTCAGGTCTCACAATCAAAACAACAACGAAAGACGGAGACGCTGTGAAGTAGCTCAGGTTCGGATTCGTCGAGGAGGATTTTACCAGAAGCTGAACTATCTGCAGAAGTCTCCTCCTCTCCAACACAAAGTGACTCGGTCTTTAAAACCATTTAAAAAAGCAGTTTCATATTAAAAATCGTTGTTTCTCCGATGCTGTTCAACATCGACATCCCAGAGGAACTACGTGCTGAGCTGCTAATGTTACTCAGATTGTTTCTGTGATAAAGGTCCGCACAAAAAGGTGATTAAAATAGTTAAAACCGACCAAAATCTAAAAAGTGCATCATAAAAATGTGGTTTAAAAAAATCAATATATAACTTCAAGCAGAAAATCAGCCGCATTCTCAGTATATGACGTCATTTAAAGGAAACCAAATAAAACATCCTCCGTTGTCTTAATTAACATGATGGATTTTTGTGGCTATGAAAATTGTTGGAAACATTTGGGATGACTGAAGTAAACTACTCCACAAAATATAAAACATACGGGGCTTAGCAAATGTATTATTGAGGTGTTTAACATCGCTGCCCTGAACTAATAGTGTTGCTGATTACAAAAATATTTTTTAGTGTCGAAAATGTTTATTCAAGTTTAAATAATACACAAAATATACAATAAAAGAGTGGAAGGGAAAAAAAACAATAAAAAAAATAAAAATATCCACCCCACACAAAACCAAGCTCCCAAAATATTTTTACTGCTCTATAATGAAAATGATATCTTTAATGCTAAAATATAATTATTGCAGTTATACACAATTTTTTAAAAGTTTTATAAAAAACATTCATTTCCTGTCATTCCTGGACATTAAAATGTGTTTTCTTAGATGGATTAATTTCTGACTTGCTGACACTGACTCTGATGAAGCTAAAACATAGATTACTAGCATAAACACAAAAAAGGTGACAGTATATCTGCTGTGAATGTGTCCAGACTGTTTCCAGGACTGAATTATTACCCCAGTCCAGCACTGGACTCTGGTCAGTAATGCTGATATGCTGGGAGGGTTGAAGCCAGCTCGTACACCATACCCTCACTTTGGGGAGCGACCCCAGCCTAATCAGGTCAATCATGGCCGACCACATGTGAAAGATGGGCCTGCCTACTGCCATGCCAATTACTGCCACTCACCAGTCAGCCCGGCGACAGCGCCACAGATTTCACCAATCAAATCCATCCATCCACCTAGACGGATGGGCGGTAGTGGCCACGGGCAGTGGTAGGAGAAAGACAGTGAGGACAGCCAGAGATCGCTGTTCAGGTAGTGCGCCACAGCTCCCAGAATGCCTCACTCCCTTCAGGGACAGAGGCAGCCTTAAGTGATCCAGATACAGGCAGAAAGGTCAGCGCTCGTCCAGGAATTCACTCTCCTCTGCCCTCTGTCTTTATATGCCCTCCACATGCCAGCAAACCAAACACGGGTATGTTGTTGTTGGTATCTATGGAGACCGATCCCTCTCGCCAGCACATGCAGGAAATCATGTTGTGGAGGAGGGAGTGGGGATGGGAGGGGTAAACGCCAAACAAAGCAGATGGCTGAGTGTCAGTTAAAAAGGAAAGGGAGACATCAACAACCACACTTTCCCTGTCGCCAGCAATTACACAGTAATTGTGTCTGAAATTCAATGAAAAACAAAATGGCAGGCTTCGTAAGGTCACAGTGGATGAAAAGGAAAAAAAAAGTGAGAGGAAAAAGCACAGAGACAGAGAGACTGAAAGTCTCAAAATCAGCTTGGCCAAGAAAGATCCATGAGGCAAAAAACAGCATCTGTCATTTTATCTGTGATGGGCGCTCGGAGGCATTATGTCATATGACATATCCATCGTACAGGACGCGCAGGGATACTTCGATACATCTCTTCAGACATTTGACTCGTTTGGATCAGGCGACAGGGAGAAAAACAGAGAGAGGAAGGGAGGATAAAACCAGGGGAGAGGAGGAGCTCGGCTGGAAGAAGGCCTCTTCACCAGCTTTGGTCTTCAGCCACGTTCTGTTGACATACCAACAGGCCACACACACACACACACACACACACACACACACACACACACACACACACACACACATTACTTCACACCATTTCACTCGTCCACATGTTCAGAAAGAGCGTGTAGCTGACAGTGTAATAGACCGACAGGCTAAAGGAAACCACAGAAAAGCTGAATAAATTGTCAAATCATGATATAAGTGATTTTAAAGGGGTAGTACAGTCTGTTTACGATGGGGAACTGAATTCAAAATCAGCAAGGCTTCATTTAAAAAACAGCATTTTTTCCTCAGAACGTGGGAGTTGATGCTGGTCGACCGGAGCTTCGATCAGTTTGTTTGTACTATTGTGTCAAAGTCACACAATAATAGGAACAATCAAACTGAGGCAGCGGCAGACGAGCAGCACCCATAAAATTACACTTTATTTCAACGGAGTCTGGTGGCTTTGTCAAGAGCACAGGTGATCCTTTCCTTTAGGAGGCTAAAAGATGGTTTTCTATATAACTTGTGATACATGTTTTGCTTCTACATGGTATCTCCTGACTGTTTCTCCAAACTAAGAGCGTGCCGACTGTAATCTACCGTAGCTAGTCCACTGACAATGGATGACTACCTCATCCAACATCCACAACAAATATGAAAAAGAATGTATAAATCTAGCTTTACTGTCTACAAATGCAATGAAAAGCATTTTCACATGCACCACTGCATGTACTACTACCAAAAAGACAAAGTAATTTCCTTGGAGCAGCTTGAATGTGTATTTTTTTAGCAAACATTAACCAAAAGTAGAAAAAGTGCATTTATTGGTGACTGTTTTGGCAAACAGATGAATACACATTTTTAGCAATTATGGAACTTCAGGTCACATGATGCACTGACTTGTTCCACATCAATAAAAATGCATAACATATAAGTGTTATTGGAATGACTGGACTGCCATGTTTGGATGGTTTAATATGTCTGATACTCAGAGATACAGAGAGAATCTGGATTTCTTCCTGCTGCAGAAGGACAAATTCAGCAGGTCACACTTTTCCCGGCCCTCCAATGACCAACATCCACCTCAAGCTTCAGAGGACGAAAATTAATTCCCGTTTTGCTAAATTTACTTTTGATTAATAATGCATGTTTTCGCCCTCTCTCTCTCTTTCTTTCACCTGTCTCTCTGCTTTTGATTCCAGTTGTGCAGCGGCAGCAGTGATGCTTGTAGGTGTCTTGAGGAATTTACATTCAGTCCTTTATTGTTTGAGGAGGGGAAGGGGGTTGGAGGGTGGTGGTGGGGTTCTTGCTGATCTGTGGCTTTGAACCCTGAGTGGCACCCGTGCCTTGATGCTGGAGCCAATATTGGATTTGGCCCGGGTCACACCTTAGGGTGCTGGGTTAATGGCCCATTTTGCCAGGCACACAGAGCTGCCTGGTCCTGCTAAGCCCAACCTGCTGCCTCAGCACTCCTCACAGAAGAAGTTGCAGATGGGCTGCATGGTAAAAAAAAAAAAAAAAATAATAAAAAAAAAAAAATGCACATACTGTGTACTGCATGTACTGGTATGTGACGACACCCCGGCTAACATCCTGTATTAACCCAAACTGCAGTGGAGAGGGACACTGCTAAGCCTTCATGTTGAAGGTTTACTGGCCCCATGTTGGTCGACGAATAGATAAGCTGTTCATGATGCAACATTACTCTTTTGTTTTTATTACCTTGATGTGGAAAATCCGTTTAAACTCTGATATCGACGCTCCAGGCAAGCAGGCCATAGATAGCAGAACAGAGACTGTTGACAAGCTAAACAAAGATGAGAGACAAAAGCCAAACCAAGTGGTATTTTGTTTCTTTTTCTTCCAAAAGTTGAAGCCAAGGTGGAAATTAGCAGCAGCCTTAATATAATTTTTCCCCTCCAAAAAGTCATGTTTTGGACCACTACATCTCTTTGATGCAGTAACTTCGACAGCCCTAGTATATATGTATGTATTTACAAATATAAGCACAAGTATATGTACACATAAATTTGTGTACATAATTTTTTATACATACACATGCATAAATACATATATACAACTTGTATTTTAACTCTGAGTGTCATTGACGTAGCCTGGGCCCGTCCATACTTCCTGTGACGCTTCACAAAATTTCACGACCAAGTCAGTCTGGCCAAGCTGCCGTTCTCTTTGATTTCAGATTCATCTAGAAATGGGGACCAATGAAAATCTAGCATTTCAAACGGCTCGACTGAGGTGTGTTTAAGGGAATGACGCACTAGTTCTTTGGCTCAAGCAGTTTTCGTCGCTACACACACATCAGAGGAAAGAGTGGTCTGATTGGTTGAAGCTTCATCCAGTAGCACACAGTAGAGAACTCGGTTTACAAGGCAGCTTGGCCAGACAGCTTGCAGAGCTTTGTAATTGCGATACATATATATACATTGCAATAATTGATCGTATTGTGACTCAAGTATCGCAATACGTATCGTGAAGTCCATGCCAATACCCCCAATGTTTAGGTGGTCCAGTTTGCTATAAGAACTGTCGGTTGGTAGAAATTTTAAGTAGGCTGCAGGTACTCAGGTTCTCCTGATGGGACTGACTGACTATAAACTAGTTTACATGATGGCTGACTGACTGGCTGAAGGACTGACTGACTATAAACTAGTTTACATGAAGACTGACTGAAGGACTGACTGACTGACTGGTTGACTGACTGACTATAAACTAGTTTACATGAAGGCTGACTGAAGGACTGACTGACTGACTGGTTGACTGACTGACTATAAACTAGTTTACATGAAGGCTGACTGAAGGACTGACTGACTGACTGACTATAAACTAGTTTACATGAAGGCTGACTGAAGGACTGACTGACTGACTGACTATAAACTAGTTTACATGAAGGCTGACTGAAGGACTGACTGACTGACTGACTGATTGACTGACTATAAACTAGTTTACATGAAGACTGACTGAAGGACTGACTGACTGACTGACTGATTGACTGACTATAAACTAGTTTACATGAAGACTGACTGAAGGACTGACTGACTGACTGGTTGACTGACTGACTATAAACTAGTTTACATGAAGGCTGACTGAAGGACTGACTGACTGACTGACTATAAACTAGTTTACATGAAGGCTGACTGAAGGACTGACTGACTGACTGACTATAAACTAGTTTACATGAAGGCTGACTGAAGGACTGACTGACTGACTGACTGACTGATTGACTGACTATAAACTAGTTTACATGAAGACTGACTGAAGGACTGACTGACTGACTGACTGATTGACTGACTATAAACTAGTTTACATGAAGACTGACTGAAGGACTGACTGACTGACTGGTTGACTGACTGACTATAAACTAGTTTACATGAAGGCTGACTGAAGGACTGACTGGTTGACTGACTGACTGATTGACCAGTTGACTGACTGACTATAAACTAGTTTACATGATGGCTGACTGACTGGCTGACTGGTTGACCAGTTGACTGACTGACTGACTGACTGACTGACTGGTTGACCAGTTGACTGACTGACTGACTGACTGGTTGACCAGTTGACTGACTGACTGCTTGACCAGTTGACTGACTGACTATAAACTAGTTTACATGAAGGCTGACTGAAGGACTGACTGACTGACTGGTTGACTGACTGACTATAAACTAGTTTACATGATGACTGACTGAAGGACTGACTGACTGACTGACTATAAACTAGTTTACATGATGACTGACTGAAGGACTGACTGACTGACTGGTTGACTGACTGACTATAAACTAGTTTACATGAAGGCTGACTGAAGGACTGACTGACTGACTGGTTGACTGACTGGCTGAAGGACTGGTTGACTGACTGACTATAAACTAGTTTACATGATGGCTGACTGACTGGCTGAAGGACTGACTGACTGGTTGACTGACTGACTGACTATGTGCCAGAGAGCAAAGCTTTCCCACATGTTTTCCTCCACGCCTCGTGCCTTCACAGTGTTTACAGTGTGGAGCCCAGCCGTGGGAGTGCAGCCCCGCTTCATCTCCACACTCGGCCTGAAACGCCTCTCCTACGGCCGCCATTAATCAGCAACAGAGACTTTCTCTCTCCCTCTCTCGCCTCTCCCTTCTTCTCGCTCCTCTACGCCCACAGACATGCTGGATGAGGCCATTTTGAAAGAGTTAACAGATGTCGGCTGATTTGCCCCAGGCTTTCTGACATTGCCCGAGTGATGTATTTGATGTGGAGTTTATTCAGCTCTAATAAACGTATAAAGAATTAGAATAATAATTCACAGATGTACATACCCAGATTATATGCTGGAGCCTTTCTTTGAAGAAGACAAGGCAGCCAAGATTAACAGAACCAGGGGAAAGGATGAAAAGTGTTTTGGTTCAGCGTGCTGATAATCAGAAAGGTCAGGATGGACTAATACTATGGCTTTATGTTCATACACCGACACAGACGCTCTTGTTCCCACCACAGGTTCCTTTTTCTGTAAAAAGCCTAAGTAAGAGGCAGCCATTGTCGCTGTGCTTTTTTTTTTTTTTTTTTTAAACAAAAAAAACTGGAGCAGAGTGAAACACATTTGCTATATCCGTTTCTTTCTCCTCTCATACATGCTTTTGTTAATTTGTCATTTTGTGAACAGCAGAAAGAATAAAAGGGGAGTAGCAGAAAAGGGATAAGAGGTGAGGTCTAGCATTCTGATCATGGCGAAAAAAATGAGGGAATTACTTTCAAAACAAACAACTTCCATTCGCTTCACAGCTAAAGAACAACAAATCTCAAAAATGGCCAGTTGCAGAGCATCTTAATACCCACATAAACCATAAAAACAGCTACACAGCTCCATGGCAATGCATAGCAACCGTGCAGAATTTCAGTCAAGGAGAAAGAAGGCAAAAAAACACCTTATTACTTCTAACTCCTGCAAGCCATTTTGGTCTCCAAAGGTTTTAGAGCGCCGCAGGCCATGTGTCTGCAGTGTTTCGGGAAATGACTTGCCTTCGCACGAACACTGCTATGTTCTGCAGCACTGCTGCCCCCAGCATCCCCGCTCAATTTCTGTTTAACCCCTTCCTGCCTTCCCTCACACTGACTCACTGCAACAGAGAGCTCACACCCAGCACAATACTGTCACATTGTTCAGCCTCCCACAGACCACGGCAAAGCAGAGCAGCTTTTTCCATGAGCTAACACATTAACTCCACGTCTAATTTGGCTACTTAAGCATGTGATGGCTCTTAACGAACGCAGTGCAGAAAAGGTGTAAGGTTATGCGGGGTGTAAAGATAGAAAGATGTGAGCAAAAAAAAAAAAGAAAAGAAAGAAAGCCCCTTCACCATTCCACTTGATCTACCACAATGTGCGACACAGTTTGCACACTTGAGTGTGTATCAACGGTGGATTAAATCTGCAAACTCGTTGACACAACACATAATTAAAACATCTTGCTCGAGGTCAGGAATTTTCTAATTAGTAGTGTACTGACAAAGCTGCAATTCCATCGCCCTGAGTTTCAAAGTCCACAGGTTACCGCTAAGATGAAAGCTGACCCTGCAGCACTATTCTGCAGGGCTGCTCATACAATTCCTCAGAAGACAGTCACAGGGTCACCAAGCTAAACAGTACGCTGCACCCGGAACCTCGCTTCCAAACAAAGAGCTTCAAACTTTCCTGCCTGGAAACACAATGTTGGCTTTTTCTCCCCCCTTCTCTTTCTCTTTCTCCTTTCTTTCTTTTCGACCTGAGAGAAACAAAAGATTGTGTGAAGGCAACCAGATGAAGAAGCCATACCATTGTTTTTAATCTGTTTAATTAAAATGCTCTGAGTCTGGCTAGCTGAACAACTTGTTAAACACTACAAAGGCTTTTTATTTTTTAGCTGGGGCTCTGTAGCTTCCACGCCGTATAGGATTGTAGGGTAACAATATTAGTTATTATTCTCTATTAAATGAATAAAAGTTGTCTACAATCAGAATAGGACAGCAGCAGCTGTAACAACAGTACGGATGATGCTTTTGCTCTTGTTGTCATTTGTAAATCAGCTTTATTTGTCTGGAGATCAGGATCCAATCAACAATCCACCAAACAATGTGTGTTCAATGTCTTTCCTCTCTGGAGAGCAAAAGCAGCTGGGAAAACTCTACCAGCGCGCCTGATAACCTGCTCAATTAACGCAGGCCAAGTATCTTTGGCTACTTAAAGTATCAGAAGTAGAACTTTTCCCAACATTAAATATTCAAGGCGTTTCATATATAAAATGAACCCAATTAGAGTTAAAATAGAAGAAGTGTAATGAGTCTCAAGTCAGAATGCTTGTCTTCAGAACTATTCGCTAATGAGCCCTTGTTGGTTTTGCACACTTTACTTTCAATGGTGTGGCGCTGTCATTTCTGCCGCTTTTTAATTTTTAATTCAAGTTGAATGAGAGGGTGGTGACTGAGTTAATAATCGAGGCACCGGGGTGTTTTGCAGCCGATGGATAGCTGGGAGAAGTTGCCAAATGAGGCTTGTGGTCGGCCCTTTGATGTCTTTGAGAAAAGCTGCAAATAGGAACAAACAGTTAACAAAAGCCTATCGGTTCAGAGTGGCATCGAACACAAATGACCACGCTGAGATGGAACGCATCCTGCAATAACCTAATTAGGGAAAAAGAGTCGGCTGGCACAACTGCATTGAATAACACCGAATCCGAACAGACTTGAGACTGAGATAAGAGACTGAAAAGGCTCTGCAGACATGCTGTGTGCTGAACTGTCAGCCTGCACATAAATCCTCATATGAGCAGTGACACATTTCACTCACAAGAAAAGGAACGCTCCACGGGGCCACAGTGGAATATGCAGATGGAGGAGATAAGACGGCACATTTACAGTGGAGGTTCACACCGCCAATTGGTCCTTGATCTCAAATTGACATAAATGGGGCCATTTTTGACATCATTTAGCCATCAGACGCTCCGCTCCGGTCCCCGTGCACCCGATGTGACGCCCGCTAAGTGTGAGCGGCAGGAAGACGACTGTCAGAAGAGCAGGTCTGATTAAAATCCAGGCTCTTCTGGGGAAAGACTGGAACTTCATGTTTTATATAGATGGCCCAGAAAGACGAACCAAAACTTTACTGGAGGAATTTTGTGCTTCTGTGACCCCCTGTGTCATTGTTTTCATCCAACAAGCTGCAAGAGCAAGAAGCTGATTGCTACCCAGAAATAAATGTTTCCTTTTACCATTCGGGACATTAGAATATCCATTCATTCATCCATTTTTTACTGCCTATCATGGGGGGGCTGGAGCCTATCCGAGCTGTCTTAGGGTGAAAGGCAGGGTACACCCCGGACAAGTCTCCAGTTCATCACAGGACATAGACACAGACAACCACTCACACTCACCTACAGTCAATTTAAATTATCCAATTAACCTAATCCCCACACAGGTTTTTGGATGGTGGGAGGAAGCCAGAGTACCCAGAGAACCCACACAGACACAGGGAGAACATGCAAAGTCCACACAGAAAGGCCGTGGGCCGGGAATCGAACCTGGTACCTTCTTGCTGTGAGGCGACAGTGCTAACCACTACACCACCGCATTTGAATATCAACTTTAACATACAATAATATATAATATTCTTCTTATACCACTACAACTAGCTCTGTGCTACATATGAGAGACTTAGAAGTCTAATAATTCCACATTGTGTGGTATATAATGTGTATACAGTGTAACAGTGTGACAGTGTATATAATACACTGTCAGTTAGTGGGGGGTGGGGGGTGGGGTAATAATGGCAGGCAGCACTACAAAATTTGGACTCAGCTAAAGATTTCCTCATTACAGTTTTTCTGGCATTTTCCTGGAGGCCTCACTCCTCCCATCAGGTTCCTCTTCCACAGGCCCAGAAGGCTTCCTTCCTACCTGCACAGCATTTTGGCAACCTGTTTTATTATGCCACATACAACAGCATCATTTCCCAGGCAGCTGTGTGTGTGTCTGTATAGAACACTTATCTACATATTGACTTGGTTTAAATCCACACCCTTGTCTGCCATAATAATTACACATCTTGTAAAAGGAAGTGCTCCATTCTTGCTGCACCTGAGGCGGGCAGCTGCAGGACTTGCCCACCGGCGCCCAGCAAACACACCTCCGGCACCGCCTGGTATCCAAACAGCTTCGGCATACACACCCACAGCCATTGCCTTCCATGGCATAATAGAGCCTTTCTGTTCGACTCTGAACAGAAAGCGCCAAAGCAAGCACTGGTTTCTAAGTATTGCGGGAAGAAAGCAGTTTGGGATCGGTCCGGCAGGTAATAAAGGCAGCGGGGGTGTGTTTTATAGTTGTCAGCGAGTCAGACCACACAGACGCACAACAATACACTGACACACAACAAAGCAGGAGTGTGTAGTGACACAGGCCAGCCCAGGAGGCATGTTTACATTTTGTGGCTTTCTGGACCTTGTTGTATGTGTACAGGAAAAAATCACTCCAAAAATGCAAGGCGGGTCTTTTTCAGCCAAAACCACATCTATTGCAAATAGTGTAATGTAATCAGAAAACCATATCCAGCTACTCACAACTCTCCCAAAGCTCCTATCAGAGGGCATCGTTCATTAGTCCAGAAAATACATAATTTATGCAATCTAAAAAATACATGTGATCATGAATCAAAATGGGGAAGAGAGACAGAAACATTGAGCTTCTCTGGTGATGCTGATACTTTGTGTCGGGAAAAGTGAACAGAGGTCAAACATGAGCGACAGCCTCTGAGGCCAGACAAGACCCAGACCTGCTGAGTTGGATGATTATTAAATATATATCACTACCATTGGCGATTAATTAAAGGGGAAGTTGTGTTTTTTACAAATTGGACCTTATTTGTGGGATAAAATACTGCCATGTACTCATCCATTTCATTCATTCATTCCATTGGAGTCATTTGGACTATTTCCAATGATATTGGATTTGATGATATCCATTTAACAGGAGTGAAGGGGGCACTGAAATGCAGTAAAAGATGTTAAAGATGTTTAACAGATGTTTAATAAGATGGGCTACACTGTTGCTATTCTCATTTGAGTCAGGAGTTGTCCATAACTTGAGAAAATTCAGTCTGTGAACAGACTCTACTTCCTGTGTATCATAGTTTACTAAGGACCTCTAGTGCCCACCTGTGTGGCCTTCACAGTGCCTGAACTAAAATACTTATTTGTGATGTTGCCACATACACACACGCTTTGTTTTAGTTCAGGCACCGAGAAATGATAATAGTAAATAGTGTAGCCCATTTTATTAAGTGTCTGGTATTTGAGAAATGGTCAAGTTCGTGTCACTTACTGGCTGCATTTCAGTGCCCCATTCACTCCTGTTAAATGGATATCATCAAGACAAAAATCATCAGAGATACTCCAAATGGCTCCAAAATGATATGGGTGAGTAAATGACAGTATTTTATCCCAGAAATAAGGTCCAATGTGTAAAAAACAGAACTTCCCCTTTAAATAGTTTGCTCTACAAAGTATTAATCAGTTCAAAAAAAATGTCTTGTTTTGTCCTCAACTTAAACATGTGCAGAGATGAGCAAAGAAACCACAAAATATTCACATTTAACACGCTGGAATCAGAGTATTTGGATTTTACTTTCTTTAAAATGATGACTCAAACCGATTGATCGATTATTAAAATAATATATAATAGACAACTCGCTGATTATTGGACTCTACTGGTGACACTCTACAGCTAAATATCTGTTTTTATTACTTTTTCTCTCAGCCTACCCTGTTGTAATGAAAAGGTTGAGTACATTAAACAACATTAATGTCAATTTGTGACCTACTTGTTTAATTGTACTAAATAAGGCATAATATATATACATATATATGGAGTTTTAGCTGACATAGACATAAAGAGTGGCTCCATTCAGGAAACTAATGACACATTATTAGACTAACAGCGTACTACTGGGAGCGCACACAGGTTTTTAGCAACACAATCAAGCGTCTAAAGCAGCACCGGAGCCAATAGGCTTCATCTTCTCTCCATTCAGGACTGATAACATTCATGTGCACGGTGATGTCTGAATTCTGCTGAGATTATTTGTCAAAAAATGCCAGAATTTCACAGTTAATTGGCCTCCCTAATTAGCATAGGATGTCTAATTCCCTTTGCAGTCAGTGAGCTAAATGGTGAAGCTTTAGCGAGCTGATGCCGTTGCTTTTAGTTCGAGTGAGAAAGTGAGAGAGTCGCTGTTCAGGGCGAGCTACACTGTACATTACACACTCAATGATCGATTCTAAATCTTAATTAGGGAAACGACAAACAAGCAAGGGGGCTTAATGAACTGTGTACCTTGTCAAACAGCTGGCTGGTTATATTTATTGAGATATATGTAAAATTTAATGATCTGGGCAATTAACTGTCGACTAATCTCTGAGGGACATAAGGGGCCAGGGCGGTGGCACCGGGGCCACGGACCTAATGGAAAGCAGCTGAAAAATATTTGTCATCCCCAGACAGCTGGTGCTCAAAAGGAAAGACATTTGTGTGCTTCAATCCCAGTCATTTCCACCGTTTCATGCACACTCTGCTTTGCTGGCACCTCATCCCATTTAATGATGTAGGATGGTCTGCTAAAAAAACAATACAGAAACATAACAAAAGATTTCTAAAAGTGGGCACAGTCTTTATTATCAGCGCCGTTTTTTTTTTCTTTCCACGACCATCCATTTCTAACTTTTTTTTTCTAAATTGGTCAAATGGAAAGCAGTGAAAAGCAAGGAAAAAAAAATTAAGCTGAGCCGAAAAGTGCGACTTGGATTTAATATTTTATAATTGCCAAGGGACATTCTAAGATCAATGAATTTTTGCCCGGGACGCACATCAGAAAGAGATGTACTTCAGTCTTTTTAGGGAACATTGGTCTATTTAATTCCAGTGTCTGATGCATGTGAAATATGCCTTCCATGGCCTCCTTCTTCTTCCCCAGGCACTGCTGCAGGCAGACATTACCACTTTTAATGGGCCTCCATGAGAAGAGGCAAGCCAGCCGATAACCCATCCTCACTAATGGATCGCCTTGTTTGTTCTCTTTCACTATTTTCTGAAGCTAATTTTAGATGTTCTGTTTTTTTTCCGTTACAAGACAAAATAGAGGACGCTGTATCGCAATAATATTTCAGCACAAAACAATGAAATAAATGGTCCTCAGACTGAGAAGACTGTGTTATCTGAACAATTCATTTACATGGACCGTCTCTGTTTAGTTTAGTCGCTGGTGGTTGGTCCAGGTTATGAGGCTAGTTAAGTGTTACTGGGGGCCAGAACAGGACCGCTCCCAGTGGGAGACTGAGGGGGAAAAGGTGCTTCTGGGTATTGGAGTAAAAATCTTAAGAGTGGAATAAAGGAGGTAGGTAACAGCAGTATAGGATTTAGGGGTGGAAATGATCAACTCACTGATTCATTCATCACACTGTTGAACCAGTCAACACTATATTTAGCTCACTGAGTGCCATCAACGTATTTCGCTAACAAAGTGGTTTTTCGGCAGAGCATCTCCGATTGCTGTCTCCTGCAGACTGTGAGTAATTTGGGGGCTTCTGGGAGATGTAGTCGGGACATAAAGAGACGGTATACGCCACGAAGATCAAAGCAAAACCTAGGATTCTGGAAAAAAGGTGGCGTTTAGGGTGGGAATGGCCTCTACTCTACTCTCTTGTCTACTTTCTGTTTTATAAAATGGCTGGCACTCAATGAGTTAAAAGTCATAAACTGAATTTAACCTCAAAGATCCCAAAAAATCAGCTGTTCCATATGACCAACGTACGAAATATTTGTTGAATGGGTGACCTCTGCTGCCACTGTAGTTTTTTTTGTTATAGCAACAACACTTTGCATCACTTAAACATGTTCAACCATCCATCCACCCTGGACACATCACCAGACTTTCTGTATATACTATACACAAAAAGCCAGAGGACCTCTGCACCACCATGTTTAACCTATGAGTTTTCATCCCAACTTCTCATATACCACTGTTTCGCCAGTGCCATCTGCAATTAAATAAAAACACACTGTACTGTACTTGGGCTTAAAACTACTACCTGTCTACAGCAACGATTAAACTGAACGTTGTGAACATGAGACACGACCAAACGGCTGATTGTGGAAGTTAAACACATGAACAGCAGAATCTGGACGACAGTCTTGTTTGTTGGCCCCATCCACCTCCCTTCCCATTGTTTACTAGTAATTATAACTCACGGAAAGCCCAGCGCGTCCCTTATTAAGGGATGCTTTGTGCATCAGTATTGAATGGTGACAAAGCTTCAGGATTTGACTCACTGGAAACAGACTGATTCAACCTTGACCCTTGTACAGTTATATTTAAATATCAAGAGTCTACGACCAGTGACCTTCCTACTTCTTTACATATATCAAGGTCAACTGTGAAGAGAAACAACCACTGCAGTGTTCATTAAAATAAAAAAAAATCCTGTCCTCTATTGAAGCAGAAAGTTGCTGCTTACAGGATGCATAATGTTCACCTCCACAATGAAAACTCCTGAATCAGATTGTGGAAACTCAAACTACTCTCTATGTTGGCATATCTGCCATCTAGTTGTAGTATTTTGCCTACTCCGTACATTACCACCTCCCATCCGCCCTCCTTGGCATTCTTCTGCCCCCCCTTGCCAGCAACTAATGAAAGAGCTTTTCCAGCTTTTTCTCCTGTCTTTCTCCAGGCTTGACAGCTGACAACGGAGCTGACACAAAACTTACAGTCAAAGAAAAACAAACTTAAATATACAGCGACAAGGAAAAGCTCTGCTCTCTGGCAATGCCACGGCACTGCTCTGCACAAAGCAATCAGGGTTAAATCTAACGGCATAGCAGGAGGTCCCATAAAAAACGACAGTAAGTCACACAAAGACACAGGAGTCTCTTAAGTGAACCATAACAGAAGCAACTCTCCGGGCTCTCCAGGGCTCCACCATGTACGTTTCAGAGGCTGAGTGTTGACGACTTCATTAGCGGCACCCGCGCTCTGAAACTCTTAAGTCGTTCAACAACATCATCACATGTTAGGAATTTGGAGGCCCAGCGTTTCCATCTCCTCCAGGATGGAGGAAACAAGCAGCCGCCGAATGGCAAAGCAGCGACTGAGGCGTTTTCTCCGCAGATCCCTGTGAGTGGTGAAGGCGTAGGACGAGGAGAGTGGGTTTGCACGGCGCAGCATAGCACAGCATGGGGCCCAGGATGTTAGGCTGTCCCCACGTCCCTGGCCAGGAGGCTAGCTAGAGAGCCAGCCATTATCGGCTCGCCTCCATAGCAGCGAGGCGGAGAGAGGGGAAAAAAAGGCAGCGAATTTCATTCTTCAGAAATTTAATTATATCAAGATTAACAAGGGAGGTAATTAATTTCTTTAAGATGGGTATCTGTTAAGTGCCTGGGGCTCAACTTTGTTGTCAAAACTGTATATTTAACCATTATTTCAGGGCAAAGTTTTAAAGGCAGAAATGAGGGGGATCACTACTTTACCATTAATATGGATCATATAGGACACATTACAGTGTTAACACTAATGTGTACATTTTACGCACATATATAAATATAATGTAAATATCAATTTAAGTATGAACTGAGTTGCATCGACTATACTTCACATAATTTTCTAAATTCTCAGCCATGATTTGTTTTATTTTTATTTTTTTTTTAGTTTAGACTGAGCCCTTATATAAATCATCTTAGTAAGAACTCCAGGGTGAAATCTACTGTATGGACCATAAGAAGTGCTCTCTCTTCAGGGCAACTTAAGATTTTATTGTAGTGATGCAGATCGATTTAATATATAAACTGTAACCTGTCCATATTAAAATGTCTAAAAATTACTCTACCTATATTTGTTATCCAGTATAAATACTGTTAATGTTATACTTTCATTATCAAGAATGTTTCCACTGAACACAGACAAATCCTCAGTTGAATTAAGTCTTTGAGTGCCAGCCCTTTTATAAAACAGAAAGTGCCTTGTTCCAGCGTTTTTGGCCATTTTGAGTCATATTTAAAGACATACAGAATATTTTGTACTATGATTCTGAAAACACAGAACAGCTCAAATGAAAGAAGAGACTCTCTATTTCATCATGAAAAAAATGTTTGTTTTTATCTTGTTCCATTCTTGTTTTATCAGAGGTAGAATAGAGGCCATTTTCACCAGACCGGTGAGTGCTCTCTTGCTCTCCTGTGGTGTATTCCATCTCTTAAGGTCCCGACTACATCTCCCAGAAGCCCCAAAATTACTCACAGACTGCGGGAGACCACAATTGGTGACCCGCTGCGGTAAAAAAAAAAAGGAAAAAACGGATATATGTTTATGGCACTCAAGCGTTCTATTTTAAAGGAGGTAAATATACGTTCTTGTTACTTAATGGTAACAGTCCGTTCCTCTCCTCTGTTGTCAATACCACCATATCTACACTGAGCAAGCTGAGCAAATGTTAGCTGCAGCTCACACTGCAGCATCTTGGAGACATCTTGTTTTTGTTGTACTGCATTATTAAAATGAAACTGCTTCATATTCATGTTTTAACCGGTTTCACTGATATCTCCATTTTTGAGGGGAGGAGACCGCTGAGGATAATTAATCTACAGGTAAAAAGCTAAAAGATGAACATGAAGGAATCCTAAACTCCACGCTACGTCACAACATCACCAAACACCATGTTTTGTTACTGTTTTATTGAGAGACCCCTAGTGGCAGAAAATGATATTCTTTATATTTAATTTAGACAGAGCACCATCAGCATCTAAATATAATCTCATTGTCCATGAATGAATATATTACAGCCTGTGATGTTGAGTCAAGTTGACAGATAATCATCTCTCCTGCTCCCTTGTTCTATACAATACATATTTCAGTTTGTGCAGAGAGCAAGCAAACATGTCAGAAAGTGAATTATTCTTTTTCACAGAAACAATCAGTGAACAATGTGTGAACACAACACATCTCATAATTTTAAGCTGCCCACGATGTTTTTAGAAGAAAAATAGCCAAGACTGCCAGGTTAAGATATACTGCAAAAACTATTAGATGGACATGTCATGAAATGTTAATACGTTCAGTGTCCACAGAGGATGAATCCTCATGATGTTGGCCCTCTCCCTTTCCTCTAGTGCAATTTTGGAGTTTAGAGTGAAATGTCTTGATTCCTATTAGATAGTTTGCCATTAAATTTGGTATAAAAGTCCAATAAAAATAAATCTGGTGATCCTCTGACTTCAAAACTGTTTGTCCAAATGTTTTGACTCTAATGAAGAGACAGTAGTGTAGTAGATGGTCTGTTACTTTGCACTATTAAAGAAATTAATCAGGGTGCTACTGTGCATTGTCTGCCCTTGCCAAACTGGTATTTAGTTATTTAGTGCTAATTACCAAAAATTAGCCTGCTATCACACTAAACTAAGATGATGAACATCATAAACATTAAATCACTGTGAGCATGTTAGCATGCTGATGTAGCATAGAGCTGAAGGAGCTATAGACTTTAGACTAGCTACAGACTGAGAGACCGATCTCATATTTGATTGGACGTCAGTCAGTATGTTTATACGCACTTAGAGAAATTCGACTTAATGCCTTAGTCCGGCTAATATCGAAGCTTTAAAAGCCATATATACACCTTAGTCGGACTGTAGTCGAACTGAACTGGAGTTTTTATAATGGCACTGTTCGTGCCAGATATGCGGTTCTAAATCGAGCTTTTCCGACATGTATATGCAAACCATGGTTAGCCGGACTATTGACTGACCTGGGCACTCCCCCTTCCAGAAGTGACGAGACCATGACAGCGGTCTTGTTCTTTATTCGTGACACCAAAGGGAAGAATGCCAATGTGAATGGTTGTGTAGCGCCACCTAGTGTCTTGGAGTGGAACATAACTCACTCAATAATTTGATTCTCTTGCCACGCATGTACGCTCGGATTTCTTGGAAACTCCGGTTAAATCCTTAGCTCGGTTATTACCAATAGCTTGTCTTAGATGCGCATGTAAACGTACTGTTATTTACAGTTTTAACTTTGACTTATTTCTATGTATTTGCCAAGCAGTAAAAGATTAAAAAGCGCAATCGCATATTCTCATCTTTTTAGGTCCGGTCTCAGTTGTCATGTCTACATATTCATCCACATGGGTCTGATTTTATGGATGCAGTAAATGAAGATAATATGTAACTTTGCATTTTAATTGTTATGTTCAGTTGAAATCAAGTATTCTAGGTCACATGTAGTTATATCTATGACTTCGGCTTTTCCTATTTCACGCATTTCAATACAGAACTAAATGGGAATGGGTAAATGCATAACTAAAGAGCAAATGTATTTATCTTTTCGTGCTAATGCTATAGCTGCATTTTAAATGCTTTAACCCACAGACCATAGAGCAGTGACCACTGGTGGGTACCACTGTGCTCTGCACTGTGCAGGGGAAGGGAAAGTTGGCAAAGTGCACCGTGCTACAGCTCTAAGAACGCATGGCATCTGGCCAAGGAGCCCCTGTAACCATTCTGAAGACTCGACTCCGTCTCCTTTGTGTCCTCGCTGGAAACACAGAATCGCCCCGAGACGTGAAGTCAAACTAATATTACAATCTTCTTGACATTATGAAACCAATAGCAGCCTCTCTGTGCCCTCTTTAATCATATTTATGTAGTATGTACAGAAGGGGAACCCACACAGGAACCCTTATGCTTCATTACAGCCTGACATAAGTTATGATAAAGTCATTGCATTCCTCTTCACATTCCACCCTACATTACTTAAGTGGTGAAAAGTGGATAAAAACAACGGCTAATCGAGGGGGTTAATGCCGATGCACCCAACGGATTTAAGAGAAGCCTCCACATTGTTACGAGCAAAAGTGGATCTCAACATGAAAACTAGAAATAAGCATCTTTTCCACTGTACATGGCGTAAGGAGGCATATTGTAATAGTCAACAGTATAAAGATTTTTTTTTTACATAATTTTAAATCACTTAAGTATTTTTTTGTTCTGCTGCTTAACATCTACTCTATTACAATTCAATGTGAAATGTCTGACACCTACTTGTCATTAGTTACATTACTATATCAATTCTTTATTCATACACTCATACAAAATATGTATTAAAAGATTAATTGTCTCACATTTAGAACTGCAATATTAAAGTCATGTATGCATTAATGCATCTTTAGTCATGATCAAATCATATAACACATTATTTTTGAACTATTGGCCATTCTCTGCAATGAGTACCTTTACTTGTTATAGGTTGAGTGTATATAAATGCTATAATTTTGCACTTTTACATAAGTAACATTTTTAATGCATGACAAGTAAAAGATGTGAGTACTGTGCTACCACCACTGGTGCTAGTAAAAGCAGGACGTAGTACTGTTTACTCACACATTACTGTCTTTTCTCTTACTGCACCAACAGGCAGCCATGACTTTCTTTAACCAAACACTTTTCCCAGCAGATTGTGGGCAGAGAAAAAAAAAAAAAGATGGAGATGAAGAAGAGATGGGGAGGAGGAGGAGGAGCGAGAGGTTTCCTCCATGCTGTCCCTTCTACCAGCTTTCAGTTGGCCGGTCTCTTTCTTAACCAAACAGCCTGGTTGGTCCTCGTCCTCTGAGTCCTGATGCCCCCCCCCCTCCAGCTCAGGAACCCTCGTTCTCGCCGAGTTTCCTGTTTGTCTGGTTGAAGACCTGGCCGTCTTTTTTTTTTTTTTGTTCCTCCCGGGCGGCACACTGGGAGGGACGCAGGAGACGGAGACGAAGGAAAAGCACGAGAGAGGAGGACAGAGGGGAGGTTGGCGGGGAGACGGCAAAGGGAGAGAGACACTGAACACTCCCGAGTTGGGATTGATTTACTTCATTAACCGAGATTACAAGTTTAACTTACAAACCAGAGGTCAAAATTTCTCATTAACAAGGGGACCGTGGAGAACCTCAGGGCTTGGAGACCACTCTTATTACTGACTACACATTTCAATCTGTCTTTGATGTTCCATGTCTGCCTTTCTACCCCCTCTTTTCCCCTCCTATTTTTTGGCAGCGAGGTTGATTTTAATTGTAGCTATAGAACAGAGCATAGTTTGCCTGTAAGCCAGCCTCCACATCTGTAGTGAGTGCAGCTTTAGTGATATTGGGTGCAGTCCATAGCTCGGGGCTAATTTTAATGGTCCCCCCCCTCCCTCCTTCATTGGAGACTCAGATTGTTTTCCACGTGATTCCTGTTAATTTAGCTGGAGGAAAGGGCATCAGTTTTCCTTGTGCTTTTCCCCCCTCTCTCCCCATGCCTCTCACTCTATTGCCTCACTCCTTCTTTCTGATCTACAGCCTCAAAGAAAGAAGGTGAAATGAATTCAAATGGAAAAATAGACTGTGCTCACTATTAAATCGCTCGCCTACCTTTGTCCCTCGTGTTGCGCCTGGTCGAGACAGATAGGAGGAGCGGCGGTGTGGCTGCACAAACTGGGCTAATTTAGCTGATATTGTTGCTTTTCTCACGTCGACAAACAAAGCTCTCCCTTTGATGTGATAAATGGCCTGAGTGCCGGGATGATAACTCTGAGCTCATAAATGTGTCAAGGATGTTTCAAAGCTCCGAGCATGTTCAACACTGCAGGACATGATGCGTCCAGGCGCATTTTACATCGCAGAGCGTTTTAACGCTAACCTCAGATGTACCGGAGGAGTCTCTATCTGAGTTTAATAAAGCTAGCAACACAGAAGCCACGCAGTTTGGTCGAACGGAGAGAGAGGAGGATCATAACACAAGAGAGAAATCAATGAGGGGAAATGAAACAGTAAAGTGTTCGTATAATGGTAAATGTGTGAAAGGACAGACTATAGAGGGTGTGATGGAATAATCACAGAGAATAAAGCTATATTTTTCAGACTGTCCTCCATCCAAAATCCATTTTTTTATCTCCTCTCTGTAAAATATAAAAATACTGATGTGGCTACAGAGATGAACATGGCATACAGTCTGAGTATAAACGATTACCACCTCAGCAGGAGTCTACATGCTAATAGTTGAGCTGCAAAACACCAAAAAAACAAAGGAAAAACCAGCTTCTAGCAGTGATTTTTTTACTGAGGTATGTGTGTTTTTTGTGCCTTTAATAAGAAAACTAGTGTAAAAATGTCCCTTCAATAGCTCAACACTTTTTAATCAGGCATTATAGCTTCAGTGTCCACATCTTCAAGTTAATGCTTGGAGGGCATTTCCATCTTCCTTCATCTGCTCTTTGTCTCTGCACTTCATCCCTCCACCTTCATCAAGGTGGCTCACCCTTGACTTTTGTGCCGGACTTCAAAAGCCTGCATGAGCTGATTGGAGGGTTCTGGCTGTGGGACGGGGACGAGTAAGCTGGAGGGGGGGTTTGCAGTGCGTCAGCCTGAATGGCCCCTGTCTGTTCAGTGACCCACTGCTGGGGCCACAGCAGGCCCTCATCCAGGGAGCCAGCCAGCAGCCCCAGCCATTGGCTCCTTGGAGCTAATCCACCCTGCGGAGCCCTGTAAGGCCTCCTTTGTTCCCTCCCGCAGACTAGATCAGGCTGGAGACAGACTCTCCAGTCTTGACTGGCTATCAGTTTCGCAGCCCGTGGCGATCCACATCCAGGCACAGGCCCAAGTCCGGCCGAGCCACCTTCAAATTAAAGGTGGGAGAACAGGGTGGAAGGAGGGGGCTGGGGGTCAGGTTACGAGGAACGGAGCGAAATTGTGTCACCTGAATTCCGTCACAGTCTGAAACACGGCGGAAAAGGTGGTCGGATGAGGAAGAGAAGAAACAGGAGGGAAGAAATATTGAAGAGGAGGATTTCAACAGGAGCTCTGCCTCTCAGTGAGCAGAACTGGATCTCAACAAGGCTATTATCTGGCTCCTAATTTGAGCTCTGGCACAGCACTGAAGGGCCGCCTTTGTCTGGGATTAATGCGGAAAGCTCAGGATGCGATGTCAGAGGGAAATAATCAGCATGGGCCCTTCATAACGTTGGCTGCTTGTGCTCCTGGCCAGGGCCCCCCGGCTCATTTCTGTGGAGATGAAATCTATGACAAGCCCCTCAGTGAAGCTAAGAGCAGGCAACAGTCCAGTAACACCCACAGGCCTCCAGGCATCCTGTGACCCCCTTAGAAAAGTCACATTCACTTTGCTCTGGAGAAGGGAAAGAGAACGCTGCGGGCGCTTCCAGCCCATGTGAAATGAAGAAATGTGAGGAGGTGAAAACGAAGTGAAAATAAGTTAAGATTCCTCCTCCGCCCCCTCTGCAATCACTCCATAGGAGGGGCTCTCTGCGACTTCACTTCATTATGCCCCTCTAATTAAACATGAACAGGACATTAAAAAAAGGGATAACAGAAAAAAAGACAACAACTCCCACATAATGTATATTCATGTTTATGTTGTGTAACTGCATTTGGGAAAGCAGTTTGCTTTTTTTTGAAAGCAGCAGAAGGTCGTGGGCTAATACCCATCAGGGTAAAACATTCTGAAAGAGGTTGGCACTGCACTCAAGGACCAGAAGTAATGCTTTTATTTTGTTATTTATGCTGTTTTACCGGGTGCATTACTATGCTCCTCTGCAGCATATTGCTGCTAAGCGAAGGATGTGAAGATGCAACTCGATAAGCAGGTTATTAAAATGACCAATTGACATTCAAAATTCAGGCTTATTTTAGATTCATCATATTTACAGATGAATATGTGGAATTTAAATGTTTCCCCCCTTCTGCCTTGAGGGAAATGTGACTTGGTACAGCAACTGTGCATAACTTCATGTGTGACCCTGTGCCGGAGAAATGTGATACTCAAGCAACTGCTTTTCCTCAAACAAGAGACGGTGCTTTATAATCCCACTGTTGAGCGTAATTAAGAACAGACTAGGAAAGTCTCATGAGAGTATGTCACCATGCTCCATGCACAGATATTTCCTACCAACTCCGTCACTTAAATTGTGGATTCCTAAACTCAGTGCTAATGCTTAAAAGGTTAAGCGTGAAGAGGATATAAGGTATGAGGAAGCCGACACAAAGTACTGTCCACAAAACAAAGTGCTCCCTGGTGCTTCCAGAAAGGTATCGGCTCGTGACTCTAGTCGGAGATTTCATATTTGTTCATCTTTATCCACGTTGTAGATGAATAAACATGAGAACAATGGTTCAGAGGACTGCACGCTGCAGCTCTAACCCACCAGTGCACTTCACAGCTCCCTCAGTGGATAAACAAAATCAGCTCGACTCTGTGGGAATTAGGACGCCAAACTGGGACTGGATTCTCACTCAGTCAGTGATCTTTGGACAAAAATATAAACATGAACACAAAAATCTGACATCAAAATGAGCGTGAGCCATCTGCTTCATCTCAGTTTTTATTATGTAATAATTTTACTTCGCAAACTTCTTATTGTCATAATTTCTGGTGCAGCAGTTATGTACTTTTCCTCATATTTTTTTGGGTACCTCAGAATCATTTCCTCCCAATATTAGCACATATAGGCAGATATTTTAATATTGCCCTGTCTAATTCCCTGGTGCGTCACATTTGACATGAGGGCAACTGGGTTACTTGTGGAAATGGTGGTTACTTCTTCATCCATCCATCCATTATCTACCGCTTATCCTCATAGGGTCGTGGGGGGGCTGGGGTCTATCCCAGCTGTCTTAGGGTGAAAGGCAGGGTACACCCTGGACAAGTCGCCACCTCATCGCAGGACACATAGAGACAGACAACCACTCACACTCACATTCACACCTACGGTCAATTTAAATTAGCCAATTAACCTAATCCCCATGCATGTTTTTGGATGGTGGGAGGAAGCTGGAGTACCAGAGAGAACCCACACAGACACGGGGAGAACATGCAAACTCCACACAGAAAGGCCCCGGGCCCGGGATTCGAACCCGGTACCTTCTAGCTGTGAGGCGACAGTGCTAACCACTACACCGCCTGTGCCGCCCGTGGTTACTTCTTATACTTTTTTATATCCGAAACTCTTTCTCAAACTCTCAAAATAGAGTTGGTGATTATTGGAAAAGTGAAAAAACTAACAAAAAGACTAAGAGTGGCTTCGAGAGGATCACATTATTTGTATGTTTTGTAGCTTTATAAATTGTAAATAACCCTGTTAATATTTATATAATCACTTCAATGCACATCACATAGCACTACGCCAGAAAAGAGGTGAAGATTTGAGTGTCCACCAAGATTATAACGTTCCCCACTGAGGGCTTCATATTGCTTATCCTATATTCTATTTGGGTGCTTAAATTGCAGTAAATCACACTTCTACCAATTTTTTAATCAATGATTCTTCTGACTTTAACTACTCGTCACAGACTCAATCGATCAACCAGTTGTTTATCTATTTACCACTGTTATTAGAGCACACACAAAAACACATAAAAGTGTGGTTACAGTCATCATTTTTGTCCTCTCATGTTCACCTCTGACTGTCAGTGCTTCAGTGCTTCCTACTGAATGACCAGTCAAAGAGAAAAGTGCTGGAGAGGTTAAGGTCAAAGCCTTGGGGAGTTTCATTTTCCAATCTCCATTTTTTCGCTTTCTTATGTATTCTGACATCTTGACTTCATTTCGAATGAATTACATAACTGGAAAGTATTCAGTGTTTAAATTATAAAAAAGCAACCCTGCTTTTTACTGCACGATAAAAACCTGAACAGACAAACAAATATAATTTTGGGTTGATCAAAGGAATTTTTGTGTGTGGATTTAAATTAACTTGAAAGGAAATTTATGTAGAAGCTGTTTGGTGGAAACAGAGCGGACAGTGAAGGGAGGATGAACTTCCACCAGAAAAGTGGCCACATGCTACAGATAGGATATAGAGGCCATTCCAGGGTTCTTGCACATTTTAATACTTTTAAGACCTTGAAAAATATAATTTAAGACCCAATTATTGTAGGGCCAGACCATTATGGAGTTTTTCAGGCCGATGCCAGTATCGAAATTTAGCAGGAAAAAAATCTGACAACCAATTAACCAATTTTTAATGATTTTTTTCATCCCTTGAACAGTTACAACAGCGATGGAAACTTAAGGAACAACACTTTTTTTCCTACAATTTTCAAGAACAGAGAAGTGAACTTTTTGAACAAAATAATGTGCAAAATTGCAGTAAATCTCTGAATACTGTGTTTTCTTTTTGGCACTAAATGCACCGTCTGAAAATTTAAAGGGGTATTTCAGAATTTTGGACATAGGACCTACAGCAAATTAAGGGTAAAGTTAAGACAATTTATGACCTTAATTACCCAGATTTTAATTTAAGACATTTTTAAAGAACCTGCATTCCTGTATAAATAATACAATTTAATACAGTAAAATTAAGTATCAACAATTATTGTCTTTTTTTAATTTAAAATGTATGTCCATCAGGCTTTCACATCTAATGATTTTTACCAGTCGAACAATCTTTGTGACTGGCCCGCTCTTGACCAATCACCCATCCATCCATCTATCTATCCATCTATCTATCTATCTGGAGGCATGAAGTTGAGTTACTGATGTTATGTGCTAAACATGCAGCATCTGTAAAGCTGATCATCGTTACGGCTGTTGGATAAAATGGCAGGCTGGCTGCTCTGAGACTGTGTGTAACCAGATATGTTGCTGAACACTGATATGTTAGAATTCATGATAATTAGGCAGATAAATAAAACAGGCAGAAAACTAGAGTAGGTAAACAAAAGATCCACATAAAGTTATAAGTAAATTATAAGGGAACAACAAAGCAGGAAGCCTGATCTCTGTCTACAACACCACAGGCTATTATGGAGTACTGATTAACTGTGATTAACTAGATCAACGATGGTCACCGCACTTACATTAATAATGTCAGGAACTCTGACAACCACAGACGTTGACCAGACGGATCACTGTGTGAGGTGACCGGTGTACAACCTCAAGTCTCTTGACAGCAGCGCAGGTATTACATGCAGGAGAATATCATGCATTAAACAAAAAACACTTTTTTCAAAGTGTGTTGCTTAAGAGGAGTAAGAGCCTTCAACCTTCCAGCAGCTGGAATTGGAAACCTCTGCTTTACCTGCAGTATTTCATATTCACTGTCTTAGAGATGGATATTCAGTGACTCATTTATTTTGCATATCCAGCAGTCCTCCATGTTTGAACTCACCACACAGTCAGGGATGACATGGCTATGGAAATTACCATTGAAAGCACGTCTTCTTTTTTCCCTGCGAGTGAGCCATCTCACTTCCTTCTCACCTCTGTTAAGAGTTGTACATGCGCAGTAATGATCCGGCGAGTACAGACGTTTATGAGTAGATATTGTTATAATAATACATGATAGTAAATAATATTAAAATGGAGTTTAGTTGGGTGGCGTTAGAGGATGTAGCTTAAACTCTTAGTCTTTGCCAATAAATAAAACATTTTGTGCAGGGCAAGTAAAACCTGACAAGTAGATTTTTGAAAAACAAAAAACATTTAAGTTCAACCCTGCACTAAACGAGATATTAACACTTCAAATGGACAAAAAAGCCATAAAGTTGAGTCTGGTTCTTGTTACCTCGGTCCCTGATGGGGTGGTCCCTGGTGAATCCACTTTGCGTTTTTTGCGGGGTCCGATGGCGGCTAGTGCTGTAAGGTTGGCGTCTCGCTGCCTCATCTGTGCCAGTTCCTGTTGTTGCATCTGGTGAAGACAACATCAAAATTAGAAAATAACAATACAATCTGCACTATAGGTGGTGTGGTGTTGACCCAGTATCACACAAATCTCTCTGAGTTTAAGTAAGTCGTGTACAAAGTATGAATATGCACCAGTGACCCCAGTGCCAACAAATCAAGTCCATTTAAATCTCTCTAAACACAAAGTGAATTTTACACTATATTTACTAGGAGTGGATGTTAACAAGGACTTCACGATACGATACATATCGTGATATTTGAGTCACGATGTGATACATTATTGTGATACTGCGATACATTGTGATATTCTACATAGATCACTGAGAAATTGTATCTACAGTATGTACATATGTATGTATATATGTACTGTACATTTTATATATATATATATATATATATATATATATATATATATATATACACACACACACATTAATTCTATTTTTATTTAAATTTTTATTTCAATGTGTGGAAGGATTTGGATTTACAATTGATAACAAGAAATTAAAAAAACAAAGCGATATTATATCAGAAGAAAAAGTATCGCAATACAAGCCTTTGGTTTGATTTCTGGACAACTCTGTCCTGTATGTGGTGGCTTTGAAGAGCCCAGTGCCACCAAAAATAACATAACACACATCTGTTATACAGAACTGTCACAAGCTTATGTATTTATTTGGTGGCATTGACGGTCCAAACCTTCAAAACACTACATTTGTGTCTATAATAACCACATAAAAGTGTACAATGACAATTAGCAGTAGCCACACAAGCGAACCGAGAACTTCATTTGTCACCAAAACACATCTAAGGGTGTATTCACACCTGCCTTGTTTAGTTTGATTAAAATTAACTCAAGTTCATTTCCTCCCTTAGTTCGAACCTTTTTTGGCCGGTGTGAATACAACCACTCCAACTCTGGTGTGGACCAAACAAGTGGACCAAGACCCAGCTGAGGAGGTGGTCTTGGAGCGGTTCCTATCGAACCCTGGTGCAGTTCATTTCAGGTGTGAAAGCAGCCCGACCTCAATCT
Source organism: Synanceia verrucosa (assembly GCA_029721515.1). Lineage (NCBI taxonomy): Eukaryota > Metazoa > Chordata > Actinopteri > Perciformes > Synanceiidae > Synanceia > Synanceia verrucosa. The sequence goes on from CM056549.1 coordinate 6,783,573, forward strand.
GACCCAGTTGCAAAAATCAACGTTTTTGGATTTGACGGGCTCCCATAGTTTTCGTGCATTATGTCTTCTGTACAGTACATCTGTTGTTACTGTAGCATGTTGGACATGAGAGCTCTCCTTCTCAGCTGTTTTGCTGCAAAAATCTAATCTATCTATTATACGAGCCAAACAAAATGGAGGCCTGTTGTCAGCCCTTAACAGAGCTCCTGTCAAAGATTGAGTGTGTGTGTGCAGTCACATGGTCCCATTGTGATTTTTGCAGTTTGTGATATATATAAAGGGGAGGTTGTAGGGAGGCGCTGCCCAAGGTAATGTCATGTCTAGCTGCAGGGCGGAGGGGAAACCCAGCGTCGCTGGGAGCTGCCCTTTCTATTGGGTGGATGTGTGAGGGCCTGGGGCCATGGCACAGAGGGTGTCAGCACTCCCTCCAACACGCAAACACACACACACACACACACACACACACACACACACACACACACACACACACACACACACGCACACGCCTATCAATCTTGGCCACAGTGCAGGGGATGCCTACCCACCAGCTTGCCTTCGTTCCTGCCCGCTGGGGGAGAGAGGCCTGGGTTGAAGTGAACAGGGACAATCAATGTTCGCTTTCATGTCTTTCATGTTCTTTTTATGTTATCTCTCAGCATGTGCACGCCGGGCGCTGCTGTTTGTGCGAGGCACGTTATGTTGTCTGATCGGGGGGGAAAAATCTCCATGTTGCTTTCAGATGGCGCTCTGTAAAAGGTTGCTTCGGAGTAAAAAGTCTGATCTAAAATGTGCATGCAGCTGCCTCTGATTTCTTTCCCTAAAAAGGCCCCTGGCGAGGCATGGCCTTTAGGGTGTTGCCACTTCACATTTAGCACGGCGGAACTGTTGAAAGATTCAAACGCGCTGACAACACAAAGTAGAGGAAATAATAGCAGCGGTATCAACCAGCTACATATCTGAACCACATTTATGTCCATTTTTCAAAATGGATGTTGGTTAAAACGTATATAGGAAGTGATCTGAGTCTCTTTATGCTTTGCAAACAGTGAATAATGGAGTCAGAAGCTGGGGATCGTGGCTGGATGTGGATAACAGGGTGGAGAGGATTATTGCCTCTGTCCACATGGCAGATGTAGCATTAATGTTATCAATGCTAACCTTATTAGGCCTCGCCACAAACAACACACAAATCTCTCCCGGCCTGACCTTAAAGAATCCCTCTGCAAAGGGAGAGAGAAAGCAATAGGGAGAGAGACAGGAAGAGAGAGAGGTCCGCTATCTCACTGATGGCACCAGGATGCCGGCATCTCTGCCTGGCAGTTGGCACCAGGCATGGGCTCCCAGCGCCCACAGCAACTGCCTGCATTTTCAGATTTATGACTGTATGATAAATGAAGACTTCATTTTACCATCTGCAACCCTCCAGTCTGCATTTCCAGTCAGTAAAACGGCCGCCATGACACTGGGAGACTGATTTCTGATTTCAATCTGGTGCCACTTTGCCGAGTCTACCTTCCTTTAATGACTGCCAACTGATACCAGCCAGATTTGGACCAGGCTTTGATAGATTTGTTTCGCCTTAGGAGTCGTTTCGGCGACCATTTCATTCAAACATTTACATAAAAGTATGTTCATTTGGGCGCACACAGGTGTACAAACGCTATGAGGTAGAAGCAGCGGCTAAGGAGGAATGTGGGTAAAAAAAAAACAGGTTCAGTCTGCGGTCAACAACTGAACTGTACAGGGTTTAGTCACTTTGCTGAGAATGCCATCAAACATGTGGTATTTTTTGATAAGAAAACTATGAGAATCTCTCTCAACCTTCTAGACCACAGAGTCGACAATGTTCAGCCAATCTGAAAATCACCGCCAAAGGTCACTACAGAGATTCATCCCCAACCGGAGGAATAACCAGCTGGCACAGTGCATACATTTGCCAGGTCCGATCAATGATGCCGCATAAATATCTTCTGTTCCAAAGTCACTTAAATACCAGTGCTTCCAGTGTCTGCCTGCATGCCCTTTTGAAGCAGGGAACTGGAACTTGTAAAGTCAAATTATCAGCAAAGGTCAGGAGATGTAGAACATTTTCAAAGATGCCCGACAGAATCAATCTACAGCTTTGTTAGAAAGAGGTTTCAGCCTTGATGCAAAAATGTCAGGTGATGAAGTTCTGGTCAGTGTGGGGAAAATAGAAATATGAACATTTGTGGGGAAGTTCTTGTCTCAGTCTCACAAAGCTCTCCTCCAGATGTTGAAGGCTCAGTCCAGAGCACATCAGTTAATACTGTTATGGTGCAAGTGCAAACACTGAAGCTCTGAATGTGATATTAATCAGATCAGCGTCTGTTTTCATTCTAGAATCACTCCTAATCTGCTCGGAAAATTTGATTACAGTTAAAATACACTGGTGGATTAAGCTGCTACACAAACCCTCTGTAAGAAGGGAGGTTGACATCACCCAACTTTAAAAGAAAGAACCAAAACAAATGGAACATGTCTGAAAAATCCAGCCCTTGATACCAAATTATTGCATGTATTCATCAGATTGCTCATGTCATGGAGTCATGTCCTGGAAGATTCTTCCAAAATTATATTTAAATAGGACTAAGACCTCTAGTTTGAGGGCAGTGGATGTTAATATTTATCAGCAGCGTAGACGGCGGCTGAATCGGTTCAGCTGGTGCTATAAGGCTAAAAGTTGGGGCTAAAAGCTACATAATGCAACACAACATTAGTAATGATTTTCTTATTGGACATGTTTTGGGTTCATTGTCATTTAAATTACAACAAATACATGTAATAAAACATGCATGAATTGGTAACTGAAAATAAGCTATTCTTTCCCACAACTTGAATTTTTAAAGTCTAACTTTAGTCTAGCTCTGTGTCCTTAATAGAAAGGTAAAACTGGCTGTCAAGACTGAAAAGGAGAAAAACAGCAGGCCTTTTCTCAACACAGAGGCGAGAGAAGGATGTTCCCTTATGATGCAAAAATGTCCAAAAGACGGCAAGAAGCTCAGAGCGCTCTGCTACGCTTGGAGTGAAAAGGCGGATGAGCTGCAGGAGCCATGATGGCCAACCTGCCGCTCTCCATCTCTGCTGTTTTTTAACAAAGGCTTTTCTCTTCATCTCCGCCCCCCCCATCCTCCCGTCCTCCCGGCCCGAGGCGCTGCTCGCGGCCCCCCAGACGCTTACAGACAGATGTCCTTGGTAGAGCAGAACACGCTCTGCTTGACGTCACGAGCAGCTACAGGGCTATGAAGGAAGCTATGGGGCTCTCTGCCCTGTTAAGACCACAGTATGAAAGCCAGACCATGGGTTTTCAGTTGGTCTGTCTCTCCCTCCCTAAAAAGGTCTGGTCCAAAAGCACACAGCATGGAGCCTCTCTCTATATAGACATAACATATGCTACTTTTTCCTGAATGGTAGAGGGAATACATTTTAATCGAGGCTTCAGCGTCTATCTGATCTGTTATCATGGCTTGGAACTGTGAGTTTATGATCTATGGCTTATAATAGAAAGTGATTATTGTAGTAGTGCCTAAATGAATAAATAAAATGTATGTTTGTGTACGTACTAAAACAAATTAACCATATTTAAGGGCAAAGTCCAAAAAGTTTTCATCATTTGTTCTTGGTAACAAAACAGTGTTATTATCTCATTGCCAGCCCTTTTTTAAAAAGCATTTTTGCCCATTTTGATTCATTTTTCATGATGCACTGAATATTTTGCACTATGACTCTGAAAACACTGAATATCAAATGAAAGAAGAGACTCTCTATTTCATCATTAAAAAAAAGTGTGTTTTTACCTTGTTCCATTCTTGTTTTATCAGAGGTAGAGTAGAGGACACTTTCACCAAAATCACCACTTTTTGTCTAGATTTTGTTTTGCTCTCTAATCTCGATCATCTCCACTTCCTGCTTTGATTTCTGTGGCGTATACCATCTCTTTATGCTCCAACTACATCTCCCAGAAGCCCCAACATTACTCACATGCTGTATGAGAGCGCCCTCTTGTGCCTGCTGCTGAAAAAAAGGAAAGACGTATTGCACTAACGCATTTTAAAGGATGTAAACATACATCTTTGGCACTCAAAGAGTTAAAGTATCAGAATTTTAGTTTGATACACAGCAAAATGTGCACAGAATTATAATTATAATAGTCAGTGTGTAAGAGAAAGGCTTGACATGCATGAAAAATAAAAATCAGTGGCTTGATTTCCAACCAGAAAAGTTTGACTGCTAGAAGCTGTATAAGAGACACAGGAGCAGGAAAGACCATTAAGTGTCAGTGTCAATGTCAGGAAGCAGTCAAAACTATTTCTTATCTACTTTAAAGTATGTTTGTCTTGAGGTCCTGATGCTCAAGTGGTATAAAACACTGACAGCGTATCACAACAATGCTGGTTCAAGTCTAACTCGATCTTGGGCTGCACAATTAATTATATTTTTAATCATGATCGCTTCCTAAACTAACAGGCAGCCACCAGGTTTTGGCTCCACTTTTCTCAGTTAGTAGGCATGTACCACAAAATAGAAATGTGTTGCCCCTCAAATCTAGAAATAGTTGTGATTTTCATTTTGGCCATAATTGTGCCGCTCTAATGGGACCTTTATGGCATGCTGTCGTCCCTCTTTACTGTCCCCTCGCTAGGAAATTAAGGCAAAATTATATGCATGATACATATACATGATGCATATACATGATATTTTGATTAGTGCTAGTAGGGGTGCGATTCACAAGATTTCGCCAAGCTAAATCGTGACGATATTTCTCTTTGAAGTGAAAAGATGTCTTGCGAGCACAGGGCAAAAAGAAACCTATCAGACTTTGACCTATCCAAGCTTCTATTTGTGACCTGTGGGTGGCAGTAATGAGTCTTTGCTATGTCTACTCTGCCAGAAACTGATGAGATGAAGGAGAAGGAAACTGCAGCACTTTGGTAAAGTTAGAAAGATTTTGGCAGATTCCAATTTCCTGGATCAATACGTCAAATTGATCTACAAATGCAAACGATGCATTTCTGTTATTTTGGTGAGTCACATGATGAGCTACAACCGTATTTTTACCAAAATGCTGCATCCCCTGTGCTCCATGGAAAACATTGCTCCTAATGAGCATCAGCTGTTGCGGAGACAGAGCAGGGACCGTCTACAAAGTGCAAGACCAGAACGAAAAAAAAACGAAAAGTCATATCTGCAGTAGCATCACCACATTCAGCTCAGACACATCTCACCTCGTGCTGCTGTTACTACAACAGTGATTTTGACAAAAAGGCGATTTAATGTATTTTTTTTTATTAATTATATAAGAGGTAGAGTTACTCTGCTTAATAAAAGAAATGAAGTGAAATGACTGTCATATAATTTGTCATTATGGTCTATAGTTTATGAACACTTGAAAGTGCTGTGAAAATATTGTCTCCTCTTGTTCTCGTAAACCCAATATTGTGTATTTTCTCGCCTCGTAAGCAGAGTGTATCGTCACACCCCTACTAATTAGCAAGCCTTAGCATGCTAACTAAGAAGGCGACCATATCAAACATTACACCTACTTAACATCAGCATGTTACTGAGAGCATGTTAGCATGAAACTTCTTGAGTTTCCCACTTCATATGAGACTATGTGAACATTTCATGTATATATGTGCTTTATGCATGTCTGTAATCTGTGGATCTCATTCACCTGACACCCACATGGCCGACATTACGTGAACATCTGGGAGCTGCATCTCGAGGCCTTTCTTCATGTGAAGTGCCTGGCAGTTAGTTTGCTGCAGGGAGAAGCTCCATTTGCACTAACCAATCATGTTTCACTTCTCCATCTGCACTCAGACTCTACAAAAGAGACGAGTTCAGCCCTGACCTGCAAATGTAGGAGAGGCTTTGTGCTAAATTACAAGACAAAATAATCACATATCTGTGATCCTATGCAGTAACTGTCATGTCTTTTTGTGTTTGCATGGCTGTGGTCTTCACATATAACAGACATTACATCAGTTGAGATTGAAAATGTGCATTAAAGACAAAAAAAAAACAGTTTGATATTCTGTTTCATCATCTTTCTTCAACATACATACATCTCCTTAAATATTCAAGTAAATCTGTTTGTGATTATATTATTTTACCTATGGAGATGAATTCAAAGTACATGCATGAGCTAATAGTCTTGGCTCAGAGTGCTCCGTTTCCTCTGAAGCTGAGTATGTCAGAAGTGTTTCCAGGGCCAGGGACCAATTATTCAGAGCCCTCAGCCGTCCCCGGAGCTAAGGTCATTATGTGAGTGTCACTATCATGACCCTACGGGTCCTCTTCATCTGCAACTTATTTGCAGGAATTAAATAGCTTAGAGAGAGTCTGTGTGAAATACGGGGATGAACTGAAAGTGTGTAAAAGACTTCCCATAACTATTATTTTTATAAATAACAACATTTGTGCAACACATTTTGCCAAGGAACAGTGTTTAATGAAGAAGCCAGAAATCAGAGTTAAGCAGATTCTGACGGGCTTACACCGGGAGAGCGGTGATCATTAAAAATACTGCTTATCTAAGGGAAAATTTCCTACTTTAAATGTTCTCTTGCTTTGTCTCATTCTATGCTGCCGTGCTTCGTCTAGCACTCTTCTGTCTCCCTGTCTCTTTTTTTTAACATTTAGATTCACCGCTCGTCACCTTCTATTGATCACTCCTAATTTGCATCCAGGAAAAGATGAGAACTCAAATATTCACACTCCGAGAGAGGACGATCTCAATGATTTATTCATTTCCAAATCAAAAAAAAGAAGTGAAAGGTAGATGAGAAGGGGAATCTTCATAGGCAAGCAGGCGACTAGCAGGCTCTGAGGCTGGGCTCCTCTTCCCCACACTGCCCCCAGGCACTTGGTGTGCAAGTCCTCCTAATTAACAAGGTGAATCATGCTGCCGCTCTCTAATTAGCCAACATGACAATCTAATGGAAACATGCAGGCCGAGTTGGCACACTTAGCATCACCTCATAAAGACCCCCGGTACTGTCCTTCCCGTGTGAATTCCACAAAAAATGACACCTCTGATTTTAAATGGGAAAGAAGCGGCATGGTTCAGGAAAGTGTGTTTTTAGGAGAGGTCAGAAGGGGGAAGTTAACTGGCAAGGGTGAGGTGTTTTTTCCTCCCCTCTCATCCTCTGTGTGTGGTGTTTGTTGCCTAATTGAAACGTGTCCTGCCTCCCTCTCACTTATATCCCAGGCACAGGAGGCTGGCACCTCGCCACCAGCGTAGCTCAGCATGCCCAATTCCCCTGTCGCTTGAGTCCCAAGGAGTGCTCTGGCGCACAAAGAGAAAAGTGAACCTACAGGCTTATACAGCGAGGAGACGAGTCGCTATCTCCCTCTGAGGCAAAAAAAAAAAATCTCTTTTTTTGTTGTTTTCTTTCTCATTACAGCACTTTGTAATATTCGAAAACACACAGGAACACCAAAGGTACTTTTAAAGCCTGCTTCTATTTTTTTCTCGTAACATGTCTCAAGGTGAAGAAGAAAAAGTTGAGTCTACCGGCAACAAAGCAACAAATAAAAATAGGGTTACAGTGTACTATTTAGTAGCCCGCACATCTTTAGGACCCATATAACATTTCTTACGTGATTATCAAGTTATCCACATCAACCTTGTAAGATCTTACAAAAGAAATTATTTTAAGTAAAAGGGCAGCTGCTAAACAAACGCATAACCAAAAATGTAACAGAGAAACACATGATCTTTCTACTTTACCATGAATGCTGCAGCTCTGTTCATATTAAGGTGCTGGGCATCTGTGAGGCCAGAAGACAAGAATATAACAACTATGAATTGGGACACACACAACAGCAGGAAACCTCTTTGAAAGGCAGCACAGACAGGGAGAGAACATGGAGGAGGGTAGCGGGCTTTTTTGCCCTGGGGCTTGCCTGGTGGGGGAGAGCGCCTCTTTGAACCGAGCAGTTTGTGCAGGGCCAGAGGATGAGAGCCTATGAACTCACCGATACTGCTGGCCTAATAAAAACTAACGGGCTACGTTGTCCTCTGACACACCAGAGCCTCTCCTTTCTGGAGAAGTGAGAGGCCGACGGGGGGCCTTCACCGTGGGTGGAATCCAATCTCTCCATGACCTGGTCACTTGAGCAGGATGCCAGGCCAATCAGGAAACCATGTACATAACAGCTGACCAAAGGGTTGTGATTTACATAACACCATAAATAAATAATGCTAAATGTGCTCAATTCGACCATGGTTGTGCATACGTCACATGTGCTTTAGTCTAATCTGATTCATAGATTCAAACATATATGTCTGTACAGTGCAGTGAGGGAGGATGAATAACTGCAGGCTTTTAATTGGAGCCACGCAAGGTTCAAAGTTGAGCAAAGTGCTGAATTAATTCAGTGGAGGTTCAAGACATTTGAAGCAATGTTGGTGCGTCAAAAATGGGCAAAATGAAACTCTCGAAATGCCTGAAAAAGAAAAAATATTTGAGGAGAAATTATTCTCAAAAAAAAAACAAACTTTGAGATTCCTGTTAAACAGCTCTTGGTTTCCTCTGGAGTCACTCAGTGCTGGAAGTGTCTCACTGTGAAGGCATGGTAATGTTGAAGACTAGAAAAAGAGCAATAGTTTATGATGGTTAAGCAACGCTTCTTGGTGTGGTTTGCTTTCTATCAGGAGTGCAGATTTTGGCCAGGTGTAGCAACCAATTTGTCTTTCCCCTCTTCCTTCGTCCCTCTTCGCCTGTCCTTGCTGCACTCCTCTTCCCCAGTTCACTCGTTTCCTGTGTCCAGTTGCGCCTGCAGACGCGGTTGCGATGATGAATCTGTGGCTGCAGTGTGTCTGTGTGTCTGACATCGTGATGTATCTCTACTGGCTTTAACTCCCTCTCTATCTCCCTCTGCCTCCGCTCTCTTTCTCCCCCCCAAGTCTCCTCTTCTCCCCGTCTCTTTGTCTCTGTCTCTCTGTCTCCTTCCCTCTCTCACTCTCGATGATTAGCCGTTGCCTGCTCGCCGCCACCACCACCACCACCACCAACAACAACAAACAGGAACTGAGCGCCACGATTTGCCCATTGATTTCCACCGGGGGCATTTCTGAAATAGCCCATCTGACCTTTCGGCCAAATGGTAGCGAATGGAGGAAACAGGAGCGCTGGACCGATCTGCCTCTCTCGCACGAAAGACCTCTGCCAGCTGACCAGCCACTCCGCTGATGACGAGGTTGTGGGTTAAGTTGCTGGTGCAAATACAGACACACTATTAGAGACATCACTATGAATAAAAACACAGCCAGCTTTGCTCATGACACCCAGAGGCTCCAGTGTTCATCACCCCTCAATACAAAACTACTGAACAAATAATACTGTGATATTTTCAGGTCTGAGACCAGAGCTAAAAGACAAACTGAGAAATATGTTGTCTCGGCAGATTTGATGGGGACAAGTGGAAAATTAAAAGGCTAAAAGGTAAAATATAAAAATATTAGGATTTATCCTCTGGGGAACATGAACACCAGATTCACAGTGATTTTTCCAACCGAACAACATCTAATACGTTTGGAAAAGTGCAGGCACTTTAAAATACTTGACAGGTGATTGGATGAACCATCTGTCAATCAAACTCTAAATTTTAAGATTTAAAATTTTCTTTAGTTCCCATCAAGAAGAGAGAAATTCTCTGCAGATTTGATATAACTGATGCTATTGTAGCATTTACGCTAACCTCAGGAGCCAACTTCTGCCAGAAGCTCTTCACACAACGCTGACTGGTCCGTGGTTTGACAAACACAAAGGCATCACTTCTGGCGAAACGGATTTTCCCACAATTTCTGACCCAGAGATACTCCTGTGACTGTGTGACATTGCGAGAATCCAGCTGCCAATCAAGGTAACATATTGTCACCTCATTAATGTTTACGGACGGAGAGAAGGTGAGAAATAATAATTAAGTCTTGCTATTAGGCTAAAAGAGAGACTGTGAACAATGTTAGAGAGATAAGTGAAGTCATTTGAACATCTGTTATGTGGATTGACAGGGTCAAAGTGACATAAAAAAAAACAGAAAGATTGTAGACACACATTGGAAGAGGGATTCCTTCTCTGCTGCTCTTCCTGTCTGTGGAGTTTTTCCTTCCTATGGTCAAAGGATGAAGATACAGACTGTAAAACCCTAGGAGCGATATTTGTGATAATTTTGGACTAATTAAATTGACTTGACTCGACATTTAACCGGAGCTTTACCGCTCATATCGCGTTAACACACGGTCACAGGACCAGATTTAGGATTGCAACAATAGTTTCACAACACACTGTGTCTGCCTTTTTAAAGACAAATTATGTGCCAGCTCAGTTTACACGCCGACACTTGGTTCGGGTATATAATACGCTGTAATTCCATCCCTGAAAATGATGATTGTTTGGTGGTTATTTTGCGCGTGGCTTAGAGAGACGCCGGCTCCTCTGCCCGTCGTGGCTCGGGCTCATTATCCTGATGAAATTTGCACAGATGTGTGAGCTGCCGACAGACTCTGCAGTGACACAAACAGCCAACTCAGGTGATGAAAACCGGAGAGGCACGGGGGCTGAGAAACGACGGCCATTAAGCAAAAAAAGAAAGAGGTGAGGGAGGGTTGCTGTGTGTGTGCGGGTAGGTTTGGGGGGGTTGGGAGTCTTCCTCGCCTCTATCTAGCGGGAGAAAAACATTACATAAAGTAACGATTTCCAAACCGCCTTCTTAAAATTCCAGATGAAAATGAAAATGTGCACACGTGCACGCGGCGTCTCCTCGCGAGGCACTAATCTGGCCGTATCCAGATGACGAGCGGACTGCCACTTAACAGGGAGGAGATCCGCTTTGATCACACGGACCCCGGGGCAAACCTATCGCGCCTGCCTATTACGCTGCTTCATTTGCATATGTGGGGCTTATGGGTAGGCTGAGATGTAGTGTGAATGTTCTAAATTGCAGCAGGGCTCACTGTTGCTAGAAAGAAATGTCCGGGAGAGACACAGAGAAAAGACAGAGCGCCGCCAGTAGCCGGCGGTGAGAGAAGTCCAGTTGTCCCTTGAAGGTCACAAGTTCAACACAACAGACTGGTTGAGAAAATCCTAACAATGTAATACTTCAAACAACAATACAGAGCTGCCCCTGAGCAAGGCATTTACAGTGTAAATGTAAATGGCCAACATTAACAGACAGTAGTTGCACCGGGGAGCTGTGAGGTGGAAAGCTGCAGAAGTGTGCGACTATAAATGTGGGTGTTAGTGAGAAAAGTGCATACGTGCTCAGTAAACTTTACCTGGATGAAGAAAAAGAAAAGAAAGGCTTTTTAAAAAGAACAGAAACCACATCTGCTCTTTAAGTTCTACATGAACAACAACAGGTGAATGCTGCTCGTTTTATCCTCCTGCCTACTCCGACTCGCTCAAGACAATCCTCTTGATCCTTGTTAGAACGCCGAGGACTGAAAGCACCAAGTGAAGTTATTCTGCAGTAAACAAAGTAAAAAAAAAAAAATAGAAAAACAAACGCAAACTTCCGCTGTGACAGAACTACTGCGTTTGCGTAAACAACATTCACCAACCACTAAAAGAAGAGTGGTCTACTTCTCTGGGGTCCACTGGGAATTTTACCACATACTGAACCTGCACTTAAAATAAGGAGGATGTAGCAGCGTACTGCATCGCGACATCAGTGAAACACTTTCCATTTGTGACATTATGTGTTGCTTGAAGACTTACTTTTACTCCTTTGCAGTGGTAAAAGTTAATGCACTCTCATTCACTACTGATTTGCTTTTCTTTTTATGCTCTTATTCTTAGCTTTTAAGTCATAACGCAGCAAGGAGGTTGAGGGACAGACAACGAGGAAGTGCAGAATAGACCTAAAAAAGCTCCCATGTGTACAGTTAATCCTCCCCTGTTGACCCAAAGAAAGGCAGGACTCAATGATCAGCAGTTTGTTAAAATTCAAAACAGGCTGATGAGGCTGAAATAGATAAAGAAAAGAAAAAAGGGGGGTTTGGAGGAAGTGGGGAGGGGGCACAGAAAACCATTCTCCACATACGGCATCAATCGGCACGAATAATTCCTCAAACTTTTTTAAGTCTGACTTTAAATGGCATTACATATGTAGCGAGGCATGAAAAATTAATACGCTGGAGTCGGGGAAATGTCAAGGGTAATGATCTCCGCAGCAGCTTACCTCCTTAGCTTTCTGTTTCAGTCGAGCTTGCTCTGGGTCCTCTTGCCTGGAGCGACTCTGTGGAGTAAAAAGGGGGGGGGGAACACAGGTTAACAGCTGGTTTAAGGAGCCCACTCTCCCCCCCGCCAACACACCCCCAGCTCGCCACTCATCTGTTGCTGCTGCAGCAAAAATAGTGCAAAATGGGAACAGGATACAGAGGTGTCAAGGACATCGTATTTGAATTCAGAGGAGTGCAATGGAGCGCCCCCCGGGGGGTGGTGGCCTTTAAACCCGCTCCAAATCCAGCCCTAAATAAGCCGCTGGAGGGGGATTCTAATCAAAAGAGGTTATTAAAAATTCTGCAGGAACCAGCGCATGCACACACACACAGGGCAAAGGATGCTGGTGAGTATCAGTGTGTGTGTGTGTGTTATGGTGAGCCAGTGTGGCTATCTGTCGCCGTGTGTGTGTCCCTGGCGTAACAACACAGCACTTCTATTTTAATCAGCAGCCAGGATCTGGGTGAATGTGCTCGTCCCTGGGAATCCTTCACCACGCAGCCAAATGTACATGTACGGCTGAACACTGCAGGCAAGACGGCACATTGTGGTACTACACACTGACTGAGGGCTGTTATTTTTTGGGGGGGGAGGGGGATCTGGATTTCATCTGTGTAGTTTTATTTTTGCTGGGTTAACTAAAATGAGGTCAGCTGGTCCATGACAAAAAAAAAACATTTTAGCATAAGTATAGTAAAGCTGTCCCTTATTGTCCACTATGTACTAAATGTCAAAGATGGCGAAAACACGTAGTGTATTAATATCTATTTTCGTTCATCACTTCTTCCAATACTAAATCAATCAGAGTGAACGCCCTCCTAAGCCTCCCCTCACCCTCCTGCCTTATGGATGCCCCCCTCATAGCCTTCCTGCTAATTGGCTTTAAATATATCAGGCGGTTCACGTACTGGTCGGTATCTCAACTAAGACTAATGTGTTCGCCCTGCGGCCAGCCGGAGCTTCCCTCAAGACTTGAGTCATATTCTAAATGGACGGCGTGGAGGAGGAGGGGTGGGGGCTCGTTGTGGAGGGAGGAGGAGAGAAGACGGGGGTGGAGGGGATTATTTTAACGGGCTTCTTATTCGAGAGGTCAAATTAGCGGGCGCTCCAGCAGGAGAGAGGCGAGCGGGTGGGGAGGTGGTGGAGGAAGAGGAGTGGGAGGGGTTGGTACAGATGGACTGTTTACAAAGGGCAGCGCTGCCACTGGCATGCTCTACATCTCCTCTGTCAGCTGCCCTGGTTTCTCCCACTTAGAGCAGAATACTGAGGGGAGAAGAGGACCGGTGGTCAACACCGACAAGCTCTGCTGAAGGTTGGCACAGTCCAACATACTTAAATAATCAGGAAAAAACTCCATACTGCTATACAGCTGTCTGCAGAGTATGACTGATCTGTGGTGTTGATGATATTCCAGGAGTTTTGTAATTATTATTATTTTTTTTTTACCTCAACAAGTTTTCTCTACTTTTACTTCGCCGGTTGTCTTTCTATCGTTGCCCAGATGATTTGTGAAAGTCCCCAGAGGGTTGTACTTGTTTCATTTAGCTGTGGGTTGTATGTGGAGAGAGAAAAGTTAATATTCTGTCAATAGACTCTCCAAATATTAAGTCCAGATGGTCAAACTTTTATTCCTATTACTCCTCTTACCAATAGCCGCTCATATATCTATATTCATCGATATGTTGCGTTTTTTTGCCATTTCTTTTACAAATTAGTGAAAGTAAAAGGCACCAAATAGCTGTATATGTTTTTAAATATGAGAGCAGTGGTCTTTTAGGTTGAGAAATAAAATTCTGCAATGTCTTCTGCTGCAGAGCATTAAGGACTTTTGAGGTATTTTTACAGTCTTTTTTAAGAGCTAATGCCAAAATATGACATTTATCGTTTGACAGTTATCAGGAATATGACAAATTAAATGTAACACCGACAGAATTTTTAAAAAAGGAAGAGTCAGTAACTTTTTAAGGAGCATTTTATCCTGTTTCTTCTAAACCAGTTCTATTGATCCAACACTGTGATAAAAACGCTCCTGTCCACGGAATAATACAGAAAAAAGCTATAGCATATGTGATTAAATAACAGAAGAAAAACACCAGTATGTTACCAGGCTGTGTGGTGGTGTAATATGTCAAAAGATTTGCTCTCCAAACTTCTCCTTGAACTGAGACGCCATGGCAACAGGCGCCAAAATGGCTCTGAGGTGAAGAACTCTCCTCAACAATACTCATGCAATCCAAACAGCCCCGAGGTAAAAACCCTTCTTACAAGAACTTGGTTAAATTTGCAAAAGTTCTTAGGTAATCCTGTTAATGAAATGAACTGTTCACAGTAAAAGAAGAAATCTGTGCTCAGTTATGTAGAACTGGACATAAAAGCGTAACTATTCTTTTTTTTTTTTTTTTTGAACAACACACTTCACAGTGTCCTTTTCCTGAGGCAATGTCTTTTTTGCACAACCAGGAACGAGGCTATCTGGTTTCTCCTAAAAGGAAAAAAAACAGACAGGTCATGAGGTTTTGGTGGCCAGTGTTCATCAACTAGAGGATTTTCTAATATCCTGCATGGCAGGACCGGAGCGTAATAATGCAATTAAGACGGTGAGGTGTGCTGCAATGAGAATCTTTACTGTGGGACATTTGCTCCATTTAAAATTAATTAAATTAACCTAGCTTTCTGCTAATGTCCCACCGCGGGGCATTTTCATTTGCAAAGGATTCTCTCCTCCTTTTTTGTTTTTTTTTTTGGGTCAGTGGTGATCTTCCCAAATTTGAAGACATTTTTTTAACTGATAAATAAATGTCTCTTTGTGCACGGGTCTGAGCTCAGAATAGAGGATGTGGTGTGCAGGTATTCCTGTTCTTCATCTTTTATTGCGTCATGACCTTTGTGCAACAGTGATCCATCTATCAGCTGGGTGACACCTCCACTCTGAAACAATTCAGAGTATTTTTCAAAGGACAAAAGGTCACTTATGCTGTTGAATAAAAAGATGTTTAGATGTACAGACGGCACTTTCTCGACTGGAAAGTGTTCAAACCGACTGTATTTCTTCTTAACGTTATGAGGCTGTACCACATTTCCACATGCTGCAGCCTCATATAACAGCTAATCAAAATGCTGAGGTGTGTTGATCCAACACTGGATATGATGAGCCTTGCTCTCTTCCAGGTGGTTCAAATTATTCTCTGCCTTGGCACTAAGTAGGTGAGAGCAACTGGTAACCGTAGAAAAGTTGGCTGGCGATTAGATCGTCTGTACTTCTTCTTATTTTTAGGATTGTGTGTTGAAACAGTCCAGATGAAATGCACACTCCACTACCACCCTGCCAAAGCAAAGAAACCAAACGTTTGGAAAAGATGCCAGAAAATGATGTTTTAGTAGTTCTTAAAGTTAATCTTAAAGTTGTAATGTATATATATATATATATATATATATATATATATATATATATATATATACACACACACACACACACACACACATTTTTTTGCAAGCTTTGGTACTAAACAGTTATTACTGTGGTACTTTTGTGCGGTCTCCTAAAGACCACCTCTACATCAGGCAGTGCAGCCAGTATTATGAGGGGAAAAAAAACCAAAAACTTTTTCTGGTAAAATCGTACAAGATTATAGATCAGATCAGATCTTCAGAGCAGCTTGTGTACTTGTGTATGGTATATTGATAGATATCATGACAGAACAAAAACCTGCTGGCCTCTCTGGCACCCTGAGACACCTGTGCTCTTTTTTAAAATGATGCTCTGTTTCACCTGAGCTGTCAAAGCTTGTGATAGAGGGGTGTTGTGCATGTTGTACAAGGGGCTGGGTGTGTGTGTGTGTGTCGGCTACATGGGGGTTGCATAGTGTACGAGGTGTGCCCCCCTCCCCTTCCCATCCTTGCTGTGTCCGGTGAGGAAGAGCCAGGACGGAGGAGCCCTGGGGCCAGCAGCCTGGGAGGACGCAGGGAGGTCACTTCATCCACTGGTGTCACACTCTAATTCATCTGTCAGAGGCTGCACAGGAGCAGCATGCACACACATCCCCGTACACTGAAACACACTGTTGCACAACGACATAACAACTCCCTCACCCACTCACACACACAGCGGGATGGTGAGGTGACAATAACTTACTTTAGCGGCTTTCAAAAGGATCTCTCTCTCCTGCTCGTCCTTCCTCTGCTTCTCCATCCTCTCCAGCTGCTCGAAGAAGCGAAGCTGGGAGCGAACGTCTGCAGTTTGCTCGTAGCACTCATCATCCTGACAAGGAGACGGAGAGAAGATCACTGCGACTGAAACAGTTTGAGGAAAAAAAAAAGCTACAAGCCCCATTCAGTGCCTGCTTTGAGGCTTTGAGCAAGTCAGAAACAGCCCTCGGGCCATTTATTCATAAATAAATAATGTAAATAAATTGATATCAAGCTAAACAGAGTATAAGGTTGCATATTGGTTGGAAATCAATAATGTAATATTGAAAAACTTGAGACCTAGTTTGTACTCTCGACCAAACTCTTAAAACCGATGTTGCTGCATAACAAGGTCCAAAGTATTTATCATACATTGAGGTGTCTCGTTGAATTTCTAAATGAAGAAGAGTGCTGAACAGTATAACCGCTCCTCTACAGTCTGCAACTAATATTATCAATAAAGGTTGAGTCATCATTTACTGTTTTATGTGCCAGAAGGGGAAGGAAGCCTAAGAGAAGGTCTTCTAATGACTTATGAATAGCCAACGGTCTTCGGCCGAAAGGTTTTTAATTTAAAATGTTACAGAATTGAAATAAGCAGCAAATGCCAACTGAGAAGCAGAAATAATCAATTACAAAATTGCTGCCGAATGAACTTTCTGTCGATTGGCTCGTAGAATAATCAGTTAATCGTTCCAGCACTATTACACAATGTCAATACATGAAATCATGTTTCACAGCTGAGTGGAGACATGGGTCAGTACTCGTTACATGTTAAAGGTATATTACACAGGAATATCCTGAAACATAATGAATATATAATAGGACTGTCAAAATTAGCGAGTTAACACGATTAATCGCGTTAATTTGCGTGACGGTAACTCTACTCAGACACACTGCCTGAAATGCATTGCCAGAGACGTGCTGGTAGTCGAAACTAACGATCAAACATCTTGATAAAATTAGATTAGCTTTTTTGAATCTGTCCAAACTTCTTCTGTAATTCAGCAAACAGATAAGCCTCGTTTAAGTATTAATTGGTAACGTGAAATGAACGTAAAGGAAAGGAGATGTTTTTTTTTTCATAAACACAGCGCTTATTAGCGCTAATGTGGTGTCGCTCTGATTTTAGCAGCTTACAGTATATACATATATATGTTAGGGCTGTCAAAAATCTCTGCGAATGCATTTCGTTTCTTCTACAACTTTAATTTCACAACTTTCAAGAACAAGTTAAGACAATTTAAGACCTTAATTACCCAGATTTTAATTTAAGACATTTTAAGACCGCGGAAACCTTGAAACATGTCACAAAAATCAAATAAAGATGATTACAATTAAAGGGTCTAATAATAATAATAATAACTAATCTGGTTTGCCCTGCAGATGAGTATAGGGATACCTTCATTGTGTTTATATGTTTAAACCAACTTTAAGACATCTGCAGTCTGATCACGGTAGCACACTTGAACACACACTAACTTCTTTTCTATTTAAAGACAACGCTTCTCTTTGCATCACCTCCCACTTGGGAGATGCAAAGGCAAGTGTAACAACAACTTTTGTAGGTCATCAAAAGTTAATAGGATAATTGCTTATTTCACATGTTTGTGTGTCTCCTCTGCAGCTCTGTTCACTGTCTGAGTGTGCGTCAGGTCTGTTTCCATGAGTGGATGAGAGAAGCCGGGTGGCACAGAGCACAAAGACACATCAGAGGAGGCTCATCGCCAGCACCCCTCCACCCCCTCCATCTTCTTCTCTCTCATCCAGCCTCCCTCCTCTTTGTTGAGGAGCTGAGCCTGCACTCTTGCCGTAGCTCCTGCCGCCGCTGCCGAAGCCCGGTTGCTCTTTAAGGCCGCTTTGTCTTTTCGTTTCTTTTTTTTTCCGCTGATGTCAACAGAGCGGCTTCACAGAGCTCCTCTCTCTCTCTTTCTCACACCTCATTTACAAAACCACAAAAAAGGAACGACTGGAAGAAGCACCAAACAAGATGGGGACAGCTGTAGCGGTGCTCTTCCTCCCTCCTCCTCCTCTTCCTCCCTCCTTGGTGTCAGGAAAAACACATTTTCAAAGTTTCCCCCGTTCTCCCAACAATGCCAAGATTTAGGCTCGCAGTCGATGGATTTGTGCTTTAATGTACACCAATTAAATGTGGTTATAGAGTCGCATTCAAGGGCTACGGGAGATAAAGCCACCAATAAGGAGAAAAGTATGCAGGTGCAGGCAGACGAGCACTTAGAAGTTCCTCTGGCTGACTGACTGAGAAGTCTGAGCTCTGCTGTTTATCAACTTAAAGCTAAAAAAGGTTTCTCATATTAACTTTCATATGTTTATTTTAGTGGTACACTTGCATTTTTTTGTCTGTGAGTTTATGCGTGACACATAAAAGTGCATTTGTTTGCATGCAACGGTGAGTTTGAGTGTTTAAGTGTGTGCGTGAGTGTCCTGGTGAAGTTTCTTTCCCAACACACAGTAGGGAAAAGTAAGGCGAGTTAAAGGTTTAAAAATATATACAGCAGGGTTCTTGCACCGTTTTAAAGTCAATAAAGCAATCTCCATCAATCCACGGCTTTGAGCCCTATGGTCCCTAACAAAAGAGTTTTGTTTTTTTTTGTTTTTTTTTTTTGCAGAATTTGCAACTTACCTCCGTAATAAAGGCTTTTCCATCCATTTGTCATTAAATTTGTACTTTATATGTTTAACCGATCACCTCGATAGCCGTGTTGTCGAAGCGTGCACAGTTAAGTTAATCAAACAAATACACGCTGTGGTGGGCCACTGTTTTTTTTCCCCCATTGACATTAAATGCACCCTCTGAAAATTTAATACCAAATTTACAGTAGATTTAAGACAACTTAAGAACTTAATTACCCAAATTTAAATTTAAGACATTTAATGACTTTTTAACTCTTTGAGTGCCACTGACGTATTTCAAAAGCAAAGTGTTTTTTCAGCAGCAGGTCACTGATCACGGTCTCCCGCAGCCTCTGAGTAATGTTGGGGCTTCTGGGAGATGTAGTCGAAGCATAAAGAGACGTTATATGCCATGGAGATCAAAGCAGGAAGTGGAGACTAGATTAGAAAGCAACATGGATGGACTCTGGAGAAAAAGTGGCGTTTAGGTTAACTTTTTTTATGATGAAACAGAGAGTCTCTTCTTTCATTTGAGCTATCTGAGCATCTGTTTTCAGAGTCATAGGACAAAATATTTTGTGGGTCTTCAAATATGACTCAAAATGGGGAAAAACGCTGTCTGTTTTATAAAACGGCTGTCACTCAAAGAGTTAAAGGGAACTGTAGGAACCCTGTACAGTGCAGAATAGTACAAAAAACAGTACAGGGCAAAACCAATAATCTAGAGAAATTTACGGGAATGACTGCTCAGATACATGCCACCCATTTTTACAAACAAAAGTTCAAAAGATCTTTTGTTCATCCTACAGATCAATGCACATAATCAACCCAAACAAAATGCTCAGACCAGGGTTGACCTGGCTGGATACTAGAGATGGGTGTTGCTTAGATTTTACTGGTTTTGTTACTGATTAACAACACTTTATAAAATAATAACAACATGTGGTGATGACACACCAAATGGTGCATAAATGACAGAGTATTTTGTCATTATCTATGCCATGACAATGAGTGAGAATGACGAGACACAGGACTTTCAACTAGGACATTGATTAGTGAAGTTAGTGATTGTGTTTCCAGTACTTCGTACTTGCGTTGTTTACTTACATATTTAAGCCCTGCCATGATGTATTCCCTAAACCTGAGAAAGTGGGTATTTTGTTGACAAAATTGCAGCCGTTTCACGTAAAAAATATGACGTTACGATGCATTACACAGGGAATACAAAAGTTACTGTATGGTTATAATGAAATATTAGTTTAAAAAAGCATTAAATGACTCCTCTAGACATCTCTTCTTTGTGTTTGTTTCCTACCTTACAGGAGTCCAGTCGGTGCTGTGCGATGGTAGAAACCTTTTCTACCACAGTTCGAAGTCGCGACTGAGCGGCGTGTGAGATGAACGTGACCGTCTCCATGGGAACCTCTGTGACGCCAAACTTCTTAGCTGTGAAGGACGAGAAGTTACACATTTAGGACCACATAAATGACTTCAATCAGTAAGTGATAACTATCAACTCGATGCCGCTTTCTCACAATAGGTACAGTTAGTACTTTTTTTACTTTTGTTTCTCATAATTAAAAACCAGATTTTTCATTCACTTTGCCATCTGGGACTTTTACAATAAAGCCTTTATTCATTTAATTTCCTAAGAGGATAAACAGGTTGAGAGTGTTTGTTTTATTCTCACTCCAAAAATGACAGCTAAGCAGGTCGAAGGTAATTGTTTCACTACAAATACTAACACAACTTGTAAAAAAAGCCAGCAGAAGATCACAACTCTCCCCTCACACACACACCTACTGTACTCTCTCACACACACACACTCCCTGTCTAGATTAGTACGTGCAATTAACTCCCAGAAATAGGACTCATCGCACAGAAAAGTTAATTTGTTTCACAGTCTTAGTGCAAATGTTCGAGAGTGGCTTTACTAGCTGAGCTCCTTCGAGTGTGTAAACGACATTGACCATCTCTTTTCACAGCAGAGGGATAATTTAGTTTCCTTGGAGCCAAACTCATCTGAAGTCATAACAAAAGAGAGGAGGACAGACTTTGGTGGGGTTACTATCTGTTTCCAACTTCCTTTTAAATTATTCCATTACCATAATTTTCTCTCTGGCACCCTTTTAAGTAAACTACACCAATTATTTAAATCAGCTGAACAATACATATACTCCTCATCCGCTCCAGCTTTGAAACGGATGGAGGGAGCCCTGTTAGCCTTATAATTACAGTGGCAATACATGTGGCAATGTCACAAGGTCAAAAGAAAACACTAATAGGCTTCTGCTTCCTGAAAAATAAGATCTTTCAGGGACATTAATATTTCAGAGAGAGTTTAAGAGACTTTCTGTGAGCAAAAACACATTTATGAACTTGTACTGATACTAATCACTATTATTCACCTCAAAAAAAGAGCCTGGAAACAGACTAATGAACTCGACAGCTTTGATATTCCAGTTAATTTCTGCAAGACAGAAAAGATAACAGGAATAACGTGCTGCACCAATGACTGTACTCCAGTTGGGAGGACATATGTCATTTTTTAGGGATGTTAACTCTTTGACTGCCATTGATGGTGTGTTTTTTTCTGCAGCGGGTCGCTGATCACGGTCTCCCACAGCCCGTGAGTAATTTCGGGGCTTCTGTGATTTGTAGTCGGGAAATTAAGAGTTCATATATGCCACGGAGATCAAAGCAGGAAGTGGAGATGATCGCATTTAGAGAGCAAAACAGACGGATTCTGGACAAAAAACGGCCATTTTGGTGAAAGTGGCCTCCACTCTCCTCTAGACAAAACGAGAACAGAACAAGGTAAAAACAAATGATTTTTGAAATATAGTCTCTTCTTTCATTTGAGCTATTCAGTGTTTTGTGTCAGAGACATAGTACAAAATATTCTGTGGGTCTAGAAATATGACTCAAAATGGGCAAAAAAAGCGCTGGAACAAAGCACTTTCGGTTTTAAAAAATGGCTGGAACTCAAAGAGTTAATGTCCACCTGTCCACTACTGAATTTGGTCATCCTCTGACTTTTCCTCTAGCGCCACCATGAGGTTGACATTTGTAGTTTTGAGTGAAAAGTCTCAGGAATTATTGGATTAAATTTGTTTGACATTCATGTCATCTGTGGGTGAAAATGCTAACACATTATACCTGCATAAGCATCAGCGTTTAGCTCAAAGCAAACTGTACTATGCAGCTGTCTGCTCGTCTCCTTCAACAGCATCAAGAAACCCAATGGAGAGACACAATCTGCATCGAGGCCCGGAGACCTGAATATTTATTTAGCTTAGAACTGAATGGTATCCATAGCAACAAGGTTCCCCCTGAAAAGTAGCTGGCAGCGAACATGGAAAAGGTCCTGAATGACCCAACTATACGAGTTCATACCTATAATACCTGCAACTATGTGATTCTTTCTTTTCTCTGCCCACAAACGCAAAATAAGATCCTCAAGTCACCTTTTCTGAGCAGGAACCATGGTCTCACATTTGACTGTGCTGATCTTCATCCTGCATTAAGTCATCCCCACTGCAGGAAGTTACAGCCCAGTAAAGGACCAGTCCGTCCTCAAATAGCAGACATGCCATCACATCAACTCATAGCCACAGCCCTGCTAAGCATGATCCCAACAATAAGAGCACATATTAAACCATGCTGGCTAAGGTGCTCATCAGCTTATTGAGGATCTAAAAAACACACAGAGACCTTACTGGCAAATCCTATTGATGAGTGATCAGATGAAATGTTACTGTAGTGTTCTGTGATCCAGAACTGAGTTCACATTGTGATAGCTGAACTGAAATGATTTCTGATTCCTCCTCCAGTCCCCAGCTGTGTGCTGCTAAATCAATGTTGTGGTTACCTTATAGAGAATCGTTGATGGTTTTATGTGCAAATTCAATTATCTTGATTTGCCAAAAAGTACTGTATTCAACAGAAAATTAGACAGTTTAAAATAAGAGAAGATATAAAGCAAGAAAACCCCCAAAACAAGTGCAGCAAGTATGTAAAAGCAATGATTTAGTCCTACAGTGTTTAGACACGACTACTTTGTAACACCAATGTTATGCAAAAATATTGTACTCAAAGCTACAATTTGATTATTTAGTGGCATCGTCTGTTTCAGTGAAAGTGAGACAAGCAAAGAGAGACTTGACTGCCTCATGCTGTGTGCTCTTCGGATATTTAAGCTTAACATTTACTGAACTGGTAATTAAAATATGAGTCCTTTACTATGCTGTTGTACACAAAATAGAAACACACTGTTTAATGGTTAAACATTATTTTCTATTTGTGCTGCTAACAGAGAGATGTAGGAGTGTTTGTGATGACCTGTATTATTCCCCAGTAGCAGGTTGAGATGGGTTCATGGTAAAACTGACATGATGTGAGCGTGGCGTGAGGCACTTCCTTTGTTTTGACACTGAATCATGATCAAATTACGCTTGGAAAGGCATGGCATCCAATCAGATTGAACCAATTTTGGGTCAAAATCAAATATATCAAGATGTATTTGAGAATAAAACTGTATTAATCATCCACACACAAATTACCTTTCTTATATATTTTTAGGTCTTGGATATAGACTGTGTGAATGTAATTTCTGAGTATGAAAGTCACATAAGTTTACTTGTATCTGTCTTTATGTAGGTATTTTAATGTAATAAGACCATGTGCATGTATGTGCATGTGCGGACCTCAAAAGTATCAGAGGACTCATCATTACTTTGAGGAGCTTTTCGAGAGAGCTCCAGCTGTGCTTGTGTTCTGGATCCTGAGGTGGGCAGTGGGAGGGGGGGGTGCTTTGCAGCTTCAGAGAAGCAACTGCGTCCCCCCCAACATCCAGCTCAAGGACCAGCCTGGAGAGGTATGAATGAAGGGAGAGAGAGGGAAGATTGGAGAGAGGAGGGCAGCGCAAGTGTTTGTTTGGAGGGGATAAATAAGAGAGGAAACGAGACGGCCAGAAGAGGAAAATAAAGGAGAATAACATAAGTACTCAAAAAAAAGGAAGGGGAAACCAGGTCTCTACTGATGTAAAAATAAAAAAGTAACAAAGAAAAGAAAGACGCTGGGTCCCATTTTGTCATGGGGACAACCAGAGGTGAAGTTTTCGCAGGATGTTCTTCAGAAAGTGAGAAGCCGGAGCAGAGTGGATCTTGGTGCTCGTACAGTAAGGAGGTGCAGCCGAGGCTTTCTGATTGAGTGGAGCTGGCAGGCCGGGGGAGCCTCCCTTGGACTGCTGTCAGCTGAGAGCGCAGAGAGGCCAATCACTGACACAACAAAGCTGCATAAGTGCCACTTGCCCAGCAGGGGGCGCCCTAGCCTCCTGCCCTGTATCACGCTGCGTGCCCCCGAGGAAAGATTTATATTTTTAAACAAACCCCCAAGGTGACGGGATAACAACCACGCCAAGAGTCCACGTAACAAAACTCGAGCCGCAGGGCTCCGTGCTACACCACAGATACTTTAATTGAGATAAAAGGAGATGAGGGCGCTAGACTCCCCGTCACGTGGAATTATGCTGTGTGTTTTTTGATCTGATGCACAGGAGCAAGATGCTAGGCACAGTTTTATCTCGAGTAATAACGCTCATTATACGTTTTCACAGGTTTCACCGTGCAGCAAGAGCCTAAAGTATATTTCAAGCAATAAAATTGACTGCCGGTAGCAAAAAGGGGTAATGAAGACGCTATCACTCTTGTGTGATGCTGCAAACCAACAAAGACCCGACCGCCTGTATCGATTAGCACACACACAATACTGTGTGCCTTCAGAGTGTCAAGATCCACTAAAAACAGAGAAAGAATCAAAATCTCACTGCCAAGTCTTATTCCTCTAAACTCTGTTCCTTTAGTCCAGAGGACAATCTGACAGCCAGCCTTCAAAAGACAAAACCATAAAGTATTTATGTGTG
Organism: Synanceia verrucosa; assembly: GCA_029721515.1. Taxonomy (NCBI): domain Eukaryota; kingdom Metazoa; phylum Chordata; class Actinopteri; order Perciformes; family Synanceiidae; genus Synanceia; species Synanceia verrucosa. The sequence continues at coordinate 6,808,563 of CM056549.1, forward strand.
TGCCTGGGGTCCAGTGAGTTCAGACAGCCACTGAAGAATTCATTAAAGGAGGTGAAAGAATTGTTAAGTGTATCAAATTTAAACCGAGGCCAAACAAGAAAAGGCTCAGAGTGAACCAGTGAAGGAGAGAAAATCAAAACTGTCTTTGGTGATGACACAAATAGAGAAACAACATGTTCCTGACGCAAAAGACAACAGTTAGTGATTTCATCACCGCTACAGACTGGATTCTCAGCTTTGGATTGTTGTTTAGAGTTGAAGGGTGGGGGTGCTGCTGTAATAACCAGTTTATTTCTGAGAGGCTACCATCCTCTAACTCCAGCTCAGAGCGTTTAATAGTTAAGTGTCTCAGGGTCTCGCTGCACTTATTTTACCTGTTTCGAGAATTCGTCGATGGAGCAGACCTGGGTGGAGAAAGGCCTCGTCTTTACACGAGCGGATCTGCGTTCCCACTAGTTCAGAGTTGGTGGCCAGAATTCTCGCACTCTCCTCATTCAGGTTCACTCCGGCCATGGAGGCTACGTCATTGATGTCATCATCATCCCTGCAAGCAAGAGAGATGGAAAATTAGCAAAATACATGCCATGGAAAACATAAATTTATAATTTAAAATGCCAACAAATACTTCAACGTCATTTAAAATCCGACCCTTGAATGCCATCAACTTAATAATATGTCAAAGTGATTTTTCGGCAGCCTGTGAGTAATTTTGGGGCTTCTGGGATATGTAGTCTGAGCATAAAGAGACGGTATACATCATGGAGATTAAAACAGGAAGTGGAGACGATTGCAATTAGAGAGCAAAATGAACAGATTCTGGACAAAAAGTGTTTTTGGTGATGAAAAGTGTTTTTTTCATGATGAAATAGAGAGTCTCTTCTTTCATTTGAAATGTTTCATAATTGGTATATGAATGATGGAGATATGTCCAAAATATCAATATACAAACTTTTTGTGAGGTCACAGTCACCTTTGACCTCCAAATTCTAATCGCTTCATCCTTGAGTCCAAGTGGACGTTTCTGCCATCTTGTTTTCTGCAACTATGAGTGACACAAGAGGATGGAGCTAAGTGCAACCGAACACTGAATAACACATGAACAAAACATTACAGTTAAATTTTATGAACTGAAAACACACTGTGAAAGTGTTAAATTAAAAAAAAAAAGATTTAAAAAAGACGAAAATTTAAAAAAGAAAATTTAAAAAGGGGGTGACCTGACAATCAGCAGGTAATTCCACCTGAAAGCATCCTCTGCTTTGTGGTCTGTTTGTCTTTAAATGGGACCATAATTTACTAAATTAACCTCATGCTGGATTGAAGAAGACTTGAAACTAGAGACTGAGACCATAAACTCTTGTTTACAATGTTTACTGAGGCAATAAATTAAGAGAGAATACACTCATTTCCTCATAGACTTCATTACAATCTGACTCATTTTTGCAACCAGAGGAGTCTCCCCCTGCTGGATATTAGAAAGAATGCAAAGAACTTTTCAGAATGAACAACCCAAAAAACATAATCTCGCTGACCACTGCAGAGGCATAAAAATAAATATTACATTGTGGCAAATGTGGATGTCCTTTGTTAGGATTTGGAATTTTTAATTAATCTCTAACAGGAGACACAGAGGTACAAGGCAGTTCATGGTGAACTAAAGTTAATAAAGTCAATGAAGGTCACACAATGATTAGTGTGCCCTGATAGCGCAGGGGAAAGTCCCATGTGGGAAGCTGCCTTTAGGGATCCAGTCCTCCTGCTGGTTGATCTGTCTACAGCCTCCACAGTTAAAATGCAAGCTGTGGTGCAGGGGGAATGATCACAACAAAATGTAAAATAAAAGCTAAAAGTCTTAAAGAGAAATGACTCAATGCTACTCTGCCCAATATAAAAAAATGTTTATACATGGAGGAAGCCTTGTCAACAATCCTTTACACCTACTTTATATCAGCATTCATGTGCTAAAATTATTAACACATATTCCTGCTTGTATTCATGAATATTTCCTTGGATGACAATATGCATTCATTTTGCAATCGAGGGCTATGCTTCGGTTATAATGGCACTGAATTCCCATCACAGGGTCTATTTGTGTCGGCGCTCTGCGAGGCCGGGAGATGAAGAGCGTTTGGATGGAGTTTCGCTCGGTAAGGATGCTCCAGAGGATCGGCACGGAGCTGTGATGAATCTGGCCATGCACTAATGTCAACAAGCTCTATTTGCACACTGCTTTGCTGCACTTTGCTAAGCATTTCCTTGATGCACTGGTCATTTCTCACAGGCATGATGTTGACCTCACATTGTTTACATGCTATTTCATATTATCAGAGACATGGAAGAGGCTAAATGTGCATAACTTGCATCTGACAGTAGATGAGGTCCCAACATTCTTCAAAGGCTGCAACTTTCTTTGTGAGCAGTCGACAAGACAAATTCCCCTACAATTATTGTACTTGGCAAGTAATGATTCCGATTCTGGCCTGAATTAGCAGAGCGGTGACGTGTTGTGCTTACAGGACTGGCCCAGAGCGAGCAGTGGATTTTCTGAGTGGCTTTGACGGAGGGAACAAAGAACCACAGAACACACACAGAGTGGCCTCTCGCCACTCACTGGCTCACCTCCACAGTTATTTGCGTTCATGCCACCGATGACGGCGGCGACAGAGCTTGTGTGTGCGCTGCTGTGCTTTTGTGTATGCAGAGAGTGGGGCGCCGAGTTCTTCCAGGCGCCCGAGCGTGGGCACACGCCATCGGCCAAGTCCACCCCGCCGAGGCCCTCCTGCTCCTTGGTGCGGCCACAGAGAGCCGATATGAAACTTGACACCACAGCAGGAGGTTGACAAAGGCGATTAGAGCATCTCCCTGAACCTCACATACCTCTGCCTTCTCCCCTCTCCTCCTCCTCTGCTCCCATCTAATTACGCCTTCACAGAGAGGATCTACATAACAACACCAGCATGGATACGCAGGATTACACCCTGCACTGCACCTCGGTCTGTGCTCCTTTCTTCATCACGTCCTCATGAATAACTTGGCCTGTCCTTAAAAAAAACACGCCCGAGGCCATGTTCACTCAGGTAAAGAAAAGAAACGCTGCTACCTACATGGCTTCAAACTATATGTGCAGTCAGGTTAAATGTACCAGTCAGGTTGATGACCTTATAACATTCACGTTAAGCAATGGTGACAACAAATGAAACACTGTGGACAAGTGCAGAGTTAAAAAAAGGAAAATACAGTCAAATCTACTGTTACCGAAGTATCGTTCAAAGATAAGCACACCTGCAACGCAGGAGACATCACCACAGGTTAGATTATTTCTATACTATAACATGAATATAATATAATATAATATAATATTTTTTTCTGTCAGACATGGCCTGGTTTTGACAGATTATTCACCTCAGGAGAAATCTGAAGCATAGATGGCTTAGTAGCTAAAATATATTTCTTAAGACCAACTTCACATGACAAACATAATATGCCAAAAAAGTGCAGTGTGTAGGATCTGTCAGCATCTAACAGTGAGGTTTTAACCAAATGAAACTTCCTTTGTGTGCCAAATAGACGGGAACACTTGAAAACAGGAAAAAGGAAAAACAGGAAAATGTGAATGGAACAGAATAGTTTTTTATTCATCCCCCATTATAAGTATCTAAAGCTAGTGTTAGTTTGACCCTTCTTGGCTACTAGGAAGAGGACCTGGATTTTTAACATAATGAAAACACAACATTTCTTACTTTCAAGTGATTGTACACTGAATAAAATACACTTATTAGGATTATCCTCCATTTCCGCCAATGGCAGTGTGGTGAAAGTATTTCCCACAAATCGGTTTACTCAATCGTGTCACGATATGCAGGATAATATTTTTATTTATCTCTCTGAAAACATAAAAGTGAATTTCTAAATTTGCTCCATGGCCTATGGTGTCTATTCATAAACAAATAGTGCTCATAAAATAGGTAATAACAATAATAAATAGAGGTCATTTTCACCGGTCAGAATCTACAGTAGAAATATTTAATCTAATAAATCTACATTGACTCTATTAGGTAGCATACAAAAAATGTCAGATCATTGCACAAGTGTCAACCACCGCATAGGTACATCCAAGAAGACTGGTAATATTCTGTAGCTTTTTCATAGATGGTCTGATTTATGGCTATTTGGGATCACCAGGGTTCAAATCAAATGAGAATGCCAGAGACATGTCTGACATTAAAAGGAGGCAATGAGATGTGAAATGCAAAACATTCCCGAGTATACCTCTGCGCTAATAAAGCAGAGATGTAATTAGCTTCCACAGAAGCTAAAGAGCAGCCCGAGCAGTTATTGGTTTGGGTTGGCTCGGGGATATGGAGCCGCCGGTCACATGAATACATATGCATGTCGTTTCCATATCAAGCCTGTGTTTTACAGAGGGCACGCCATAGGTGGTGAGAGGACCGCTTTGCCATTTAGAGGATGTGTGTTTGAGTGTGTGGATAGATGGGGGTGCATCCAGATCTACCACCATAACACCAACCCCCCACCCCTTTGGATAAAGGTCCCTGTGCCCAGGCAGGGGGGCCCTGATTGATCCCTGTGACTAACACCCAGCCACACAGGCTTGTAGTGACTACACTGAAGAGACATGGACCACTGGAGTGTTTTCTGTAAGGCAGCCATGGCTTCACTGGGCAGCTGATGGGACGTGTGATCATGACCCAGCGGATGACAGCACTGGTGGCACGAGATGAGCCAACAACCCCGGCAACAAACCCTGTTAAACTGAACGGACCACCCACACACGGACATCCTGGCTGGGTGTAACGTAAACACTGTTTTTGATGAATGTGTCAGCCAAAATACCTTAGTTTACTGAGGCCGTCAATAAAAAAATATATTAGCATTCCAGACTTTCCTATTTTTCATTTAAGCTGCATGGATTGTTTGGAGCAACTTTATAGCAGAGCAGCACCCACGCTGAACATAATCTAATCCTGTGGCCGCTGCATTTCCAAGGCTCTGCATCAACAACTGTTGGGAGGTCACTTTTAACTTCTAATTTATTTATAAAGCCTTTTTTAAGCAATTTACAGGATGTAACCACACAAAGGCAGAATGAAGTCACTTTGGAAAAGGGCTGGTGGACGTTTGAATCCACAGTGTGTCCACCATGCAGGACTGCAGGATTCGAGGGGCTGAGCTCGGAGGTTGGCAGAGGGCTGAGGGCCTCGGCTGGCTCGCCTGTGATTACAGCGGATGTTGAGTGTTTACAGAGAGATGGGGGGGGGGGCCAGAGACAGCTGCTTTCACTCTGTACTGTAAACTACACACACACACACACACACACACACACACACACACACACACAGGCACTTACACAGAAGGCTGTAGCTGCACTGGAAACCCCACAAGCCCTGCAGTGTGTACATGTGTGTGTTTGTGCTACAGCTGGCCGGCTGGGACCAGTGGCTCAGAGTGACAGCCGCACACACATCGGTCCCCGACTAACAGCTGGACACGGTGCAGGCCGACCGACCAGAACTGTGTAAGTAGACCATACTCCCAGATAACTTTCAGGGGTGTCCTGATCTGATATTGATAACGGATATTGGTCCGAAAATCTGATGTAAGCACTCCGATACGAGCAGTCCATTCCAGTCTCCGCTCCAGCTCTTCTATCCAGCTTTTATTGGATTTACTGAAGTTATTTTTCAGGGTTCTTTGAATTTCTATTTATTCTATTCAATTGTAGAATATGCTTAGGTTTAAGTTAAACTAGTGGTTATTTTGCACTTTAAAAAATATATTTTTTGATTTTATTGTATTTGTTGCGGTTATTTTTCAGGGTCTTCTAATTTATTTTTTATTTATTTTATTCAATTGTAGAATATTCTTATGTTTTAGTTAGTTAATAATAAATAGTATTTGCTCATGCCTACTTGTTGCTGTCAGGTGTTCTCTGTTAATAATCAACTGATCAAGCCTTTTCTCCATATGGCAAAATAAGTAGTATCAGATCGATATTGGTCTCCGTCAAATCAGCTAAATTGGTATCATATCGGAAGTGAAAAGGTTGTATTGGACACCCCTTGTAACTTACAACAGCTTCTAAAATCAGCTACAAGTTGTGTTTCCTTCTCATTGTGACTGACAGCAAATACAGTGGCCACCTCTCCTTTACAGGTCAAGTCACTCTGTTCATGCTGCAGGTTTCTGTTATGAAGACACAACGGCGTCCGACGGATCGCCTTGTAACTCTGAGCTCTGCTCCGACACGTTTGTGTCCTGAGGTTAGAAAAAACAGGACAGCAAACAATAAACAGTGAAAGAGACTGAGAAGTTTTTAGACAACAAGATAACCAGCTGAGGTCCAGCCGAAACCCTTAACAAGTTTAACGCCCTCTGTTTGCAGTAAAGAGTAAATATGATAATTAAAAAAGAGGGAGAGTAGTTTCCAAGATTCTCAGAAATGTGAGGGAGAAATGGGAGATGAAGATGGTGTCAACAGAGATCCATCACTCATTAAACATTAAAATCAATATCAGCCTTGGCAACCTCATATTTGACTTAAAAATGTGAGTTCAGCATCACCGTGTTGTCGGAAGAAAATAAGCAACTGGCATATAGAGCCAAACTCATAGATGCTGTTTAGGGACCAGGCACTGTGTAGCTTCTTTAGCACTTAGGAGCAGGACAGGCTGATCAACACCTGACCTGGATGAAAGGGAAATATGCGACACAATGTCAGGGCTTCTTCCGTGACAGTGCTGCGGTATCGGGCTTATGTTGAAACCAGTGTGTGTGGAGGGCCACTGTGATCACCGCTGGGGGGGTGGGGGGGGAGAAGGTCGACAGTAACAAGCGAGCCTGACAGCTTAATTACCAACGCAGCTAAAGATTTATTGGTTTATCAATCAGAGCCTCGGGCGCTGCCTTTCCCCTCAGGAGACGGGAGCCATTACCATGAACCCGTTGGCCCATGTGACCCAGACTCTTCTTTCCCCGGCACGGTCACACCAGGGCAAACCTAAACCTAAATGCTGCTCCTGTCAATACACTCGTAAACAATATTCTCAGATCTTTAGGATATACACATATGTTTATATGACATAAACAAACACAGGGAAATGGAGGCAAGCATGTAAACACACAGACACACACTAGCATGTATGTGCAGCACAGACAAACACAAATACACAAAGACTCACACAGAACATGAACCACAAAGGCCAGCATGTGGGCGATGAACCTTTTATGTTTCGAGACAAAAGCCCAGCTGAAGCAGAGATGGGGAGAGCAAAGCTGCGGGCTAAATGTTTGACTTAACCGAGAGGTATTTTCAGAACCGCATCCAGAAATTCCAACCATCTGGACACAATTACCTTATTTCTAAATTAAGACGTCGCTCGTTTGTAATCCTGTCGATGAGTTGTGACAGTGACACAAGGAGGGCGATCTGGAGGGTGATCTATTGGCTGGCAGTGTGTTGCTATGTGGTGGGGAACAGAGAGAAAGGACCACCGATCAACCAGGCAGGCTGCCAGGTGGCCAGGCAGGCAACTGGGATGAGCACTCATAGCGTTAGCTGAGAGTGTAGCCCGTAGTCATGTGGCGGCATCTTAGTGAAATGCTGCCCCCATGTGACGGCTGCCGGGGACTACAATGGGCCTCCTGCCAAGAAGAGTTGTACCTGAAAGAGCCTCCTCCAGGGTCGTTGAGCTTGTTTTTCTGATTTCCAGAGATCTGAACAGCCAGGCCCATGGGACTTTTGCCCGCTTGGATGATGCCTCCCTTCCCCATTGTGCCTGTTAAGAAAAGGGGGCACAAAAACAAAGAGGAAAACACTAAACAAAACTGGAAAGGAGTAATGTTATCATTGAAACGTCCCCTTCTATCTGCGTCAAATATCCTCCTGTCTAACAACTACCTTCAACTGTCTCTGTCCTCCTCGCAGGGGTAGACGGAGGGGGGAGCGGTACTGTCGCTCTCCCCAGGTTGGTGCGTAGAGCGTCGCTCTGTCAATATCACTGCGCTTCACCGGCTCTCCTTACACTCCTAAACCGCATCCTGCTCCGAGACACGTTTTCCAGAGAGGCACAAGGACTGCCAGAGTGAATTTAAACTTGATTTTAACAGGCATGTTCCTTGCCAAGAGGCACAGAAAAGTATTTTTAGAACTATCCCCGCATTCCAATTTATGGGCATAAAACAACCTACAGATCTTTCACTGCAGGCGATCTTGGGAAAGGGGGCAGATCAAATTTGTATGCACCTCCGATCGTGCACGCACACACACACACGCATGCATGCACGCACACAAGCAAAAAACAGGTACAAACACGTACACACATTACACACACCACCTGAGAGCACACAGCTCTCTGAGGGGAGCGTTACGCCCGGTTGGTGTTGGGGCGATATTTGTGGGCTTCTGTGGGAAGAGTGTTTGTGAATCAGTGTGAGTAAGCAGCAGTGCAAATGTTTGAGAAGGCTTTATAACCAGTCAGGAAGAAAAAAAAACACCTGTTCTCTCTGTGGCTCCTGCCTGTTTACACATCTGACAGCCTACTGAGAGAACATTTAGGGTTTCACTAATGGCTGTCTTTGCTAAATCTTGAAATGTCTGGTCGAGCAGGCGGTCTTACTGGAGGGAGGCACAGGTGCAGGCCAGAAACAGAAGTGAAAATGTGTGTCTTCTTCAAACTGAAAGTCAAACCGGCCAGAAGTCTTTACTCATTGAGTGCAATTGACGTATTTCAACATCATTTAAAATCTGACGTTTGAGTGCCAGCGACGTGTTTTTTCGGCAGCAGGTCACCGATCGCGGTCTCCTGCAGCCTGTGAGTAATGTTGGGGCTTCTGGGAGATGTAGTCGGAGAATAAAGAGACGGTATATACGCCACAGAGATCAAAGCAGGAAGATTAGAGAGCAAAATGGATGGATTCTGGACAAAAAGTGGTGTTTTTGGTGAAAGTGGCCTCTACTCTACTACTCTGATAAAACAAGAATGGAACAAGGTAACAACATTTCTTTTTCATGGCGACATACTGAAAATGGCTGGCATTCACTGAATTAATGACACCATATTTTGTCCTCATCTGAACTTTCATCTTGCACAATTTAAACAAATAAATTTTTCTGAGGGATTTAAACAAAAGAACATAAAGTGTGTGCATGCGATTGAATTCAGAGGTTTAATTCAGGCCTGCAGAGCTCCTACCTTGCGTTCTGACAGACTGTGCGATCACCATGGGCATCCGGACCTGGCCTCCAACAGCGCCTGCAGTCTTGATACCCTGAGCAAGAAAGACAAATAAAGATGATATACCGTACTTTACTGAAGTGTTTCAAAGAATGAATCCATGGCAGATTAAAAATGCCTGCTGAACCACATCTGTACTTTATGCCGCCCCTGAGAGGAATTGTTCAGGGGGGAAAATCAACTTTTGCTCCCCTTGCAAACTCGGTTAGTTGCAAGAAACGATCCACGCAGTCAAGCCAGCCGAGAGCCGCTTGAGTTTTGTGTACTGATTTTTATTCCACCGTAAGATATTTAATAAAGATATCTGCAGTAGTAAAGCAGAGTGGATGAAGAATAGATTAAAGAATGATGAATTCTAAGATGGCTATCCCGACACATCGTGCTGAGAACATAGAGCTCAATAAAGACGATGGATTTCTGTCACTGTACATGACCTACATTTGCTTGCATTTCTACACAAGACAAAGGCAATAAGAAGTCAAAACCGTGGTGAAAAAGTAGTTTAGAAAAGGAGATGTAGTGGTGGAAAAAGAAGGAGTGTGTGGGGGGATGTGTTGGGCTATTAGAGTCACTTCCTTCCTTGGTAGCAGCTATAGGCCCAGCCTCGGGCTCAGCCATCCATTCCTACCAGTTTGCTTCTTGCTGCATATTTTTTAGCCTTGTTTTCCATTCCCTGACACATGCTATATTACTGTTCAAGCTACTGAAAAAAGACAGAGGCCATTTTTCCCAGAGATCCACTGCAGGGGCTTGCAAGAGTGGGAGGGAAGAGAAAAAAAAAATAGATTCAGCACAGACGGAGATAGCTAGCACCTCTGGCCAGCTGGCGACACAGTTAAGAGGGAAAAAAGTCAGGTAGAAAGTTTGGGAATCAGAGGTTAAAAGAGAGAGTACTCACTTATTAAATGTTATCATAATTACTGTAAATAAATGATATACAGTAAATTTTAAAAGATAGCTTGTGCTGTAATTCCACTGAACAGCATGTTAAATTTGCGTAAAGCACAAAAACTGGAGGTGCCTTATGCTTTGCCAGCTGGTAACACCACAGTAAGCACACTGCAGCTGATCTATGGCTGATAATCAATAGTTGCACACGTATTGCAGCCTATGAGGTTGCAGTTATTTATATTTTGATTTGTTTGTTTCCCATAAGTCCTAATATTATACCACCACTTAGCGAACGGGGTTGAAAATATAACTGTTACCTATTAATAAACACATAACTAAAGTATAATAAATAGGGCTGCAAAAATGAATCAATAAAATCAACAAAAATCAGGTATTAAAAGTGTTGGCAACAAATTTTATCACTTATTCGTTGTGTCGCATGGGGCTCACTGAGTTGAGCAGATGGATGCACACTGCTGTAAAACACCACAGAAGAAGAGCAGTGTGGCTCATATGGAGCAGAGCCTGTGTTTTTTAAAACCATGATTGGCTGCTTGATGGAAAATACGGCACGTATAACACTGCAAGCTGTAGTCTTGACAGATGGCATCCTCAACGTGCTCGTCACCTCTATCAGTGGTTGAAGATGACAGCTTCACTATAGTGATCCGCACCTTTAAATTATTTTTATGAGCTATTTGACATCAACATTTAGTTTTTGTTTTTTTGAGTTATTCATAATTTATTTCTTTAAGAGGAAGAACTCTGGCAGCAACCTGTGGCTTGTGCCATTTTCTGCACTGTCAATTTGAGATAATGTCCTGTTTTTGAATAATAGGATGGAAATTAAACAATGTTTTTTTATTATCCAATTCACAAAAAATAATCACACGATTAATCGTTAATTTCAGCCCTAATAATAAAGCTTTATATTTGTACAATTATACACATTTTGCACATTGTTGCAGTGAAAAATAAGCTGCTATGCAGTGATATGGCCTAGTTATGACTCTCCATTCATTTGCTTTTATCAAGTCCATTCACCAAATAGATCATTTGCCTGGAGGAAGATTGAGGTCCAGCAAGAGTCATTATAACCACTGGTGTAGCTCTAAATGTGCTAAAGAAACAGTCAGATATCTTGCAATAAATACAAGCTGTATATCATATTAAATTCAGACCATGCAACCTCCAATTACACTGTAAAAAACACTGGAAAACACCATGAATTGTATATCATTGTTTAGTAATTATAGAAGAAAACTTGCTAGACTTTACGTTACATCTGCTGCACTTCACAAGGCATTTATTGCATTTAAGATTTTTCTATTCAGCTGTAAGACATGTAACTCGCACTAGTGCAGTACGAGGGGATGTTTTAGCCTAATTCAACTGGCTGTCTGGTTTCAGACTGTTGAAGTGCCAGGGGCGATCATTTACTAATGTTTTGTGTGATAGCTTATGTTGGTGTTTTATGCATGTGTGTGTGTGCGTGACAGAGAGGGATGGAGAGAGACCAGAGGCATGTTCTGGACATAGACTGCGGCCGCCACATTGCTTTAAAATTGACCCGGGGCTGACCTAGTTACCTCGCTTCACCCTTCAACTGTTAACGGGTAGAGGGAGCGAGATGAGAGAGAGAGAGAGAGAGAGAGCGATGCGGGGGTAGATACAGTGAGAGAAACTGCTGGAAAGAGACGGAGACAGAGCACAGAGGATGGAAGGGAGGAAAAGAGAGAGAAGAAGGAAGAAAAAGCAGTGAGGAAAATGGTGAGAGAAAGAAGAGGGAAAGTGAGAGAATATGGTAAAATAGTGGACCCTCTAGCTCGCCCTCCCCTCTGCCTGGAACGGACAAATCTGAGTCCGACCTTGCGACCTCCCATCAGTATACCATACTGTGGTGAGGCGTTTGGTGTCCAGGGCCCTGCAGGTAACCTGGTTAGCTGGTTTATCTCCACACTATCACTGGATGAACCAGTGCTCCTCTAACTGGGATAGAGCTCTCTGTTCTCCTTGAGCAACACAATATTTCTGTTCCTTCTATATTACGTTTCATTTTGCAGAGTCATACAAACTCAATGAAATAAAATAACTACAAAATGAACAAAAAAGGTACCATCATAATCATATAATACTGTTTAAAAAGGCTTTTACAGAAAGCCAAACCTTAATAAAGTGCACTGTACTTTAAGCACCAACGTGTAATAGTTGTATGTCATCTTTCAGTTAATTTTAATGGCAAAAGATGTTTGTTGCTTGTGTGGTGTTGATGTGTTGCTTCCAACAAATGGAAATTTTTATCACAGAAATGTTATTAACATTTACTTATTATCTATTTATTGTATCATTTATTTTCAAATAATCACTGAAGCTTCAACTCAGACAGCAGCAGTCAGGTTTTATCTAACTATTATCTTAGTATAACTTCATATATTTTGGATCTAAAATTATATATTCAATAAGAAGCAAATAAAACCTTATCAAACATGGCACATTCTCAATGGCCGCATTTCCCGTTGTAATGTTTGTTAATGCAGTAGCTGACAGGAAGTAGAGTCGGACCAAAGCGACAATGATGGTAACAAGAAGGTCTATAAAATAATAGATAGATGTAGTGTATGGGCATGATAATGATATTATATTTTCTTCCCCACTGCAGCTGGCCTTGCACTGTCTCTATTAATCACATAATCTTGTTGCATTCATATTTAATCTTAGTCACTTTATCATCTTTTGTTTCTTATCTCTGCACTGTGTTTATATGTTTATGTCATGCACCAAGTTATAGTTTGATCAGGTGAAAATAGAAAAAATGTATTTATACAGTATATTATTTGTATAAATGAAATGTAGAATTTAAAAAAGGAAGAAAAAGAGCGTGGTTTGTGAACTCGGTCACACTTTTCAGCTGTCAAAGTCAGCGAGGTGTGTTTGAGTCGAGTGCTGGACCACCATCTGCTGGGGTCAGCAGGCAGTCGTACAGTGTGGACGTAGAGAGCATATCTACGGTGTGAATATGGAAGTTTATAAACAGGTTGGACTGAGCTGATGAGCTGAAACACTGCAGACACAAAAACACTGGTGAAAAAAAAAACATTTTGCTCCATAAAAATATTTTTTCCTTCAGAAAACATACATTTTTTCTAGGTAAGGACTGTGTGGAGTTTGCATGTTCCTCCTGTGTCTGCAGGAGATCAGTTTTTTTAGGTATCTAATCAGAGCTGGAGCTAAAACTCATCTTTGTTTCCTTCAGTGATTCCTTGGTGGGTGTGTGAGCTGGGTGTGACTCCAACTCACTGGTGGTGCTGTGACTCCTAGCCATGACACTGTGACACTCAGCCTGATATTTCAGCCTTGTATAAGACCTTGAACACACCACCACCCCGCCGCACGTCAGCATCCATCACATTCTGGCCCTTCTTTATTGAAAGTAGGAATATTGTGAGTAAATATCTGTCACATCTGTTATCTGACCTCCTCAACTCTTCGTCTCTCCATCCATTTAAGTAAATTTAAATATGTTAAGATTATAATAACTGTGCCTTCACTGGAGGTCTGCTGCATACATACCATGGCAGCTGCATGTCCGAGCGTCCCGGCAGGCAGCGTGCTGGCACCCGTAGTGATGCTGACGCTGTTAGGGTGGCGTATGCGGACAGCTGGCCCAGCCACGATGGCGGGAGGGGGGCCGCCGGGTACTGGTTTGACTCCCTGCTGCGGGGGCGGGGTCAGGGTCTGCTGACTATTCAGCAAAGACAGCCGCAGGGCCGGGAGGCTCTTCTGTTGACGGGCAGAGAGAGGCCAGAGTTGAGAACAGACATGCAGGAGAAAAGGCAATAAACAGCTACAAAAACAAATAGTGTGGTGGTCACTAGCAAATTTAGAGTAATTGTTTTCACAGAAAGATGGTTACAGGCTAAAGAAACAGCTGCTGAGATGTCTCACACTGTGATTTATGCAGTTAAAAATACTTCTATGGCTAATCTGATAATGAATGTTTTACTCTTTGAGTGCCATTGACGTATTTCGACGTCATTTAAAATCCGATGCTTGAGTGCCACAGACGTAATAATACGTCAATGTGGTTTTTCGAAAGCGGGTCGCCAATCGTGGTCTCCTGCAGCCTGTGAGTAATGTTGGGGCTTCTGGGAAACGTCGTCGGAGCATAAATAGATGGTATACCCCTCACAGATTAATGCAGGAAGAGGAGACGATCGAGATTAGAGAGCAAAACGGACGGATTCTTAATCAAAAAGTGGCGTTTTTGGTGAAAGTGGCCTCTACTCTACCTCTGATAAAACAAGAATAGAACAAGGTAACAACAAATGTTTTTTCAATGACGAAATAGAGAGTCTCTTCTTTCATTTGAGCTATTCAGTGTTTTCAGAGTCATAGTACAAAATATTCTGTGGGTTTATAAAATGGCTGGCACTCAATGAGTTAATATTGCACAGGTCATACATAAACGTTAGCTGTTTCGATAAACTGCTGTCACTGCTGAGCTGACGCTGCTCCATACAGACTATTTCAGGCAGATTTTTTGACGTAAGTGACCTAACGTTGCATGACAACATGTGTTCGTGGCCGGGTTGGGCGAGCGGCCGCTTGATGTGACGCTCATCATGGTTGGCTGGAGAAACCTGCTGGCTAGTGGCAGGGACGGCTACAGGGGCCACTGTCACACACAGTCAGAAGTCAGGCCAGAGGGGTGTGTATGTGTGTTCGGATCATTGTGCTGTCAGGCCTGGCCATCACTGGCCTTGGTGCCAAGCAAAGGACTACTGCAGGGGGTCAGTTTAGGAAAATACATGGGAGCACCAGCTTAAGGAGACACGTTAAGGGATCATTTAAGGGTCAAGTTAGGGAGCAGGTCAGGAAACACTTTTAATTTAGAGTTAAGAGGCTCAGTTCACTGTCAGTGGAGGACCATAGTGAAGAAGACTACCTGGTGAGGTGTAGATGGTAAGCTTAGGGTTAATTCAGTTTAAAATTCAGAAATTAGGGCTGGGACTAAAGGATTAAGTTCAGGGAAGAAGCACCTCAGTCAGTGTGGGAGGCAGTTTTAAAAGTTGATGGAGCAGGATTAGAGAAAAAGGTTTATAAACTGGACCCGCACCTTGAGAAAGGGCACCAGGTAAGGCTGAGGAGATGACTTGAGCTCGGTCTGCAGCCGGCTGGTGAACTCCTCTGGTTCAATCTTGGCATCCTGTTAGGTGAAGAGTTTAAAGTACAAACAGCACTTAACTTAAGAGAGATCAGACAGTAAGTTCAGCACACCATGGTGACTTGAACACAAGTAGATGACATCCCATCACCGGGGCTGATGATCAACCACTAAACTCCCATCCTGGCACCTCCGGGTGCAACTCATGAATGTGTAACTGTGTGTGAACATTCATGAGAGAGAAAACAGGGTTTGGAAAGAGTTTCACACTGCCATCTACAGGTTTATAATAGTCAATACATCAAAAAGAGCAAACTGACTTTTATACATATTTCAAACCACAAAAAGTAGTCACACTTGAAAAAGACTAAAGAAACACTGTGATGGCAGATGTTTAAAAGAGGTGAGTGGTCTGACCAAATAAAAGATGCACCTGTTGGTCCCGACTTTCAAAAACTCATCTTCTTTGCAGAAAAATGCTGGAAACATGAGTGAACATTTCTTTACTGAACAAGCACAATACTACCATGACCAGTGTTTGTTTATTGGTTTTTAAGGCTCACCAGCAGGTCCTGGACCAGAGACTTGACGTTCTTGGAGGTCTCTGGGGATGGAGAGTTGTGAGAAGCCAGCTTGATAAGTGTGGCCAGGAAATTCTTACACTTCTTGACGTTCTCTTGCATTTCCTGCAGAAGACAAGAGCACAACTATTTCTGTGCAAAATTAATAAAAAAAAAAAAAAACTGCAGGCAGCTCAAGCTGCAAATTGCTCAGTGTCTCAGAGACTGTGCTAATCAACATTTATAGAATTGAACTTCCTTTGTTCTTGGATTAGCACCAGTGTGGGATCAGAATTTGATGTTGGGTCAAATCCTGACCAGAGATTAACAGTTTTCTTTCATAAATACCTATCGGGGATTCCACATGATGAAATTAATTAGACTAATAAAGAAGGTGACAAGCATCAGTCACATATCAGAGCAAACCACATGCTGCCCTGTCGTCTTTTTAGCCAAATGAAACATGACCACTCTCTGATCAAACTGCCAGTGGCAACAAACTGCAGCCCCTACAAGGGCTCTCCACCTGAATATATGGAGATGTGAGAATCTGTATTTCCGTGTATGTGAGCCTTCATCGTCCCTGGATGTGTATATTGTTCATGGTGGCTCTGTGCCTTCATGTCTCCATGTCCTTGGGTTGGTATGCACTGGTGTGAACGTGTGTGAGCATGTGTGAGACTCTCGGTGCATGGCCAGCTGTGAGGCGGTGAGGGCGGTGGTCCGGGGCCGAGCTTGTGACACAGCCAGCCTGCTGGCAGCTGTGACAGAGCCTGCGCCCTTGAGGGTAGAGTGTGGGCGGCAGGGACGAACCTGGGACACGACAGGACCTCCGGGGTTCGTGGTGATGCCCGTCTGTGGAGGCTGCACTGGCTGGGAGGCAGCCTGGGTCGGGGCCTGGGGGGCCATAACCACGGGGGTCTGCTGCGGAGCCGTCACCGCCACGGCCGGCGCCACGGGGCCCTTCTGGAAGAGCAAGGAAGAGACAGCGAGATAAACAGGACGTGATGCCTCGCTCGCAGCAAGGCCACAGAGAACAGGAGGCAGGCGCCACAGCGCTCCTGTCACATCTGGTGTCCTGACTTCAGCGGACATCGCTTAACAGACAAGGAGCAGGAAGGGGAGGCAGCGGCGAGCTGGAGGCTGAGAAAGACAGGAGCTTTTCTTTAAAGTCACCTACCTGATGAGGGAAGCCTCCTATCAAGATCTGTCAAACACCGGCCACTTATTGTCCACTTTGACGGGATGAACGACTTGAAAATATCTCACACCCGAAACACAAATTTTGCTCAACAGGCGAGGTGCCATCAGCAGTCTCTCACTCTAAAGCCCTCATCACCTCTTTCAATTCTCTCAGGGCGTGTTCACACATGGCAGGAAAATACATCTCATGTGATGCAATCGGAAGTGGACAGCTCTAAACACAGGTGTGAACGCACCCGAAAATGCATAGAGGACACATTACAGTCTGATCTCTCAAGAGCCCATATCCCATTTTCCTCTACAAACATATAACCCGCATCCAAGACGATGTTTATGTTCATTATTGTACAGGGTTCTTGAATTTAATACTTTTTAAGACCTCAACAAATATAATTTAAGACCCAAAAATGCCATAACAATTTCTTTGGTAGAAAGCAGTCAATTTATTGTAGGGCCCGACCAATATGCCGTTTTTGAGGCCGATATCGATATTTAGCTGGAGAAAAAAATCTGATAACTGATTAATTTTAGATAATTTTTTAAAGATTTTTTCAGCCCTTTAACACTTGCAACAACGCTATAAATTGAAGGCATAACGCTTACCTTTTTTCTTAAAAAAAAAAATAAATAAATAAAAATTCTCAACTTTCAACGAAGAAGTGAACGCACCATCTGAAAATTAAATACCTACAGCAAACTTACAGTAAATTTAAGACATTGTAAGGAACCTTGTTCAATATTTGACAAAAGATAAAATGATTATATCCCACAGTGACGGTGTTAAAAATAAATTATTGTTATTTTTACGATTTCACCTTGACATACTAGATGTGACATTCACAAGGATCAGAAAATAGGTTTCATTTACTGCATAACCTCGGCATCACTTGTCAGGGAGGCTGAAGCAAGAAAAGATAAGGAAGAATAGGAGGACAGTTATCTCACTGGGCGGAGCGCAGGACAGGAAGAGGAGGAGGAGGAAGAGGAGGAGGAAGAGGAGGTCTGGAGGGCAGGGCTGGAAGGAGCAGGAGAAGGAGACGGTACCATCTTGGTCGGGGTCAAAGGACACTGCCTGGTGGTCTGAGAGGTCACAGGAGACTGCAGGGAAGAAAGACAGCGAGACAAAAGAGGCAAGAGACGAAACAGAGAGCATAGAGATATCAAAGAAAGTGGGCGAGGAAGAGGAGCAAAGGAACACAAGATACAAAAGCAGTGAAGGTGAGTCTGAAAGAGTGAAGAGGAAGTGAGCGGAGGGAGGAAGAAAGACTGGGACAGTGTGAGAAAGAGAAGAAAAGAGCAGTGGCGTGCCTCGCAGACAGATGAGGTCGACAGAGGAGGTTGAAGAGTGAAACAGAGAGGAGCATGTCTGGGGCTGCGGTGGTCATGGTGTAATGTTAGAGCCACTTTTTAAGGGGGAAAAAAGCAAGGAAATGAAAAATCAATGTAAATGACTTCACCCTGGTTAAACACTGAGGAAAGAGCAGCAGACGTTTGATCAGCTGTTTGCACATAAGACCACTTCTTTGTGAGGATGCCATTTCAGACATATTACATTGATTTTATGCATGTATATCCTTCTCTAATGTCACAGCTTGTAATGTTAACTCCTGAGGACATATTCTTGATAACTGAACGACAACACAGATAAGAGCTGATTAGTTTGCTGAGTCAACATTTATCCAGTGAGAAATTAGCTTTGTCAAATAAAACCTGCAGACAGCACACTAATTGGTCTGACTAATGCACCAATTAAACAAATTAGAATATGAAGCTGTCTAGAAATAAGTCAGTGTATCTTTTCCTGATGCTCTGGGATGACTTGGATGTTACAAAAAAAGGGATGAACAGTGAGATAAGGCCCATAAATTATAGTAAATTAGCAGCATTGACTCCATAATTGTAGTTAAACATTAAACGATATGACAAAAATGGTAAACTCCCTGATTCAACTTGTTACTGGCCGCCAACTTTGCATTATTGCATCTATATCGATCAACATTATTACACTCAAGTGGCGTTACGTAGTTTCTTTGAAACAAGCAGCCACCAAATTAATAAATGATACTTAAGGGGGAGAAATGAACATATGAACACGAGAGCCAAGCAATCTGTTTAAGAACAGTTGTACACATCACAAGAAAACAGATCATGCAGGATGGATATATAACTGTTAAATATATAGAACCTTTTTGTTGTATTAAACAGTATCCGGGAGGATTAAGTGCTGACAATCTGCTTTAATTTGAGGATGTTTAACTATTCCCTCAGGTATAGAGGACTAAAAGCAATCAGACAATAGGCTGCACAGATATTTCTCAGGTAGGTGTTTTACATTTCATTGATTATTCATGCACAAGACGTCTGGTGTTGATTCGACATGTGACATTTGTATTTGGAGTCTGACACTGTCTGGTTTCTCTTTCAGAGTGAGAGACACTGTGCATCACTGAGTGGAGAAATAATGATTATAGAGTATATTTACAAAGTACAGCAGCAGTATGTGGGGTGGAACTATAGAGTGCTGCAGGAATGACCTAAAACCTGGATATTATTTAACTTTTCAGCACTTATGGTTCAAACACAGTGGGTTTCTTTCAAAGGGTTTT
This sequence comes from Synanceia verrucosa, assembly GCA_029721515.1. Classification (NCBI taxonomy): domain Eukaryota; kingdom Metazoa; phylum Chordata; class Actinopteri; order Perciformes; family Synanceiidae; genus Synanceia; species Synanceia verrucosa. The sequence continues at coordinate 6,828,241 of CM056549.1, forward strand.
ATTGAATAAACCTGAAAATAAGGAGTGTCGTTAACATAAGAGAGTTTAACGTTTAGTTCTTATATAAATATATCAAATATGTCTGTGAATATATCACCCATTTTTTAACTAACAAGTGGTACTCATATTCACGAGACCTTTGTTTGTAGCCTAACGTTAGATTTTTAGAGCGGTGTTCAATAGTGAAAATTAAACCCAACCCCCCCCCAAAAACAACCATCATTTGGGCCAATTATAAATCCAGAATGAATAAAAAAATTAAAATAATTAAAATTAAAAAATTTAAATTAAAAAAATTTAAATAAAACAATAACCTGCTTTAACTTTGATAGCCCTAAAATATATATATATACGGTATATGCATGTGTATATGTGTGTGTATATATATAAGTGTATGTGTGTATATAGTATTTTAAGCTGCAATTTAAATTTCTCAGTGATCTATATACAATATCACAAATAACGTATCATGACTCAAGTATCACAATATTTTGTGAAGGCCAATACCTGCCCCTTATCCCTGCAGCACTCTTAAAGATATGTAGTATTTTACGTCGCTACACCCGTGCAGGAGCAGGTCAGAGGGTAGTATAATAGGAGTGTGAAAATATTACTGTATGAACAAAGGCATGTGTGCTCATCAGCATATTAAAAAGATAAGAGCGAATGGGATGGTTCGTCGGTGAGCGCCAACTGACACAAAACCACACACACAGACACAAACACACATCCTTGCTGTTATCCCGTCTTTGGGCCAAGACAACCCGAGAGGGCCTCTACCGCCCCCCCGACCACTGGCACACAGCCTCCCATTCACAGGCCGGCCAAATCTCACACACACACACACACACACACACACACAGGCACATGACAAACTGCATGAAAACAAACAGACCCACAATCGTGCCAGGGACAGAGGGGAAAGAAGCAAAAGAGGAAAAGAAGTAGGATAAGAGGAAGAGGAGGAGGTGGAGGAGCTTTTCCCCTCTGCTAAAAGTTTTGTATGATTCAAAGGAGTGTGGTGCTGAGGAGTTGGAGGGGAAGTTGGTGTATGAAGGGATGGGGGTGACGGTAAGAGCCACGGGGTGCATCCCACCGCCAGCGATGCCTCACACACACACACACACACACACACACACACACACACACACACAGAGAGAGAGAGAGAGAGAGAGAGAAAAACCAAAGCCTTGTTAGCTTTTTAAAATAATCAGGCAGTTGGATGATGAATGATTTAACAGGTATGGAAGGAAGGAAGCTCAGGATGCCTTCCGTTTCTCCCCTCAGGGTCGCGGTAAGAGTGACAGGCCGACAGAGGGGTTGAGCTCTGGGAATAAACACCATTCCCTTTCATTTTCCCTGCTACCGCTTTTCCTGTCGAGATGGCAAAGCCGCAGCCCGCTAATTTGTCATCAGTGTGGCTGTGAGAGGCGATGACAGTCTGCGAGTGTCTTTTGTGAGGGGTTCACGTCAGGATGGATGCGGGTACGAAGGCAGGAGGAGGTCGACATTTGTCTGTGAGGCCAGCTGTGGACTGGACCGATAGGACAACCTTCTTTATACCACTAAGAACTTTCCCTCAATAAGAAGTCTGAAAGGTTACCTACAGCCTCTGATGGCTCCGTCTGAAGTGTATTAATACTGCCTGAGAATGTCAAACTACCCAGAGTAACACTGCTGCTGTATCAGTCAAGATTATTTGTGTAGTCTCATATCAAAAATCACAGATTTACCTCAAGGAGTTTTACAATCTGTACAAAATATGACACCCTCTATCCTTCACAGTACAACCCTCTCTCATAGACGAAGGAAAAACTCCACAAAAAAACTTTTAACAGTGAAAGAAATGGTAGGAAAGAGCAACAACAACGAAAAATACACAAAGCCGCATGCAGTAAAGAACGTATATAAAAAAAGGATCTAAAAGTAATCCAGCTGCACATGATGTATGAGTGTGTTCAGTCTAATTCAAGGAAAAAGACGATAAAATGCTGCCCTCTAGTGTTATTCTTTTGTCCTCACAGTTAGTGATACGATGACCAGGCAACAAAGATCTACTGAAGACGCCACATCAATGAGTTTGTTGTAAGAAATCTAGTTTTGGAGATGAAATGAGAAACCAGGCTTCTACTCTTTCAAGGAGTTTTTCCTTGATTCTGCCGTCTAGCTATTTAAGTATTTATTAGTTATTTAAAAGTCACTTGTATTCCATTAGTTTCAATTTAGTGTCAAAATGTTGCCCTAAGCTGTCTGCGTTTACTGAACCACTTAAAGGACAAGATAAGTGGTAATTTAAATAATAAGCTGTGTGCCCCACAGATTAGATCATTAAAACACAGTATTTTAAAATCTATATGCTCTCCTGAATTGAAAGAAAAAATGCAAAAAGAAGAAAAAGAAAAATTCACTTTCTATAGCTTCGTGAATTTGAATATTTTTTAATCCTCTGTGATTGTTTCCAACTCTGCCCCCATGCAACAGACTTGACAGCCCTTTAGAGCAACCTGAGAATAATTTCTATCTTGTATAATAGGTTTACTCAGGGGTGTCATTCTGCGCTAAAGGCTGTTTGGGAGTTTGAGCTGGGTGAGAACATCACAAAGGACATGTGGCTGTCAATCTTGCAGCGAGTACACAGCACATCAATATGTGCCAGGCACAAACTGATGCAATGTAAAATCTTACATTGCACCCACTGGACAAACCTAAACTGTCAAAATATTTCCCAAACATTAGCCCCATCTGCAGTCGGTGTCGCTCTTCCCCTGCTACCCATGCTCACATGTTTTGATGGTGCCATACACTTTGATTTTTTAAGTTATTTCAGAATGCATGGAGCTAGAAATTGATACCTGTTCATTCTTTGCCATTTTTGGCATTTCTCCTTAAACTGTCAAAAGCTCAGAGAGCTTGTATTGCATTTGTGACTTTTTTGCTAGACACTAGATCCCTATCATCCTACTTTTATTCACTGGAATAAAATAACACATGCTGTTTTTTCTTAAGCTAGAGAAATTAAAATAGTCTTTAATGGGCCGTGTATACACATTTTATGACCTATTTGTCGTGTGTTGTTCATATTTTCTGATTTGTGCTATTAACCATTCCATTAATGTACTGTACTAATGTGAAAATCTCAATAAAAAGAAAAAAAGTGACGGTGAACAAAATATCAGACAGACAGAGAATTTAAGGTTTGGATCTGACAACACTCGTAGTTTGAATAAGTCAATTTGGGCTTTGGAAAACTGCAATGGCCGTTTCCTTTAACATGCATTTCCTAAAATTGATAACGAGCAAAATAATCTGTTGCACATCTGTCCCAATGTAGTGAACTGAACACTGCAAACAGGACTAAATGCAACACCGTGCAAAGCATTTGAAACTCATAATAAATCTCTTTTATCAGCTGACAAATTAATTTTTAATAATAATAATTATTATAATAATAATAAAGACATGATTTCGTTAATGTGTTCCAATGAAGAGAAATATTGATCTGCGCTTCATTACTTCATTTACAGAGGAACTACACTACAATCTCGTCATCTCATTATTAAATCCAATTACGTTCCAGAAGACATGGACCCACCCGGCAGCACCAGCTCAGGTTTCTCCATGAATGATGAATCCACAGGTGATAACAAGCAAATTCCAATTAATGATTCAGTGGCTCGTTAAAGTTTGATGAAAGGACCCCATGGAGTCATTAAGGAGCCTTGAGACATTAATTCACCTATTAATCTCAGTTTAATCTATACGTAAAATAATCAAGAACATTCATTCATTGTAATAATTACACACTTAAACATATTAATCACATCCAAATTAAGCAGCGTAGACCTAAGCTGTGTGCTTAACGAGGTGCTGCCAACCCCATATCAACTGTGTGAACAGCACACAATTCGATCAAAGTTTATTTGATTTAATCAAACTTGTTTTGACAAAAGGTCAACAGTGGTGACATTAACATTGACAGACAGAGGAAATATGTCTGCGCAATGTCACGCTGTCAGTCACGGCAGCTCTCATCTAGGAGGTTGGTGTGCTTTGCATTGTGTCAAATAAAAGTGAAAAAAAAGGCTAAACCAGCGCTTCAAATACTATACATAGAAATGACAAAAAATGACCATGAAAGCAGGTATTAAAGTATTAAACTCATCCAGAAGCGACAGTCTCAGGTCAGAGGTCAGCGCCTTCGTCAGAGGTGACTGGTCTGTTGCTTATTTAGACGTATTTTACTTATCATATTAGCTATTAGTTCTAGATTTCTTCCTGAATGGTGTTATTGTCTTACTGTGACCCATTTTCCTACTTATTCTACTTAATCCACTAATATGTACTTATGTCACTGAGATAAGATAAGATGAGCCTTTATTTGTTCTACAACCAGAGAAATTTACAGTGTTAGAGCAACAAAGAGAGCAACATTACAATACAGGCCTATATAAAAAAAATAAGTGATAAGTGACAGGGAGAACAAGCAGAAAAAACATGCCAATATAAGTAGATAACAAAAGAAAATAGGCTAAGTAAAAATATGTGTGTACCTTAAAAATGTGCGTCTAAATAAGCAACAAACCAGATGAAAAACTAAAAAATAAAGCAAATAGACAAAATAAGTGAGCACAATGGACCAACTAGTTGTTATTTTTAATATAGGCCCTAGAGCTGGGCGATATGGAAAAAAAAAAAATGTTATCATGATATGTTTTTCCATATTGATCGATCTCGATTCTTATGACGAGATGAAGTTTTTGCAGATGCTGCCAGTGTGAGAGATATCCTAAAGTTTGACGAAACAAGAGATTGACTGAAACTTTATAATAAAGTTTAATAACATAAAAAAACGAAACAATCTGCCTTTCAATGATGAGGGTCTAACACTTTGATCAGTCATACTCTCAGTGTAATTACTGGGGTGATGCCGTCTCAGATTTGTTTTCTTCCCCGTCCTGGCTGACACCAACCGTCGGCATATTTTGCAGACCGGCTTCGCCTGCTCCTGGTCGCTTTTGCCGTATCCAAACCACGTCCACACAGTTAACGTTGTGTTACCTTCTTTCAACAACCTCTTCAGTCTCGGGTGATGCAGTGATGTCGCTTTCACGTTCGGCATTATTTTCGCTGTCCTCAACTTCAGTTTCGCTCATTTTATTTCTCCTTTTTCAAACTTCTTTCCCTCTCTCTCAGTCTCCCTCTGGTTGAAACTGCAGCCACGCTGCTCGCTGGGAAGTGGGCGTATCCTACCGGCAGCCAGCAGACTCTGATACTGTTGTTGTTGCGCTTACTTTTTCCATGTAATATCGAATAATGTCCCAAGCATATTATCGAAATCGATCAAAATTTTATCGCAATCCCATATCGAGATCGAATTATCGCCCAGCCCTAATTGGCCCTTATTTTAATGTTGCACAATCCACTTTGCTGTAATTTTCCAGATTATGGGACGAATAAAGGATTATCTTTAATTAAATCTTATCTTATGACAGAAGTACAGTTAATATTTTGGTGTAGAACAACAGCTGGTACCCAACGTTTTACAGCTGGACTGGATTCAAAGCCTGTATATTTTGATTTGATATCTTCTCTTAATTGTTTAAAATGAAACAGCAATTTGTAAACCTGGTAGTATCTCAAATTTACAGCTGTACTTGAAATACTCATGTACTACGTACTACTTGTATGTAGTGTTTTCTGCCTACTATGTGTGAACTGAACTTGAGTCTCCTAACTCATCAATTTCCACTGAATGTAATATTTTCCAGCATTAAAATCAGAGCTGCAACAATTAATTAATTCATTAAAAAAAAAAAAAACAAGTCAATATTCTCTGATTCCAGCTGTTTAAGTGTGAATATTTTCTGGTTTCTTTCCTCCTCTATGATGACAAAATAATTCTAATGAAAATAATCCTTAGTTGCAACCCTAATTAAAAGCATTAAATATATTTATAGAGTACATTACGTATGCTCCCATGCTTTTTCTCTGAACTGTACCTTAACTTACTCACCATCATTCATAATTATTTTATCTAATAGTGAATTATTTAAGCGTCTGCCTCGTAGCTAGTCATCACAGTCTGAATAGCCACAGTGCATTTTGGGGCGGCAGTGAGCATCTCATACTATTTTCAATTCATATATCATATATATCACCCGTTTGTGCAAGAATCCACAGTTTGCAGTTGGAACGCACTGAATATGAATGATTTTACTTCATACTTAACATAAACACAGCCTCTGTGTTTGCATCTGTATGCTTGGCCACTGTTTTCTTTGCAGCAGAGGTTGCCATAAAATAAAAACAACTTCCCCAGCATTTGTGTTTCTGAGACACAAATCTCTGATGCTTTCAGTTTTTTTTTTTAAAAAGGAAATTGATTTATTCAAATGAAATGTTCTTCTTTTTCATCTGTTACCTGTTTTGTGCTTGTTTCAGCACCAGGAGCTGTCCACACTCCTAAAGTATCTGTGTGATCAAACTTTTCTCTGTTCTGGTTTTCTAATCTTAAATACCATGCCCCATGAGAATCCGCTATCAGCTCATACCTACTGTTGCCATGTTCTGTGGAAAATGGACTGGACTGACGTCTCAAAAATGTCTTTTTTTTTGCCCTGTATGTCGGGTTTTCGCCCCGATCCCAATTGTGGGCTGAAACACAATTTCAGGAAGACAGATCGCAGTAGATATGCCCAATTCTGCTCCGATAGAGATGCTTAAGATCTGATCAGGACAACTCAAGTAATATAGGATAAAAACTTGGAGACACGTTGTTTTCAAACTAAATTAAACTCCTCATGATGCCACACTATTAAGCAGCATAAAGTCACTTTTCATTGTCATGCTGATGATCTCACCTGAGGGGTTGGTACCCTGAAGGACGCTCCTGTTGTGGGGGTGGCGGGTCGAGGAGAGATGTTGTTCTGGGCCTGAGCCTGAGCCTGAGCTTGAGCTTGAGCCAGAGCCTGCTGAGGAACCATCACCAGCTGGCCCAACTCTGTGCGAACCAACACCATCCCTGTGATCAGAGGAAACAATATAACATCACTGAGCTGCACTCAAACCACCACTGTCACAGAAAACCAAGTGACATCCCAACTTCTGGAAAGTTAAACAGACATTCAAAAGAGTAAATGACAGGACAGGAGCTTCATGGAGGTTGGTTGTCTTTCAAACATATACTTCTGATATTGACAAATATCTTGACAAACTTTATAATCGTATAATGATGTTGATCATCATAAAGCTGCAGCAATATACTGATTGAATGTCAACTGTTAAATTAGTCCCCAACTATTTTGATGACTTGTGGTTTTAGACATGTTTTAAAGACAGAAAAGTACAGATTCTCAGATTATTTTAGATATTTGTTTGCTTTCTTTACACCTTTATGACAGTGAACTGATGAGTTGTGTGACAAATCAAGACATTTGAGGGCATCGTTGTGGGCTTTGGGAAGCATTTATCAACTTTTTTTAACCTTTTTCTGACATTTTATAGATCAAATAAATAACTGGATAAACATTCAGTCACTAATTATTACAGTCCAGTCGCAGGAAATTCACACATTCTTTCTTCAATGTTTCCTGAGAGCACAGCTTGTCCATCTGAATTTCACGAGACATTCCCCTTAAATAATACAGAAACTGGAGGCAACGGCTCTTATTTAATCTGTATTTTCTAGGGCAGAAGTAATATTATGAAAAATAAAACCCACTGAACAGTAATGTGCCACTTTTCCACCCTACTATTTGATTGTCTTTATTAGTGAACATTTCAAGTTGCTGATGTGTTTGAACTGACACTAAGAAGCGTATTACTCCACATTTTGACCTGGTAAATGAGAGACTTCTAATTATTATTCGTTGAAATACTACGAGGGGAAAAAGTGTGCAAACACTGGTGACAGTCATGAGAGTGACTGCCCTTCACCAAATGAAAATCCTTCAAACAGCTGAATATGGATGTGGTGTGTGAACACACTCGTGGTCACATTTCTCCATAATTTCACAGGAAAGAGCTCCGTCTTCTCCTGACAGCGCGCTGATGAAATCATTTGCCTCGGGCAACAGCGTGGCCACATTACTTTTTACTTTGAGTGTACAAGATTAATCTCTTACGAGGCGATCAATCGGGAGCTAATTTATATAAAATGTACACATAAATGTCACTTGACTCAGCTTTACTGCAAACTTAATGTAAGTTTTGTCTTATCTTTTATATTTCATGTCATAATTGTGATATAAATGTTGTGTTATGGTGCCATATGGGGCCACTACAGACACTGTACAGCTTTACTATGAATAAATACATTTACCTTAAACTTTACCTTAAGAGCAGGCAACATCCTACAGCATACACACATACATAACCTGACTGGAGACAGGCAAAGACACACTTGGAACCAATGAGCCTCAGGTGAGGTTGTTTTAACACAGGTGTGCAGCAGCAGCCTTCTTGCCGCTCTCCTGCAAACCTTACCCTGCGGGATGGTAAACCCGGGGGGCAGCTGAATGGTCGTCTGCTGCTGAGGTGGTCTGACAATCAGCTGGGGGGCTACGATCCTTGGAGGTGCTGTAAGTCCAGGACGGGGCTGAGACTGTGCCGAGGTGGCCACAGCAGGCGTTGGGGAGGGGGCTGTGGGCCTGACCATGCTAACAGTGGTGCTCACTGATGTGGTTGGGACAGCTCCACATGCAGAACCTGCAGCTGTAGCTGAGCTCAAAGGCTGTGTCACTGCAGTGGTGGTTGTGGTTGTTGTTGTCGTTGTTGTGACAGCAGAAGTGTTTATTACAGAGTTGACACTGCCAGACTGGCTTGACATTACAATTTTGGATTGACAATCGTCTGTTTTGGAAGCCCCAGTGTCTGTGACTGTTTTGCTGTGGTTGCCCTGTGGTGCAGGCGAGGTGATGGGTGCTATCCGTGCGCCCTGCTGGACCAGGGCCGACACGCTGGTCCCGTTGCCGTTCTGGGCAATGCTCGCTACGATGTGACTCGGGAGTCTATGCAAAGCAATGGTGGGGGTTCCCCGGTCGAGAGCTATAGCCGACTGACCCACAGGGAGGTTTGCGTTGGACAGGGTGAAAGTCGAGGTGTTGATAGAGGAAGTAACGGGTCGAGTGGAGTTAGTTGAGCTGGTGTCTACAGAGCTGACGCTCTCCGCCACCGCTGCGTTGCTGCTGTTCCTCCGCGTCGTAACAGCTGCGCCGTTCAAACTCTTTACCCGAGCTGAGGCGCTCCTCCGCGGGGTGGTTATCCGTTTTCTCGGCGGGTTAGCTTCTGTCGACGCCTCGTCTGAGCCGGGGCTCACCTTAAACCCCCGGCTGCTGTGGTGCGTGGTGGTGCTGATGCTGGCTGCCGGCGTAGGAGCCAAAGTTGACACACCAGATGCAGTCAGTGTTGTGATGGATGCTCCATGTGATAGCGAGCCGCCGCTGGTGGCGTTCACACGGGCAGCCGAAGTAGCGGACGTGTCGCCAAAAGCTGGGGCACAGCCCAGAGACGGAGACGTGACAGTTTTATCCGGGCTAACGTCTTTAGAGTTTATCTCCTGGCGCATCTCAGGTTTGTAACGCCGTCCTTGTTGTTGTTGTTCTAGTGTTGTGGTGCCCACTGGAGCTGGTAGCGTTTTTCCTAAGTGATGGTTAGCGGGGGCCACGGAGCCAGCGCCTCCGTTTTCGTCTGTTTTACCTGCGGGGTTGCTTTGGCCAGCGAGCTGCGACTCCAACGAGCCCACCAGGTCACTCACAGCTTTTTCATCCACCTCTGAAAAGAGCATATCTTCCAGGGGGTCGGAGGCGCCCGCCATCTCTGATCACAGATAGCTGTCTTATTTTTTTTCCTCCTCTTCACACTGCGCCTGCGTGTTACTAGGCATTGTGGGAATGAATCTGACGTCATGAGATGAGGGGGGCATCCCATCCTGGTTGAGTTTATTTTAACCCAGAATGAGAGCAAAGAACAGAGTTTTTTGACTAAATACTGTAAATATATATAATGACTATTGCTTAATCTATACTTTCATTAATGTTACTTTATTCTTTTCTAATTTATAACTTTTTCATGCTGCTGCAACAAGTAAATTTTCTCCAAAAGAAGTCCAGAATATGAAATATGATTTATGTTATTGTATTATTGTTATTATTTCATTTTTATTAGTAGTAGTAGTTATATTGATATTAATGTTGTTGTTAATATTATTATTCTTTAAAATAACAATAATAATACTTATTATAAATTAATATTATTAATTATATAAGCTATTATATTGATGTCTCAACAGTTCGGCCTTGTTTGACTTTTCCTCGATATATATATATATATATATATATATATATATATATATATATATATATATATATATATATATATCAAGGATATATATATATATATATATATATATATATATATATATTTCATTCAACAAATTACTGATAAGATTGATACCATATTATTTTGATAACTCAACATATCAGCCTCGCTAGTTTTTTGTTTTTCTTGATAGTGTTTTCTTTTGTCAACAATCAACTATATTACTCCTTTGTGCAATATATCTATACACTATGTTGTATTTAATGATCCTTTCATGTGCTTTCATATGATGAAAGAATTTGATTTTTATCAGAAAACATATTTTTTCACTTTTTTAAATAAAATATAATAAATAGCTGCTGTAATAGTGTTACGTAACAATTTATGTAAAAAAAATATTGTGTTCCAATATGGCGGCAGGAGGCCGTCTTGCGTAATATCGCGAGATGAGAGAATGGCTCAGTCTCAATAAGTACTAAGTACTATACACATTTGAGATACCTGTAGTTAACTTGAGTATTTCCAGTTTATGTAGTTCTACATTTCTACTCCACTTCACTTTGGAGAGAAATATCAAACCTTTTATCAACACTTTTTATTAATATTAAAACAAAATCAATCAACAAAAATGTGACATATTATAATGGATACAACTAACCAACACAATATAAAGTAACTAAAAGGAGGCCCACTTTTACCAGCTGCAACATGAAAGTGATGAATTCATTCATGCCTCAATAATTATAATCTTGTGATACATTATTCTGAAATGGGCCACTGCATAAGTATTTTTACTTTTGGTAATTCTTTTTTGTGTATACTTTCTAAACAGTTGACAGGAGTCTACAATCTTTGACGAGCGCCTTCTGCTTGATATTGCACACACTGACGCTGCACTACCTCTTTGCACAGTCCATATTTTTTTTATCGTACAATTTGTATTTTTCACATTGGTGCCTTTTAAATTACCTTATTTGTCTTTAAGTTGCCTTTATTTATCTATTTTACACTTTGATTTATTGCTCGACGTTGATTGTGGATAACAAAGGAAGCATTTCATTGTAGAATAGAATACAATAGAATAATTTTTATTGAGCCTAATTGGGGGAAATTCCCTTGCTACAGCAACAGGTAACAGTCAGAAAAAAAATCTATATAAAACACTAATGAAATAATATAATAAGTAGTATAGTGATAAAAATAAATATTTACAGTAAGTACTAAAAAAAGAAAAGAGATATACTTTTTATTGGCAAATTAAATGTGGCTAAATACAATAAATACTTGTACTTCATAACTTGCTAGTTATGAAGTATAGAAATATACATAAAAATAAAACAATGACAGTGCAAAAATAGTACAAGTTACTAATTAGCAATTGGACAGATGTCGATGATGAGTCCAGTTTTGTTGGCATAGCCAGTGACGCTTGAATTTTGAAGAGGAGGCAACGGAAAAACAGGAGGTAGCAGGAAAAAGGGGTGACATCACAGGAATGGGACGCAGCCTTTCTCCCAGCACCCTTAGCGGCGGGCGAAGGAAAATGAAAACGGCCATGTCGCGGTTCAGCGTGATAGGCAAACCGATTCTTTTGAGTGAACTGAATCCATGCGAATCGTTCATTAAAATGATTCGTTCACCGAATCCTTTAGTTCCCCTCAGGAGCTCCGTCCTGCTCCTGCAGTTCATTGATTTAGCGACACAGTTCGTTCATTGAACGAATCACTCCCCTCCCCTGCCTGAGTCTAGACTCGTTCACTGAGTGCCGGCCACCACGCTGAGGCGGAGCTCAAGTGAACCGAGAAAGGAACGAATCAGTTCAGGAAGTGATTCAGTTCACTAAAGCGATTCAGTCTTTCGAACGAATCGTTCGCGGACGACACAACACGTCGTGAAAGGAGCGAGCTTTACCGCACGGCGCAGTCTACCACTTCATGTTATGTAGTTTGAAAAAACTTCATATCTGAAAGCAACTTATCGTGACTCTTGTTCAGCAGAAACTAATTCCGTGGAAATAAGAGCGTCACTGAAACCAGAGGACGAACATGAGTGGAGGAGGGACGCCGTACATCGGCAGCAAAATTAGCCTAATCTCCAAGGCCGAGATTCGCTATGAAGGAATTTTGTACACCATCGACACTGAAAACTCGACTGTGGCTCTTGCTAAAGGTGAGTTAAGTAACCCAGAGATGTGTTACGCTGCTAAAAATTATCGTAACTCACCGTATTTTAGAGTTGAGCGGTAGAAAAACGGGAATCAAGCTAGCTTGTGTTAGCTAGCTATGTGGCCAACTAAGTGGTGCTGTTAACAGCAGCGTCCTTTGTTTACTTTGTGTTTGGGCTACCGTCCAAAATAAAACAATTATTGCTGATTATAAAGTGACATAACGGACAGTAGTAAGTTCATTTTGTCACTATTAGTCTTCTTACTTAAAAAAAACAGGTTTTATTGTGGGTAAATCGTTAAGTAATGTTTCAGTATGCATACTGAAGTGAGCCTGATAACTAGCTCATATTTTAATTCACTATAACGTGAAGTCTGATTGCCTGTAAGTTTTTTTTCTTTAAGAAAGTAAGAATTGATTCATTTAAAAAGTCACCTCAGTGTGGTGATTATATTTTATAGTTGGTTGCCTGTTTATCTGGTCAGGGAAAAGTAAAGAATGTTAACTTTTTGTGCTAACTCGTTTGACATTCTAGTATGTTTTTGTTTTTATTAAATTGAAAATAAATATTCACAGTGTTCAAAGTTACTCACTGACTGACAATACCATTAAAAGTGTGTATTTATGGCTCAAATGCAAGGATCAATACAGGAAGCTAATTCTTGATTTGATAAATAATTTGTGTGAAGTCATTAAAATGATCCTGTGAATTTTCCCAACAGTTCGCTCGTTCGGCACTGAAGACCGGCCCACTGACAGGCCTGTTCCACCTCGAGAGGAAGTGTTTGAGTACATCATCTTCAGAGGAAGTGACATAAAAGACCTGACAGTTTGTGAGCCACCTAAAGCCACAAACAGCCTGCCTCAGGACCCTGCTATAGTTCAGGTAACTTGATCTTATAGACGTTATTGTACTTATAGTATATTCAAATAAAATCATCACCCACTCAGGCTCCTAAAAGGAAAGACACGTGTTTCTACTAACATCTCATCAGTTGTATAGAAAGTAATAATAACAGTTTGAACTTACTCATGTGCAGCTGTGTCTGTGCTACTCTGCAGAGACTAAAGTATGTAGTTAAAATAACATCACCTCCAGCTTCATGTGTCAAAAGATGCTTCATTAAATACCCTCTGTCTGCAGCTAATACTTTTATCTATCAACTGTTTTCATGGTGTGAATGATCATAAACTCTTGCTTGTCAGGGAGGCTCTCTGAGTTAAGCACTGGCTTTCTGGCAGTAGAAACTGTGCGTGTATCGAGTTTCAGCAAACAAAGGAAAACCTTAAGAGTGCTGCACTGGATCGGGGGGAAAAAAACAGGAGATCTTCATGGATGGGCCACATCACTCTGATAAAGCACAGGCTGTCCACTTGACTTGGTAAATCAATGCTTGGTTTTTAATTGACTGTATTTTTTTTTCATCTAGTCCTCAGGACCATCATTCCAGTCTACTGCGTCCTACGCTCCAATCGGCAAGGCTCCAGCACCACCATACAACCCGTTTGGCATTACACCTCTTGCACCTCAGCAGTATGGTTCTGCAGGAGCAGGGGGTAAGGAACTGTTGAAACTTGTCGAGACTGTTTACCCTTGCTTTTAAGAAAATCTTACATGAATCTCACTTTGCTTGTTGCTGCAGGGCGCACTAGTCCCCACCTGGACTCTTTAACACAGCGTCCCACCCTGGAGCAGGCAGTGAAGCCCCCACCATCAGCCGCCCCAGCACCACCTGCATCCGTAGGACAGAGGAGTCAGCCGGCGGTGGCAGCTCCCAGACCCACCAGCACTACCACCACTGTTAGCCAGAAGCCCCCAGACCTCCTGGAGCAGAGAAAAGGTGAACTAAATCAACGCAATGAATCAAGTCGTCTTTACTTATCAAGATGCCGTAGTGCATTAAATTGGTAGTAAATGATGTCTTTTGCTGTTCAGCTCCTGAGGTCCAGAAGGTGTCACAGCCAGATCACGAGCAAGGTGCGCTTGAAAACCGAGATCCCAACAGGCACCAAGCTGGTGAGTTCTGCTCCTTTACTTAGTAATATCCAATATCACAATTGCTTAATGTACATTTGACTGCACAGCAGGCCTCTGTGTTGCTCCTTGGAGCATTGCTGGATTAAATTTTGTCCCTGTTCTTCCTCAGCTGGAGCTCAGGCCAACCGCCGTGGCCGTGGAAGAGGAAACCGCAGCCGAGGCCGAGTGAATGTACGTCGGGATGGCGCCATGAAGTTTGAGGAAGACTTTGACTTTGAGACTGCAAACGCCCAGTTCAACAAAGATGACATCGACAAAGAGCTCCAAAACAAGCTCAAACTGAAAGGTACAGCGTCAAAAAAAACAAAGTCCAAAAGGACAAGAACAGGAGACTTGGAACTTCTTAGAATAAAGACCCACATTTACAGAATTTCTGGCATCATTTTTTAGTTTTTCCTCAGCCCAGAAAGTCACCTTACTGGTGTTTGGCTACTCTGTCTTTACAGTGTCAAGTGTTTTACAAACTTTCTCCCGACATAAATGCAGATGACAAGACTGAAAAGGCACTGAATGGAGAGGAAGCTGTAGAGTCTGAACATCAAGCCACTGAGGGGACCAATGAGGACGAGGAGGCTGTGATAAACACCTACTATGACAAGTCCAAGTCCTTCTTTGACAACCTGTCAGCTGACGACGCAAGGTACGCCATATTAACTGTGTTACTGTCCATCTGAAGGGTATCGGTTAAATATTCTTTGACACTAAAATACTTGTTTTTATCTCTTTTAGTAAAGGGGGTGAAAGAGGATTTTCAAGGTGAGTCACATTTCCTTCACTTCTCGTGAAAGGGACCCAAAAAAAAAATCATGAAGATGCGCACCAACACAGACATAGAGGGAACAATTGTGCATATTGGGATTGTTCTGACCCAGGTTTTAATTAGCAGTTTGAAGTTGTTTCTGATTGTCCATCTTCTGTCATCTTAATTGTGCGTCTTTTTCTTGTCAGGGAGCGACGGACGACCTGGGCAGAAGAGAGACGAATGAACGCAGAGACGTTCGGCATCCCTCTGAGGCAAAATCGTGGACGGGGTTTCCGTGGCCGCGGCTTCATGGGGCCCCGTGGAGGCAGAGGGCGACCACTGAGCAGAGGCTCCTTCGGGCCCCCCAGGGGTCCTCCACCTGGCTTCAGGGGTGGCTTCAGAGGTGGCCGAGGAGGCCGGGATTTCTCTGATTTTGAATACAGGGTAAGTCTATCAGTTTAATCAAAGTGTAGGGTTCCTTAAAAAAATCTTAAAATGTCTTAAATTAAAATCCAGGTTCAACTGTCTTAAATTTCCTGTAAATTTGATGTAGGTATTAATTTTCAGATGGTGCATTTAATGCCAACAGGAAAACACAAAATTCAGAGATTTACTGCAGCTTCATGTTTGTTTGATTTGTTGAAAGTTGTAGAAAAAAATGTTATGCCTTCAATTGTATATTGTTGTTGCAAGTGTTAAAGGGCTGAAAAAAATATATAAAAAATTATTATGGAGATAAATCAGTTGTCAGATTTTTTTTTTTCCCCCTGCTAAATGTCAATATCGGCATAGGCCTCAAAAGGCTGTATTGGTCAGGCCCTAAAATAAATTGACTATTTTCTACCAAAGAACTTTTATGACATTTTTTTGTCTTAAATTGTATTTGTTGAGGTCTTACAACATAAAATTTGAGTTTTGAAATGGTGCAACAGCTCTGCAGTTTAAGGCCGTCCTAAACTTGTATTTTTTAAAAAAAAAAAAAAATTGTATTTTTTTTTTTTTTTTCCAGAAGGACAACAAGGTGGCTGCATAGTGCTGCAGCAACGAGTCCTCAGAGAATCACAGCCCCTCATCATGAAATTATTCCTGTTGAAGAAATCCTTTGGTCTCCACATTTGACAGAAAGAATGAAGACATCCAGCGGTCGACTGTTTCACATCAGAGGGGTGAGACTCCATCTCCCTTCTCTCCACTTCGACATTTAGGCTTTTTGTTTTTTCGGCCCAGACGATTTGTTTGATAAAGAGTCACCAGATGGACGAGAGCGAAGTGTGTAAATACCTTGCTTTGGAGTAAGTCTGTATTTTTGCATCGATCAAGTTCTTACCGAAGTTCTCTTTGATATTGAAAAGCCCAGTGATACTGTGAGCGGATCGCAGGTCATGTGATCGATAGCTTTAGCTTTTATTTCCGTTCAGGTCTTTTGATATTGTGATTACGTTGGCGCCACTGCATTGCCCGTTAAACCTTGTTTGTTTGTTTGTTTTTTTCTCTGCTCAGACTTAGTTTGGTTGCCATGTGTTCAGTATTTCCAACCAGTTTGCAGGAATTTTTTTTTTGTTTATTTTGGGACATCCATTCAATCTCATTGAAGTAGTGGGATTAAAGCCAGCTGAAAGAAAGTGAATCTGAACTGAATATTGTAATGAATGAATGTAAATCCAGTCGGCGCCCTCCCTCAGCAGGTCGTGGTTCTCCACACAGACTCACTTGTAGTTTTTAGAGACGTTCATTCAGTATTTAGTTTTGTAGCTCATCCTGACCCCTGAAACCTCCCACATCAGATGAATTATGTTTCTGCTTTCTGTTTTTCTGCCTGTTAATGGCAGCAGCCTAACACAGGCATCAATAGGAAGCAGTCATTTAATTGATAAATGGGGTTTACAGCATTAGATTTAGAGTTTTGGGTTTTTTTTTCTTGATGTTTTTGACCGGCTTTGTTTTTACATAGTTGATGAAAGGAAACAAGCATTCCCATGACTTGAGTCAGTGAAAGGGGAAACTCCATTACTATTACTGCCTTTAGTGTTTTCAGCCAAACCCTGCAGTCAGAGTGACCTTGAAGTTCAATTTGGATAAAAAAAAATGCTCCTTTTTATTTTGCCAAAAAACAACATGAGAATTCAGTTGAGATAAAATAATTGCCCGTTTACTTAAAGCTACCTTTCTACGCCCAAAACATCCTGAGCCATCTGTTAACGTTGGCATCCTTTGAATCGCCTTTACAGTCGTTTTGTTTCTTACCACTGCCCACTGTTTGCACTGTAAAACTGTGCATGCAGTGTTGTAAGAATTGTTTACTAAAAATTGGGAAAACTTGTGTATGATTTGAATGATGTCTCACTATGTATGTTCAACATTTCTGATAGATATCTGGCTTGTTTTGTAGCTCCTCTTGTTGCATTGTTCTTCTCTGGAGTGAATTTCTTTTCTTTGTTTTTTACCAACTTGTGAACAAAAGGGACGGAAGCTGCCAGTGGAGGATATTTTTCTTTTTCGCTCTGATTCGTTAGTACTTTAGGGAGTGCCTTCAGGTTTCTGCAGCCCTCCCTTTAACTTAAAAGTCGACTGAAGTATTGATAGCACTACAAGGGGAGGCCCGTCTCAGTAAGAACAGAGCAGCCCAGGTGAAAAATCAACTAACTGGATATTGCACAGGTGTGCTGATCACTAACAGCTGTAGCTACCATCCCTTCACAATAACCAGCAAGATTGAATTTGAGACAAAAATGTTTTACTGAACTATTACAAACTGACTTGTTTTCATACGTTTGTTACTCCTTCCAATCACTGGAATTGTAAACCAGGATTTGTTTTCATGGGAATATCAGCAAAATTGAGTTTTTACGTAAAATAAAGAGTTGTACAATATTTGTCTCTGGTTTTATTCTGTAAACATGCAGAAATGATTTTTCTCCAAGTTTCTGATTTTTTTTCACAGTAATGCTGCTTCTGTAGTCCCCTTTAAATAACCCCCAATCAATAAATCTATTTAACTCAATGTAAATATGATTTTATTAGATATTTAGTTTTTAACATTTACAGAATCAGCATTATGTTAAAAATGTAGAGCAGCATATATTTAATATAATATTTTAGATGTATTTATATTATATAAATAAAAAGAAATGTACAATTTCAGTATTTATTACTACACACTTACCCCCACTATGTATTTATTTCTAATTTGTGTGTATAATTACATCCCATGTATACTACTAACAATATTTTTTCTACAATATGTCTGCTTTGAAATTCTAATTATCATCATAAATTAAATTAATAAGTCAAAAACATATTTAACCAGTTAGATAATGTTTACCACTTGATGATGGTTCATATGTAAATGGAGTAATTAATAATAATAATTAAAATAAATCAACCCACTGTCTCCTCATTGTCCATCCAGGCTGAGGACAGAAGATAATATAATGATAATTAACATTTGTGACATTACCACTGATATGTGGAGATATGTTGAATATTAAAAGTTAATTTTTTTTTTCTACTTTACTTTGTTATGATGCTAATATGTTACATAACAGAACAGTGACCCTTTAAATAGTGGTGACTCGCTGTGACTGTTTTTCTGAGTGATATTTAGAGAAATCTATGATGAGTCACAGCTGGTCTTCAGTCAGATTTGACATTTTGGCCTGAGGGTGTAACAAGAGGACGGCTCATAAGAGGGTAAAAATACAAAAGGTAATCCTCAGGGACAGATGTGATTTTAAATGGAGGCATTTCTAGAATACATGTAAATATTTACCTCACTGAAAATGTCATAGAGGTCACCTGAATTATTTGATTCACCCACTGCAGACAATGAACAGAAGATACTGTGACGAAAAACATCACATTTTCACCAGTGGGCAACACCGGGGTCTGGTCAATAAAGCCCATATGGAAGTAACTAAACTTGCATTCTCTCTACCAGCCAGCAGGGGGCGATACTGGTGGTTTGAAGAAGAAGTCAGTTTGTATTGAAGTCTATGAGAAAATGATCATTCATCATCATAAATATAACTTTATGGTGGAATGGTTAGTTTAAATAATGTTATAATACATCAGAGTGTCCATTTATTGAATTATGGTCAAATCTATCACCTGTGTGATTGACAGGTCTCTGCTGTCGTTACATCCTGAAGAGGATTAGCACTGATGACCTGAGCTCTCAGCTCATGTTTCCTTCATCTGAGGAGAAACTGGTACTGTTTACTCTTATATAATGTTATGTTGAGCCACAATTAGCTTTACAGTTAATATCACTGCTCATGTGAATTACTGAGGCTTATCTCTAACCAAGCTAGCTTGCTAGTGCTAGCATTAGCTGACATAATGGTTGCTATGCTAACGTTACTGGTACCAGGCTGCTAACCTGTGTTGCATGTGTTAATGTGATGCTAACATTAGCTCCACACTTATGATGAAAAAGTAAATGGGAACAAACGTCACAACGTACAGTAACACTACTTTTAGGAGGATCAGTTCCTCACAGACAGGAAGGTAAACATAGACAAATATATATTACGCCGGTACCTTTAGCATAGCAACTGCTAATGTTATCAGCTAACGCTAGAACTAGCGGGCTAACTTGATTGGCGATGAAACTCCGTAATTCACATGAACAGTGATATTAACTGAAATGCTAATGCAAAATATAACATTACTTACCAGTAAACGGTGCCAGTGTCTCCTCAGATGAAAGAAACATGAGCTGTCAGTGCTGCTCCTCTTCAGCATGTAATGACAGCAGAGACCTGTCAATCACACTGTAGCCACACCCCAAAACTTTGTATTATTTTCACCATATATTACACCATAATTCAATAAATGGACATCATTGTTTAAACTAACCATTGAGGCCAAAAACTCATATTTATGGTGTTTACAGAGGTAATATAGCAGGAGAGAAAATGATCATTTTCCCATAGACTTCAATACAAACTGACTTCTTTTTGAAACCACCAGTATCGCCCCCTGCTGGCTGGTGGAGAGAATGTAAGTTAAGTTATTTCCTTATGGGCTTCCTTGCTGTTCACAAACCAACGAGTGACATCACGATAGACCTGTCCACCTGTCCACTCGGTGCCTTGCCCTTGAGCAAGGCACCGAACCCCCAACTGCTCGGGGCGCCTGGATAAGGGGCAGCTCCCTCACTCTGACACCTCTCCTCTAATGCATGTGCATGTGTTTGTTTCATGACTTGTGTGTGTAATGTGCAACTGAAAAATATATGTATATATACTAACAGAGTGAAAAAATGTAATTTCCCTCATTGAGGGATTAATAAAGGAATTCTTCTTCTTCTTCTTCTTCTTCTTTTCATACAGGCTATGATTTTCACCATGTTAGCGTCATTAACTCAAATATAAAATCACAGGGCAGCATGAAGTAATACACACCTGGGATTTTCACATAAGGTTTACAAAGAAATGGACTGAAAAAGGGGAGAAAATATGTGGAAGCCTGAAGCAGATGAGCTACAGCAGCAGAAGAGCACACCTGATGCCACACCTGTCTGCTCAGAACAGGAAGCTGAGGCTACAATTCACCAAAACTGGACAAGAGAAGAAAAGTGGGTAACAGCATCTCATAAGCTGACACAGCTGCCAACAGCATTATTAATTAGAAGAAGACATCCTCCAGCTGCCATACTCCCCATAGACTGAGCTACTGCCTCCACCTAATCAAGCATATATGGCTAGAGCACAGCATTAACACTGAAATATACATTTGTCTAAGTCGAACAAACACCATACCCAATAGACAATAACATTAATAGTCCAAAATGGTTAATTCATCTTACCCTTGATGATCCCAGCAGGACATGATGAGGCTTGGTGTTGAAGTCATTCCATTACAGTTTTTTTCCAAGGAGAGCTGAGACAATCTGAGTTCAGTCTCTGTGATGCCCTGATGCCACTTTGTAGCCCACTGACAGAGTCTTTCACCACGTAACATTACAGGTTGTTACTACCTGAGGAGAGCAGGAGCAGGTCTGGGCTGATCCTCAGGGCAGCTCGTCCTCACAGGTGTTTTCATTTGAAAAGTGATGGTTGTCTTTTCATGGTACTTTCTACTTTCAGAGGGAAATATTCTACATTTTATTTCATTACAATTATGTAACATGCAACTTTGAAAACAAATTATTATATTTGTGTAAAATATATTTTATATTTTCTGTATTTAAATTATTTGGAAGCCATTCTGGTTCTACTTTACTATCATTATCAATGAACAGGATGACAGCTGACCTACTCTACTGTATTTAGGTATCTATGAATTTATTTATTTATTCATTTATTATATACATTAGGCCTATCTATACATTTATTTATGTTTATCCATCTACATGTTTGTTTCTTAATCTCAGCTGAATTATTTATATTTTAAATAATTAGGTTATTTATTTATTTCCCTTCTAAGAACTTTCCCACCTTCCTGTAATATAGCATTACTGCTCATTTTTTTTCCTCTGATATTTCCTCTGATACCTATTCTTTTTAATTTTAAATTTAAAAAAATAAAAATGTAATTTTGTTTTACATTTATGCAACACTGATTGATTACCATGCAACAAATAAAAACTTGAGTCAAAAATAATAATAATATTTTTCTCCATTAAAAAATATAAATATTAAAATATATTTAAACACCAACCAGGCATGACCACTGTCACTGGTGAAGTGAATAACACTGATTATCTCTTCATCATGGCTCCTGGGATATACAATGCATCAAATTAACATTTGAGTGACTTTGACAACAAGAACTAAAGAGTGATAGCTAGAGGACTGGGTCAGAACTTCTCCACAACTGCAGCTCTTCTGATCCAACAGATGAGCTGCTGGAGCTCAAACTGCCAAAAGAAGTTAACGATGGTTCTGATAGAAAGGTGTCAGATACCACAGCACACTTTCAGGGCTCAGTTCAGGGATGTTCTGGCAGTAAAAATGTGGGAAAACAATATTAGGCAGGTGGCCATAATGTTTAAAACTGCATATCTCCAGAGGATGGCGATAGCGCGGTGCAACAGGGCTGGAACATCAGAAGAAGAAACCGGAAGCACAAAGCGGAAGTGTCTGAAACATAAACAAGTCGGCCGACTACCCGCCAGCGCATTAATAAATATGTCGATTGTTTTTGTCCCGAAGAAACAACGAGGAAAAGCGGTAATTAACCAAGAGACAATACAGAGGGTAAGACGCCAGTGAAGAATATCCGACCCAGCGGCTAACTCAGTTAGCTTGTTTTTACTATGGTTGGAGCTTTAGCAGTTAACCGTTAGCTACCTAGCTAGCTACCTACCTCAGGAGTTTATCCATTCACTCACTTCATGTTTTCACTCCGTTGCTTTCAAGGATGCTGAACATCAGCGTTCATTTAGTGCTGCACTTTGTGAAACTGTCTGGTGTGGCACAGAGAGGCTTTATAGCTTTACAAAGGTTGGCTAACGCCTGTTAAATACATTGGTTACTGTATGTTAGCCAGTGGTGGAACACAGTGCACAATTACCCTAGTCTCCAAATGATGGCATCGTAATGTATCTGCTAATTTTGTTATCAAATGGCTCTAAATCTACAAAGCAACTAAAGGTGTTAGATAAATGTGTAAGTATATACATGCAGTATTTCCACCTGAGCTGTTGTGGAGTAGAAGTATACAATATAAATTGAAGTACTCGTGGAAAGGACAGTTACTCAGTTTTTTTCTTGTTTGTTTGTCTTAGTTGCTGGATGAAAACGACCAGTTAATAAGATGTATCGCTGAATACATGCAGAAAGGACGAGCTGTGGAGTGTGTGCAGTAAGTGAGAACAAGCAGCAGTGCACAATGATCCAAGTAATATCCTGTGGTTAGCACAGTGATGCACTGTGTCTGCACACTGGTGTGTTTTTGTGTGGCTGTGTCACTTTTCAGCTGCTGTTTTTCTTTTCCAACAGATACCAACAGATCCTGCACCGCAACATTGTCTATTTGGCCACCATTGCTGACGCCAGCCCAGACAGCATGCCTCCCTCCTCAACCGTAAAGACAAACTGCTGCAGTAGTGATATAATTGGCAGTCTAGTGTTGACTAGTTGCTTGTTCCTAATACTCTGTTATTGTTTCTGTTTCCAGCCCACATCTAATGAAACTTCAGCCTCAAAACCAACTCTGAACGGACATGTTGGGACAAGATGATGGTCAGCAGAGTCTGGGAGTGACTTCTACCTCACAAGAGAATATATTTATTTTTAACTATTATTGTTTTCAATGACCTTGATTGCCAGTTACGCCATACAGTTCAGTAATGCTATCTTGAATGCCTCATGTGGAACGAAAACCTGTGAATTTAAACCTTTTTTTTTTTTTTTTTTACTTTGAATTGCACATTACAAACTTTTTACGATTTTCAAAGTTGTCAGTTTGTGAAACCACCGTTTAGAGACCGCATTGTACCTCTGCACAGGCTGCTGAAATGTTTCCTTCTTGACAGTTTGAACATGTAATTCGAAGGGAAAAGTGAGCGACTTTTCAGCAATAAAACTACAAAAGACATAATTTTGAATTGCTAGTCATTTTTATTCATTTTTTGCATTGCTGGTACACTTGGAAAGATTCAGTTGCCAGCTCAAGAGAACAATAAGCAACATAAGCCAAGCAGTCCCCCTTCATTTCTTCTATCAGGGCAACATGTTTTTATTTATTTAATATTTTTTTTTATTATTATTCTGTAGAAGCCACTAGTAAACCATTTGACACAGCTGAGAAGCTAACAGTTACAGTCCAAGGTCTGTAATGATGTCTTTAAAAAAGGCTGCAACAGTTAGGGAGATAACACAGACAAAAAGCAACAAACCCTATATCTTGATTGTGCAAAGCACATTAACTATAAAAAGATATATATTTATATGTATATACAGCAAACAATTCTCTGTAAACATGTTAAGTATGTTAGTTTTCTGAAAACATGGTGTCATTTCATAAATACAGGCAACATTGGCATCCGCAAACATCACAAAAAGATAACATTCTGGGCTTTTAAATACAACCCATTGCCATAGAAACTGAAGAAACAAGGGCTCGAAAACACCCTCATCACACAATGTTTTAGTGTTTAGCATGGCATATTTGGTAACCTTTAGATAGATGGTGTAGTTCTCTCTGTAGGAAAAAAATGTGCTTTTTCACATATTGGGAGGTGGAAAATAATGTTTTATGTAATATGCCTACAAGAATACTAACATACAGTAATGGTATAACATGTAAGAAAATACAAAAATAAGATTAATACTGTCAATTGTACAAGAAAATATTGTATTATTAAACAGAAGAAACGTTAGACTTATGGGAGTTAGTGTCAATCTGGAGCAAACAACTGCCAATTCGAGGAGGAAATGAATGCGTGTGAAGATGTTCCCTAATGCTCTCATCCAGCAGGGTGTGTAACTTAACTGTTGATCAATAATCTCAGACCGCCTCTTTATGTCTTCAGCACCATTCATCTTCTGAACAACGCTTTGGTTGGGAATAATATCCTGCAAGTGCTATCGATACCAACATGGCACATAGTTGCTGCTATAATTCTTAACTCTGGTCAGTTGTTGAAAAAGTAGTGTATTTCTCTCAAATTTCACCTCTGCAGTGACTTACTATATTTATGCTGAGCCTGCTCAAAGCCTCTTAATAAAAAGAACTAAATATTTATATTTCAACTTCAGTATTTTACAAGCTATGAAACAGTAGATGGTAGCTGTATTCTGAGTCATCTTGCGTGAGATTTGGCAGTTACAGCTATGTAGACACAGTATATTTATTATGGGCAAAATGAGAGCATTTCAAGCCCCTGCCCCCCTCGTACTCCCCCTCATTTACAAACACGTTCAGCTGCAGAAGCAAGTGGGTGACGGCCGTGCACGTCTCCAGCTCTTGTCCGAGCTCGGCAGACAGAGAAACAACCACTAGGCTAACTGCTGTCAGCGTGACGCATGCACCTGTCCTAGGTAAAACACATCAGTTCGGGAAAAACTTCAAAATACTTCTCCTTTTCAAATGGGGTCGTTTGACATGGAAAAATATAGATACAAAAAGTGTTGAGCCAGTGTGTGTACTTAATTTTGCCTCTGAGGCTTTGAAATCTTCCAATTCAGTGGGTGTGGGACTGTAATGGCTGCAGCTCGGCCCACTCAGTGGCTCATCTAACAGAGCTACAGGCCCCTCAGTGGCTCTTCACCACCATTCGACTGTGATCAGTACTGGTGAAGGTAGGAGGGCCTGTGCTCATGTTTGAGGGGGAAGGATTTAAAGCCCTTGTTTATGGGTTTGTGTTGCTGCTGTTGCTGCTGCTGCTGCTGCTGCTGGGTGAAGGGAAAACCAGAGGAGATGCCGGTGGAGGGGGAGCAGTCGCTGGCAGTGGACCACACGGGAGACTGCAGCATCTGCATGGAGTCGCTCCACTGGGAGGAAGGAGGGATGTTCATCTGGTACAAGGAAGAGCTGGGATTGGGCATGGTGTTGGTGTGGGTGGAGTGCTGCCATGGCGCTTTGGGCGGCCAGGTTTTAGTTTTGCTGTCCTGTGGGACACAGCGGACGGCAATCAGCAAAAGTTGAAAAGGACAAGAACCTAACCAGAAAGATCTGACCGATCCCCGAGGACAAATAAGTGATCCACAACACCTCACAGGATTTCTCAGAAATACTGGAAAGCCTGTTCCATGAAAGATGCACATGGCTGGATTTGAAGTGAGGAAAGGTTAGAGAGCCGTAGAGCTATCATCTGTCCAGTCCATGGAGGGAGTGGAAAAATTTCTCACTGCTGCTGTTAAATGCACAACAATTGTCTAAATAACAGTTGAATAAGTTTCCACTGTGTCCACACTGGTTAAAAATAAGATTCATTCATAATGCTCTCAATACTGGGTGGTTCACACTTTACCTGGTTATCATCTGTGATGTGATGGAGTGGAGGTGAGGGCAGGGTGCACACCTCCGGCTCACCACAGCTGTGTTTTCTGAGATCAGAGAAATTTACATTCAATCTTATGATCACTCACAAAGCACAGAAACAGTATTTATCACACAGCATCTTCTGAGCAACAAAAGTGGAACATTAACCAAAAAAAAAAAAAAAAAATCAGTCCACCACATGCTATGATGATCATCAGCGTGAATGTTGCCTTCAATGACTGGCTGAAAATTACAAGAGAAATAAAAGCCACTGGTGGACGAGTTTGAGATTTACCTCCTTTGTTTAACTGCCGCTACAAGATCCGGCCCAGAAAACATGGAGAACAGACTGTCGCCGTTAGCTGAAGATGTCTCATCGCTGGAGCTGGCGGAGTCCCCCTGATTGGCTGACCAGCTGCTGTTCACAGCCTCCCTGAGGACACAACCAGAGGAGGCGTTAGCGACTTTACCGTGACACAACACAATAAAAAAAAAAAAAAGTATGAAACTGGCCGTTTACTTAAAAGACATTCAGAGCCTCAACATACAGATTCTACAGGATCTCTTAGTTCATGTCAAGCACTTTATAAAAGAGGTTAAAATAGTGAAAACTTTTTGAATACACAACACTATGGCACAGGATTCACAAGCGAAATGCCTCTGCTATAATAGATTCTTGATTATGTTGTCCTCCTTTCTCAGATGAGTCTCTAAGCAGCAGGAAGACACTGCCTCATATTTGTGGTCTGAATAAAATGTCACCAATCATGTTATTGTCATTATATATGTCATTAACATGGCAAATGCCTCACATTTCGATGATATCTGCCACATTAACAATTTAATCAGGACATTCCTCAACACTATTGTGGATGATAAGATTTAAATAACCCTCCAACAGTTTAGAACTATGCTGCCCAAAACAAACTCGTCTTGTTTATGATGTACACACACTGTACTGATACATATGCATGAGTCACAGCGAGAGCTGAGGAGACCTGCCTTTTAAAAAAAACAAAAAAAAGTTTTGATTTATGTTGTCTACATTTTAAAGGGTGACAGAAGGAAAGACTTCGATCATGGGTGTCATCTAACTTTTCTCATGGCAACATAATGCTGCGTGCATTAGTGTACAGTCTACAGGTCTTTATAACAACAAAATAATTGTTGTCGTGTAGTAGATCGTTGAAAAGGAAGATGTCGTGCACAGATACCCACCCCTCGCTGTAGTACTCTGGGTGGGACCAGGTTCTGTGCTGCTCTTCGGGCATTGGCCAGTTGCTGCGAGTGTTGTTGGGGCGACGGATGTGCTGCACCTGCCGTTTCTGCTGCATGGCCTGACTGACGCCGGCGACGTAACGTGCAAACTCCGGGTCAGAGCCAACTGTGCATGGAAAGGGAGGATAAACACAATCATGAATTTCTGACACCCTCAGCTTTTCTCTTTGGCTCCCCGGGGCTCAATCCTTTCAGCCAGACTGTCGACCAAAGCAGAAAAATCACAATAGAGGCAAGTCAACTCGGCACAATAGCTCGACTGCAATCAAAAGAGTCTGCTGCACTGTAAAAAATAGCAACTGACACAAGCTAAATTCAGCATAAATCACCGACATGCAGGAAAAACAGCTGCTCTCACTATCTGACCTACATTGATTATGTCATTCTGATCAGGATCCAACATTTTATGAAACCACTTGAATGGTTACAAGATATGAGCACATAAATAGCACCTGTACAGCACAGAAATCAACATCAACACTTTCTTTTATGAAACATCTGCCATACTGCATGCACTGAATAAAACCTAATAAACAAATATTATTTCTATGTAGCCCCAGTCATGATTATTTTGTTGCCATTTTCTCCCTCGACGCCACTTCAGAGACAGAAGCCATAAATGAGCAGGGACATCATGTTTCCCCACTGCTTCACTTCCATGTAATGATGTTCCCTTTTGTGTATGATAATACTCTCTATAATAACAGTCCCTTTATGTTGTTGTCAACTGATGCCTGCAAACTAATTTTCTTTTATGAGTCAATAAAGATTTGAATTCAGAGGAGTAACTTTTTATGTCAGCTGGATTCCCACTGTAAACCTCGTAATGTTTCAACTGGATTGTATGGATGTTGTTTTGAACATTAGTCTCCTGCTAGGATGAATAATTAACATAAAAACATTTCCAAGCTGCTTCTCTAAGGTTTTTTTAATAACACTGCTGGCATAACTGTGACTGAGGAGCCTGGAAAACAGAGATGACAGGCTGCAACTTTATATCTGGACTTTCTATTCTGCCACAAACAGATTAAATATTCAGCACTTTTCACTGAAAAATACTCACATTTGATTTGATTTATACCAATTTTTAAGGTTTTTATCCTCCTACACATTTCTTAATTTGTATTTAAATTATGTATTATTTACTTGTCACACTGTATACACTCATTTTATTGTATATATTTTTCCTTACTTTTATTTCATAACACATATTTTTATACTGGCTTTGTGCCACATTGTTGTTGCTGTCAATATTTTTTTTTTAATTTCTTTATATTGTTTTGTCACTTTATCTTTGCTGCTGTGGCATTTTAACTTTCCCTGCTGTGGTATTAATAAAGGTTTATCTTACTTCATCTTATCTTACACCTGGTGGACCTCACCTGCTGGGTCAAAGGGCAGCGTGTCTCCCAGGACTCCAAACACTCCTTCACTCTGGTCCCTGTTGGGCCAGGTGTTGTTGCGGGGCCCCTGCGGCTTCTGACCCAGCATCTCTGACATGACGCTGTCCATGTAAGTGCTGACCAGGCCCAGACTGTACAGATCTGAGCTCAGATCTGGAAGCCCGGGAGAGCCCCACTGGCCGATCGGACCCAGGGGTGAGAGCCCTGCTGGGGGGCCTTGTGGCGGAGGCTGCTGCCCAGAGGTGCCGAGCCACTTGCTCGCCACTCTTTGCTGTGACAGGACCTGGGGTGGGGTCTGCTGAGGAGGAAGCTGAGGAGGAGGGGGCTGCTGCTGACTGATGGGCTGTAGGAGGTGCTGGTAGTACTGCAGTGCTTGTGGGGAGGGCTGTTGAGGCGGCGGAGGGGGCTGTTGTTGCTGCTGCTGTTGTGGAGGAGGCGGCTGTGGTTGTGTCTGAGGCTGCTGCTTCTGCACCGATGGTGGAGGCTGGGGCTGAGGCTGGGACAGGGTCTGAGCTTGGGGCTGTAGGGCACTGTGAGAGATAGACTGGGAGGTTGGCGGAGGACCACTCGGGGGCTTCAGCTCAGCAGGGTTTGCGGACGCCACAGAATTCCTCCTCTTGACCAGGGGCGAAGCCTGCTGGGATTTTCCCATGTTGAATCCTGAGAGAAAGTCGATGACATCCTGCATCTCTTGGTCAGTGGGCAGGTTCATCCCCTGGTCCTCGCACACTAAGCCGTTAGCCAACTGGTTTTGCTGGGTGGAGTCAGGAGCGCAGGACAGGCTGCTCATCTGCAGGATGCTCTGGAGCCTCCCGTCACCGTGGCCCAGACTCTTGGCCTTATCCTCGGAGCTACTGCTTGTCAGCATGCTGTGAGACGGGGTGCTGGGGATGGAGTAACTGCCCCCGCTATTAGAGCTGGATGACACCTTCTTGGTGAACTTGGAAGTCAGCTTGGATATTGTTTTGGGCAATCCACTGGAGGTCTTGGAGGTGGTGCCTGCAGCCAGGTCTGCCTGGCAGCCATAATCTGAGCTCTCCCTCTGCAGCTGCATCTGAATGGTGGGCAAGGCTTGCTCTCTTTTGGATGGAAAAGAAAGACAAAGTATTCAGTCTCAAAAGTATTAGAGTAATCTCAATCTTTGCTTGTTTTCACTCCTGTAGTTTGGTCTGGGACTGAAAATTATTGTTGTATATTAGTTCAAGTCCAGTTCCACTGACTTTTTACCGACAAACAAAAAAAAAGTAAACAAGAAGTCAAACAGATTGAGCATCAGGACCCTCAGTGAAATTAAATTCCAGTGATTGACAGGAGCACTTCAGCGCTTTTGATGTGTGTATTTATTTTAATCTGTTGTCACAAAGAGCTCACAAAGAAATCATTGATTAAAAGCTTAGGATTATGATTAAATAATTACTATTATTAGACTGCAAATCGACTGCGTGTTGTGAATGATAGGTACTGGTAGAACAGGTAGAAATAGTTCAATGACATTTCCGGGTGTGTTACTGTGGGATCTCTACATCACACACTTTTTAACAGACTGTCAAATTACACAGAATAAGATACAAGAACAGCAGTTTGATTTTCAAACGGTACCTGATAAAGCTACACGATAGAAAATTAAGAGGATATTTCTCATAATTTAACATTCACTCACTTCCTCTCCTTCCATCTATTGATGTCAAACACTGCTGTGTAGAGCACATCTACCAGACCAAGTGTTTTCTCTGGATCCAGGCTCCGCTGAAGCAAAGACATGGTGGCTGGGTCCTCCTTTAGACACCTGAACACAAACACGCACAACATGAAGAGACAGGAACTACAGATCCACACAATGTCTTGAAAAAAAAAAGCCCAGGTGCATTCGCTGAAGAGATTAATACTTGACATTAAGAAATATTCAGCTCTTTCAGCTCACAGACTGGTTCGGTGTATTCATGGTGGCCCATGTCTCACTTTATCAAACCACAACTGACCAATGACTAGAATGTCTTTGTGAAGAGAAACACTTTCACTTTTCTAAGATGACACAGACTCACCCTGGAGTAAGATGCACTGCACCAAGAAAGGTAGCAGGCATAATGTCGCCCCCACATCATGACTGTATACAGCTACCAAAATTAAGGTATCGACACACAATAATTGTATCTATATTGATCTGTAGAACAAAACAGATCTTTGTAGTCGTTGTTGTTGTTAAACAATGTAAGGCAGTTTAGCAAATTTTCACTTTAGCAGCAATGAAACCCATGAAATACACATATAACATATGCATAAAATGGGACGAAATAACACATTTGTATAATCAAGCGAATGAAACATAGGTCTAAATGTAGGTCTAGATAAATTTTACAGACCTAACCACAATGTTACCTGGATTTTCTGGTGTGAAAATCAAAGAAGTTTACATTCCTGCTGCAGCTGTAAGACTGTAAATTCAGCACAGAGCATACAGCTCGATGCTCCAAAGACACAGAAAACATTTCTATTTAAACTGTGATAATGCCAGTACCTCGGTTTGATTATATACTACTGCATCACGGTTAAAGTAAACACTATAAAATGTAATGAACATCTTTGTGTACTCAGTCGTTTAGATCTAGATGAGTGGTTCCTCAACCTTTGTCTGTTCACTTTGCATGAAACCACACAATTAACTGTTGCGTCTTATTTTTCCTGAATAATGCTCAAATTTCTGTCATGTATGTTTCATATTCCTTAATGAGAATTAGAATTTGACCTGTGATTATTTTCCACCTGACACCAATTTGAAGAACCACCCACACAGAGAGGTTTCACAGCTCTACAATAGAGCAACTTGAAAAACTTACCATGTAGAGGGAACCTGCACCACCACTTTGGAGCCCTCAAGAGTGATCTGAGGAGCGTAGGCCTCCTTGTTCTCAATCTGAGCGGTGTCAACAACCACCTGTTGGGACACACAAACACACCTGCATCAGCATCACCTCACAAAAAAAAAAAAAAAAAGCTTAGTCATGTATTTCCTTATTCTGAATACCGCTTTCAATATTTTACAAACATTTTAGAGCATACATTGACGTAACACAAATAAAACTACAGGGGTGATCAATTTCTGAGAGTTTAACACAACTAGGGCACGGTGGTGTAGTGGTTAGCACTGTTGTCTCACAGCAAGAAGGTACTGGGTTCAATTCCTGGCCCGGGGTCTTTCTGTGTGGAGTTTGCATGTTCTCCTCGTGTCTGTGTGGGTTCTCTCCGAGTACTCCGGCTTCCTCCCACCATCCAAGGATTAGGTTTATTGTCTAATTTAAATTGCCCGTAGGTGTGAACGTGAGTGGTTGTCTGTCTCTCTGTGCCCTGCAATGAACTGGAGACTTGTCCAGGGTGTACCCTGCCTTCTGTCCTAAGACAGCTGGGATAGGCTCCAGCCCCCCCACAACCCTATGTGGATAAGCGGTAGAAAATGGATGGATGGATAACACGACTAAACAAAACTGTTTTGTTTAGTTGTTCTACTTCTACAGTTTGTCTGTAAACCAAAGCAGTTTTACCAGCCATGGTAACACTGAAAAACATGTTCATGGGTGTCTGGCATTAATTTCCCAGGGAGCAGAGAGAGGCAGTTCAAGGTGAGGAAACACATTCAGTCAGTCAGTGACAAAACAACCCGGCCTTCCTGCCTGCCGCTGGTCAAATTTATCTGAAAGTTCTTTGAAAGTGGCCTTGGCTCCAAGAGACCCGCTCAGCTGGGTCACAAAGAGGGAGGGAAGGAGGGAGGAGTCCATTTCCTGTATCGCAGGAAGTTGCCTATTGTTATTAAAAAAGCAGGTGTATCCTCGGAAACCCCGGGCTGCCCAAGTGTGACAGAGCCACGCAAGCTTGCAAACAGTCTGCCAGCCATGGCGAAACACACACGACAAGGTCAGTGAGGGCGAGGAGGAGGAGGAAATACAACAAAACAGAGGAGGTTAAGTTCTGCGCTGGACTAGGAAAGTCATGACTTGGAGGACAAAGGGAGTCACTGGTGAAAATGCTGCCAGGAACAGATATGGTGATTCTTTGGCTCAGTGCTGAGGAAAGAAAACAGGGAGGAGAAAGACTGGGTGTGAGGAAGCATGACTAGAGCGTGACAGCGAGTGTGTACATGCAAGTGCTTTAAACAGAGTGGGGAGGACACTGTGTGCGAGTGTCCAGGCATGCTGCTGTGTGATGTATTTTGGGTTGAGTGACTGTAGGATCAGATAACGAGCTAATGCAAAGCGCTCATCCATCAGCTAGTTTGTTTTATAGTTAGCATGGGGCTAGCAGGGCTGGAAGGCAACACTCCCTTGGCTTGACACACAAAACAGGGCAGACCACACAGAGGAAATAAACACTGGAGCATCAACACAGCAGTGTTACTGTGTAGAGAGTCATCCCTCCCTGTGAATCTCCTTTTCAAAAGTGGGGGGTTCTGTTTGCAAACCCGCCCAGACGAGCCCATCCTTCACCCAGATGCTACAGGAATGTTTCTTTCCCTTTTGTGTCTCTCTGGTGTTTGTTTACACCTCTCGGCTGCCTCAAAGCAAGCAGACAGATCTCCTCATCTCCATTACAAATCTGACAAACAATGGGATGAACGCTGCCAAAGCCAAAGACGCACAAAGGGAGAGATTTCAGTAACTCAAGCAGAAGTGTCGGTGAGGAACACCAGGCCTGTTCTCGGCAGCATGTCGCCTCCTTTCTGCTGCTCTGTGGTCTCAACTCCACTGTGGTGATGGATGTTAACAAGAGCATAATCCTGAATAAGGTTCCAGTGGAGAACTTTCCACACCATGGTTCATCTTCATATATCTTGGTAAACAAAACTATTCAGTTCTGAACACAAGTTCACTTGTGTTTGTGTCTTAGGTCGCTGCTATGCTCACTTGAAGTTGTTCTGGTTAAGATCATAAGTCTAAACTGTAAAAACATGACTAGTCAGTTTAAAAGTGCACTCTATTTAAAAGTAAATGTTTAATTTGAATTTGATAATAACCAAGAGATATAGTTTTATTGTAGCAACTAGGGTAGAGCTGCAGGTAATGATTATTTTATTTTTTCATTGATCATTTTCTGTTGTTAGACCAACTATTTCCAAGACATTGACAATTTATATTCATGATCATGACCTACAGGCCTATTATAACTTATATACAATATTATCATTATTTTCCCAATCAGTTCAATCTGTAAAATGACAGAAAATGGTGTAAAACATCTTGTTTTGTCTCTAAAATATATCTAGTTTACTTTCATAGAGGAATAAATAAAGCAGTTGCAGCTAATTATTACTTGATTAATAATTATAGCTCTAACATTCTGTCTGTGCTCACCAGACCAGCCTGGGCAAACAGCAGCTGGACAGCTGTCTTGCAGGCTCCTCTCCAGCTGGATGGGCAGACTTGGTTGAGGACCTCGGTGACAGGAGAATCGTCCCTGGGGGCCACTCCGTTCTGGCCCAGTGCCTCCTTAATGAGCTGCAGCATCGTGTGCTGGGGAGACAAAACACAGCGAGCCGTCCGCCATCACTGTCTGCTGATGTCACAGTACACGCCACTTTTACTGCTCCACATATCTGCTGAGGTCCAGCAGTCCAGTCAAGCACCATACCGTTTTCAGTTTGAGGTTTTCCGCTGCTGACTCGTTAAAGGACACTCCTTTGAGGAAATGTGAGCCGATCTGTACAGGGATGGTGGGCAGCTCGCACTGGATGGGTTGAGAGGTGGTATGCATCCTGCCGGCCTGCTGGGCCTCCGCTTCACTGCAGCAGCTCTGCACATACATATGCATGTAAACATGTAAACAACACGGAAAGAAAAATCACGATGGAAACACAAAGCAATGAAAGAATATTTGTTGCTCTTAACATTATAATTAAAAACAAAACGTTTGTAAACATGTCAAACTAACAGACTAACGGTATCCCTCCCTACTTGTCATTTTATCTGTCTTTTTGAGCGTGAACCCACCTGTAAGGCCGCCTCCACGGCTTTGGGGTTAAGATGAAAGCCTGCCTTCAGTGCGTACTCACTATGACCAAGGCTCTCTAGTGCTGCTTTGTAAGCCTGTAGATGGGGGGAAAAAAAACAAACAAAACAAACATCGTCCAACATTGACTTCATCACCAAGATCTATTCGTTTTGATATTACACTTCCCTGGTATGGTAATTCATATATAACACCATGTACAGAGGTCGGACAATGAAACTGAAACACCTGGTTTTAGACCACAATAATTCATTAGCAGGCCTCATTTTGCGGCCAATACAGTATCAATTCGTCTTGGGAATGGCAGATAGAAGTCCTGCACAGTGGCCAGAGGTATTTTGAGCCATTCTTCTTGCAGAATAGTGGCCAGGTCACTACGTGATGCTGGTGGAGGAAAACGTTTCCTGACTCGCTCCTCCAAAACACCCCAAAGTGGCTCAATAATATTTAGATCTGGTGACTGTGCAGGTTACTCCTGTTGGATGTGGTTCATCCTTCTTGGTGGTATGCTGACATTACCCTGGATACCGTGGCTTTTGATACATCACAAAGACTTGCTGTCTTGGTCACAGATGCGCCAGCAGGACGTGCACCAACAATTTGTCCTCTTTTGAACTCAGATATGTCACGCATAATGTTGTGTGCATTGCAATATTTTAAGCAAAACTGTGCTATTACTCTGCTAATTGAACCTTCACACTCTGCTCTTACTGGTGCAATGTGCAATCAATGAAGACTGTCCACCAGACTGGTCAAATTTAGCCATGAAACCTCCAACACTAATTTGGCTAGTGTTTCAGTTTCATTGTCCAACCCCTGTACTGTCATTCCACGCTGTTTATTAAATAATAGTTTTACTTGATTTTTATTACTATTATTACAAGCACATCTTTCTAAACTGGAGTCTTGGGGTGATGCTGTACCTGTAAAGCATTGTCAATCTTCATGTTGAGCTCCTTCAGCTGGTGCTCGGGGATGGTGGTGTTGTTGGAGCAGAAGAGATGCTGAACCTGGATGCCTGCCAGGCAGCCGTCCCGGCCCCTCTCTCTCAGCCTCGCCATGGCCTGAGAGCACAGCAGAGCACTGGGTCAGGCTGACAGCAGGAACGTCTAAAGTACTACAGCGCAATCTCACATAGAAATGCAAGAGAAACCTGGGAATGAGTGGACTACATTGCAAAAGCAGTTTGTTTTATTTCATTAGAAAGGAAAAAAATAAACTGATTTTAACAGGATAACAGGAGCAGTGCACATTGCAATACCTTGGAAAATAAAACACGTTTTGACAAAATGATGTTGAGCCCTGGGAGGTACAAATTTTTGGATGATAAAAAGCATGTGTGCAGCTTCTGAAAAAGAGTCAGGCTACCTCCCTCTGCCTAAACGCCCGCCCAGCACATTCTACCGGGGTCTGTCCAGGCCTGGTCCCTCCAGGGCTTAACCGATCAATCAACCCACTATTCTCCTCTCTGAGTCACTTTATACAACAAAGCTCAAATGGGCCAGAAAGACTGATTAGCCTGGGGATTAGCTAGGTCCTCTTACAACACCACCTCCCTTACATGGGCCGGTGTGCAGAGGGAACAAAACATTGCAGGTTTCCAGTCAAACTGCAGCCCAAAAAAAGGTGATATTGAGGCTGGAAATCGTAAACGGCTTGCATGGCTCAGGAATGTTTAACAAGTCAGCATTTCACCAAACCCTATATTTCTGAGACCCAGACCAGGAAGAGTAGTGGGTGCCCTGCGGCTGCATACCTGAGCTGCTCCTTTCCACGAGCGGGAGGCTTCCTCCAGCTCCGTTAGGGGCCCGAGGTCGGAGCTTTGGGAGCGGGTGTTGGCGCAACGCTCCTGGGCCTGGGCAAGAGCCTCGGCCAGACAGGACTGGGCCACGGGCTGGACCTTCTGCAAAGCCTGCGATAGAAACTGGAAATGGACCTGCATCACCGTGAGGAAGCACCGACCCAGCACCTGGAAACAGATGACACAGATAACAGTTGAAACATGCGTCACTCTGAACAACATCCATCATTAACATCCTGGAGAAACTAAGTCAAGACGTTTGAGACACCAAAAAAAAAAAATGTTCGCCTGCAGGTTAAGAAACTAACATGTATGTCCACATACCTTAGTGGTTAGTCAACACTGAATAATCAACATCTTGTGCTGCATTACCAACAAAATACGGTTTTGCAATTTCTCAAAAACACCAAACATCCAAATTAATAAACTGTAAAGAAAAAACAAAACTTGGCAGCTCTGACACAACTATGAGTTTGTTTTTGTCTTTCCACACCTTCAAAACAGAGCAGACATGACAGGAAAAATGCAGGTGCTGTGGTACATTTGTAAGAAACAGCCTTTTTTCATCCCTATAAAAATGCTTCACTGCCAGCTTCACAATGTGGTTTAAAAAGTATATTAATACTTTTTACACCACAGTGTGTTTTCATAACATAATGACACACTATGAAACAGGTGACTCATCTACCACATTTGTTTTTGCCACCAGATCACATGAACTAGATCAGCATGTTGTCTTGAGGCTGCTCCTAAATGATACCTGAAATGATATGAAAGAACTGATACACCTAGAAGGGTGTGGCAGTCCAACCAATAGTTTACTTCAACACAGTCTGGTTTGTCCAACAACCTGAAACACAATCATCTCCTCTTGAGACAACATTTATCCACCTTATTGCAAATACTATAAAAGCAAGCTGAGAGCTGAGGCGTGTCATGAAGCAGAAATCCGAGAGCACAACATCTTTTAAAATAAAACATTGTGCCAAGGCAGATCTCATCTAGCTTAATGTGTGCATGTGTTTGCATTTGTGGTAAATCGTGAGCTGTAAACAGATATCAAACAAGTGAGAATGAGTACAATGTGTATTTGTGTTTGTGTTTGCAAGCAAAAGACAGACGGGGAACATGTTGAATTCCTGAATACATATGTCAGTGTGTGTGTCTGTGAGACGGAGGGTTTTTCTATTTATACTGAAAGATTGGAAAATTGGATAGCAATATTTAATGCTTTCCTGGCTCCAATTTTCCCATTCTGTTTATGTTTTTCTGTACATTCTACATATTTTTACATATATTTACCTGCCTGACCATAGCAGCTCTGTAGATTCCTTAGCTGTCTTTAACTTATGTAGTGACTAACTAATGTAGTCAAAGCAAATAAAGTATTAATTTACACTGCTTAAATAGTCACACAAACATAAAACATATTTTGGGTGACATGCATCAACTGGGTTGAATGGCTGAGGGCTTGTGTTTGTGTTTCGTGCAAGAATAGTTAGTGCTTCGAGGCTGTTTGTTGTTCTGTTAGTAAAATATGAGAAACTGGACACCACAGGGTCCCACCGTGGTCACAGGGTTTTCTTTTTCAGGTACCTACTGAAAATATCTCCAGGGGGAGGCTGAGCTGTAAAGACAGAAATATGCTGCTGGCAGACAGGAACAACAGGACACGGCTACTTTCATTCTGCGACATGGAAACCAGGACTAAACCAGGGAAATGGCTGAAAGGCATGAAACCTCCACTTGCTGGAGCGTTCATTGATTTCATAACAGCTATGAAACCATACATTGGAGCTGTGATTGCAGTTTTCTACTCTTGTCACTCCATGCAGTGATGCTCTGTTGGTTTATTTTTGCTTTTGTAATGTCAGAAAGATAGTAATATCCCCACAATCCCAAATGATACATAGAATAAACAGATTCTAAACAATACCACAGCAGCCATTTGTTTGTGTTTGCAATCTGGTTTACTTTCTATAGGTATTGACATTTTCCCCAAAACAACACAGAAGACAAAACAGCTTTGATCCTCTAAATGGTCCATTATTGTTGTGCATTATTACTCCCAGCATATCTATTCTTTTGGTGAAATGCAGCTGTTTAGTATATCTACTGTTTTAGCAAACAAGGTGTGTGTGTTTGGCAAAACAAAGTACTGCTGAAGTCGTAGCCAAATGAGTTGAGTGTTATCATGTTAACATTACTGCAAGCATGGTTAAGGTTAGTCAATGACCTCAAATGGTTAAGGTGAGGATAGGATTGCAAGATTTTACCTTCTAGACACAACCTCATGAGCTAATTAGCATTAAAGTGAGGCTGATGGGAATAACTTTAGTTTGGAAGGTCCAAACCACATTTTGGACAAAAGGAAATATTGACCTTGAAGTGATGAAAGTTCATTTTTTTACAGCTCATCCTCTGGGTACCACAAAGAGCTGAACCAAATTTCTCAGAAAACCCTCGGATAGTTAATCCAGCCTGGAGGCAAAGAGGCAGACCGACCAACTGATAGACCAATACACCAACAATGGAGCCGACAGCAAAAAAAGTAACAGTAGTAAAATGGAAAAATGCATCCTTAAACTCAGAGCCACTGAACCGTGTATAAAATTGGATGCTATACTGCTCCATCTACTCTGAGTTGACAAACACAAACCCACAGGATGGGAAATTCCTGCTCCAGCTGTTGACAAATCAGTCAACGGGGATTTAGTGTGTAAGCAAGGCAGACAAATAATAGATATCACAAGACACACAAAGCCTGATAA
This sequence comes from Synanceia verrucosa, assembly GCA_029721515.1. NCBI lineage: Eukaryota > Metazoa > Chordata > Actinopteri > Perciformes > Synanceiidae > Synanceia > Synanceia verrucosa. The sequence continues at coordinate 6,867,682 of CM056549.1, forward strand.
TGGAGCTTCAACATAAAATATACGGCCAAATGATGCAGACCATCGTAAGAAGATCACAAAATAGCATCCACGCAAGCTGACAAGGAGATCAAATGCAACTCAAAGTGTTACAAAAACGTCTACAATAACCAAGTGAGGAAAAGAATGAGGCCACGGCTACAGCACAAGATAATGGATAACACATGTGATTGGCTGGTGCAGTATCCCACACAGTCATGGAAAATATGAGAAATAAGAGCGCAGCGGAGCCAAGCCGACGTTGGGCCCCTTTCAGGTCCAAACAAGGCGAATCATGAGTCAATCAACATTTATCTTTCTACTTTTCTGTGAACACCTTCACCATAAGAGCAGAGAATCCAGGAGAGCTCCTGAGACATATAACCACATGGTCGTCTGATCTGTGAACAAAAAATGAGCCTACAATTTCGTCTGTCTTCCCTTTTACACAATCACTCCAAGGAAACAGGAAGATCACGATCGCCTTGACCTCTGAACGTCACCTACTGAAAATATACTTGTCCTGTGCAAACTGAAACAGATTTTACTGCAACGCTCTCAAGTCATATATGATTTTTAAAGGATGCAATGATTGGGCCAAAACAGTGTTTGTATTCATTTTGTCCCAGCAAGACACCTTGTGTGTGTCCTTGAGGCCTAACAAACATGTTGAACGCATTTCTTTCAATGTCAAAAAATGATTTTGTGCATTTTTCCATCCATGTTTGCCAGCTTCTACTGCCACCTATTATCTACTTTACCTTTAAATAAGTCAGACCTTCAAATAACATGAAACCATCAGCAGGAATGTGCGGCACAACGCTCCATAATGCTACTTCTTGCCATAAACTCCAGACAGTACATTTAAACCTGAAAACACCACCAGAAATGTTGTCGCATTAATGTGTGTAGCAGTCTCCGCTATGTTTAAAAACAAATCAATGTCTTTAGCCTTACTTTAGTCCAAATACTGATATTTTTTTTTACCCAATGTCATTCTAGCTGCAATACAAATGCTCATAATGCTGGTCAGCAGAAGACAGAAACCTCTTAAGTTTAAATCCAACTTCCAAAAACACTCCAACTTTGTCTCTTTCCACAATACACCAAATCAAACAGAGAACAAAAATAAAGTACAACAAATAGATTGTATGTTTCATACTAACTAGATGAAGCCATCATGTATACAGTGCATGGCCACATTTTATCAAACAAACAGCAACTGTGTTAAAAACAAGTGCTTTTAACAGCTGAAGACTAAGAGGCTGTGTGTGTGCAGGCTGACCAGACCAGCGATGGGGTTGTGGGGAACCTCTCCGTCCGCCTCTGGTCTTCGCTCTGTGGTTAAAACTTACAAGCTCGGCAAACTGCCTCTAAACAAACCGTGACATTTTCATGCATATTTGGCAGAGGAGTCACTCTGAGCAGCCAGGGGCTCCGATTTAGCGGGGGGGGAGTGGTTTGTTTTCCAGACTGCACTGACCTGAACTTTTGGGGGCTCTGGGTAAAAAAAAAAAGGGGGCAAAAGAAAGAAGGAAAGAAAGAGGAGATGTGAGCGAAGGAAGAGAAAGAGAGGGGGAATAGGCTTCACATACCACAACTCCCCAAACTCAGAAATGCATTTGGTTCCTTCTGAAGACCTCATAATAGATCCGGCTGCCAAACAGCATTCCTCGACTCATGCAGACAAAGGAAAATCCCTTTTACAGACGAAAATGCATCACGCTGTAAAGACAGGCTGAATTAGCAGCAATTATTACAAGTTAAGTCTAAACAAGTTTAAACAGCAAAAACAAAACATGAGATAGTAGTGCAGATATTAATTCAATGCTCTACATGAGCGAACAACAAACCTAAACCATAGATAAGTCAGGGCAAATCCATAAAGACTGTTGGAGATTAAAGGGAATGTAATATGCTTTTCCTCCTTTCCTTTAGTGTGTTATGTGGTTTTCTTGTGCATGTAAAGAGTCTGCAAGGTTATAAATCTGTGCAAATAAGGTGTTTTTTGAACATTACAGCATGTTAATATGTTCTAGTAGAAACCCAAAATAAGTATGCACCTGAAAATAAGCATCTATAGACCTATAGCATCTAGTTGTATGGATAAAAACAATGCTTTGATCAGCTGATCTACTTTGTTTTTCACTTTCCATTATCCAGCATGTATTCTACAACTCTCCACTTAAGTAAACACCACCCTGCTGCTGTAAACAAAATATCTATATTATGTTTACTGTTGCCATGTTCTGTACTATGAATACAAATATATTTTGGGATTAAAAGGACTCGCTTCCCGTGCCATTCATCCCCACTATTCCTGTTCTAGCTGCAGTGTTTTCCAGAGGTTAACACCACTGACACACTCGAATAAGACCATTGTTCAGTAAAGTATTAATAGTATTTCCTTCTCTGCTTCAACAAATGTACCCTTTATGCCTGGGGCCAGACAGAAAAGTGTGAGTGCTAAGCCATGCGGTCTAAACTTTCACAGAGTTGGGCTTCCTCTAATATTCATCTGTGCATATTCAAGACCACAGAGAGTCAGATTTACTGACCGCGGTGCAGAAGTGTTTCCTGTTTTGGGCTCAACCACATCCACTGAGGTCCTGCGCTAGTGTCCTGACCGCAGCCATGTACTCACCTCCTGCTACACGCTAAAGGATTACAGAAACACTGATAACCCCCAAGTTATGTTTGCCATATGTTACAGCGCTTCACTTATACAGAACCACCTGTAGGACATTACTAGAGCTGTCACAGGTGCCACATGTTCATACATACATACTCTATTTATATCCTGTATTTAACCAGGTAAAAAGAATAACCTGGTCAAGAGGGCTGCACAAAAATAAAGACATACGATGGGTCTGCCTTATGTTACAAATGCAATCGGCGAATAAAATTCAGGAGTCTGAATGCAAGCAGAAAAGCAAACTTGATTCAAGTGATGGTTGAGATTTTAAACCAGAAAAGATCTTCCTCATGTTAAAACACATAAAGTGACCTTGGTTCAGTCAAAATTTACAAGTAAATTGTGCAATGTTTGTGGTTTGTTTAGTGCCCTGTAGTATTTTGTATACAGACCATGAAAAGTAGGAGCGTTTATTTTTATTTTTAGTTTGTTTTGTTGTCTTCCCATCTTGCTCCATCCACTTGTTATGCAACAAGTACTTGTCAGTTGTTTTGCTTTGCTTTTTGGACTTTCTCTTATTTCAAATGTTGTCATTATTGAATTCAAAACCCAGAAACTACTAAACGCAAACCACACTGTGATTATACTCAACTATGCGTGAGTCTCTACAAGCTGCCATGAGAGAGCAGTTAAGGGTGGCTTCTTATCTGTGGGATGGGGAGGTGAGTGGCCACACAGGGAGCTCACACCTGTGTATTAAATGGAGAAAAATAAGCAGACACAGTAATCATAAGGAAGGATGGGGTTTAGACTGCTTGGGTGTGGTGGTGCACAGCTGAAACGACACCTACTTAATGCTGACGGAACCACATGAGAGGCTACAATTACAGCCAATTATAATTACTTCGATGAATACTGTCATCCTGATTTTTCCATCACAATTATGAAATAAATACTATTACGTCTCAAAGAAAGCACCGCCATGCCTCTTTATTTTTTGAATAATTGTGTCCAGATCTTTTGCAGATGCCCATTCCAGACATTGACCTGAAATGATCCCATGTTTGAGGTCCAACAGCGTGCAATGTGCATTATCCAACCTGGCCTCATGAACCTCCTGACCTGAGTTTAAAGTGGGTCTGATTCAAATTAACACGAAACAGCCAGCAGGGACTCTACAACAACTATAGGATTACTGCACTGTTATTCAGTGGAGGAATGAACACTGAAGAACACTTGAGGTATTTGAGTCTGGAATAATTGTGACAGCATTTCTCATTATTTGCTGATTTTTTTTTTTAATAAACCAAACAAGTTTAATGGATAAACTAATCAACCGATTAATCCATAACGAAATTAATCATTAGCAGTCTGACCTCTCAAGTAACTGCAACAATGAAATCCTGCTTTTACACTGCATCAATAACAACAATGGAAAGGTTTTATATATATATATATATATATATATATATATATATATATATATATTAGTCTAACAGTCACAGGGGACATTTTCAGCACTGAGTATTTTTACTTTAGATGCTTTAAGTATACTTTATGTTCAATGCAAGAGTATTTTTTACAGTGTTGTATATGTACTATTCTTATGTGAATATTTTGACCACCACTGCTGCTATTATTTCTAGGGATGTCTTAATGTAAAGGGACGGCATAATGTTTATGTTCAACATATTTAAACAAGATGTGAGACAGTGCAGATGCTGACCCAGTTCTCATGTGAGCACCGATGACCACAGAGTAACCAGTCTGGAATTAATGGTCAGATTCAGGTGTCTGTATGCTTTAACTCTCTTGATTAATGTGACAAAAGACACAAAATGAAGGAAAACAACAACATAAATGAGAGAAAGACATACAAAAGGAATCTGAGACAGAGTGAGAAATTGATTCCCATCGGTTATTAAATGCATCAGTCTCCAAATCTGTCACTTCAAAAATGCCTCGCTCACATTTTACCCATCAGCAAATTCGATGCAGTGGAAAGACGGTGTGGTATTCACGGTGACAAAAGATGACTTTTCTTCTCACATCCTCAGCGTTTCTCACACCTCGCCCTCAGATCCTGACACCAGCATAACACTGGGCGTGAGAATCCCATTTGAGCAAGGAAACACTGATTCATGGGAGCTAACCTTCTGACAGAACACAGCTAAGCATCTTAGCACCACGGCTAGAAGACGAGTCATGAGCGAATGAATATGACAAAGTATGTGGCGCTCAACTACAGCACCTCAGGCTGTGAGCTTAACTAATTCACTGCAGGAGAGCAAACAGTAGACTGGAATGGCAATCAGCTTTTGTTTAGCTGGCAGACACAAGATAGAGTCATTTTACTTAAGTCAACACAATGTGACATGACACCAGTACATAACACGAGTTCACCAAGTGTGATCACCTACCTCAACATCCTGCAAGCTAAAGTCATTCTGGTCTTTGAAGTTGGCGGCTCCAGCGCTCAGCTCCATCAACATCTTGGCGATCTCAGGCTTTATTGCTGCAGTCAGCCTGCTGGCCGCCTCCATGACGTGTTCCTGCACGTCCTTCAGTTGCATAGCTGCTTTGGAATAGTGAGAGTTCCTGAACACACTGCTGAACAGGTCTGTGAGGAAGGCGCTGGCCCGGCAGAACACATTGAGGGCATCCAAATATTTGGAGATGCCTTGCTGGATGTCTGCAACTGCGGTGGTGGCGGCGGCACCAGAAGGAGGCAGGTGGCAGCTGCCAGGCATCCCCACCCCAGTGCCCATGGGCGAAGAGGCTGAGCAAGAGGAGGCCAGGGAGGCGCTCAAGGTCCGGCTGAGCTCAGGCATCTGGTACTGCTGGTGCTGTTGCACTTTCTGCTTGGACCCGCCGAGCAAAAAGCGACGCTTGTAGTCCATTTTACTTTCCTGTGCACTACAACAATACATAAGTGGTGCAACAGCACCGGAAGCTGTTGTGTTTTAGTTTGTTTTCCCCACAAAGCTGTCCTCTTTACGGAAAAATAATACCGAACCCCAGTCCACAGTCTTGAAACTGTTCAAAATTACGTAAAAAGACAGCTCAGGGATTCCACCTGCCAGAGGCTCATCTCAGTGTGCCTTGTAAAGAGGTCAGAGGGCGATCAAAAAGACTGGCAGGCTGAGCGAAATGCTTGCTTGCAGCCCTGCTGCAGAAACGTCAGGTCCGGCTTAAAACTCAGCACAGACAGACAGCCGGATTCTCTGTTTCCAGCTTCAAACAAAATTATCATAATAAGGGGAGGAAAAGACAAAAGCACTCCTTAATTTACTTAAAGTGATACTACATCTAAGTTGTAAAGTGCATTAACTTTCCTTCAGATGGGAAAAAGAATCCTTCTTCATACAGTATATAGAGTATATACACATATGTATGTACATATATACACTTATCAGCTTGCACTAATAAAAGATGTAGAAAATTCTTTTAAAAGCTGAAAGCAAATCCAAGGAAAATCAGACACTGGTCAACAGCACGGAGAAAAAAATGACAGTAATAATAAAAAAAAAAAAAGAGTAAATAAATGCTGGAATCAGAGGATGTGGTTTCTGGTACACAAGCTGGTGGATGAGCTGTGGGAGGCGAAGGGCAGACAGATCCAGTCCGTCTCAAATCTTTTTCACAAAGCAGGACTCTGCAGGCAGTGAGCGAGTGACCAGCTGATAGCTTCGTCTGCCTGTCCGAAGTCTGCAGCAGCTTCCTGGTTTCTCCCGGTATGCTGGCTGAGGTAGATATTACTCACTGCGGAAACAAGTGTGCTTCCAGATCTCGCTGCTCTCCGCGGATGCAGATCAGAGCGACAAAAGCACAAATGTATCTGTAAGGCCTCTAGGTCATTTCCTGCAGGAGGGGAAAAAGAACAAGGGTTAATGTCACGTCAAAGAGGAAGGATGAGTTCTGTTTTACCGTAACACCTCAAAATAAACTGGGCTGCCCTTTACAACTCCAAACATGGCCAACAGGTACGCAGCTACTTCATTTGTAGAATTTTCATAAAATCAACAGCAAATATTATTTAAAGCTGGAATTACTGATAAACTATTATATTAATCTGCAACTATTTTACAATCAGTTAGTTGATTTGACTAATTTTTAACAGGAAAAAGGAAAAATCCTGAGTCTAGCTTCTGAAATGTAGATATTTTCTGGTTTCTCAACGCTGACGGTAAACTAAATAGCTTTAATTTCAGGACAAACCAAGACAGTTGAGGATGTCACCTTGGGCTTTGGGGAATACAGATACACATTATTTATCATTTTCTGACATTTTAGAGAGCAAACAACTATTGACAATGAATATAATCATTAGCTGTGGCCCTAAAGCAGAAGCCATGGTATTGTTTTGACTTTTCCGGCAACAACATTATGATGGCGTTGGCACCTCCTTCCACGTCCCGACGGAAATTCTCAAGCATTTACAGGACGCAAATATGATACGATCCCGTACACAAGGGGCACAAAGCAGACCAACAATGTCTTAAGCCAGGGGTTCCTATCGTATTCACGAATTCAGGAGCCTGTGCACATGAATCTGATATGTTTTCGATGCCTTTATTATTATATGATTAAGCTCATCCATGTGCACGCGCTGACTGACACAAATAAAAATGGTCAAATAATGTCCCTTTGAATAATTCATATTGTAGTGTAAAAACCTCATTGGTTGAATACACACAAAGTAGTTAATTGGCTGTTGAGCACACCGACTTCATGTTAGGAAGTAAAATAATTCTGTTCTGTCCATTTTCAGATACATCAATACAGAGATAATATCAAACTGTCTATAAATTGTCATCCATAACATTTTGGGATACATCAACTCATGTAGTGACAGATAAAAATGGTTGTTTTCCTGTTCTGGTTGAAAGAGAATGACATTTAGCCACATTTCTCCAAACGTGGTGGTGACATTTTATTACTGTACTGCTTGGTAAGCAGCGGTGGTTTAAAGTTGGACATTTCTAGACGATTACTAACACCATACCTCACAGAGAGCGTCTCTGAAATGAATATCTGGCAGTGTCTGGTTTAGCAGAACACAGCTGCACATAGAAATTCCTGCAAGAAGCCATTGTTGGAAGACACAGCAGGGTCTGTTGAGCGACGCATAGTAGGAGTCACAATACAGTCATTCAATACCAGAGCATTATATGACTTCTCCCCTTTGGCCTTTCTCGCTCAATTATAATATTTTTACATTGTCAGGATCAAGAGGGGATTTGGCCAACTCAAAGACAGCCAAAGGTCAGCTGGTGACTTTAGAAAAGACATGTTTAAGACTGGACATAGTTATTTCTAGAAATAAGGAAATAATACAAACAATGCAACATACAGAGCAAAGAAATATGAAAACCAGGACTATGATAACTTTTGAGTATTCAATACTCAGATATCTTGTGTTATAATGTAGGCTATTTAATGGGTGTAGCTTTCAAAGACAACAGTCCATCACTAAACCAGGTCCTTTGTTACCAGATAGTCAGTCACACTCCTGTTGATATTACATCCACTGGGACACCAAACATCAACATGACAGACTTAACTATTGGCTACATAGCTCCCTACAGAGCAGGACTATCACTCAGACTGGTGTTATCTTGTTGCACCGTGCTGGAAGCTTCTGTGTTCTGGGATGAGTCAGAAAAAGCAACTTGTGGGGGAAAAACTACCCATCCAGCTTCCATTACGCGTCCTCGCCGGCATTTCTCTGACCTTCAAACCTCACTTCCTTTCACAAACAGAGGGGTACGCTCGGCCTGAAACAGCCCACCCTCATCTGTCCCTTGTTGTTAAGTGGAGAGATGGAGCCAAGGGAAACTAGTGACCTCCTCATGAAGGGGACAACAGAGATATGCTTCCTGTTTTTAACCCTTACGCTGCAGCGAAGCTGTTAACATTTAAGATATTGTTTAATGAAGTCTTGGATACGAGCACACTGCATGCACACTTACTCTAGAGCCAACAGGATTTTATCAATGGGTAACCCCAGGGTCTGAAAAATGAAGCCAAGGTGTCTTAAACCTGCACTTCTCGGGTTATCACTGTTTTTTTTAAGTAGGTAAACACTGTCAACATGAGTTTATGATGTCAATTGTTATTTTCAAGTCTTCTTGCAGCATTATGTTCATTTCGTAAATTATGATGACTGACTGTTGTCCAGTCTGGGAGTTTTTGTCTACAACTTTAACTCTTTCAGTGTTTTTCAGTTCATGAAAGTTAAGTATAGCCTTCTTGGTTGCCTAAAAATGCCTGAAACAGCGTTTGGTTGTACTTAGGTCCAATTCTGTTTTCAAAAGACCAACATGGTGATGGCCAAATACCAAGGTGGCGATGGCCAAAATGCCAAACTCCAGGCAAAACAGAAGGTGCCCTGTTAACTAGTTCAATTATAAACTGGCTCACCTTGGTAACCACTTTAAGATTTTTTTATATACTAAGAGTATATGAATACAATATCACAGATCAAATACAAGCCTTGTTATGTGGATTATTTATGAGGTACATTAAACACAGTGAGTTTGCATGTTCTCCCCATGTCTGTGTGGGTTCTCTCCGGGTACTCCGGCTTCCTCCCACCATCCAAAAACATGTATGGGATTAGGTTAATTGGCTAATTTAAATTGAACGTAGGTGTGAATGTGAGTGTGAGTGGTTGTCTGTCTCTATGTGCCCTGCGATGAGGCGGAGACTTGTCCAGGGTGTACCCTGCCTTCCGCCCTAAGATAGCTGGGATAGGATCCAGCCCCCCCGCGACCCTATGAGGATAAGCGGTAGATGATGGATGGATGGATTAAACACAGTGTCTTTGTCCAAGTCATTATAAAGTTCAGATTCCTTCATTAGTTGCATTCTATCCCCTATATAAACTTAATCTGCTACCAGAATATCAGTCCTCTACCACTTCTCAGCCTTTTGGCTACAGTCAGGACTTACAACTTGTTACTCAGTGGTGGTTAGACAGCAGCTAGCTAGTGCAGTCCTGTAAATCCCAGAGATTACAGCCACACAGTGACAACCTGCCAGGTGCCCCACAGTGTCTGCTAGGATAGTCACTTCGCTGAGGTAAACAGGAAACCCTAGCTTAGCTAACCTCCAGCAAACCACACCAGTTCTTAAACTTTCACACCACTGGGCCAAATAAAGGGGACAAGTATGGAAATACAGTATGTGTATCAAGCTGATTGCAACTCCGCCCTCAAATATCATGGTGGCCCTGCGGACATATTATTTCCATTTCGTATTGCCGCAATTAACAATTATTGTCATTGTTAACTAATCTGGAGATCATTTTCCTAATAACTCACTTAGTTGTTTGGTCTATAAAATACCAGAAAAATGTTTGTCAGTGTTTCCTAAAGGCTCAAAAGTCTCCTTATCTCCACAACTCCACAAGATATTCAGTTTACTGTAATAGAGTAGTAATGAAACAAGAAAACAGTCACATCTAAGAAGCCAGAAACAATTAACTGATTAACTAAAACTGATACAACTAATTGATTAATAGTTGTAGCTATTTATCATTTCATTTGAAAGCACTATCGTCACATAATGCAAGGCAGAATGAAATGGAGGAGCTGCTCACAGCTGGATATAATTAAAACTACTTATGTGGATAGTGGTGAGACCGCTTTAGGAAGGTGGTGTGGAAAACCAAAAAATTAAATATTTAATCTGAGAAAAAACATTTGGCTTTTTTTTTGCTAAGGTTTAATTACGAGAGATATTCCGTCTTTTCTCATTCCTTGACAGTAAAACCATGCCACTTTTTGGTATATTTAATGTTAAAACATGGTATGAAGACTTGCAAATAGTATCCTGGTATGTAGTGTGGTACAGATACAGATAAAGACTGCAGCTTCAACTGTTTCCATGAATTTTTCTTCTTTTCTGAGAGTGAAAACTTTATCTTGTTTTGATGTCTTTTATGGCTTCTCACTGCTCAGAGTGAATAACAAAAGTAGAAACTGATGAAGTGCAGTGAGTCACAGTCCATTCAGCCTGAACAACAGCCAGAGTTTTGGGGGGAGAAATTTGTGGACTACTTGCTTTGTTACATGGTTGTTCCAGGCAGATATAATTTATCTCTGTAACATTGTTAGAGAGTGGTCTACATTTCCTTCCTGGCTATAAGCAGAGGTTATCCCAAGAGGAGCAGCAGACACGGCATCAATATTAATGAGCCCTGCTGGCTTCTCAGGGTTGCTCTATTGGCTGCCAGCCTCCTGTTGCGGGGCACACGGCGTTAGAGTTGCACCCAAACAAACACATGTGATAGGAGAGTCCCCTCTGGATGCACTGGAGTCGTGCCAGCCCACTTTAATGTCCTTCCTCCAGCAGGGGCTGCTTGGGGCTAATGTTAGCTCCACTTCCCTGCTCACAGTACATGTCAGCTGCTTGGCTTCAACAGGAAGGGGGTTAAGGTTTCCTGGAGCGAGCTGCCTGTCGCCAGCAACAAAAACGTCATGCAGAGTACGCCACTGGGTAGGGGTCTGTAGTAAATCACAGCAGCAAGTTTGATTTACCTGCCTGTGTCAACCACTGCAGCTATCAACAGACAACTAGGGGGCATTTGAAAGGAGCAGGAGCAATCCAGCAACAAGATCCTAAAAGGTTTTAGTTTTTTTCATTTACGTGAATCTAGTAACCCACCAAAAAACAACTACAAATGTTGACTATTGCATACACCACTTCTGCAACAACCTTCCTTGCTTTTCAGAGCTGGTTGATAATGGTAAAAATTACAATAATTTTGGTCACAATTCAGATGATAATTATTCAACAAATTTAGTCAATGACTTTGGAAACATTGTGCATTTTAGACAGATATGTAGCTTGTAATTTAAAGTTAAATGCATCAATCTGGTCCATTTTCCACAGCAAAATTATGGGGCTAGAGCTATTAGAGCATTGTGCTCTAGTAAATCATTTTATCATTAACACACTGTGTACAACACAGGACAACACAAGAGAAAGGAACGTTGTACAACAATTGTTTTACACTGATCAGCCAAAACTGAAATTCAATGAACTGCACAGCCCTATGGGTAACATATTTACACTTCTGGGATGTATATCCAGTCCATCTACATCTTCTCTTTTTGGCAACTGAGCATCTACACCCAAGAATATACACTATACAAGAGCACAAAAAGGCATCTTTAATTTAATTTAATTTAATAACACACACACATAGTTCATGAACTATACCCTCTGGTTTCAAGTCTACTCCTGTAACCTTTGGGACACTGGTGCTCATTACATTGATAGCTCTTGGATCTGCAGTCATATTTGTGTGGTGGTCACATCACAGCGAAGGTAGTTTAATAGCGGCGGATGAGGCAGCTGTTGCACATGCTGACAGCTCCTTATCCATCTGCCACTGTGAGGTGAACACAGGCCCTCTGACACTGCAGCCACAGGCCCTACATTAGCTTTCTCATGAAGTCTATTTCAGCCTCCATGGGCAAAACAGCTGCCCTATGACGGTCCACTCCACACTGTTTTTAGACACTCCAAAAGGTTCAGCTCAAAGAAGAAAGAAAAAAGTTCTCCCTTGCATCTGCTGCCAATGAAGCAAAGGAATGCATTTCCCCAGAACGCTATGAATGTGGCTTCAAACGGAGTAAAAAAGCACATCGGCGAACAACTCATTGAAATGTTGGGTATAAATAATAAATATGTTCAGAGGCTGTTTATTTGATAGGAGAACGTCGCCGGAGACGTTCCCTCCGAGCAGATAAGCAACAGTAAAGTCTGCGACTCGGCAGACGGGTCGCAGGGGTCAGACCAAATGACGGGACAAGTGCCGTGAGCAACTGTGTGACAGGAGCTGAGCCAGGCAGAACACAAGGAGAGTATTGTGGCAAGCCCTGGTCTCTTCATACCAGCACACACAAAAAAAACACTCTTGCCTTGCACATGCAGCTGCATGACTTTGTAAGAGGAGGAGAAAAATAAAAAGGCCCTGGCGACCATTTAATATTAACTGCAGGGATAGATTTTCAGCCATCGATAGTGTTTCTCCTGCAATTACTTCATAGGCAGCTGCAGGTTTCAGTGGTTTGAGGGTGATTTTTGGCTTTGTGACCAATTTGTTTTTGAAACTTAGTTATCATAAAATAACTGCATTTCTGAGAAACTGTAGCCAGTTCTCCTAACGTGCTAAAAAGCAGTAGTGAAACCACTGAGTTGGGTCAAAACCTAATACTCATGTCAGTCAAGAGGCTAGAGAACAGGTTGGATAATATTAGGTTAACCTGTGCTGTCACAACACACATTGTAAGTAGGTTATAGCTCCAATAAAAATAGCAGACTCTGCTCTAACAAAGGACGTACTTGAGGGCCCCACAAATCTGTGTTTCATATGTAAACATACGTTTCAACATGTGCCTTTGCCATAATAAAATTACGTTCCAAAGAAATGATTTATTTACTATTACAGCGTCACCAGGGGAATTAAGATGACACTGGACTTCTAAATGGGCAAGTGAATGCCAATAAATAAGAAGTCCCATCTGATTTGATCTAATCAGAGAGTTCATGCCTCTTTCGGGGTTTGACTGACAGCAAACAGAATTAGCTCAGACATCCTGTCAAGAATAGTAGTGCACAACAGAGTCCGTTTAGTGTGGCCAACCTGTAGGTTTTAGTGCGAGAGCTGTGATGAAAGGCTCTGACGTCGGCTCCATTCATGAAAGGCTGGTGGCAACCTGCGGGGATGAAAATGCTTCCCTCAGCCTATATTGAGCCGCTACAGTACACTGAGGTTGCAGCTTGTGCTGCATGCCAGCCACCAGGGTGCTGTATTTATAGCCAGGACAGGAGTAAGAATGGCTTCTTCCAATTTAGGCACAATGAGACAGGATATGGAGGTGCCATAGGAGGCAGAAATTCTTGGTCACACAAACCACAAAATGGTTTCTGTGTTTCAGCACTGGAAAAATCAAGCCAAATACACCAGGAGGTGCGAAAAGAATAATTTAAAAAAAAAAAACTCCTTTAACACACCGAGCACATATATGCGTGCACACACACACGCACATATATAGATGACTGAAAACAAGATATATTAAGGCAGTAGAGTAATTCTTTTAGAAAGTTGAAAGTATCAACTCTCTATGACCTCAATTATTCACATTTTGCTGGCTTCACCCAACTTCCGAACTCACTGAGAAAAGGGACAAGCGAAATACATCCTGCAGGGTTTTATAAAGATAAGGATCACATTACACAAGAGCCTTGATTCTTGTTTTATTTGATCATCTCCAGTAAACGAGCATTCATGCCTCTCACTGGGAACATTTAACCAAGGGGCAAACAGCGGACCACAAACTAAGTCTAAACTGGTTTCCCAGGAGACCCAGGAGGAGATCTCCCATGCTGCGAGCCCTGTCACCTTCATCTTTAAACCGCCATCTTCTTCAATTCTACTAACCTATTTAGTACAAAATACCTGTGCTAACTGAGCAGTAGGTGAACAAGAATAGATGTTGCGTTGAAACATCCCAGTAGAAGCAGACCTCCATCCCCTGACACACAAATAGTGTTGTTAGCTGTGTGCATCCAAATGAAAACCCTGTCACACATTACAAACTCAAACAAGCCTTTATCTCTCAGAAACATGTTGGAGGTGGATATCATCTAATAATGATAGAGCTGCAACCAGACCGTCTACTGCTTTTAACTCTTAGGCCAGAGGTGGACAGCATACAGTAGCTACAAAGAACATTAATATTTGTGTTTGTGATGGTCAGTGTCTGGATTTAATGTGAATATTTTGCTTTGACGCATCTATTCATCCAGTCTTCTATACCAAAATGTGACATAAACTGCCCCTTCAACGCACCAAAACATTATGTCAAAGTATTAAGTGTTACTAACATGCTGACATGCAATTTAACTTCATGCCAAAATGAGAGTTTACAGACCAGACCACTTGACTGAATTGACTTGTCCAAGTAGGGCTGCACGGTTCTGAGAAGACACATAATCATTTTGACTGATATTGCAATTGTGATTTCATTTGAGATACGAAAGACGTGATATTTTGTACATAATCAATGTCATTTTCACTTATAAACATGTTGATCAGAGCTTTTCGGTCGGTGCTAAAAAAGTATTGAAGTTCAGTACCCAGCTCTACTTAAGTCTGATATTTTAGGCCAGGATATTTTTGCACGATGGCAATATTACATTCAAAATAGTATTTTAACATACATTTCACTTTATACAAATATTGCTCCTCTGGCAAATTGGTAATGATTAAATAATAATGAGTACTTCTACTCTTGGTAGGCCTACTTTAAGTATATTGATTTTCTGAATGCAGCCCTTGTAATAGAGAACTACTACACACTAGTATTATTACACTTCACAAGAAAAATATGTGAATACTTCTTCTACCACAAGTCCACATACAAAAAAATGTTAGACTTTACTTTTTCTAATAATACTATAGCCTGTGTTAACTCTTTGACACTTATCTATATAATCTTAAGAGATCTCAAGAGTAACACTAGACAGCTCCTTTGTTGAAGGAAATCGTATACAGATCTGAGGAGTCTTCACTCCACCCGAGGTGAGTGCAAACAGTAACCTTGTGACTGTATGTCAACTTCCTCAGGCGTGCATCCGGCTTCAACGTTAGACTAAAGAAAGTGTCATTCCTGGTAAAATCACTTGTTGACAAATACTGACAACAAAAAGAGAAAGAAAAACAATCGGCGCCTCGTCAGGCACATGGGTGACTAAGCTATTGAAAAGAATGAGTTTAAACACAGACAGGAATTTTGCAGAGCAGAGCACGTATTTCTATGGCGACACAGCTGAGGCAGATGTCAACACAAAGGTTCATAGTTGTTTCAGTGAAAACTCCAGAGACAATGACCTGAATGTGAATGCCTCCGTCTGAGTCAGAAATTACACTTTAATAACTTTTTGATGTCAGTCAAAACTATATAGCAGCCACATGCAACTGCACCAGCATGCATCTTATAACTGAAAACTATTTTCTATATGATTCAAAGGTCTAAACTTGAGTCATACAGGGCTGCAATTTAATTATTTTCTCAGTTGGCTACAAAATGTCAAAAATGGTGACAGGCGTCCAAGACGACATCCTCAAATCATCAAAATAACTTTTAATCTTTGATTCCAGTTTCTTAAATGAATATTTTCTGATATCTCTGACCGTAAACTGAATATCTTTGAGTTGTGGACAAACCAAAACACATGAGCATTACCAGAACAAACAACTAATTGATTAATCAAGACAATAATCAACAGATTAATCAACAATGACAATAACAGTTAGATGCAGCTCTGCAAGCAGCAAAAACAAATACATCACTTCAACCATATTACAAAACTCAGTAAAAAATGAACGATGTAATGAAGATGAAAGCTGGCTGCTTGTGACAAACCTTGTTGCACAGACACCCTCAATAACTGACAGTGATCACATCCTATTAAAATGGTTACTGCTACTTCAGTGTCAACACAACAAAACAGGAAACACTTTCCACATTATGTCAAAACACACAGAACCCTTGCAAGACTCACTGAGGAGTAGGGCAACGTTAGATATTAAGGTAATTGCAGATATCTCATCTGCATTGCTCTGACAATATAAAACCACACCAACACCAATGTGGTTATGTACCTTACTGCTCTTGTATATACAGATTATTTCCAATCAATCAATACATACAAACATTATATTTTATATATTATGTTTTACAATACTATTTGTAAATTTGTTGTGGAGCAGCACTCCCATTTTCATTGTATTATCTGGAATACAATAAAGGCTTTTGATTTGATTAATCTTTGATTTTCTTTGGTATAATAAATAGTTCCTAGACATAATAACGCATGAGCAAAAACAATCACAATTTTTGTAGGTAAATTCTCTGTGAAATGCATCGGTAAGTAACCTGACTGTTGCTTCATAGTGTCACTTCCATGAGGCATAAAATCGTCGGTTAATTCTGTACATGCTTGTGGGATTATTTTAAAAACGATCACTATTTTGCAGGAAGGTGTAACAGAATCCCCGCAAGCGCAGTTAGCCGGTTTCACCGAAACTCTCTAGGACGACATGGCCCAAGTCATGGGAAAACTATGTCGCAGCTATTAATACGGCCTTTTAACGCCCTAAATGCAGCGGCTTCAGTGCATCCACATAGCAAACGTTAGAAGTGCGACTGACTTCTGCTCACGGACGGTAGAAGCCCGGTACCGAGGGTCCGCTGCATTCAAGACTTTGACACTCGCCCACCGGCCACAGAACCAGCTTGCTAGCTAGCAAGCTAATGCACTTTCCCCTGAGCCTATTAATATTGTTAACCAAAACGTCAAGCGCCGAAATAAGTTACACTGTCATACGAGTTGCAAATCACACCTTTCCTCGTCCGTTTCACGTTAACCTACATTGCGTTTTAGTGCGGTGGGTGATTACCGCATAACTTACAACCAAGAACGCCCGAGTCCGTTATTGCACATTCAGTCAAACCATGTCACTGCTGACACTAAGACAAGCTCATTTCACTCACTATTCTGTCTTACCTGCATTGCCACGGCTGTCTGTTGTCAAGACGTGGATTAAGTGTGGAGCATCGCCCACAGACACAAGCCAGTGAAAACAGAAATAGCCGATACCGCCAATCGCTCCTCCTTCGCTAGCATAGGCGAACGCGCTTCATCAGCGGACACCAAATTGGGTTTGCATGGCAAAATATATGTGTAGGTACACAAAAATGTAAATTATATTTGCAGCTTTCCATCAATACATTTGCCGAGTTGTTTATGGGGTTTCATATTTCAATTATGGAGTGAAAATATTAAGATATGTATGTCAGAGTGTGGTGCGTCCGATAATGGACGCATCGGGCTAGCTACATAGCCGAAGGTGCTAACGTTAGCTGCAGAGCTAGTTCTCTGCGACACGATTGTAAGCGCTGGTGGAAAGAACCAGCAAATGAAAGCGGAACCAGTGGTGTTCCAACACGGGCCAGCAACTGTCAGTACCTCCGTGACCCAAAGGAAACCAAGCAGCTTCGGTAAAACACAAGGAAAATGTTAATACGCGTCAAGTTAATCACCGCATCGCTCACCATCTCTAGGCATCCACCCTCTTGACAGCGAATCCCCTGTCTGCGAGACAACCGTTAAGAACGCGTCACTGACAACACAGACTTCCGCCAAGACCTTCACAATAAACCGGTACAAACATCCTGTATAAACTCAGTCATGACCGGAACCACCGGTCCACAATTTACTAAAATACCAATACTAATACGAAGAAATAATGATAAATTCATCCAAACTTTTACTTTTTAAGTACATTTTCCTGGTAATAATATAATATATAACAATATAATAATAATAATAATAATAATAATAATAATTATTATTATTATTATTATTATTATTATTATTATTATTATTATTAGTATTGTTATTTTGATACCCATAGTACAGTTTGTTGATAATTCTTCTGTGATTTCTTGGACTTTACTTGTATTTTATAGTATTTTGACTGTGGTATTTCTACAACAATTAACAATTTAATACACCTATAAAAAAGACATGCTTTCTGGGCGTCTGCGACTTAGTTATGAGCTTAAACAGTGTGAAATCATTGTATTGTATAGGATTAATGCAGTGGAATATGCATATTCAAGTGTAGGTATGTAGAAATTTAAATTATAATTCATTTTGGAATATTAGTGTAGAAGTAGTTTGTTACCGCATGATAAAAGGCTATTAAAGCAAAACTATAAAATGCATGAGTGTGATTTTTTTTAATTTAGTCTCTATGATCAACATGATGTGTCCAGTTCAGTGTTTACTAGGTTGCAAATTAATTCCACACTTGCACCCATTGAAAACATCATCTGCTGACAGTATCGTTAGTATCGTTGTTTTACAGATATATATTATACTACATATTCCATTCAGATAATCTGTTGTTGTTGTTGTGGATTTGATTTTTTTGACGATGCCAAAAGAATTTGTTGTCACTCGATCTTGAGCTTTTGTCGCCCTCTAAAGTTTGATAAGGTACATTACATCCTGCCCCAGTGCTTTTAAAAACGGACCTCTGAGGTCCAGCAGTTCATACTGGATCCATCAGGTTGTTGATGTATTGTGAGGTTCATTTGTGTGCTACAAACGCATAAATAATATTCACGTCTAATATTATTACTGTTTCCTTCCTTTGTGTGTTTGACCAGGTCACTATGACAAACACCTATTGGATGTTGGAAGAAAATCACTGGAAAATTGTTATTGAATGAATATGTGTAGATAAACTTTCCCTAGGATGAGATGGAACTTGAATAACGGATATTTTGAATGATTTTTTTTTGCCAAGTCAGAACTAAACACCAGAGGCAGGATTTAATATTACTCTGGCTTACTGTAAAGATTTCCACAAATTCTATAAAAAACATTTTATTGTGAAAAAAATACACAGATAACACACAATAAAAATACAAAACCATTACACAAAGTGTAGCACAATGTATGTTTATATATGTACGTATATGTGTTTGTATGTATGTACAAAATTTGTAGGAATTTCATTATAGATAAGAATAATTAATAAAGTATAATAAGATACAAAAGCAGGAAGGATGCCAATCACATTAATACATACATATTCCGTATATATACATATATTCAGTAATTATTCATAAACATTTATAAATGACAATAAAGACACTATAATAATGGATTATATTTTTCACAAGATTGTTTGAATGTGTTCATAAAATGAAAAAAATAGTATACTTTTGACTCTCTGTGTGTTCAGTAAGTAATATTCTTTTACTTGTTAAATGTTAGAATGTTATACAATATTTAGCAACTTTGACTCTCTGACTGTAATGAAAGTGATGATGCATTGTGCTGTGACTATTTCTAAAGTACAGTAGACGGCTGGTGTTTGCATTTCAGAGGGATTTAGTGCAACAGGAGAAGGAGCTGTAACTGTGCTGCTTTACTGACGTCTCTGCACTGTAAGCCTGCAGGACAGTGTGGAGGTGTGACATGAACAAGCCCAGCGTATAGTGTGTCTCTTGTAGGAGGGGCGAGTGTGGATCTGGTCTGGACGCCCTTCAAAAAGCTTCCCCTGTGACCTGCTCGGTCCCACTCAGCCAGGCACGTTGAGCACAGCGGCGCACAGCGGAGCACAGGAAGCCTCTCTGGACATCATGGGACTCACACAGGACCCCAACTTCCAAAAGCTGCAGGACTGGTACACAGCCCACGCCCTGAACCTCAACCTGAGGCATATGTTTGAGGCTGACAAGGAGAGATTCAACAAGTTCAAGTATGCCTCCCATTCCTGAACAGGACTGTTTGTATTGTCAGAGTGACTTTGCTGCTTCTGTAATCTGTTGGCAGTCAAGCTGACATGATCATGCTCTGATGCATTCCTGCTGTGTAACTGTGCATAACTGAAAACTAAATGTTAAACTCCACCACAGAATCATCCTATTTTAACTGTATTTTCAGTCAAAATGTCATAATCTTTGTTGTTCCATTTGCTGACATCTTTCTGGGTTTGGGCAGCTTATGCATGAAAACTGAGGATGGAGACATTCTTCTAGATTACTCCAAGAATCTCATCACTGATGAAGTCATGAAGATGCTGGTTGATCTGGTAAATTCATTACCATCTTAATTATCCATCATGTTTCCTTATCTTAAGCTCCTAGTTCATCAGTTTGTTTCATACAGTATTTATTGTCTTTTCCAGGCTAAGTCAAGAGGTATTGAAGCTGCCAGAGAGAAGATGTTCGCTGGAGAGAAGATCAACTTCACTGAGGTGACAATCGCTGTAACTTGACTTTAGGTCATGTTTACCTCTTGACATTTATCCTGGTGGTGATGATACAGCCACTGACAAAGCAACTTGTTTAAAAATAAACCTTGAATTCAGCTGAATCTATCACTTGCCTACAGTATATGCGGTCAACAGTGCTAAAGTGTGTTTTGTTTCCTGGTGCTGTGGATGTGAAGGGTCGCGCTGTGCTCCATGTGGCTCTGAGGAACCGCTCCAACACTCCCATTATGGTCGATGGCAAGGATGTGATGCCAGACGTCAACAAAGTACTTGAGAAGATGAAGGCCTTCTGTCATGTGAGTGAAACGCTGGAGTACACATTTCATTGCTCATGAAGGTTTGATGCTTTCGAGCATGTTTACGGTGATTGGGTTTGTCTGTTGCAGAAAGTTCGCAGCGGCGAGTGGAAGGGCTTCACAGGAAAGGACATCACAGATGTCGTCAATGTCGGCATCGGAGGATCTGACCTTGTGGGTGCAATCTCTGGAAAGATTTTAAAGCTTTTTCTTTTTTTTTTGCAAAATTGCAGTCAGAAATAATAGCCATCTTTCCACTGCTCCACTTTTACAGCCACTCTGCTCAGCACAGACACACTCTTAGCTTTATTTCAACTTGAGTGGATTTGACTTGCAGGGCCCCCTGATGGTGACCGAGGCCCTGAAACCGTACTCAAAGGGTGGACCACGCGTGTGGTTTGTGTCAAATATTGATGGAACGCACATCGCCAAAACTCTGGCACAGCTCAACGCTGAGACGACCCTCTTCATCGTCGCATCCAAGGTAACCGGTTCAGAGCAGATCTGTTCACCATGTTACTCATCACAAGAAGAAAAAAAATGCCTTTAATTATCACTTATGTTTGTACAAACTGTATATAATTTAATTTAATTAACAGAGCAGCTGTAAATTTTCCACTCAGGCAGATGAATCTGGTTGTGCCAAATGCCTCAAAAACAGAGACAAACAATGAGTTGTCAGTTCCTCTTTTGCAGGCACATCTACGTTGAGTTGCCTCATGCATCACTGCTTGGTTCCAAGTGTTTTGTTTCCATTTACAGACATTCACCACCCAGGAGACCATAACCAACGCTGAGTCAGCCAAAGCCTGGTTCCTTGAACATGCCAAAGACGTGAGTTTGCAGCAGCCTCAGCAGAGTTTTGGTAGTCGGCTGACTGATATCCTACAATCATTTCCTCACTGTTTCAACAGAAAGCTGCTGTTGCCAAACACTTTGTGGCCCTTTCCACAAATGGAGTGAGTCACAAAACATTATTTTACAAGTTAAAGCTCTTCTTTTTGTCCACATGTATGATCCTAACTGTCCTCTCTCCGTCTCCCCCTCAGCCCAAAGTGAAGGACTTCGGCATCGACACAGAGAACATGTTTGAGTTCTGGGATGTGAGTGCCCTTTTAACCTTAAAGCACACTGTGTATTGTACAGCGGGTTGTGTCTTCACAGACATGGATGGCAGGCCGTAGGCTGCAGCTATAAATAAGCCAGGCTTTTGACCTGTGAAGTAGGTGGGACGGACAGTCTGGCCGGCAGCTGCTGGGTAATCAGAAGCCTCTCTTCAGACTCAGTTATTATTGGTAGCGACCTTCTCTTTTGCAGAGGTTACTGTAAAGGCTGCGTTGCATCAAAGGTCAGAGAGCTGCATTTAGTTACAGCTGTAATATGTCCTTTATATCACAGAAAATGGATTTACAGAGTATATTGTATTTTCTGTCCCTAAGAGAGAAAAAACCTGACTTATGACTTATCCAGAAGATCAAAACCTACATGATGAAACAAACTGTGCCACTAATGTTAATGTGTATTAAAGATATACACATTATTTGTCACATGTAGTACAAAATGTGTGGTCAGCACCTTTTGTTGCATACAATGCTTATTTCTCTGTCATTGATATCCCACAGTTTGAGTTTTGAATAAGGCATGGATAGTCAATATATTCTGTATTTTTTTTTTTTCTTTTAGTGGGTCGGTGGTCGTTTCTCCTTGTGGTCTGCTATTGGGATGGCCATCGCCCTGCACATTGGTATGTTAACAGTGAAAATGTTTTGGATCATTATGTATCATCAGACAGTTGTGCACACATGAGCCCTGTACTTTCAACACGACTTAGAGTCCACAGTCATACCATAGTGGCTCTGTGAGGTTGTAACTACATCCTCACGTTTGAATTCTAATAAGCTCAAAAAAAAATACTAAAATGCTAATTTTCAGTAGGTATAATGTGTGCCATATTAACCATCTTAGCAGCATACGTGCTAACTTGCTAATTTGTACCTAATATAAGGTACAGCTATGACTGATAGGTCATAGGTTTTGCAGGTATTTGGTTATAAACCTAAGTGCTGCACGCAAAGACATTTTACCACTCCGTAGCCCTGTATGAAATGTCAAAGGATCACCAAATTAACACAATTCATGCTAAGGTGGACATTAATGTCTGTATAAAATGTAATGGCGATCCCTCTTATAGCTGCTGTGATATTTAGGTCTGGAAAAATCAGTACCTGTCCTTGAAACATGCCTTAGTAAATAATAGAATTTATTTTATTTTGCTGACATTGGAGACACACTCAAAACAAACAATCAATTAAGAGTTTATTTATCTGCTTCCTCATCAGGCTATGACAACTATGAAAAGCTTCTTTCAGGAGCTCATTGGATGGTAGGTAACTCTCCAACTCTGCAACACCGTCCACCTCTCTATCTAAGCTAGAGTCCACATGGATAGTGATCAGCCTCCCTCCCTTTCTTCCTGCAGGACAACCACTTCCGCACCGCTCCTCTGGACAAAAACGCTCCCGTCCTGCTGGCTCTGCTGGGCATCTGGTACATCAACTTCTTCCACGCCGAGACCCACGCCATGCTGCCCTACGACCAGTACATGCACCGCTTCACTGCCTACTTCCAACAGGTCTGCCTCCACAAAGCAGTGGAAAGATCAAGTATTATTTCTATATTGTTAAGTGTTGTTAAGACACATTAAAAACACACCAGAGATGGTTTAATGCATGTGACAGGTTCTGATAAGTTTCTGTTTTCTAGGGTGACATGGAGTCAAATGGAAAGTACATCACCAACCATGGAGCTCGTGTAAACTACCACACTGGGCCAATAGTGTGGGGAGAGCCAGGAACCAATGGGCAGCATGCCTTCTACCAGCTCATCCATCAAGGTAACTGTCACAGTAACATGAGGGGGGTGTCAGAGTTCCCTGTCATCCCGGTAGCACTGGTAGCATCATGCTATGAGTGCATGGGTTACTTGTGTGTATAAGATACAATAAATAAATGTGTATAAATGTGCCACTAATACAGTCCAACTATGTCCAACTCAGGAACACGCATGGTGCCTTCTGACTTCCTGATCCCAGCTCAGTCACAGCATCCGATCAGAGACAACCTGCATCACAAGGTAGCACCGCTCTTTCTGAAGTAAAGTCATGTCCCTCATCTTCAATTACTGAGAATATTGAAATTGTGATTTTTGTTTCCTTGATGTGGGGATGTTTATGTCATCTAGTACAGGTTGTAGTACTGTAATATGTTCACAGTGTGTATTCAGGTTGTTGTTTTTCCTCAATCGTCTCACAGGTCACTTCTCGTGACCTCTGTGGTCTTAAATTACGAAATCCATGGTGTGGTGTGGAAAACCTCAGGAATAAATAAGGACCTTTAAGGAGATCATCCTTAAAGGTCACACATTCTTCCACCACCAGAGTGAGCTGAAGTAAAATAATGTTCCCCAACAGGGTCAATGTTACGCTAATCCGCTTAACTGACAGGTGTAATTTAATATGCATTGGATGATGCTGGAGAAAAGATAATAGCAAACAAACAAAACTACACATAGCAAAGAGTCCACTGTTGGTCACTGTCACGGTAAAACACACACTGTAGCTGAATAAATGTGTTTGGTGCATCTGCAGATCCTGCTGGCTAACTTCCTGGCCCAGACAGAAGCTCTGATGAGGGGTAAGACCACAGAGGAGGCCAGGAGGGAGCTGGAGGCCGGTGGCTTAAGTGGAGAGGCTCTGGAGAAAATCCTGCCGCACAAAGTGAGTATGAGCTCTCATAAGCATGGCAACAAACTTGAACCTGAAGCTGAGAAGAGGCGGTCATCTCATTTTACTCTGACAAAAAGAAATCATGCTTGATATGAGGAAGTGCTAACAGCGGGGAGGATGCACAGGAAATAGCGCCACCCAGTGAATTAACATAGATATCAAAACCCTTATCATTATTTATTAGGGCATGCACAATTTGATCAATATTACAAAATGTTTATGTTTTGATGCAGGTATTCCAGGGAAACAGGCCAACCAACTC
The DNA here is from genome assembly GCA_029721515.1 of Synanceia verrucosa. NCBI lineage: Eukaryota > Metazoa > Chordata > Actinopteri > Perciformes > Synanceiidae > Synanceia > Synanceia verrucosa. The sequence continues at coordinate 6,892,528 of CM056549.1, forward strand.
GATCATCTTCAAGAAACTGAGCCCATACACACTTGGAGCTCTTATAGGTGAGTGATGAGACTAAAATAAAGCCTGCAAAATTAAAGGGTACTGTACTGTTATTATTATTATTAGTGGCTGTACAGTTTTGTTTTGTTCATGTTATTTATCTGGATTTTAGTCTCCCAAGAGTCCATGTGAAAATCACAAAATAAACATTTTCACATATACACATATAAGAATTACATTTCAGTGACACAAACTCATCCATATATTTAGTCTAATGCACACTGACAATAGTACAGGACAAAGTATGTTGACAGTCACAGTTGAAGTGACGTGTAGTGTTTGTTGCTGTTTTTGTTGTGATGACGCAGATTAGTCTGTCTTGTTTTACAGCAATGTATGAGCACAAGATCTTCATTCAAGGTGTGATGTGGGAGATCAACAGTTTTGACCAGTGGGGGTAAGACAGTTTTAACCATAAACAAACGACACATTACACACAAACAGCCTGAGGACCACTTATTTCAAAATATTTTCAGTGTGATGCTGTCAGAAAATGTGGACTCTGATAAATTTAATAAAATAAAGGTTCAGCATGTCTTTATGCATGTATTTAACAGGCCTCACAGCGTTAATGTGGCTGGAATTGTGGCTCGTATCTTTGTCTTCACATCACTGAACCTGTCGTGTCTCTTCTGCTTGTGTCCTCCCTCCTCTCTGCATTTTTAGAGTCGAACTGGGCAAACAGCTCGCCAAGAAGATCGAGGCTGAGCTCAAGGACGCAGCAGAGGTCCACTCCCATGACTCCTCCACCAACGGACTCATCAACTTCATCAAGAATAACTCTGCCTGAGTCAAACTTCCACATCATTATCCATCTAATCAGCTCATGAGCTGCATGGACAGGAGGCCAGCGTAGGCAGCTGGTCACTCCCACGCAGTCGAGCTGAGGCACTCTGTATGTTTTTACTGTCATTATGAATATTGTGACTGTCTGTCTTTGTTTTGTTCACAGCTGTGAGGGAAAAGGCTTTTTGTATTAGAGTGGATGAAGGCAGAGTGAAATGTGTTCTAGCCATCTCGTCACTGTCACAAGAAGGAATAAATATCTTTTCACAACATCAGCTTCAGTGTCAATAACTGGTCTAATGTAAAATAAATAAAAAACATAAATACAGCTGTGTACACATTAGTGTCATAATTAAAAAGAAAGCCTCAATCATTCCCTCTTGTGTGAGCAGCACATCACTAGATGGCATCAGAGCACCAGATTATTTTACTGGGAGCAAATCAGCTGCCCAGTAATGACCATTATTCAGTGGAACAAAAGGTCAAAGGTCAGTCCATCTGTGCCGTTCCCCCCCCACAAATCCCCCGACGCCACAGCATCCATTTAGAGAGAAAAACAAACATCTGGACTGAAAGCCAGTCCTCCCTGGCACTGCATTTAAACACCATTAAACTTAATTTGCTGCATGTTTCCGTAAAAAGCCTGCACAACATTTACCGGGTGAGTTCCTCCATCCAATCACAGATAATAAATTCATGAGAGACAACATCTCACTACATCACGTGATGCTCTTAACACAACTCGACAACGCACGAAGCAAGATAAAGCAGGCGTGCGTTGTTCTCCTCATACACGCTGCTGGGTACAATTACAGAGTGTGTACTGTATGAGGAGAAAGTTAAAAAAAAATCCCAGACCCCCAGACACTGCTGGGTTTTTAGTGCTGTTGCCAGGCAACGATACTTTACTTCAAATCTAACTTGTCGTTTTTCATCTCTGAAACTGGATACAGAAAGAAGTGAGTTTGACTGAGGACAAAAAATCCTCCACGCTCACACACCGTTTTGGGGTTTCTTGCAAATTATTCATAGAATGCAGCTCAGTTGCCCCCCCAAAACAGAACTTTTTTGCAAATGGTGTCACATTCAGTCTGCTGAGTCAAGACTCTCCTCAAAATAGCTTGAAATAAACCGGCAGCGTGTCGAGATGAGGAAATGAGTGATTATTACGGGCCCTGGCTCGGTTCATCAGAGAATGAAATAGCAGCATGAAGGCATGAAAAAGATGGCGTGTGCGTTCCTGGGATGTTTGTTGAACAATGGCGCTGCATACCCTCACATTCCACTTCATGCTTTGTTGGTCGGCCCTGTCACTCATTTTTTTTTTCCTCTTCTCTCTGGCCTGTCAAAGAGTTTTCCTTCTGGCTCCAACAGGGTCCCAACCTGCCCCTTTGAGGTGGTTGCCATGGTGACGTCACCCCAAGTTCAGGGTGTATTGATGGAGAGCAGAGTTTAGGCTCGCTGAAGCATCTTCCCAAGAGGCACGTCCTCCATCATCTGAAAACATCTCAAGCAGTTTGGTGGTGAGCGAGGAGACGCTCTTCACTGGAATGTCGAAAACGTCGCCCCTGCAAACATGCGACACAGTCATGCCAATATGTTTCCTAATGTCAAACCCAGTGGATGTTTCCTCTCTACAGTCTCTGGTCTGCCATTGATAGCAGTGACACACAAACCCTGCAGGCGGAAAAAAAAAAATAAAAAAAACTGCAGCTTCATTTTTCCCACGACTGCTTGGGTTATATAAAGATTAACTTAAGTACGTGGGCAGAGCCTGTCATGCTGCGGCATAAGAAGCCAGCAGCAGTCCCATGAGGCCTCGGGGGTCTGCAGCTGACCCTTTGCTCAAAAAAAAAAAAAAAGAAAAAAAAGTTTCTTCAGATCCTAATTAGCCGGCTCCATCTTAAAATGTGCTGCTGTTGGGGTCCACATGGAAAAATAAAACTTTACCCTTAAAACACAAGAACAATATTAGTGACCATCTGGTAAAAATGAAGCTCCGTCCTCCCTTCATGAAACATCATATTTTAATGCTTTGACATGCTTGAATACTGTGCAGACATAGTAAGATTTTGTCCTCAGAAATACAGACATAATGACTGACATTTGGCTCTTATTCAGCTTCACAATGTGAGAGATTTTTATATATATTTACAAAAAAATAAATCCTCCCACGCTGACTTCAGCCTGTGCTGGTGATGCAGTAATGTTCACAGCGACAGTGACAGTTGGTTTCTCTGCTTTTTAGACAAAGGCTGGCATATTTGTTTTTTTTGTCACCATAGTAGAGGGTTTTTTTTAATGCTCACAGTTGCGTAAGTTTCAGACTATAACACATAGACAAAATTCTGTTAAATAAGTACAAGATGTAGTCACCTGATTTACATATGGGGTAGTATTCAGTAGGTACTCTGTATTTTTATTTTTTTTTTTTAATTCTTGATCAGTGGAGTCCAAACAGACTGTGAATGGTTTGTTATGGGTGAAAAATCACTGTTTCAATCCAACAACTTAATGCTTAGAACTTTTTGTATTTCCATTAAGTTGAGCAGACATCATAATGAATATAATGAAGGCTGAATAGCATTTCACTGATTTAAATTCATACTGTCACCAGTAACACCTGCACTTTTCCACCACGACAAGTCAAAACATCTACTGCTTTGAGGAAAAATTAGCAAATTAAAACAAAAAGTAAAAATTTTACATGATATTGTGAGTGGAAAATGTATGAAAAAAATTATATGATATTCTGTCATCGATTAAAGATTCTTCTATAACCAACATTCAACCACTAAAACACATTTTCCTTTTTAAGGATGACAGTAAATAACTGCTTAAAGAAAGATTAAAGAGCTTCCTTTAGCAGATGTGAGGGTTGTTTGTAAAGGACAGAGGACAGATTGTAAAGTGATTGGGCTATACAAATAAAAATGACTTGGCATACTGGTGGATTAACCATTACAGAGACATAAAAACATATTTTGGTAATCAGCACTACTGTTAATTTAGGGAAATGGTGGCAAACACCTCACACTGAGTGGTGATCTAATAAATCTGTTAAACACTGCAGCTTTTCACATTGGAACACAAAAATCTGGACTTATTTAATAATACACCCCATATTTTACTTGGCAATATAAAGGTTTTCCACTGCACCAGAAAAAAAACAGTATTATGTGTAACAGTTAATACTGACTGGAGGAATAACCTCAGAATTGGCAAAAATATAAAACTATATCCATGTTTATGCAGGTTTCAGAGGAAAACCCTGAAAAACTGGAAACAGAATAAGACAAGGCGGTTGGATTTCTTTATTTTTTCTTGCAGGACGGGGACAGAATGTGACCACAGATTCAGAGTGTATGAGGTAATCATGCAGCGAGCATATCTCCAGTCATTTCCTGGCAGCAGAGGGACCTGTGCGCTCCAGAGGGAAGGTGCTCTTTTGTTCGGTGTAACAGAGCTCACCTCACATCCACTCCCCCCCCCTGGGGCTCCACTACCTCTGCACATTAACACACATTAACACACACAGCTCCCTGAGTCACAGGGTGGAACCCACACACACATATAAAGGGCGCTTTGTGCCCTCGACTCATGGTGCTGACAACCAACACCAAAGAGCTCCTCACACTGAACGCCACTGTTTGGTTAACAGGGGGAGCTCAGTCAGGAGGGCAGGCCGCTTTCATGGACACCCACACAAAATGTAGCTGCATCTCTGGCTATCTGTGGCCTCTAAGCTCAGCTGCTCCTAAAAAAAAAATCATCCTGCCTCTCAGCTACACTGGATATTCCCCTGTGGCTGAATAGAAGGACCTGATTTCTAACCCTTTTGGGGACTGAGTCAGTAATCCAGAGTTGGGACTTCCACTTCTGGTGAAACCCACCCACTCATCTGACGACAGTAACCAGTGTTTGTGCTTACTGAGTGCCTGTATCTTTATAACCCAACCTCACACTGGGGTATCATTAATGACATATAAAGCTGCTGTTATCAGTATTTCTTGTGCTTCAAATAACTTGTGTCAGATTCCCGTAAGAGGGAGAGTCACGACATGCTGCAAGGGTGCGTGCATGGATGTCATTTTACAGTGGCAGTTTAGACCACATATTTAATGCAGCTACATGAAATGCTATTGATTTTCAGCTATCTATCTATCTATCTATCTGTTAGTTAAAAAAATGATTAATAAGGCAGTGATTTTGGATAGGAACTCATCGCCACAGGACATATTTTACCAGAAATCATACTAACAAAGCAATCGTTTCCACCACTACTTATTAGAGGATCTTAATATAGCGATTGAAGCTTTTATCGCTCCTACAGAAAATGTTTCTGGAGACAGGCTGACCTTTGTGGATCTATAGTGGTTTAAAGCACCTCAGGGTACCTCTGCATTGCATCTGGTGGAGGTATCTGCTGCCTGATTTGCACCTTCTTGCGCTGGGGCATGCAGGGCAGGGCCGCTGTGAAATCCTGCAGAGATGCCCACGGGTGGTTTGAATCCAACAATACTGTGGAAATGTTGGCAGGAGCTAAAAACAATGTGTTTTTCCTCATTGCTTGTCATTGACCTCCTGCAGAATCTACCTCTGCAGTTCATTAGATCCATGTTCAGAAAGCAAGACGCACATTCATTTAACGCCCATCTGGCGGGTCCCCTGTCTTATTATTATATTAATTATAATAATAATATGATCTGAATTAAACTGGTTACATGACAACCAGAGGTATCTAACACAGAAGCTCAATGTCTTATAGAAAAACTCAATAAAGCTTCTCTATCAACCCTTAACATGATGCGATGACATCAATAGTTATAATTTTTCATCATGTTCATCTTTACTTCACTGCATCTTACAGTTTATTTGCACCATGAATATCACTACGAGTCATAATTATTTATCTAGATGTACATTTTTTATACTTTTATAAATAGTAATACTGTTTTTATATTGCTTTTTAAATACTGTGATTACATTTCTTGCTGTTGTTGCAACATAATTTCCCATGTTGGGATCCATAAGGTAATTCTATTTTATTCTATTCTAATGCTGACGTCTTCATTCATCTCAACATCTCAAAAACATAAAGAGCAGTTTTAAGGAGAGTTTTAATACTGTCATTGAGTTGCAGGTGTACAAATCTGAAGGTTTCTCCAAAAATATCCTCTCACTCCAACTATTTCAGAGTCTCAAATATCAATGGTTTCGTCGGTTTAATCAACATATGTTGGGAATAAAAGGCTATGTTTTATTCTTAGTGTAAATTGATGTATTTTATGGTTAACTTGGGGCTTGTTTTGTACTTTTGAAGCTGAAAATAGCATAAATTCCAGCGGCATCCCCTCAGTATCAGTTTATAGAGCCTGTGTGGTGTTTCCAGGAATGATAATGTGCAGAAATAGTTTACAAGAAAGTTATTATCAAAGGAAGTGACTCACTCAGTGACTGGCTGCTCTTTTATCTTCTCATGCTATTAAATTTATGTCCGGCAAATGTTGCTGCTTTCTCTATTTTCCTTTATAGTGTTTCTCTCAGGAGGGAGAATCAACCACATGACCTGAGATGAGTTTATTATAGAAGTGCTTCACTATCTGTGGACCAGAACACGTAATACAGATAACGGTGTATTGTGAGAGTTTTTCTGCTGTTCCCATTAGACATTTTAGTTTTTTAATTCATTCTTTATCTGTTAACATCAACATCACTGGTTGATGGTAAAACGACTGGACTCTTTCCTGTCATTTGCAAACTTTTCTCTGTTTATTTTATATTCAATTTTTCACACTTTATTGTCATTTTCACCTGCCTAAATGCTGTATTTAATATTTTTTTATTTTTACTGTACAAACTGTAAATATTTATACTTATTATTACTCATTCTATCATTTCATTATTGTTGTTTTATTGTTTTTTTTTAGTTATAACTCGTTCATGCTGCTGTAACAAGTGAACTTCCCCAAACGGATCGATAAAAAAATATTCTATTATATTCTATTGTTTGTGTTGTGAAGCCTTTTGAGATATAAACTGCTGTAGAAAACCTATGATTCGTTAAACAGAGGCAACATTAAAGAGTGATACAACCATAATCCAGAGAGCCCTGGATGTTCATGTTAGGCACACGTGTCTGCAGAAGACATTAAGAGCTGCAGAGAAATAAAATGAGAAGTTAAGGTCCAGCAGATAAACATCACGAGATCCGAGTCCCAAACAGTGAGGAAGCAGCCCGGCCGTGGGAAAACCATTTAGTGGTCAAACCGTTCTTGACTCGTCTCCACATGTTGTTCCCGTCTCTGCCCATAGACCCTGACATTATTTTAAGATTTCTTTGGCTCAGATTCAACGGGTAAAACTCTCAAATTTCAATGTGTCTTACTACCATAGATCAGTGAACGCTCGATCAGTAACAGCAGCAGAGGAAGTGTGAAGGTGCTTTCCAGCTTTATTACTGGAGCTGTTTTATATGTGCAAATAAAGGTGCTAAATAATTAACTCATTGAGTGACAGCCCTTTTATAAAACAAACTGCCTTGTCAGCGTTTTTGACCATTTTGAGTCATCTTTCATGATGCACAGAATATTTTGTACTATGACTCTGAAAACACAGAATAGCTCAAATGAAAGAAGAGACTCTCTATTTCATAATGAAAAAAATGTTTGTTTTTGTTTTGTTTGTTCCATTCTTGTTTTATCAGAGGTAGAGTAGAGGCCACTTTCACCAAAATCGCCACTTTTTGTCCAGATTCTGTTTGTTTTACTCTCTAATCTCGATTGTCTCCACTTCCTGTTTTGATCTCTGTGGTGTATACCATCTCTTTATGTCCCGACTACAAATCCCAGAAGCCCCAAAATTACTCACATGCTGTGTGAGAGCGCCCTCTTGTGCCTGCTGCCAAAAAAAGGAAAGACGTATATACACGTCTAGGTATATAGTAGGTATATAGTATTTTAAAGGACATAAATATAAGTCCTTGGTACTCTTAATAGCAACAATTTAGTTGAAAACTATTGAGTAATGATAAATTCATTGTATTTCGAGGTTATATTGGTCTAAAATGGATAATTTCATAAGGTGTAAGGATAAAAACACTTCTGTATTTAGACTTATATTTTGTCACATCACAAGTTTTGTTTTGCAACTCCCATGGGATGTGACAATGCGTTGGACATTATATTATTTTTAATATTATTTTTTATTTATTATTATTAAGTTTTATGATTAAGACAGACATGTGCCACTACAATACAATTATTGTACGACTGCAGCTGATGAAATACAATCGCAATCATTGATAAATAAATGTCACACCGTTGCTGTTTGTAAAGTTGTTTTGGTGAGAATTAGCCTAGTTACTGTTTGCAGCTTCATATTTAGTGTACAGACATAAGGGGGAGGGAACAAGTATTTTTTTTTTAACAGAGACTGTTGTGAAAACAATGTCCTGCTTACAGCAGGAGATAATCTCATGCATTTCTGCTCCAAGTCTGTCCATAGTTTCTTTTGATTTATAAGTCTGACTGCAAACATAACTAGTAACATTTACGACAAATTTGGTTCACTATCATAATTTATAATTGATACAAATCTGTCAGTGATAATGTGACAATTTCAGTAAAACGAGGAAATGTTATCATTACAGTCCTGAAAAAGTCTGCATTTTTTATATATATTTTAGAGATATCATTTAATGTCGAGTGCCAAAAAAAACCTGTTATGTTATATGTTATTATGTAATGGGTTGTAACTGTTCCATAAACAGAAATCTTGATTTATTATACAAAAAAAAAACCAAACAGTCAAATAAAAGAGAAAAAAAGACATTGTTTTGCAGTTAGCTACAAAACCACTTTATTGAAAAAGCAGATTATGTCATCTACAGTTAAATGATACGTCCCGATTTTTAATACATTAAATAACTTTAAACTTTTTTCATGTTTAGATAAATAAATCTAGTTTCCTTTTTCTTTAAATGAACCATCTAGGTAATCAAAACACTTAGCGATACAAAAGATGTGTGACAGATGTGCTTGTTGGAACTACCAGTAGGATAAGAAGAAGTCTTCTTTCCAAGTGACAGAAAAATCAAATCAAATCAAATATAAAACTATCCTCTTTATGTACAGGGTAACTAGCTGTGTGCTATGCAATAGAAACTGAAGTAGTACTTTTAAAAGGGTGAATTAAGACATCTTTAAAGGGGACACTCTGATTTTGTTAAAGTTTTTTTTTTAGGAATTGATATTGTGCAGGAAAATAAAATGCCTCATTCTTCAAGTATAGCACACATTACTTGACCAGAACCCTTACACAAAAGTGAGGTTAACAAAACGACGGGGAGGGGAACGTCTCACATATGCAGTCCTTTTCTTTTCTGCTTTTTACAAATATACAACGCTGATCATTATTACATTCGAATCTCATTACATCAGGTTACATAGAGTGACGCCCCGCCTTCAGTCTCTGCTTCTGACACATTCAGTAGTATTTATTCACACCTGCGCCTACAGTAATACAGTATGAACAAGAGCCAGTGTTTGCATTGAACAGTTGGCGAGTTGGTTTTATTCCGAGTCTGAACACCAGACGGGAGGAGTTTGCTACAGTCGAGGGACGTGACGTTATCAGCCGACAGTCAAATAGATACCAAGACTGAAACTTGTGGAGGAAGGTGTGTGATGAACAGCAGGTCGTTGTGTTGGATGCAAACATGGTAAGGTGCACCTGCCATGGCCCTGCCATTAGTACACACATACACATATAAGCACACATAGTTGGGGTTACTTCAGAGTTTTGCTGCCGATTTCCCTAAAACAGTGAATTCTGACGTGCAACTTCTCCGAAATAAAACTCAGTTAAGTGTTTCTGTTTTGCACACTCACACAGACGTACACAACCAGCGAGGGAAACGTGGGCGGACTACCCACAGAACAAAAAACAACCCGGGTGAGACCAGCAGCTCCAGGTTTTTTAGAGATGTCTTCCCAAAACACAACAGCAAGCAGACTGTGAGAGACGTGAACATGCGGACATGTGGAGGTTCCTGGTCATAACGCACCGTGTTCTTAGTGCTCATATGACCAAAAAAAAAAAAAAAAAGTACCGCCCAGAGCACACCTGTAGCAAAAAGGCATTTGCAAATAAATCATTTACTTAATTCCTCTTTGAGTACCAGATGATTAAAATGATTTTAAAATGAGATGTGACCTTTCCTCTGTGTTCAGAAAATCATGTGAAATGATATAAATATAAATAAGGAACAGGTATAAATTGGTGGTTGATAAAGTGATTTATTGTCTGGACCTTTATCCTCTGACGACATGCTGTCTATTTGTCTAACAACACACTTTTTATAGTTTTAACAGAAAGTTGAGTTAAATCGTATCCAATCTTTCTTCTTTATCTATGTCAAAGTTTGCATTTTCTTCTCCATAAACTGATGTGTCTTTTAATTCCACCGCAGGGATTAAATCTCAGAGTTAAAGTCTCAGATTTTAGGTGTCTTAAATCTTAATCTTAGACCTCCGTGTGACAACTTGGTAAAATAAAGTGGCACGCTTGACAGGAAGTCAGGGTGTCTGAAAAGTCTAAAGATAAGGTACGTGAATGTGTTGTTACATGTGCTGGAGAGGCTTTTCTGTTTAAAGCACAGAGTGCTTGCATCAATTATAGTGATCTATCCACTTAAGTAGCACTAAATCATTTTTAAATCAACTTTACTTTCAGTAACTTGCATTTACAATAAATACACTGCTTGAGGTTTAACCAAAGACAGTGAAATTTTCAGATTTTTAGAAATGTCGGACTGTTCGTGCGTACGGTCAGTAGAGAAGGCAAGATAGGCAGTCTGAAAAGGAACTAGCTTGTTCCCAAATCCTAGACATTTGGTACTTAAAGTGGGAAAAGATAGATTGAAGGCAAATACTATTTGATGGAGGTGTGCTCCTACTAAGCCAGTGAATGTGAGACCGGCTGGCAGACACCAAGAAGCTCTTCGTCCTGGTGGAGAAATGAAACAACAGACCCAAAATCTTCAGACGGCGTGACGCGTTTCACCTCTGCGGCAACAACAAAACGAAATGAGAGTCTACATCTATGATCTTATGTGGAAAACATCTGCAAAATATATATTCATATATAAAAGACATTCTATGTGCATCTAAAAATTTCCTCTTTTTTCTGTCATAATATAATCATTAATTAAGACACTGCTTGTGAATCTCTCGAGGTCTTGTCTAAGACTTCTAAGTGGAATGTCAAGTTCTGGGCTCGTGGTGCTACGGTGCATCTGTCATGTCGGGGCGGTGCAGGGCGGCGAGCGATGAGCTAATGTTGTTTTTTTTTTTTATTATGCCTCACAGCCCTGTGTCGTGACGCTGGGTGTCCTTTGCATAGCCTTTTAGCAGGACTCCATTTCAGTGTTAGAAGCTGCACGGAGAGAGCCCGCTCTGAAGGCACAGCATGCCCGTCCTGGGGTCAGTCCCGTCCGGCTTGTTCCCTGCCCTCCCTGATGCCAACGTCAGCGGCGTCCTCAGATGTGACATCGCTGTAGAACTAACGGCGGTGAACCGCTTCAATCGGGAATGAAAAACATGGAGAGGGAAGTAGAGGGAAGCGAGGGGAGAGACGCGTCCTCTCGTCCAGAAAGCCTCTCTTTGATGAATGTGCAGGGGTCAGGCTGCATGACGTCACCGAGGGGCCTCTGGGTGAGCCGGCGTGTTGGCTTTCAGGGTTAGGCACCCAAGAGGAAGGGGGAGGAGGACAAGGACCACAGATGGAGGAGGAGGGGGAACCTTTTTTTTCCCAGCCCTGTCATGTCATGTGGGAGCTGCTCTGAGTGTGTTAGTCCTCGGCCCGGCTGTCCAGTCGAGGACGGTGGCTTGGACGGCCACACAGAGGCGTCCCTGGAACTGCTGGAGGGGGTGCAGGCCTTTCTTTCCCCACTGCTGGTGTATCGATCACCTGGGAGGCAGGGCTCGGATGCTGCCCACCCTCCTTCCTCCTCACAGCTCGGTGACGTGGAGGGGGTAGCTGGGGGGCAGGTGGGCGGGGACCTGTGACTGCAGCCGGTGGATGTGGCAGCCGTGGCACAGCAGGTGGCCTTCCAGTGGATAACAGCGGTGGCCCTCTTCGTCATTTAGCTGGAGACCACAGTCCTGAGGGGAGCGACATAAAGAGGGAAACATGAACACACCACGAAGACGAGCAGTGACTCAACTCAGATGTGTGTGTGCTTTGTTAATGCAGATGTTCGAGCGAACAGTTTCACATATTGGCTGAGAAGATCACACCACTGCCAGCTGTTTCCAGTCTTTGTGCTCAGCTAAGCCATACAGGATTTTCCACAGGAATTTTAGGGAACTTCACTGACAAACATCTCACGGGTTACCTGACTAATGAGTGACTTGACAAAATAAGTCAATGTTAGTTTTAGTTTCAGCCTTGTGGTTGATGGATGCTATTAACACTACATCACTTCAAACGATTATTGAATTTAAGTTGGATTTAGATGAAATCCCTGCTTGTGTCACTCGCATCAGATTCCCACGTTGAAAGCGCTGGGGTCTTACGTCGATCTTCTCATCTGCTCTGCCAGAAAACAAATGAACATATTTCCAGTGAACTACTCCTTTAAGCTCACAAGACAACTGCAATGAGTGAGTTGTTGGGTTCAGGGAGGTGCAGGACGGACTGATGCGTTAACATCGTGACTTCAGTCATGCGGCTGTTTTAGCGGACCGGAGGGTGAAGAGTCTGATGAGCCTGAAGGCAAAGATGTGATTCATGTGAGTAAGATGACGGGTTAATCCTCAACAGAGTCCAGATGTCCAGAAGGAGCTGGTCCTGGTCTTGTCTTTTTGTGTATTTCCTTTACATGCTTCTAAATGTTTGGCAGGTGAGCATCGAGGGCAAAACAAAGTCCATGCATTTATGAATGAACGTTGAACCTGAAGACGTGAATGAAACCCAGAGGGAGACCCTGACCATGCTGGAGGGAAATACATAAACTTAACCTGAACCACTCTGCTGCTGTTGTGACTCAGACCAGGATAAGCAGCTGGAAACAAATGTATTATAGATTAATTTGCAGGTTAATAACGCTGCATCTCGTTGAAAACGATGGAGAAAAACACCTTAAAGGCACCTCATGTGTAAGAGAATCTGAAATTTTTTTGTCTTTCCAGTATGTAAAGAATTTACAATGTCCAGGATGATTCAGCTCTGTACTTTACCCTTCCTCTGTCCACAGCCCCCTCTCCTCTACAGCTCGGTTGAATCATTACCCGCTGCTTACATAATGATCTGATCCATTTCTGTGAAGCAGGGAGGTCATCTGTTCACAGAAATTAGTCTCAAACTGCTCATGAGGACAATAGAAAACGTCTCTCAATATGTGCTTGAGAAAAATAAAAAGCTGAATCACTGCAGGGTTCGGTCGTTTCACTAAAACCTTTCTGTCACACTTGAACTGAGAACCATCTGACGGAGTCGAGTGGCAGGATGACTCCGATTTCACAAGTCTGGTTTGGGCAACAAGTCCCCAGCTGAGTTCAGAGGAATGTGTTTTGTCAATGAGTCACAATGTTGAGCTGAAACCTTGCGTTGTTATCCGTCTGTGTGTGTGTGTGTCATTCATTCACCAACAGACTGCAGCAGTGATTCACTGACTCGTCCCACCGTTTGCAGCTCTTCATTGTGTCTGCAGGCTTGAGTGGACGTGAATGCATGAGCAGGTGTGTGTGTGTGTGTGTGTGTGTGTGTAAATATTTTAGGTGTGTAGTGTACGACCACACTCTCACCTCACAGTGGTAACACTCCACATGGTAGTCCTTGTCCATAGAAACGACCCGGATGGTTTCCTCAGAGCCCTGGTGGGACAAGCACCCAGTCAGATCTTCACACTATATCAGTCCAGAGTCTCATTTATGCCGGCCTTTCGCCTACCAAGTTTTCACACAATTTCAAAGTCACACACATACTTCCAGAGTTGGAATAAAATCTTTACTGTCTTGTTGAAGTTGAAGCGTGCTTCCGTGAGCCCCGTCGTTTGGTGTAAGGCGGGTGTACGATCTGATTTGAGTCTTTTCCGCGCCTTGGCGTTACGATAATATTAATCATGTTTGATGTTCTCGTAAATCTTAAGTCTCGTCGTATCGGAATTGTGACGTCACCATTACAGACAGCCAATGGGTGCGCTCTCTCAGCACCAAACAGGAAGTAGCAAACATGACGAAGATGCCGAAGTCGCGGAGGTTCGTTTGGATCGTACAAAAAGACGAAAAACTCGTGCTCCATTTTTCTCTGCTCAAAAGTAGTTGTTGGAAATTTCCAAGAGGTGCATGATGGGAAATAATGTCAAGAGAATCTAGTTGGAGACTAGTAGTTAGTGACCCTGTAAGCTTCCCAGTCTTTGACTAAAAACTCTTCTGAAAGTCTTAAAATGTGAGAGGAGGTCTGATCTCTGCAGCGACTGCTGTTTTTAAGCTTGAGATTACATCGCTGCTGTTTATTCTGATAACAGCGACAGATGAATAGAAACTAAAATGATCTGATGCACGTTTGTCTCACATGAGAATCTAAATTTCATAAATGTAATATCTTCCTTTTTCCAATATTTTGTCAATAAAAGTTCATTAAAACTATGTATTTGTCAGCTCTGTTAACCTAGCACCAGCAGGTGTATTTACAGGTTGGTTAGTTCCAGAGTCTCTCTTTGCAGATATTTGAGATCCTTTAGACCTGACATGTGTGGAGATAAGCTGCTTACCTGGGCTGGGAGGATGGGCTGGTTGCAGGAGGCACACTTGGGAGCAAAAACCCTGTCATGGATGAGACAAGGATGATTACAGATTTAAAGATGCCATCAGTCTTGTCTATGTGTTATTTTCTATAATGATTGTGTTATTTGATACCACAGGAGAACTTGCACACTTAGTGTTTCCCATTAATCACAGTCTAGGTCAGTGGTTTTACGTTAGAGGTCCCCAGCAAAATGGGGAATAATTTATTTTCACTATAATTAAGATAAGATGAACCTTTACTCGTTCCACCAATGGGGAAATTTACAATTTACATATTGAAATAACACTATGACAGAATATAATGTGCAATATTACATTTTAAATATCATTTCCATTATTACTCTCTCATCATTATGTATAATAAAACTAAGATATATTAAGTAAAATAGGTAAACTAATACAGAAAAGTAGTATTATGCGCAATATTACTTTTCTGTATTAGTTTACGTATTTTACTGAACGTATCTTAGTTTTATTGCTATTCTCTGGTGTTAAAATTAATTTTCATGCAGTGTTGCATTTTTTTTATTCTTACGCTGTTGTATTTTTTTTACTCTGGATTTAAGGAAAAACAATTTCCTTAAATATTAATAAAGTTCTGTCTTATTTCTCTTAGGAATATTTTGGTGAAAGCTTCTGTATGTATTTATATGCAATAACAATCTCAGGAAAAAGAAACCTAGCCAAACATTTTGCGACAAAGTGTTCCTTAAAAATGTTCCTTTTCATGCTGAAGAGCTTTGTTTGCACATCAAGGGCCCCGCTGTGTCAAACAGTCGTCACATATCATCAGTTTGCAGAGCAGAGCGTCCTCCTTACGTGTGGTAGTCTTTGACGCAGTAGATGTTGTTCTCGACGTCCACGGTAAAAGGCACTCCATCTAGACCCTCTTTACACACTACGCAGCGGAAACAGCCTGGATGGTAGGACTTGCCGAGTGCCTGGAGGATCTAGACACCCACACACACACAGAGACAAGAGGTTTAATATCTGCACAGTATCGTTTATCCTAAACACAATAACGCCTGAAGAAGATGGTAGAAATGTCACACATCTGTTCATTCTTTACAGTCTCTGTTTGATGGAAGCTCTTACCATCTCCATGATGAGGTGACCACACACAAAACACTTGTCAGCTGTCTGCTGGAAACCAGAGTACTGAAAGAGAAGACACAGTTTTATTATCTTCAGCAGAAACAGCTTCACACCTGATGCCTGAGCTTGTTTCAGTCCGGTGCTCATCTATAGAGGGTGCTGCTGCGCTCCTCAAACAAACATGAAAGGGATTTAAAATGTTCATCAGGCAGCAGGCCTGCCCTGACATCTCCAGTCCACATCTACCATCTGCCAAAAACCCTAGAGACACTCCTGGGGTGACGGATCGTCAAGTCTTAGTTATACCAGGGAGGCGGAAGAGGATTAAGTCTCATCATCTGACCTCCAGCATCAGTTTATCACTGAGAGGCAGAAACAGGAATTTAAACATTTCCCCAACGCAGCTTAACAAGGTTAAACATAAAGAGGAAGCTGCCTGTAAACAGGAAGACGAGGCCATGCGTTGAGAGGTTGTTTGGATCATAAAGCTGTTAATCTTTTGTTTGCTCCTTCCTCCATGTTTGGGAACATGTTGCATTATATTCAAACGACCTTGGTTGTGATAAAATCAGAAATTTAATTATTTCATTTGCACAACCTGCACCTTTGAGTTCATCAAACCAGTTTTTCTGACTGATCATGAAGGCATCGTGAGAGCAGGTCCTGTTAACCTGAAGCAGATGGAACAGCAGCAGCTTGAGAGCTACAGCTGTCGCCCTCACGCTCTTAATTGTAAATGCCGAGCAGCAGCTCGTCGGGTAATTGAGCTCCTTGGGGAAATTTGGGGGGAATTAGTGTGAATTGGATGGGTGGTGCTGAACTCCTAATTATAGCTGCCATGTCCGTTTCCTCTGGTGAGCTGCAGAGTGTAGCCTGAGATCCTAATCCCTCGCTCTCTGCTCCCTCTGTCGCCGATGATGAAGCGCGTCCAGCTGATCGATCAATAATCCTGAACACACAGGTGACTCACCAGGAAATCCTCCTCGCAGTAGACCTTCCCGTTGACATTGTAGAACGCTTTCCCTCGCAACCTCCGACCTGAAAAGAGACACGTCGATTAAAATCTACACATTTAACATGCTGCTGCAGATATGTGGCCGAAAGTATGTGGACACCTGTTTATCTCCTTAGTTTAAATCAAGGCAAAGTACATATAGGTACATACACACATACATACTGTATATATTAGCTCCACAGGAGAAAGATGGCAGAAATCACAGTTACGAGTCACAGGTTAGAGGCAGAAATGCTTTTTTTGAGGGAAATCGGTGAACTTATTGTCCAATAACCAAGTTAAGTTTTTGAGCTTTATGTACCTGAGCATCGTCAGAAGACTAGATACATGATATCAGCCATATCTTCTGCCACACTCAGTCAAAACACATCCCAATGTATGCATCTTTCTTATCTTTCTACTTCACAACCACAACAGCAGGTCAGTGTGGGAGCAGATGGCTGGCCGAACGTGTCCCACGTCGGCTGTGCCTCCGTTTAATTACTTCGAGCATTGATTCCATTCACAACCCATAAACAATCAATACAGCAGGCTGCTTTACACCCCCCCCCCAAACCAAAAATCTCTCCTCTTCCCTCCCATTGTGTGCTGCTCACAGACAGACCAACAATAGCAGGCTGGAGGGAGGATGTCCCTCACTCTGACACATGCATGAACACCAGAGCTGAAGCGATTAATCGCAAATTGAAGTATATCGATCTGATTCAAACTTTTGGTCGAGACCAAGCTTTTACTGCTGCTGGTTTTACTCATTGATCCACATCGTTATCAAATCAACACGGGAATTCCTCGGTTGCCTGTTAATGCAACTTTAAGACTGAAAACAATCAAAGGGCCCAGTCAAACACCTTGCTAACACTTCCACAGAAACTCTCCCAGCAGGCCCAGGTTCAGCATACTGAGCTTCCAAGCTCCAAGTGTTGAAGGCTGAATTCCTCTGGGTGGGTCTTCATTCATCACAATCCAAGTCTGAATCCAATCTAAAAGGAAATTCGGCTGCAGGCTGGCTTCTGTAGCCCCCCTGCCATGCACCCCTCGCAGCTCGTCCATTCAAATTCATTTAACAGCAGCGATGTCTCTCTGGCAGCGCGATGACTTCACCCGAGCCTGGCAGACGAAGCACACGGATCTCATAAATCTGCTGGATTAGTCACATTTAATTGTCGTTCCAAGCCACCGTTGATTTTATGGGTGTCCCGGCATGTGAAAGACATGCCCCCCCATCTCTTTTTAACACTGAAATTTATGCAATCGCTGTATTTCACACGCAAACACAGTGTCACAATGCTGGGAGATGGCAATACATTAACACCCACATAAATGGCCTGAGCGGCCGAGGAATGCCGTCCACACAATAGGTGAGACTTTTAAGACTTTGAGACAGAGGAGCAATTAGCATTTCGGTGGCGTGGAGCAAAAAGGGAAAAGCAGGATGGAGGAAGATCTCCGACTCAAAGCCAGGACGCTGGAGAGGCAGAAACCTGCAGGAAACGGTGAGATTAGGGCGAACAGTGCAGCAGCGGGGGCTGCGAGGTGTTGCTGTGTGCTCGTCTGTGGCCTCTGCTCTGCAGTTTGGGGTCTGGGAGGTGAACACAAAGGCCCCAGCACTGATGACTGTGTGGAGCGCTGCTAGGGGAGCCGACTGAGCAAACGGGGACATTCTTTCTGCCTGAGGTCACTAGTTGGTCCCATTCAACCCCCCATACCTCTCCAACACCCGCTCTCCACCAGCCTCCCTCATCGCCGAGGAACAGGAGGGGGAGGGATCCATGCCTCCCTCCCTCCCTCTCTCCTCCGGCCTTTTGTCACCAGACAGCACTGCCGGTGATACAAGAAGGAGCTGCTAAATTTAAGGCCATATTTTGCATTTTTTTCATTCTTATTATCTACTTTTTTTATTGGCTTTAGATTTGTTCCATGTTTTCTTAAAAGTTTTTTTCTATTATCCTTTCGTACATTCGACTGTCATTTGTTCCTGTTGTACACTGAGCCATTGCATCGTAATTTTATTTTGATGTAAATCTAAATGACAAATAAAGTCTGTGTAAGTCTAATATATGTTGTGGTAAGTTATTCACTTACTGTATATATGATGCTTAGTTATACACTTACTGTATATATGACGCTGTAGCTTTTTGTACTTGGTTGTTTTCTACTGATGTTACTATTCTTAGTTTTTATAGGCCGTCCTTGTCATGTTGCACTACCCACTTTGCTGCTGTAACGATGCCAATATCCCTGTCTTTTATCATATCTTACTTTATTTCTGCTCTTATGTTTTTTTATTATTATATATGCATACTGTGATTAACAAATGTATTGCTCCACCACTCAGTGGAAGGTGTTTGCCACTGCTGAACTAAATTAACAGTTTTACTGATTACCAAGATACTGTTTCATGTTTCTGTAATGGTTAATCGACCAGTATGTGCAAGCTATTTCAAAGCCATATCTGAAAAATGTGTTTAGAGGTTGTATTTTATTCCTGATTAATTTCTGTGTTCTGGCTCAAATTTGGGTATAAAAAGAGGACAAATTTCATGTATGAGGGTACCTGTATGTATGTATATGACCAATAAAGCTGATGCTTCGTTCATTCTTCAATAAAGAGCTATTCTGCTCTATTGCTCCGTCACTTACCCTTTGCTGTGACACTGTGAACTGCCTCACTGTGGGAATAATAGAGGTTTATTTTATCTTATCTTTAATGGAAATACCACAAACATAACTGCACAATGTGACATGCTCTTAGAATAGACACATTTCAAATTGTAAATGGTTAAAAAACACAGGATACACCAGTGTTTCTACCTGAATGCACTGTATAGTTTGTCAGGTGTTACACTGGAATGACACACAGTTTCCACAACATGCTATTTTACCTGATGAGGAATGAAACTGAAATGAATGACTAAATAAATTTGCCCTATAAGCCGCAGCTTGGCCACAAAATGATGGCAGAACAAAGTGTTAGGGCTGAGGCTCTAAGGCCCTGGCCTCTGTGCTCCTTAAAGCCGACTGCTTGTAATTTTTAGTTCATTTGGGAGTAACAGAGCTCATTCTGCTAATGCACCCATTTGAATAATGGTGTTGCCATGGCAATGAGCGTTGGGTCTGGTGAAAGAGGACTGATGTGTCACCGTTGCGATGGTACTCTGCTAAATTTCCCTGTTGAGTCTGTCCAGATGTGAGGAAGTGGAACGAATAAAGCAGCAACATTGACTGATAGCAACAGGTGGCTTCATGTGTTGTTTCAGGTGGTAAAGTGCAGATATGATGATGATGATCTGTAGTTGATTCACTAATAACTTGTTAAATGTTAAAGACAGGGTCAAGGTTGGGGTTCAAATACTGTAAGTTAATCTGTTGCTGCTTTGGCCAAAGAGTTCAAACCTTTTTTTCTGTGGTTGCCTCATCTGCAACCCAAAAGAGGAAGTGGAGGTGGCAGCAGAAGTGCTGGAGTGGAGCGACTCATGACCTCATCCACCAGACTCAAGAGACCAGTCATCACTGATTAGACAGCAAGATTCAAATGCAAGGATATGAGGCTCACTGAGCAGCTGTATCACACCTCACAATGTGTTTGTTCAGTAGGGCTGGGTACCGAACTTTAACACTTTTGTAGCACCGCCCGAAAAGCTCAGATCCTATCAGGTATAAAAAAAAAAAAATTAAACATCTTTTGGTACCAAATTTCGATACCCAAGTGTCTGTGAGCCATGCTCTCAGATGTCTCTACGGACGGGGGGGACATGTCCCCTTCAGATTCATACTGACACCAATCCGTCCCCCTGCTTTCCCAGTATAAGGAGACATTTTTTCATGATGAAATATTCTGTGCATATATGTAGATATGACTCAAAATATCCAAAAACACTGGCACAAGGCACTTTCATTTTGAAAAAAGCACTGGCATTCAATGAGTTAAGGTGTAACTTCTCCAACAATAATAATCAGCAGGTCAGACGGTTTACAATGTTTATAAAGAGAGCTGGACACAGCATCATTCACTCCTATGAAAGCAGTTCAGTAGCACATGAAGCAAAAAAAGCTTGACTTCCATGTAAATTAAATCATCTCCTTCTAGCTCTCGTAATGATAATAAAATTCATTGATTTATAAAAACATACTGAATTCATATTGAAACAAACAAGCTGCCGTACGGGTCAGGAAAAAAATGATGATCAGAGAACAGAGGAAGGAAAACTCTGCTATCAGTTCATTTTACAACTTTTAGGACCTGATGATTTGAATAAGGGATATTCAAGTGTTTCTTAAAAAAATAAACACTGATTTACAGACGTTTCTTTCCCAATTCACTCATTTTCTCTGTTCTCCAGACCTTTGGCCAGACTGGAAAGATGAATAAATGCGGTGATTTGTTCATAAAAGGAGCTTCAGACAGAATTTTTAATACCGTGACATGGCGAGTCGGCACAGGCCTGCAACCTCAACAAGATTTTCAGTACTTTTGGTGAGAACTGAAGGAAGAGCACGGGCATCAGTGAGCGTATTAGCCATGAATGATGCACTAGAATCTGTAATATATCATCCAGTAATTACTGCCACACCCCTGGAGCCAGCCAAGGTAATAGTGAAACCAAAACTCACATTCCAGTCATATATTATGCTCTGATTACAAGATATTTATGCACATTTACCCCTAATTTGCCTCATCAGAGAGTCTGGAAAGAGGCAGCTTCTTAATCTGTGCTCAGCACAAAACATGAGAAATTTGATTAATAGTCATTTCTTTTCAGAGTGGACCAAAGTGGACAATGAGAGGCAAAACAAGCCTTAGGTTTTAAAGTACAGCTGGGCGGAAAAAGACAAGATGGTCATCATATCCTCTAGCCCGTGATTCACTGTTATTTTCTCATACTGCAGTCAGAACGCTTTTGGATTTTGGAAGATTCAGCTGTGAAATTTCTGCTCATGTGTTGTAAAATATGAACTCATTGCACACCAGATAATGCTCCCATGAACTGTAATTAATTACAATCACGTGACGTTTTGAGCGTTTAGCTCTTGTTTAAACGCTCAAAACAGTGTTGGTGGTAATTAAACGTGCATGGGAGCAGCAGTTTGTGCAACTTTACTTTTTCTGTCTTTTACATTATTTCCTGTCCAGGACATCTTATTTATGGTGTTCTTCTGTGGAAAAACTCATGTTTGGTAATGCAGCTGATTGTTCAGTGACATTTCCAAAGGAGATACAGTTGTTTAAGTGTAATAACGGGGGTAGACAGTGAGTTTGTGCAAATGCACAACAGCTAAATTATAAATATTTGGCCCAGATCCACATCGATCCACATCTGAGGTGCTGTGGCTCACTTCAAACCCACACATCTCTGCTAACAGACAACAAAAACGCTTGATCTGAGTGAACATTTTACTTTTCCTCAATAGTGAAAATAATACTCAGCTGCAGCTCAAATGAAGAGTGATATTACGACACAGATCCTTGGTGCGACGGGTCTCGCAGCATTCAGTTTGTTAATCATTAAAAGAAGAGTCCAACCAAACCACTGAGGTTGAATCAATGGTGAAATGAAACGATGCTGCAGGCTCGTTAGCTGACCGGCTGCTAATGAGAACACTTGTTAGCGTCTAATTAGCTGCTATACACTGACCGGTCTTAAAAATGAGCTTAATATAGTTTGTATGACAGCTTAGAGTATTTCTAATAACACTGCTGATAATTAGAGAGCAGGTAAACATGCAGTACGACTCTCCAGGGACAAAAGACAAAGAGCTGAGCGTCCCTCAGTGTCTCTGCTTTCTGATTTGTGCTGCCTGGTGGCGGTGAAGGATTCTGAGGAATTCAAGCCCTTCAGCTCTCTTCTGCTGTCAGTTCCTTCGGAGGCCGTTTGGATAACTGTAACACGGAGATGAGTCATCGGCCTCGCGGCTGACAGTCTGCTCATCCAGCCCTGAAGCAGCGTGTTTGTTTTGTTTTGGTTATTTTATCTGGAGAAGGCATGCTTATTTTCAACAACAAGTTGCCTTATATTGAAATATATCTTCCAGTAAAAAATGTGGGACAGTATATTCAGGGGCAAACTGTAACTCCTCACAATAACAGCCTGATGCTGCTGATGTTTGAGTTCACGTAGCAAAGGTCCAACTTAAAGGGACATCTCTGCCTGTTTGCACAGTTTATTTGCACTGTCTTCAGGAGATATGGATTTAGTAAGTATGTTAGTTTTTGAATAATCATGTCTGGATTCATCCATCCATTTTCTACCACTTAAGCCTGGTTTATGCTTCTGCGTCGCGTCGACGCTGTAGCTACGGACCCCTATGCGGACCCTACGCCGTAGCCTGATGTGCACCTCCAAATAATCCTGACTGCGCGTCGCATCAACGCGTTGAGACGCCAACGGCAAGGACTGTGATTGGTCCGCTCAGAAGGTAATTTCCGGCTCAACAGCTCAACAACACCGCTATTTGTGGAGCGGCACGGGTGGTACGGAACAGTCAGACAGACAAACGTCTTCTGTGCTTCAACATTTGCAGTAACAGCATTTCTTTTTAAATTTTATGAGCTCCATCTCCAGAAACACCCGCTCCATCTCAGTTGTCATTGTTTACTGTCGGAAGAAAACCAAGGAATCCGATATGAGCCCCCAGAAGCCACACAAAGACACAGCCACACCCCCCTAGCAGCTTGGCTGAATTGCAGAGCAACACGTTCCCTCGACGCAGAACTTCGAATGCTCAACGACGGCGTCGGGTCTACGCCGTAGCTCCGCCATCACCGTGACGCAGAAGCATAAACCAGGCTTTATCCCCACATAGGGTCGCGAGGGGCCTGGAGCCCATCCCAGCTGTCTTAGGGTGAAAGTCTCCAGTTCATCACAGGACACACAGAGACAAACAACCACTCACACTCACGGTCAGTTTAAATTTTTAACACATGCTGCCTATTATTGAATTTATAACTACGACTATCTGTCTATTATCTAACTATCAACCTATCTATCCATCATCTAACTGTCAATCTATCTATCCATAATCTATCAATCTATCCATACGTCATCTATCATCTAACTATCATCCATCCTTCTATCTATCTATCTATCTATCTATCTATCTATCTATCTATCTATCTATCCATCCATGTAATTATCTGTCCTATTGATCTCTGTCCATCTATCTATCAATCTATCACCTATCCATCTCTCATCCATCCATCATCATTTAACTATCAATTTATCTATCCATACATCATCTATCATCTAACTATCATCCATCCATCCATCCTTCTATCTATCTATCTATGTAATTATCTGTCCTATTGATCTCTGTCCATCTAACTATCAATCTATCATCTCTCATCCATACATCATCTAACTATCAATCTATCTATCATCTCTCATCCATACATCATCTAACTATCAATCTATCTATCATCTATCCATCTCTCATCCATCCATCATCTAACTATCAATCTATCTATCATACATCATCTAACTATCAATATATCTATCATACATCATCTAACTATCAATATATCTATCATACATCATCTAACTATCAATCTATCTATCTATCTATCCATGCAATCATCTGTCCTATCTATCTCTGTCCATCTATCTATCTATCTATCTATCTATCTATCTATCTATCTATCCATGCAATTATCTGTCCTATCTATCTCTGTCCATCTAACTATCTATCAATCTACCTATCATCTATCCATCTCTCATCCATCCATCTATCTACTATCAATCTATCTACCTATCCATCCTTCCATCTATCTCTGTTCATCTAACTATCCATCTCTCATCCATCCATCACCTCCTGCTGCAGTTAAAGCTGCAGACACATATTCCTTGTTTAACAGCACATTAAAAGTATGAAAGGAGGAACTTCATGCATACAAATGAACGTGTGTAGATGTCTTCTTCGGTGAATGAGCACTAATACAAGTGTACATAAGAAGACATTTAAAGACAGTGTTTAAGCAGACCGACAGCTCAAAGAACACGTCCACATGTGTTCATGACGCACTTCTGTGTGCAGTTTAAAGTGAGCCCATGCCCCCTCTGATAAGCAGGCCTGGTACACTTTGTGACCGTCCGATTGAGGTCCTCCAGGGAAGGCCGGCTGAAGTGGAGGGGGGTAGTTTGCATTCTTGGCCATTTCATGAAAAAAGGGTGCAACCATGGGAGTAAGCCAAGAGGAGGGCTCAATTATGCATGGTTAAACAAAGCCCAAGGCTACGAACGAGCAATGTCTCAGCAAACTCGGCCTCGCTCTGGAGCTGTAGGCTTCAGGAGGACCCCTACTCCCAAAAAAAAAAAAGAAAAAAAAAAGCAGCAGAAGAAACCATAAAAACAAACAGGGACATAAGAATGTAGCTCCTGATAAATCACTGGGTTGTGTTATGACATGTGCAGGCACTTTGAAACCAAACTTCTCCGAGGCCTTCAAAACACTACTCAAAAGAAAACATTCCCATTCACACGAGGTCACATGATATATCACAGCGTTTACGTTACCGATAAACCATCTCAAGAGGCAGGACGGCCAGCAAAGCTATCAGTGACGAAAAGAACGACTCGTTAGCTCATCCTGGACGTGATTTCTCCAATAAATTCACTCAGTAGCCCTCTATCGGCAATGAAGTCCCACATAGCCACATTATGATGCAATTACTCCTCTGCAGAAGTAATCCAGCCATTCTTTGACAGTAATTTTGGTCTTCAGAGGAAATAATCGGGTTCTCTGACATAGATGTTTGCTTTATTTCATCACTGAAAGCCGTTTTCGGAGTGCAGGGAGCTAACAATGCCTCCTAAATTAACCCTAAAATATAATCAGGCCCATTAAAACAGCACTTAACCAGGTCGGAGGCTACTTTTCCACAGCAAAAACCCCACAACTTCAGCAACGGGACACTCAGCATCTGGCCCCTCTTTCTTCAGACACACAATAAATCGGAAAGTATGCGGCTTTGGTTACATGTAAATTATAGGCAGGTCTTCCAGAGTCGGAGGGGGTGGGGTGGAGGATCAGTATCCATGTATAGTACACATGTGAATGGAAGCGACCTGGCTAAAAGGCTCTCTCCCAACATCTTCCTCTTGTTTCCCCAGGAAACAAGAGAGGAGGGCTGGAGTCGGGTGACAAGGGCGTCCATAACACACACACACACACACACACACACACACACACACAATCTATACTGTGAGCTCCAGAACAGATTTAATTACAGTCTTAAAGACCAAATAATGTCAGAGTTTTACTCCTTCGTAGCATTATTAGCTCCCTGCCCTGTTATTCCACTGGGCAGACTTCAGGCCTTCACCACCTCTGACAGCAAGCTGCTGATCCTAATGATGATTTTTCAGCAGAGACAGCAGCAGCTGAAGCATTAGCAAACATTTTCAATGCTGTTTTCTCAGAACTGGCTGTTAAGACGTGGGATGTTTTCTGTGGCATGGACACATCTGAGGCGTCACACTTGTGGATTTTAAGCACATCGCTTGTCTTTCGTCACCCACAGAGCCCTAAAGTGGCAAACTTTGGTTTGGCTTTAGACCAAACTGATTAGCCGGGTTCCAGACCTCCAATTATCACCCACATCTCTGATTTACTGTACCTGTGGTGCTGTGCTCCCTGGCTGGAGAAGCATTTGACCAATGAGAGTTTTGTTGGTGAGATTAACTCTTTGAGTGCCATTGACGGCTTTCGCCCTCAAAGTGTTTTTTTCTGCAGCGGGTTGCTGATTGCGGCCTTCCACAGCCTGTGAGTAATTTCAGGGCTTCTGTGATTTGTTCTTGGGACATAAAGCGTTAATATACACCATGGAGATCAAAGCAGGAAGCGGAGACTATCGTGATTAGAGAGCAAAATGGATGAATTCTGGAAAAAAACGTGGTGATTTTGGTGAAAGTGGCCTCTACTTTCCTCCAGACAAAACAACAACGAAGCAAGGTAAAAACAAACATTTTTTTCATGATGAAATATGGAGTCTCTTCTTTCATTTGAGCTACTCAGTCTTTTCATAGACAGTACAAAATATTCTGTGGGTCTAGAAATATGACTCAAAATGGGCAAAAACACTGACACAAGAAAAAAAACGGCTGGAACTCAGTGAGTTAAGAACGGCGGGGGCATCACTTTCCTCTGCCAGAACCAGAAAAACAACAACAGAAAAACTGCCACTAAAACCAGCTAAATAAGTACAGGTGAGACTGACAAATTAGGACTGTGAGGGTATGGATTTTTTATTACAGCAGTGATAAAGCACCCAATCAACACGGTATGGTGGTTTACCATGGTAACCCTTGATCGCTGCAACCCCGCCGATCGCTCCTTGTCCTCTGTTACGAATGTGCCAAAATTGCACACACTGTTCAGCTTTTTAAACAAGATTTGTGGCTATTGTTGAATAAAACTGAGTCAACAGAGCAGCGCAAACAACTATGGATAGTACTACACTGAACTCCCACCGTTTATGGAATGCTTCTGTCTTTTATGCCTGTGTATATATTCAATTTAATCATGAGAAGTACTGAAACAAACATGATGTGAGTTTAAACTGAGGACAGACACAGGTGATTTTCAGGTAGTGAGGCTCATTGGTTCAAATTATTCAACAATATCAGCAAATCACTGATTGGCTGTGAGGAAAGCAAGCGAACAACTGAAGCTCTTCTCCTTCTTCATCATTTTTCTGATCGTTCAAACACACAGATCTTGATGAATGAGAGTGGTCAGCAAGCGCTGCTTTATTTCCGGTTTCCCTTTTTTAATGATGAACACAGACACATTGTCTGTGGGCTTCATGGCGTGTTCAAGTTCAACTTTTTGGCGCAGACACAGGCGAACCTCCGCTGCTGCTCGTTCTTTGATGTTGGGTTGGTATGTCGGCAGCTTTACAGGAATAACACCTCATAAATCATCCTCACTCTTTAAGCATCATCTGGTCAGAGCAACAGCAGCTTCCCTGTAGATCAGAGGGTTTCAAACGGCGGCACCAGCAGGAGAGCTGTTGCAGGGGGTTGCATGGAGGATAGGAGAATTCTAGTTTCTCAAGATGACCAGAAGCTGCAGCAGCTGTTCTGACACACAGCTCACACTGGAGACAATTAACAAGTTTAAAAGATTTGGATCCAGATTTTTGTAATTTGCCTCAAAACTCAAACACCTGCGTCAAACCTGACCACACATCTACATTCATCACATTGAAGTTTTCTTCACGATCAGTGTAATCAGTGTCAGCTGTCAATATGCACATGGGTACGCTGCAAACAGGAACTGCTAACAGCTAATTCAGCAGACTTTTTATGTTGCCTAACAACACAGGCCAAAAACAGAAGAGCTACCATAACCCAGCGAATCAACTGCAAAAACACTTCCAAAAAACACCCTGGGAACTTAAAGTATGATTATATACCAAACAGAAGTAAGACAAAGGACAATAACAGGAGCATTAAAATCCAGTGACATTCATGTGTTCATGCTGGTAAAGAGGGTAGAGGAATGGCTGTTCACGGATCAGTTTTTACTCCTCTAAACTCACTGTTCTACTCACCGCAGGAGCAGCAGGTGAAGCAGTTTGTGTGATACAGGTTCCCCATGGCCTGGCAGGCCTGGCTGGCTCCATACACACCTTTCCCACATTTGACACAGATACCTGTCAGAGACAAAACGGTCAGTTAGTCCATGTTATGAACCCTGAGCACAGCAACAGTGGAATAAGAGCATTTTACAGCCAGTCTGGGAGGAAAAATTTCCCAGAGAATCATTTAAAGCTCCTTGCATTCATGAGATCTTGATTCATCTATTGCACATCTGTCCATCCTGGAAGCCTGTCCATCCCTCCTCTGCTGCTCTCCCTGAAGTTTCTACCATTACTTTTCCAGAATCAGGACATAAAGAGACGGTATACGCCACAGAGATTAAAACAGGAAGTGGAGACGATCGCAATTTGACAGCAAAACAGAATCTGGACAAAAAGTGGTGATTTTGGTGAAACTGGACTCTACCTCTGATAAAACAAGAATGGAACAAAGTAAAAACAAACATTTTTTTCATGATGAAATAGAGAGTCTCTTCTTTCATTTGAGCTATTCTGTGTTTTCAGAGACATAGTACAAAATATTCTGTGGTTCTTGAAATATGACTCAAAATGGCCAAAAACGCTGGAACAAGACACTTTCTGTTTAATAAAATGGCTGGGTTTTTGGGGAGTTTTTCCTCAGTCAATGTGAGGATCGTTTGTAAAGGACAGATTGTAAAGCCCTCTGAGGAAACTTTGTAACTTGTGATATCTGACTAAACAAATAAAATAGACTTGATTTGAAAGTGTTGTGTGAACACTCACAACCTGTTCTCCACGGCAGATGGTGTGCTAATGTTTGACATGTCTGACCATACTGACTTTTGAATCAAACCGTTTCTGGACTCGCTGCCAGCTTTGATGGTGCATTCCTGCAGTTATGCAACAGTCCCCCCAAAAAAGAAGAAAGTGTCACAAATGTCACCCCGACTGTACCTCATCCTTTTCCCTCTGCAGCTTTTTGAAGACTGACTTCACAATAAAAGTCTGATATGTCAAAGCAAGCCAACCTCAAAACATGACAGACTCTCACTGCTGTGTTTTATGAACGAGTCACACACTTTGGTGTGCGATTATTACTTCACAAGTAAAATTTCTCAAAACGACTTGTATTCTAGTGACAGAAAAGCTCCAAACGGGTATCAAAAAATGAATAATTTTACAGTGCCAATTCTGATACCCAAGTGTTTGTGAGCTCTCAGATGACACTATGGACAGGGGGACATGAATAGTCACAACAACAATAATCAGACACACCTGCATTAATCAGTTTGTCCAATAATGTAAGACAGGAAATAAAGGAGCTGGCTGAAGTTCAGGAAGTAGTGGAGCTGGGCATGTCACTACCCGATCCGTACCGGAAACCCGATTTGTACCATGCAAAATGCGTCTACATCTGCTCGGCAGCCTACTGAAGCATTTTACGGCAGTCACTGATTAGAGTTGTTAATTTTCTTAAACATGTCCTTACCAGTTTCCTAAATCCTGAGACTAACCTCCGTTCAGGAGAAAAGCGTGAAACTGCTGATAGATTGACACATCCATCCTCACAGACATCTTTCCCACTTTCACTTTGAAATATTACGACTCAGCGGCGTGTAACGACAATGACGAAGCTCCGTCGTAAAAACTGTGAGGAGAGGAAGTGTCATTAGTTTTGCACATGCGCAGTACAAGTTTCCAGTACGGATCGGGTAGTGACAGGGGAAAAAGCCTGCTCCAGTTGCATGAGTTTAACCCAAAGTTGGGTTAAAGTTTGAAAGAGAGCTGAGGAATGAGTTAAAATATGCCGAGAGGAAATACAGCGGATGTGAGGAGAAGATCTGAAACAAGATGAACCAACAACTTTCTGCTTTTCCTCACTGCAGAACGAGCAGCTTTTCTCCTGAAGCGACTTTCAGGGTATTTTAGTCATTGCTCAGAGTCTAGACTCTTGATTAAACTATAAAACATTTTCACAGGACAGAAAATCACACTTGACCACAACAACGACAACAAGGCTGTATTAGATGCTCTACAGATGAGGATGGTCCTGTTTACAGGAATTTAGAAATACTAAGTCATGAGTTTGAACTCCCTCAGAGCATCCCTGCAAGTGATCCATTTTTCAGTAGTCACCAAAAAAAGTTTGTCTTTAATTAAGATCATAACTAGTCTTAAAGCCCCTGAAAACATAACTTAACATCTGAAGAATTTCTCAAAAAAAACCATCAAAGTTTAAGTAAAAAAACTCTAATTGTTATTATTCATGTTGAACACATGGCTCAAAAATCTGTGGACAAAAAAAAAAAAAAAAAGCCCCACCGACTAATCAGATGATGATTCAAATGTTGCTGGAGGTGAGTGATTGGTGCAAAAATACAGAAATATTTCATGTAATATAACCACAACTGTTCTGACTTCTGCGAAATGAAACATTCTTTCAAGACTCCTGATGCTTGTGCTGAGAAGCTAATTGAGAAAATTGATATTCAGGGGCTTTAAAAACTCCCCATGCGTCATTAATTTGTATGTAATTGTGGGCTACAACGTCCTCCTTGGGTTGTAAAAGTGTCGTACTTGAAAACTGAACGAGTCGGGGAGGAACTGCCCGGCCAACCGCAGGTAAACAAGTTCGACACGTACGCCTGGACACAAAGACCGCTGTGACCTTTGGTGGAGAAATGAGAAACAGTGGCTTAAAACGATTTGGACGGCAGCAGCAGACTAACGACCTCCAGCGGGGTCACATTCCTCAGGGAGTGCAGGGTCAAAGCCTGGGTGGGGTGAGTCCAGGGTCACAGTGCCTACAGGACACAGGATCCCAACAGGGATCTGCACCACCACCTCCACCTCCTTCACCTCCTCCTCCCACTGACTATAACCACCACACTGACTCATCTCTGACATCAGATCAAGGACACACTTTCTGTGACGTAACTGAAAATTCCCCGGCTATCTGAGGCAATAATTTCCCTTTCATAACAGCTGTGGAGCCGTCGGTGATAAAGGACAAGGGTACAAGAGAAGCACTCAACGGTTATTTGTCTTCCCTTTAAACCTGAAGTGTTTGCACAAATGAATTAATCGGGGTCAAAGTCAAATATTGGCGTTTCCTGGCGTAACGTGAACAAAGATGACGAGCAAACTTGAAATGAGCTCTGTGCAATTTCTCCAAAATAAAAGCGTGTGACGGTGAAGAAATGGTGGAAGAAGCTGTTTTTATTCGATATTTCGATTTAAAAGCCCTCGGCCAAAACCAGCTGAATAAGAGGCGCTCAGTCATTAAAGCAGGAAGCCAGCTCACCATCGTTATCAATAATGAATGACATTTACTGTTGCTCATCACGTCTTTGAGGTTCTGTCATTCCTGATTTGCCTGCTGGCAGCGTCTGGTTCAGCACAGGTTTCTATTCATCACAGCAGCTCAGAGGAACATAAGGCCGCTTTGTGAAAGGAGAAAACCTTTTTATAGACTTGATGAGACCATGACTGCAAATAAAAATGTCCCCTTGAAGCTTTTTTTTTTTTAATTAGAAGATCAAATGCTGCTTTTTGGTCGAATAACATTCAATGTTAATGGGTTATTCCTCTCTTAATGCCTTCTACATATCATATATACCGCTTTATTTCCTCTTCATTACCACAGCACCTCTAAATCTCATGTTCTGTATTGTAAGAAACACGCAACCAACAAAATGTTGAAACTGCAGCCCATTTATAATTATTTATCTTATTGCTTCTGAACAGCTTGTTTAGTTTTCCATTTTCCATTTCTTCTCATTGTATTTTAGTGAGCTTATATCCATTTCTTTCACTCTCCTGACCACTAAAATGACTTCATTTTCACCTTATCTCACTCAACTTTGAACTCTTTGAGTGCCGTTGATGTATTTCGATGTCATTTAAAATCTGACACTTGAGTGCCATCGATGTAATAATACGTCAAAGTGGTTTTCAGCAGCAGGTTGCTGAAGCAGGAAGTGGAGACGATCAAGATTAGAGAGCAAAATAGACGGATTCTGGACAAAAAGTGGTGATTTTGGTGAAAGTGTCCTCTACTCTACCTCTGATAAAACAAGAATGGAACAAGATAAAAACAAACATTTTTTTTTCATGATGAAATAGAGAGTCTCTTCTTTCATTTGAGCCATTCTGTGTTTTCAGAGTCACAGTGCAAAATATTCTGTGAGTCTAGAAATATGACTGAAAATTATAAAACGTTCTGTTTTATAAATGGCTGGCACTCAATGAGTTAATAATCTATTATTGTTGCATGCTGCCTCTTTTGTGAATTAACCTTCCTGTGTTTGTTCGTTTTCTACACCTGCATCAGGACAGCACACTTCCTTTTTTACATTGAAAACAACATGAGTTTCTTTTGATGTGGTAAGACTCCACATATTATGAAATGTTACCTGTAATCACAGGTGGGTGGAGAGAAATACAGTCGTTTTGGTGACTAATACCAACTCAGACTTCAGCGTGTGATTTTAGTATTAGTCACTACTACTCTTTGTGTACCGAGCAGCTAGTGGATGAACACAAACACAAATATATATATGACAGTGGATTTTATATTTCAGTAAACACCAATCAAAGAAATGAGTTAGAGACAAGAGTGTGAACAGAGAGCTGGTTCATGTCACCATGTGTCACACAACTAACTAACTTCATCATTCAGAGTTTTGGCTGTACTTTTATTTCTTTCCCACGGAATTAATCTCTGCATTTTCAGACATTTCTCTTTGGCTTTGATTCTCTGCCTAACGGCTCAACTATCTGATTTATTTATGGAACAATACTGATTTATTCCCTCTGGTTTGCAACTAACTTCACAGCAGTTTCTTCATGTGTCGGCAAGTGTCCATTTGTTAACGTGGAAACTTCCTTTCTCGCGAGAAAACAACTCTATAAAATGTCTTAAAACTCGTGTATGATATGATTTCCCCACAGAAGCGCTGCTGAGGATGTGGTTATCATTTTACAGGACAGCAGAGGGATCTGAGGCACTCTTGTTATTCACTTAAAAACAGGATGCTGAGTCCCTCATGTGCCCTCATGTTTCATGGCATGGTTATGTCATGTGGCAAGGACAGGATGTTGTGGGTTCAGTTTGGTTAAAAATAAAACGCGTACATGCACATACATGTGTGCACCTTTGAGCTGAACACTGCAGTAGTAGTTCAATGCTCGATGTGGTCGTGTCATCACGCTGGTGAGAAGGACTTTTAACGTCAAAATCAGACCAATGAGTCTGATGATGAAATATAAACAGGAGGTGCACATGTGTGGAAAATATATATTCTGAGGGAAATGAAACAGATACAACTAGAAAAAAAGTAAGATCTCATCAAGAGGAAAAGGGGGGACATTCCTTCTGACATGGCAACCCTTCATAGACAAGAGATGAGAATATAACAGACAGTACAAAGACATGTATGACCCCACCACCTTTTGTCGTCCTTTGTCTTTGCTTATATTATCAACAGTATTATTATTATTATTATTATTATTTGCAATCGTAGATATATGTAGAGTATGTATATATTGTGCATCTATGCAGATATGTTCACACATTAAGTATGTATAACTTGAAAAACCCTTAATAAAAAGATGTTTTATACACGTGTGTTTGTATGTGTATATATGTAGGTGTTCACCACTAAATTAACAATATTGCTAATTACCACAATATTTTTCTGTGATGGTGAGTCAGATTTAGTCTAAAATATAATTATTGTTGTTATCCATGAATTTTTAAATTTACATTACGTTATAAAAAAAAAAAAAGCTGAAAAAAAAAACAGCAAAGCAAATTATTATATTTTGATAGAGATGTTAAATTCCAGTTACTTCCTGTCATTCCTGAACAGAAAAATGTGTTTTAGTGGTTGTTTGTTATTCTGGATTCATTTCTGATTTCTCAGAGAATTCCATGTTCTGGCTCAAATTTGGGTCTAAAAAGGTGAATTCAGTTTAAATTCCTCATTCCTGTTCAAAATGGTGACGTGTAGTGAACTCAATGAGAAAGACAGAGTCTGAATTAAAGCGCTGAAATGAAGCTGGAGGCTCTCTGAGACAAACAGGACAGGTGGTCTAATAACTCTGCTAATATTCTGTGTTGTGTTATTTCTGAAAGATGAAAGTCAGAAAAATGTAATGTAGAAGTTTGAGCAAATATTTTCTGATGTAAAAGTGATTGTGCAATGTGATCAGATCACATTAATAATAATGTGTTTCATAATAAAATACACACTTCGTATTCTGCCATCAGTGAAAACAGAGCGTGCTGTGAATTGTAAGAAGGCTGCACAGCCTGATTCACCAAACTTCAACAACCGCTCGGAGCGACTCTGACGTCTCACAGCAGCAGATATCAAACGCATCTCTGAAGACATAAGCAGGTTGCATGAGAAGTGTCAATCAAACAAACGAAGAGCAACATTTACAAAGGGATGAGCTGCATACTTTCTAGTTTCTGGAACCAAATACTTTACAACCTCTGCACGTCTCACAGCAGTGATTCAGTAGCTGCACTTGGATCTGTCCAAGTGCAAAATAATCATGATCCTGTACGCTAAAAATCACACTCGGAGCGCACAACACAGCATTAACAGCACCACCAGGAGACAAGAACAGACTATACAGTAAAAAACACTCGGCTCAACAGTGGAACAAAAGAGTGTTAAAGAGTGTCTTGACTTATTTACAGTTTCAGATCCCTGGAGAATGACTTCCCTGGTGCTTTGTGTTGGATTTGTTAAACACTTGTTGACCGAACTCAATGTGACAAGATTGCAGCATTTTACTTCCAAATTTGGAATAAGGAACAGTGAAAAAAAGGAAGCAGACAGCATTTTATAGCATCAAAGCCTGGAAACACAGCATCATTTCTGAGGACAGTCTCAGAGCTTTTGACTCATCAGAGGATAATGTGGGCTCAAAAGTTACCGTGACTTATAAATGATGTATAGCTGCTACTTGTGCATTTAAACAGAACTGCAATGAATCAACTAATCGATTAGTTTATCAACAAAAACACATTCGGCAACTATTTTGATAATCAATAAAACGTTACAGTCATTTTTCATGCAAAAAAAGGTCAAAAAATGCTGTTTTCAGCCTCTAAAATATGGAGACTTCCTGTTTTTTCACAATTTTCTAACATTTTATAGAGAAAACAGATTAATTTTTAATCTTTTCTTTACAGCCCTAATGTACAGTGTGAGGCCAGTGCGTTGTTGTCGACAAGTCAGTGTGTGTGTGTGCATGTGTCAGACATGTGCATGACTACTGCCATTATAATTCTGGGCAGGTGATCAGACTTGACCCCCACCAACTATGTCTGGCCCGCCAGCCAGGATCGTGTGCCAAGTGTCTGGTGTTGCCCGACTCCCCACTGGCTGGTTAATGAAGGGCTTCGCGGGGGGAGTCAGGGCGGGGTGGTGGTGGTGGAGGAGAGGAGAGGAGGAGGAGGAGGAGGAGGTGAGGGGTGGGGTGGGCCTCCTTCTGCTGCTTCAATTGCAGGCCTGTATCGGGCCAGCTGTTGATTCACAGCTCCTTCTCCACCACAACAAACACAGGCCACACAAGGGCCGAGCTGAGCCGAGCCAGGCCAGTGTGGGACACTGGCAGGCAGTGCTAACCACCCCGCCCCTCCACCACCATCACAAAAAAAAGCCCTGGCAGTCAATTTCTCCACTGTCGCTACGGAAACAGAGCTGTCTCTATTGGACTCGGAGCGTCTGACTGCATTCTTGTCTCTCCTGGCTTCTCCTTTCTCTCTCCATTATCTCTGCTGCTCCTCGTCTCTTCCTCTTGCCGCTCACCTGCAACAAATCAGCCTCTCTTTGAGCAGCGCCGATAAAACCAGCCACTGTTCCCCTTCTGCAGCCATTTGTCTGGCTGCTAATTCAAAAGACAGACGGGCGACTTCCTCGGCAGGCTTTCTGTGGCCTGATCACAAAAAATGTGTGTGCCACGGCGCTTGATTCTTGAAATCAGGCAACAGCACAAAAAAAAAACCAAATCACAGACCACAATCTGTCCTCGACCACGCTGCTGTGAACGACTGAAGGGTGTCTGCTGTTGCAGAACAGAGAGCTCCATTCAGCGAGGTGCAGCCCTCTGCAAATGTTAGCTCTGCCAAGACAGAAATTAGTTTTGCCCGGCAGTGCCACTCTTATCTGCCACACAGGGACCTGTTAGCGCTCATGTAGCGTTAGCAGGCTGCACAAAGACCTTGACCTGATGACACACCTGTACATAACCTCTTCCTGAAAAAAACATTTTTACAACACTGCTTTAATGAGCACTCATTTGTTTGCACTACTACTACTATTAAATATGTATTCAATTGTTGCCATGGAGAATTCTTTCTAGTCTACAACTAACAACTGACCTAGATAGAGGAAAACCTTATTTGAGCTCCTTTAAACATGCTCCACTCATGCAGGACCAAAACCTGGAGCTGCTTTTACTTTGAAAGCGACATTGCAGGACTTTGACAGATAACAGTGAAGGATGAAAGTGTGCAAGGAGTCTGGATCAGAGAGCATCAACACGTTGGTTTGAGCTGAGGTATAATGGGTTTGATTATGATTCAGGAGCTCACATAAATCACTTGACGCTCTTAACTCTGGTGTCAAGTGCTAAAATCCACTCTGCAACACAGCATGTTTCTGATGTTATTTCCATCTCCAATCTTACCCACTTGCAAGTTTTAACTAATATTACCTACCAAAATATTCTTTTTTCATGTGCATCTCCAGCTCCTTCTCCAGCTCCAAGGTGAGCGCCTCCAGCCGCCTCTCCGCCTGGCTCGGTCCGCTCTCTCTGCTGGGGGTCACCTGGTAAGGCAGCTTGAACCTCTGGCTGGAGGAGGCTGCTTTTGACGACATCCCGTAACTAAACGACGATGGAGATCCCGCGGTCATCTCCGTGGTGCCTCCGGTCTGGGCCGACTGCTGGGGCTCCGGGAGCCCCTGGAGATGGATGCGACTCTGTATCCCGTTGGAGTCTCCAAACTCTTGCAGCAGCGCGTCGTCGTGCAGAGCGCTGCCCAGCATGGATGACCTGGGGGAGGGCAGCTGCAGGTCCGGGTAAGTGCTCATAGACCCCCTGGAGCTGCGGGAGCTTCTGGAGCTGTGACTGGAGATGCTGGACCGGGGACTGACCACGCAGTTGGCGGTGGTCCCCGGCCTGGCGCTCCCGTCCTGGCTGCAGATGCTGGATCGAGGACTTGTCAGCGGCGCTGCGTGTAAAATCGCGCCCTCCAGGTCGTGGTTGACCACGGGCCCGTACCGAGAGTCCGAGTAGCTGGACCTCGGGCTGGTGGTGAAGGAGTACTGGCTGGCCGTGCTGGACCTGGGGCTGGTGTGCCTCTGGTCGTAGCCCATGCTGATGCCGCTGGTGCGGTTGCTGCTCGGCTTGCTGCAGCAGTCGCAGCTGTTGAGGCTGGCCCGCGGGCTGGAGTGTTTACTCGTGTCGCTGGCGGTGCTTGCATAGCTGGATCTGGGGCTGAGGACGCTGTTGCCCTCGCAGTGAACTAAACTCGACCTGGGGCTGGTGTACCTGTCCTGACCCGGCACCACCAGACTGGTGCGCGGGCTGCTGATGCTCGACCTGGGGCTGGCATGCTTGCTCTGCTCCTGAGAGGACAGGGAGGACGCTAAGCTGGACCGCGGACTGGTGGCGTTGTACCTCCCGTCGTGGCTGCTGGTGATGCAGACGCTGTTGCACCTGTTGCCGGGCGGCGCCACCGCCTTGTTGAGGGGCAAGCCGTCGAAGGCGGAGCCGGTGCTGTACCTGTGGCCCTGCACCTCCAGAGAGTACCTCCGGTGCCTCTCCGAGGCGCCCGTGTAGCACGGTAGAGCCACCTCGGATTTGGTGCAACAGCCCTCCTCGGGGTAAACCGCGTCTCTTTGAGGCGCACAAAAATCCACCGGCACGGTCCGGTTGCAATTCACAGGACGCACCGGAGCCGCGTTGTACACTTTATTCCCAGACGTGAAATTCTCCACAGTGTGATGCTGCTGGTGAAGCACAGAGGTGCCATTCATTGGCTTACTTTTATGCTCCGCTACAGCCGGAGCCGAAAAGTCCAAGTCGGGGTTAATCACCAAGTCTCTCCTGGCGTTATACATCCCGTCTTTATACGCATCGTACAAGGAGAGGTCCTCCATCAGTTTACTGGCCCGGAGTCCCAAATCTTCCTGGTAGTGCTCCATGTTGTTGCTCCAGAGGCGAGAAACAAGTTCAGAGTGCGCTCCGCTCCGCGAGCCAAACTAGCGAGCACCGCGGAGCACTAATTGCATTTCACATGGAAATCAAAACAAAACGCCGCTGAACAGCCGTGGACTCGGTTACTTGGAGCCGCCGACGAGCCCACAAACCTCCACCGTATGCAGCATCGTCTTCCTCTGCTTTTGCCTCCTTTCGCCGAAAAAACAAACTCTTTGTCACAGTTTTCAGCCGACGGGGATACGTTTGTCAACTTCAGTTTTTGTTAAGTTGAAAGGTCTTTACAGTCAATGGCGCGCTGCGCGGAGGAATTTCCCCTTGTTGGTTTTTCCTCTCGTTTCGCTCACGGACGCCACACCAGAAAACAAAGTGAGCCGAATACTCCGACACGCTTTAAATATCCCTTGTGCGTGAATCTGAAGTCAACAGGCGCCCTAAAATCGAAGCAAAACGCTTTTTACACGAGGGACTCGTTTGCGTAAAAGGAATGCGAGGATGGAGACAGGAGGTGCTGCGCCTCTCTGGAATGTGGTTAATGCTGCAGAGAAACAATGATTGCGACCAACTCAGCAAGGGGCTGCCGGCTCTGAAAAGAGACGAGTTTAGAGAGAAGGGGACGTCTGCATTCATCCCAGGCAGACTAAAATACCACACAAAGCACGCCTCACCTGGTCCGACTCCTTTTACACCAAGAAAAAGCTGCAGGGAGCTGGAAATATGGAGGGCCAAGCCATTTAAAACTCAAGTTTATCCACCTTTATTAGGTCTGATGATGTGAAGGTGTAAATATACTCCCAGGTAGCTCCCACTCAAGTATATATGATTCATATCATCCATATAATGTGCGGTTATTATAGCTGGCAGTAGGTTCTTATGGTATTTTTAAAGGAATATTATGATGGCAACAAAACGTGAGTTAAATAAGCACTCCCAAGTATCAAAGAAAATAAAGTGGACGCTTCTTTTGATGATTATATTAAGCAACATGAAAATATTCCATTTAATTATAAGAATCATAAACTGAACTGTATGCAAAGTGCAAACTAAGCTATTTAAAACTAAAAAGGTGTATCCGTCTTTTTAAGTCTGGTGATGTAAAGATATTCTCAGGTTGCTCCAATTCGAGTATGATTCATATCATCCATAATGTCCAATCATTATAGCTGGCAAGAGGTTTTTACAGGAGTTTTAAAGGAATATTCTAATATTTGCAACAAAATATGAGTTAAATATACACCCCAAGTATCAAAGACAGTAAATTGATTTAATAGAGTGAATTTTTGTTCTAAAATTATGTTCAGCTACATGAAAATTTTCTGTTTGAGTTTAAGTACTTGTAACTAAACTGCACGCAAAGTCTGATGATGAAAAGATATTCTCAGGTTGCTCCAACTCAAGTAAATATGAGCCATATAATGTCCAATTATTATAGGTGGCAATAGGTTATTATAAGAATATGAAAGGACTATTATGAAATTGGTAACAAAACAAGAGTCAAACTAGAATACCAAATATCAAAGACATTAAATTGATTTAATAAAGCAAACTCTTATTCTAATTATCTAAGTCAGATTATCCTTTATTGTCCCACAAACGAAATTTTCTAAAATTATCTCTTTAATGTGAAGTATTAGTGATTAAACTGCATGTAAATTGTATCAGCAAAGTTATTTTAAACTGAATTTTATCCACCTTTTTGACTCTAATCATATAAAGATACTCCCAGGTCGTCTTCGCAGTGCATTTATTAGGATAATGTGCAATTATTACGGCTGACTATAGGTTCTTATAAGACTAATAAATGAATATTATGTTGTCAATAATAGTTAAAATACATCTACAAATACCACAGACCTTCATTAGGTGAATTGATTGAATACCAGATTATTCAGTTTATTTTTGGGTGTGTATGAATGTAATATTTCATTTTTACAAACAACTGAGTTGCATATAAAGTAAAAAAAAAACTGTGGAAATAAATTGTTGTCTTTGATGACCACGACTGGAGGAAATGGTTAACTTTTACTTGATTTATTATTACTGTAAAATGAAATCTTGAATCCAAGTTAAAAACCAAACAATCCACATTTGCCATGTCAGGATTTATTCAACAGTGTTCATAACATCCTTTGCATTGTTATTTACAGTTCCACAAAAACATTAAAACATTAGATTTTTGTATTAGATTATCAATCTTTGTCCCCAGAGATGTCCTTTCAAAAAATAACCGTTGTAGAAATAGAGGTAGCATTTCTCTGTATATATATATAGTCTCTGTATATAACAACCACACAGGACTACATGATTATTGTCACATGTGACGGGTGTTACAGTGTATAAAAATGTATTTTTAAAACTGATTTGGTAATAAAATGTGTCCATGGACCATAGCATATTAAGACATGTAAACAAAGTTATGAACCAGACATTAAGTGACATTTATTTTTGCTTTTGCTGCTCATCAACTGCCAACAAATGGAAGACAAGAGAGAACCACAGCAACAAAAGCAAAAACAAACAGGACGTCTCGCAGCAATTGAAAGAAGAAGGAGCCGTGTGATTTTTTCCCGTGACCTCTGCTTCTGAACCACTGGACAACCTCGTCCAGGTTGTACTCCTGGGGCTCATAACCGAGCTCCTTCTCAGCTTTTGCCATGCTGAAGTAATGAGTCACACCAGTCTTGTACACCTCTGTGCGCGTCAGCAGCGGCTGGAAGTTATAGAAGGGCCCGATGAGGTGGTGAACCATTTCTGTGAGAAAGGCAATGAAGTAGATGAGCGAAACAGGAAGGCGCAGTTTGGGGAAAGGATAGCCCAAGCCCTCGACCAGAGGTCTGAAGAACTCAAAATTGTTGACAGGCCTGCCGTCTGAGATGAAGTAGGCCTGACCAGCAGAGCGGTGCTGCTTCTCCGAGGTCAGAGCCTCGGCGGCAAGCTCGTGTGCCAACACCAGGTTATCCACATGGACAAATTCCACCAGGCTGCTGGGTTCACCATAAACAAACCTGAAGATCCCCCTCTCTATGTAGCCAACTATCCTGGGCAGGTGCCTTTGCTCACCAGGCCCGTAGATTCCTGCTGGACGCAGTGCACAACTTCTGAGCATCCCGGAGCCGTCCTCCAGGGCTGTGCCGTTAGCTTTTAGCACCGCCATCTCAGCCAAAGACTTGGTTCTGGAGTAGTGGTCGGGGTGAAGATGGAGAGGCAGATAAGGGAGGCTCTCATCCCCGTTCTCTATAACTTGGCCTCCGAACACCACGTTGAAGGTGCTGGTGTAGACCAGCCTGGACACTCCGTGCTCAGCGCACGCTGTCAGGACATTCTGCGTGCCGTGAACATTCACCGCCTCAATCTGATGGCGGTTCAACTGCTCCCTGCCAGACATGCCATAGGAGGCGATGTGGAATACGCAGTCCACACCTGCAACGGCCTTCTCCACCTGGGCGTACTCACGAATATCTCCTTGGACAAACACAATGTCTTCTGGCACGTCTTGCTTTGGAGGGACCGCATCAAACAGAATGATCTTGGCTCCTTTTTTATGCAGAGAGCATGCCAGGCTGCAGGGGAAACAAGTCATATTTCAAGATGAATACAGCAGCTGCATGTCTTTGTACTTTTAAATAGGCCTGCTGCAGAGACAGAGCCAGTTCAACCAAGATCAGTAGCGTGATAATGCCACCTTGTGGTGATAGAGTAGCATTACAGACAAGGGACAGCTGAATCCACTACTGAGGGTGTATTGACTTACACTATATTGCCATAAGTATTCGCTCACCTGCTTGACTCACATATGAACTTAAGTGACATCCCATTCCTAATCCATAGGGTTCAATATGATGTTGATCCACCCTTTGCAGCTATAACAGCTTCAACTCTTCTGGGAAGGCTGTCCACAAGGTTTAGGAGTGTGTTTATGGAAATTTTTGACCATTCTTCCAGAAGCGTATTTGTGAGGTCACACACTGATGTTGGACAAGAAGGCCTGGCTCTCAGTCTCTGCTCTAATTCATCCCAAAGGTGTTCTATTGGGTTGAGGTCAGGACTCTGTGCAGGCCAGTCAAGTTCATCCACACCAGACTCTGTCATCCATGTCTTTATGGACCTTGCTTTGTGCACTGGTGCACAGTCATGTTGGAAGAGGAAGGGGCCAGCTCCAAACTGTTCCCACAAAGTTGGGAGCATGGAATCGTCCAAAATGTCTTGGTATGCTGAAGCATTCAGAGTTCCTTTCACTGGAACTAAGGGGCCAAGCCCAGCTCCTGAAAAACAACCCCACACCATAATCCCCCCTCCACCAAACTTTACACTTGGCACAATGCAGTCCGACAAGTATCGTTCTCCTGGCAACTGTTAAACCCAGACTCGTCCATCAGATTGTCAGATGAAGTGTGATTCGTCACTCCAGAGAACACGTCTCCACTGCTCTAGAGTCCAGTGGTGGCGTGCTTTACACCACTGCATCCGACACTTTGCGTTGCACTTGGTGATGTATGGCTTGGATGCAGCTGCTCGGCCATGGAAACCCATTCCATGAAGCTCTCTGTGCACTGTTCTTGAGCTAATCTGAAGGCCACATGAAGTTTGGAGGTCTGTAGCGATTGACTCTGCAGAAAGTTGGCGACCTCTTCGCACTATGCGCCTCAGCATCCGCTGACCCCTCTCCATCAGTTTACGTGGTCTACCACTTCGTGGCTGAGTTCCTGTCGTTCCCAAACACTTCCACGTTCTTATAATACAGCTGACAGTTAACTATGGAATATTTAGGAGCAAGGAAATTTCACGACTGGATTTGTTGCACAGGTGGCATCCTATTACAGTTCCACGCTGGAATTCACTGAGCTCCTGAGAGCGACCCATTCTTTCACAAATGTTTGTAAAAGCAGTCTGCATGCCTCGGTGCTTGATTTTATACACCTGTGTCCATGGAAGTGATTGGAACACCTGATTCTGATTATTTGGATGGGTGAGCGAATACTTTTGGCAATATAGTGTGTCTGTACAGTCGTCTTCTTGGATAATCAACAATATAAAAATGTTCTTACCGATAACCAAAATAGCCACATCCACCGGTTATCAAGAACGTGTCTGTACGTACATTTTCCATTGCAGGATGGTGAACCTGTGAGTTTGTAAAAGGCATAATAAATAAGTTTTAGAAAAGTTGGCTACATGCAAAGGTGTCATCTTTCAAGTCTACACTCACAGCAAACATGAAAGTTGCTTCACGTGCAGCTTGTAGGTCAACTAGTCCACTGACCTTATGTTTAAAATAAATATACATTTTATATAATAAGCTGGATACAACAGAGCATTCAGGCTGCCATGCTTTGCTCTAGTCTGCTACAAAAGTGCGCGGTGACAGAAGTTAAGGCAAATAAACAGCTTACGTTAGCTGACTCTTAACTATTGTTTTCTGTCGTTACCAACCTCAACATAAACCGGGAAGACGACGAGAGAAGATCCGTTGAATACTAAAATACTAAAAATACTCACTGAAAGCTCTATTGTCGAAAGTGAGAGGACACCGGCGGGCAACTGAAGTCCACTTCCTGGGTTACGAGCCCTTAGTGATGTCGCGAACGAACCGGATCTTAGAACCGGCTCTTTGACGTGAACGACGAGAGCCGTTCACGGCACATGAACAGGAGGGAGAAGAGAGATAGAGAGCAGGGACAGGACACAAGGAGAGAGAGAAAACGCAAACAAGCTGGAAAGGTAAAGAAAAGAAGAGAAAATGAGTGTCAGCAGGAAACGAGTAAAATCTGGAACCATTTCACTTACATTGACAGTGTAGAGTCTGCAAGATGAAAATTTTCTGTAGACTGTGTAACGTGTACAAATAAAGGCATATTTATGTAACATTTGATATAATCATGTTTTTTTTTACATTAGTAATGCATGTTGCACATAATTTTACATTATTGTTGGTAAGAAATTAATTTAAACAACAAAAAAATTGAAAGAGCCGGAAAGAGACGGCTCTTTTTCGTGAGCCGAGTCATAAGAACCGGTTCTCCAAAAAGAGCCGTAAATCCCATCACTCTACGTAAATTACGTATAAAGCGTCAAGTTTCCATACAGCCTGTCAGATTAAAACAGGAAGTAAGCATTTTTTATTGATAAGAAAGATCAGTGCAGTTGTAGCAGAAGATACATGATTATTTTTCATCTCTAGTGAATATTATTATAAAACTCTTCTTGCATGCAGTGCGTTCTTGTTCTCCAATTCTGGTTTTATTTTAAAAGTTGCAATCGGATGTGACATTGATGCTAAAACCAAATATGGGCCACCGTAGACGCCCCATTGAGCACCGCCACATTGGATGTGGAAGACATACTGAAAAGGTGCTTCATTCATGTGCTGCA
The DNA here is from genome assembly GCA_029721515.1 of Synanceia verrucosa. Classification (NCBI taxonomy): domain Eukaryota; kingdom Metazoa; phylum Chordata; class Actinopteri; order Perciformes; family Synanceiidae; genus Synanceia; species Synanceia verrucosa. The sequence goes on from CM056549.1 coordinate 6,937,451, forward strand.
TGGAACAGAACAAAGCGATTTACATTCCAAACAGATATAGTTATATGTTTTTATCCATCCATTATCTACCGCTTATCCTCACATGGGGTCGCGGGGGGGCTGGAGCCTATCCCAGCTGTCTTAGGGTGAAAGGCAGGGTTCACCCTGGACAAGTCGCCACCTCATCACACATAGAGACAAACAACCTCTCACACTCACATTCACACCCGCGGTCAATATAAATTAGCAAATTAACCTAATCCCCATGCATGTTTTTGAATGGTGGGAGGAAGCTGGGGTACCCGGAGAGAACCCACGCAGACACGGGGAGAACATGCAAACTCAGTCGAGCCTTAACGTCTTCTTAGAATAATATTCAGTACTGTGAAATTGCATTTACATTTACAGTTTAAACAGAATGTGTGTTTGGGTTATTTGTAATGTGTACAGTGTAGTTATAATTCATGTCATGAAACTTACAGGATGAATAAAATCAGTGCCTTAAAAACAATTCAAGCTCTGGCACAGCACCACCCAGAGGCACTGAAGACCAAACTCCACCAGGTGTGTCTGGTTTTCTTTGAGGAGGTATGGCACAGGGGCTGCACGGTGGTGTAGTGGTTAGCACTGTGGCCTCACAGCAAGAAGGTACCGGGTTTGAATCCCGGGGCCTTTCTGTGTGGAGTTTGTGGGTTCTGCGTGGGTTCTCTCCGGGTACTCTGGCTTCCTCCCATCGTCCAAAATCATGCATGGGGATTAGGTTAATTGGCTAATTCAAATTGACCATAGGTGTGGATATCTCTATGTGTCCTGTGACAAACCGGAGACTCGTCCAGGGTGTACCCTGACTTTCACCCTAGGACAGCACCCTACACCCCACGACCTTATGAGGATAAGAGGTAGAAAATGGATGGATGGACTTTCCTGACTTGTTCAAGTCAATGATTGGCTTTTTCAGATCCATGCTGAGCTCCTCTGACTTTCCCATTGTAGCGTTTGTATCCAATGAGCCCTGTTTAAATGGCCTCAGAGAAGTCACCAGCTGTAGTCACTCATGATCATTCACAAGAAGTTAAGAGGCCATGCTATGAAGCTCATTTCACTGACACAACTTTCTAAGTCACCAAAATTGCTAATTCATGTTGCTGTATATATATTTTTGGCGCAGCAGATTTGGTCACATTTTCAGTTAACCCATAATAAAGTCATAAAAGAACCAAACTTCATGAATGTTTTTTGACAAAGTAGTATCTGTTCCAATCAGTCAATCAGAGATGTAGAAAGAACTGGAAACTCAAGACAGCCATGACATTATGTTCTTTACAAGTGTATGTAAACTTTTGACCACAACTGTATAAAAAGCAGGGAGACAAACTGGAAATAGACTGAGGGTGCTCAATCTGTGAAAAACATGGAGACTAAAAAGAGATAAAAGGTAACCTGGACCTATACTAAGGGAGAAAAAAAACTGACGATTCTACACTGAAAACTGGAAAAAAAGAAACACACACTTATTTTGAAAATTTAACACTTAGAAGGAACTGGAGACAGAAACCTGGCAATATGGCTGCGATGACAGGACGACTTTACAAAGACAAAAAGGGAGACAGGACTATTTAAACATGAGGTAATTGGACGCAGGTGGAAACAATCAGGACGGGGCTTGACAGGTGGCAAACACAGGAGGGCAGGAAGTAAAAACACCTGAAACAAGAGGGAGATGATTACTACAAAATAAAACAGGAAATGACAGGCCAACATGAAAGCACGACACAAAAATGATGAACTTAACTAAACCAGATGGATGGGCATGACAAACAGGCTTCTGAATGCTAATGAAACTCGAACTGTGCCAAGACATTTTAACCCTGAATATTTGTGTAACATTTTGGGCCTGAAGTAACAGCAGCAACCCTCAGCTGAAAAGGTAAGAGTGTTTTTAAGGCTGTTTTCAAGATGGTTCAACATAGGGGCTCATTAAGGTAGTTATTTGTATTGGTTATTAATTAAGGTTTTTCAGTTACACCTCATTTGGTTCCCAGTTCTCAAGAAAATAAGTTGTCCTATTTCCTTTACTCACACACAGCCACGTTGTACATTGACAGTTTCTTCTTCAAATTCGTACTGCAGATAAAAACAACAGAAAGTAGTTCAGAGATGATTTTGAAAGAACAACAAGTGCAACTGGTGGTACATTAAATTCATGGGTGTCATCATCTGTTATTTTAGAACTGAGTTATTAGTCTTTTAATGTTTATAACATAATATATACTGTATATGCTGTATGTATAGGACATTTCTCCCTGGCAGCCTAGTGTTTTCCATCATTACTTATAGACCCACCATATCCAAAATGAACTGAAAAAATATTTTACATCTCTTTATCTATGGGTGTGGTCGGCTTCTGTGTGGCAAGTCTCTAATTATTGGGCTTAACACGATTCACGCAACTGGATGCTCTGTGCGTAAAGACGCAACAGCAGGGGGGTTTAAACTAATTGCTTTCTTATTTTTTTTAAGAAAGTGATATCAATTCATGTTGTCATGTTTGTTTTTTTTCAGGCAGGATGAATTTGGAGGAATACTTCAAAAGAATTGGTCTCCAGGGCTCTTTTGATAAACTGGATCTGGCAACACTGAAGTTGATCCACAAACAGCACGTCATGTCAGTTCCCTTTGAAAACCTCAGCATGCACTGTGGTGAGAGGATCACCATGGACCTTGATGTCATTTTCAACAAGATAGTGAGGAGCAGCCGTGGAGGTTGGTGTCTTGAGAACAACTTCCTGTTTGGCTGGGTCCTGAGAGAAATGGGCTACGACACAACAACCTTAGGCTCCAAAGTTTTCAACAGCACCTTCAATGATTTTGGCCCAATTGAAGATCATCTCATCAACATGGTTGTTATTGATGGAAAGGCTTATATAGCAGATGTCAGCTTTGGGTTGTCTTTCCAAATATGGGAGCCCCTGGAGCTCATCTCTGGAAAGGATCAACCTCAGGCAGCAGGTGTCTTTCGCCTCACTGAAAAGGAGGACATCTGGGTGCTGGAAAAAACTTACAGGAAGCCAAAGATTCTCAATCCAGACTTTGCCAACTCAAGTCTGGTGAACAGGAAGGAAAAACAACAGATCTACTGCTTCACCTTGGTGCCTCGTGAGGCTGAGAACTTCTCTGAGGCAAACCATTATCTCCAGACAGATCCTACTTCACCACTCGCCAATAGATCCATATCTTCTTTGCAAACACCAACAGGGTTCAGAGGTCTCATTGGCTGGACCTACAGTGAGGTCACCTACAAACCAGAGGAAGGTGTTGATGTCTTTGACATGAGAAACATAACAGATGATGAGCTAGAGCAAATTCTTTGTGAAAAGTTCAATATAAAGCTGCAGAACAAACTGCAGCCTGTAAACAACAAAACAAAATACACAATCTAAAATCCTCTGAACATTGTTGAGACAATGTGTTGTTTATCTGACTACATTTGTAGACCTTTGCGCTAACAAATGTGTCTCAGTAAAAGCAATCACATTGAACTTTAACTGCATTTTTGGCTCTTATCTTTTTGCCAGCTCTCAGGCAGTTTTCCTCTTTGATACTGTGGTCACTTAAATGCAATACTCTGACATGTACTAAGTCCAAAAATAACATTTTCATATGGAGTGTATGGCAACAAATTATGTTCTTTAATAAAGTTTTGTGGAAATAGAACAGCTCTTGTCAGCCTCAGAGCAGTTTCACAGTGATTACCGTGAATGCTCAATCATTTGCACACTAGAAAATGACAAGCTGTTCATTTGACCAGGAATATGCGAGAGGCGGCTGGCTGGACTACAGACCAATGTGTTTCAAATCATTGGGTGCTAGGGCCAACTGGTGGCATGTAGCTGTACAGCCACTGAGGTACACAAATCTCTACACGCATTTACAGATCTGCCGTGGCAGAAGTGTAGCAAAGGTCGCGTGTAGAAAGCCAGCCAATGCAGAGCTATAACTGATGACTTGTCTGTATTTCCTGCACTTGCAAGCAAAATACTTAGACTTGTGAGCATTAATATACACTATGCATATTTTATTTTTACACATACAGATCAGTGCACGCATTTGCAGATTTTTTGACACATTTACGAATCTGATTACACACACAAATTCTAAACACACATTTACAGATTTGCATACACATTCACAGATCAATGCATGCATTTACAGATCGTTTTACATTTACAAATCAGATTACGCACACACAGATTGATGTACACATTTCCAAATACTTTTGCAACAATATTAGCCCCATAAAAACCACACTCTATTCACTGGGCTCCAACAATTTCTCTGCAGCCATCTAAAGAGGCTCTCTCACTCCATGCACATATGCAAATTTGAATGTGCTGAACCCAGTCAATTCACTGACAGAAGAATCCAAGATTGAAAAAATTGCCAAAAGTACACAGAAGTTACAACAACTTCCTGTTTCATGGCAAATTGTGCAAAATGGCTGCCATTCCATGGCAAGGCCGTTCCAAGATTTGTGCTCACTTTTCGTTTAAATCGTACAGATTAAATTTGATGTTGATAATTTCTACTGTGCAGGAGTAGTTCTAGGTTCCTCTGCTGACATGCAAGGAGGCCTTCTCATGCACTTACACAAATTCAAACAAGCTGAACTGCGTGTGTCTGAGAGACATGTTTACAGAGATTATTAGCACTTCAAACAGGTTAGATGATGTTGGCTGAGAGTGGGTGTGGCATTGTGTGTAGAACCATGGCACTATGGGAAATATGCAACACAGGAGGGACCAGTGGGTAACACTGGGGTCTGTTCAGTGAAGCTTGTACCTAAGTAATGTACAGAAGTAACGTAAACTTGCATTCTCTCCAACAGCCAGCAGGGAATGATACTGGCAGTTTCAGAAATAAGTCTGTTTGTATTGAAGTCCATGGAATACATCAGGGTATCCATTTACTGAATTATGGTGAAATATATGCTGAAATAACACATAAAGCTTTGGGGCGTGGCTACCGTGTGATTGACAGGTTTCTGCTCTCATTACATCCTGAAGAGGAGCGGCGCTGACGGTCTGAGCTCTCAGCCATAGACTGTAAAAAGAATGGAGGTACCTCCTGTGACGTCACCCATTGGTTTGGGGGAGTCCATTTTGTGCTTCTATCATGGGCATTTGAACTGCACCGTCTTGGATTTCAGTGGGCGTGTACTTTCCATATTTGGAAGAGAGGCGGTTACTTTACGGGTCAGCCGAGATCCCGCCCACTGAACGCAAATTAACTGCCAAATTGAGCGAGTCTAAGGCTATTCAGCTAGGCTAGGTTAACAAGCAGCAAAAACAGACCATAATGCTTCTGCTGTGTTTTAAAAAAACACCTTTTCAGATTGAGAGGTTCTAGGTGGAGCTGCAGGGTTTGGTGGAGGTGTGGGGGAAAATTCATTTGTCGTATTTAATTGTGAAACAATCATTTAACATATTATTTACTGAGTTTCAGTACTGCCTCCATCCACTCACATTGTCGACCACAGCAGCACACAAACAACGGCAGCCGCTTTCTGATGAAACATCTCTGTCCATGCAATATCAGACTTTTTGAACAGAACAGTGATACAAAATAAGGTTGTATTCCCGCACTAAACAGACCCAACATGCTCTGGTCATTTGTCTGTATCAGCAGGGACCATGAGTCGGCAATAAAGTCATTATAAGCCAGTGGCAAAATATGCCGATACATGTCAACAAGTGCCAACATCCAGATAAAATCTATTTTTATACAGTCTATGGGTAAAATAGTACTAGATATTTACACACCAAAAAAAAAAGTAACAATCCTATGACAGTCGGTTAGTACAGTCAACAGCACAACACGCCATCCATCCATCCACTTTCTACCACTTATCCTCACATAGGGTCGCCTATCCCAGCTCACATTCACACCTACGGGCAATTTAAATTAGCCAATTAACCTAATTCCCATGCATGTTTTTGGATGGTGGTAGGAAGCCGGAGTACCCGGAGAGAACCCACGCAGACACGGGGAGAACATGCAAACTCCACACAGAAAGGCCCCGGGCCGGGAATCAAACCCGGTACCTTCTTGCTGTGAGGCGACAGTAGTCCAACAGCTACAGCTCTGCAAATATCCTTTCAACAGGCTTCAGAGTGCAGTGACTAAAAGATCATTGATGCATCCTCAGGCAGAAGAGTTTGGACTGCACTATCTCTGCAAATTTAAGGACGAGGCACCGGGCCCCGCAGCACCAGGCCCGGTGGCACCAAGTTTGGCGAGCCCCGCTTCGTGCCATCATCCATAGAGGTTGAAAGAACAAGCCAGTTTTGATTACGTAAGAAGTACAAAGTACAGATATTTGGCTTGAAATTTCAGTAAAAGTAAAAAGTCGTCTGAAAAATAAATACTCAGTCAAAGTACAAATACCTGAAAATTATACTTAAGTACAGTACAGTAGGCTAACAAAGTATTTGTACTTTGTTGCTTCCCATCTCTGGTATGTGTTCATCAATACCCCCCTTTACAGATATATGTAATAGACATATGTACAGATGTGTTCATCAGTCACTGAATATCAAAATGATTAAACAAAATAGTTAAATGTAAATGATCGTGCTCTTTATTCAGAAAACCTACCTGTCATATCTCGGTTTCAGGATCTGGTTATAATAAAGAGATATGTTTAACATTGATAGCTCAATAGGTTATTCATCATCATAATGACATGTGCATAACGTGTTACATAAAAAAACATAAAAACATTAGAAAAATACATATGTTGTTTTGGTGCTTACCTATGTCCTAAACATTTATAGCCTAATCAATCAAATTAAAAGTTACATACGTTGTTTTTGATGCCTATTTGTTACCCGAAGTGTTACCTGAATATATTAGAGTGTGAATGGGTGAATAAAAGACATTAGCCTAAATCACTGTAGAATAAGGCACTTTATGAAGTTCGGTCCGTTTCCTTGCATAAGTTTACGAGGCAGAGCTGCCACATCCAATATGGCGGACACGCTGACGTGTCGCAGCAACAGGCCAACCCGCTCAAAGAGGCGTCTATGTACGTCTACGGTATAAACAACGTCCCTTCAGAATAAAAGCGCAGTTATTTTAAAAGACAATAATATAGTCTTATTTTGTATTTAACCGACGTACTAAAAACTTGAGCAAACATGCTTTTCCCCCATATCATCTTTAAATATGTAGCTGTATAAGAAAAAAATATTTTTTTATAAAAAAAAAAAAAAATAACTTGGCTTCTGAATGCTAATGAAACTGTAACTGTGCCAAGATATTAACCCTGAACACTTGTGCCACATTTTGGGCCTGAAGTAACAGCAGCAACCCTCGGCTGAAAAGGTAAGAGTGTTTTTAAGGCTGTTTTCAAGGTGGTTCAACATAGGGGATCATTAAGGTAGTTATTTGTATTGGTTATTGTTAATTAAGGTTTTTCAGTTACACCTCATTTGGTTCGTAGTTCTTAAGAAAATTAGTCGTATTTCCTTTATATTTACTCAAACAAAAAAAAAAAATCAATTAGCCTACATGTTGAAAGTTTCTTCTTCAGATTGGTATTGAAGATAAAAACAACAGAACGTAGTTCAGAGATGATTTTATAAGAACAAGTGCTACCGGTGGTACATTAAATTCATGGGCGTCATCATCTGTTATTTTAGTACTATCAAGTCTTTTAATGTTTATATCACAGATGCATCGTTTGCATCTTTAGATCATAGTGTATTTGACGTATTGATCCCGGAAGTTGGAATCTGCCAATCTCTTCCTAACTTTACTGAAGCAACAGTAGGGGTTTTACTCCGACACAAGTTTACCTGGAGAGTTTTTTTTTAACCAGAATATTTGACTGAGCTCTTTTTCCCTTACTATGCAAAATGCAGCGCACTGACTCAAGATCAGAAAGTAGCAGAGCAGAGACCATTTTAATAATAATTAAACATTTATTATTATTATTATTATTATGGTTGAGTATATAATAATAATGATAATAATGTTGTCATGTGTTTTTCAGGCAGGATGAATTTGGAGGAATACTTCAAAAGAATTGGCGTCCAGGGCTCTTTTGATAAACTGGATCTGGCAACACTGAAGTTGATCCACAAACAGCACGTCATGTCAGTTCCTTTTGAAAACCTCAGCATCCACTGTGGTGAGAGGATCACCATGGACCTTGATGTCATTTTCAACAAGATAGTGAGGAGCAGCCGTGGAGGTTGGTGCCTTGAGAACAACTTCCTGTTTGGCTGGGTGCTGAGAGAAATGGGCTACGACACAACGATGTTGGGCTCCAGAGTTTTCAACGGCAACTCCAATGATTTTGGCCCAATTGAAGATCATCTCATCAACATGGTTGTCATTGATGGAAAGACTTATATAGCAGATGTCAGCTTTGGGTTGTCTTTCCAAATATGGGAGCCCCTGGAGCTCATCTCTGGAAAGGATCAACCTCAGGCAGCAGGTGTCTTTCGCCTCACTGAAAAGGAGGACATCTGGGTGCTGGAGAAAACTTATAGGAGGCCAAAGATTCTCAATCCAGACTTTGCCAAGTCAAGTCTGGTGAACAGGAAGGAAAAACAACAGATCTACTGCTTCACCTTGGTGCCTCGTGAGGCTGAGAACTTCTCTGAGGCAAACCATTATCTCCAGACAGATCCTACTTCACCACTCGTCAAGAGATCCATCTGCTCTTTGCAAACACCAACAGGGTTCAGAGGCCTCGTTGGCTGGACCTACAGTGAGGTCACCTACAAACCAGAGGAAGGTGTTGATGTCTTTGACTTGAGAAACATAACAGATGATGAGCTAGAGCAAATTCTTTGTGAAAAGTTCGATGTAAAGCTGCAGAACAAACTGCAGCCTGTAAACAAATCACAAAAAACATTCTAAAATCGTCTGAACGTTTTACATAGAATAACTGTGTTGTTCATCTGACGACATCTGAGACCTTTGCGCTAAATGTGTCTCAGTAAAAGCAATCACATTGAACTTTAACTGCATTTTTGGCTTTAACCTTTGCCAGCTCTCAGGCAGTTTTCCTTTGATACTGTGGTCACTTGCAATACTTGTACTAAGTCCAAAAATAACATTTTCATATGGAGTGTATGGCAACAAATTATGTTCTTTAATAAAGTTTTGTGGAAATAGAACAGCTCTTGTCAGCCTCAGAGCAGTTTCACAGTGATTACCGTGAATGCTCAATCATTTGCACACTAGAAAATGACAAGCTGTTCATTTGACCAGGAATATGCGAGAGGCGGCTGGCTGGACTACAGACCAATGTGTTTCAAATCATTGGGTGCTAGGGCCAACTGGTGGCATGTAGCTGTACAGCCACTGAGGTACACAAATCTCTACACGCATTTACAGATCTGCCGTGGCAGAAGTGTAGCAAAGGTCGCGTGTAGAAAGCCAGCCAATGCAGAGCTATAACTGATGACTTGTCTGTATTTCCTGCACTTGCAAGCAAAATACTTAGACTTGTGAACATTAATATACACTATGCATATTTTATTTTTACACATACAGATCAGTGCGCGCATTTGCAGATTTTTTGACACATTTACGAATCTGATTACACACACAAATTCTAAACACACATTTACAGATTTGCATACACATTCACAGATCAATGCATGCATTTACAGATCGTTTTACATTTACAAATCAGATTACGCACACACAGATTGATGTACACATTTCCAAATACTTTTGCAACAATATTAGCCCCATAAAAACCACACTCTATTCACTGGGCTCCAACAATTTCTCTGCAGCCATCTAAAGAGGCTCTCTCACTCCATGCACATATGCAAATTTGAATGTGCTGAACCCAGTCAATTCACTGACAGAAGAATCCAAGATTGAAAAAATTGCCAAAAGTACACAGAAGTTACAACAACTTCCTGTTTCATGGCAAATTGTGCAAAATGGCCGCCATTCCATGGCAAGGCCATTCCATGGCAAGGCCATTCCATGAAATCTCAAGATTTGTGCTCACTTTTTGTTTAAATGGTACAGATTAAATTTGATGTTGATAATTTTTACTGTGCAGGTGTAGTTCTAGGTTCCTCTGTTGACATGCAAGGAGGCCTTCTCATGCACTTACACAAATTCAAACAAGCTGAACTGCGTGTGTCTGAGAGACATGTTTACAGAGATTATTAGCACTTCAAACAGGTTAGATGAGGTTGGCTGAGAGTGGGTGTGGCATTGTGTGTAGAACCATGGCACTTTGGGAAATATCACAGGAGAGACCAGTGGGTAACACTGGGGTCTGTTCAGTGAAGCTTGTACCTAAGTAATGTACAGAAGTAACGTAAACTTGTATTCTTTCCAAAAGCCAGCAGGGAGCGATACTGTTGGTTTCAAAAAGAAGTCTGTTTGTGTTGAAATCCATGGGAAAATGATCCTTTTCTCTCCTGGTGGGTATTCCATCAAAGTTGCTAATCATAGCGGCACTTAAGTGATTAAGCCCCGATAGTGTCAACTGATGATGCTGAAGTCGTTCCATTAACACATTTAAGCTGCGCCTCAACGGAGTTAACTTCAGCTTGTATTAGGTATGTGCATGGGGTACATAAGAAGCCCAGACCATGTGACTGTCGAAAATGTGATCATTTCAAAGAGTCAGGCTGATTTTTTCAATAGTGCAGAGCAAAAAATGCTTTTGGAACTCTGTGAGGATTATAAACAGCCAATAACCAAGAAGGGAAATAAATGGAATGGCAGGAAATTGCTGACCACTAAAATGCACAATTTAAGTTTTATAACAATGCTGAATGTCGATTTTGTTTTTTAAAGTAAGGTTATGTGTTCCACATCACATACATTACCTGTCAGTAGGAGAGAAGAAACACTACAGTCTGATATGTGAGAGACCTCGGTTCGATATGATCAGTGCACATAATGAAGTACAAGATTTTCATATTTATAGAGCAGTCTTGCTCTATAAAGCAGCTCGGTGGTGTAGTGGTTAGCACTGTCGCCTCACAGCAAAAAGGTACGGGGTTTGAATCCCAGCCCGGACCCTTTCTGTGTGGAGTTTGCCTGTTCTTCCTGTGTCTGCGTGGGTTCTCTTCGGGGTACTCCGGCTTCCTCCCATCCAAAAACTTGAATGGGGATTAGGTTAATTGGCTAATTTAAATTGTCCGTAGGTGTGAATGTTAGAGTAAGTGGTTGTCTATGTGTCCTGTGATAAACTGCAGACTTGTCCAGGGTGTCCCCTGCCTTCCGCCCTAAGACAGCTGGGATAGGCTCCAGCTCCCCCCATGACCCTATGAGGATAAGTGGTAGAAAATGGATACAGCAGTTGTAATTTTTAATGTGTAAGGTACTTGCACTTGAACTTTTATGCCAAATTGCAATATCTTTGAACAGGAGTGATGTTAATAAAGTGGACTGCTTTGCAGGTTAAGACAAGCATTAAACCATTTTGCAGAGTGGTCAAATGTTAATGTTAGGCCTAGCTGATATTTACGTATAAGGTCTATAATTATATGAATAGTAGTAAATAAGTTAAATATAGGTTTTGTGTAATATGTGACAAATGTAAGGTGGTGAAACTATAACAAATACTTTCCTCAAGTATAAATGTCATTACAATTCAGAGTTGAACCCTGGCCTCCCGCACAGTTTGCGACACACTTAACCACTCAGCCAACATTATCATATTTGAAGATATCATCATGACAACAACATTAATTAAAACACATCTAATTATTGGAAATTCTCCAAAACTGGCCAAGAATATAAGGTAAATTATTTTTTGCTCACACTGTCACCTTTTTTTTCGGAGAAGATGGGCAATCAGGTGGGGAGCGTGAGGAACTGATTGTTTGATACTCTGTTTACTACAGGTACGTATTCATTGTAACACTGCTTAGTGTAAGCCTGATAATTAACCTGCCATGGAGCAGGTTAGCTCAGAAGCATATATGTTACCCCAATAATTCAGCTGGGATTCCTGTTAGTGAGAGTGAAAGAACCTAACTCTGTGTAAAACTAGCAGGGCTTATCAAAGTTAGCGAGGATTTGAGGTTAGCAGGGTTGATGGAGTACCTCCCTGCTGTATTACCTCAGTAAACGCTATAAATATCAGTTTATTGTGGAATGGTTAGTTTAAATAATGTTACAATACATCAGGGTGTCCATTTACTGAATTATGGTCAAATATATGATGAAATAACACATAAAGCTTTGGGGCTTGGCTACCATGTGATGGACAGGTCTCGTTACATCCTGCAGCGCTGACGGTCTGAGCTCTCAGCTCATGTTGCCTTCATCTGAGGAGATACTGGTACCGTTTACTCTTAAATAATGTTATGTTGAGCCATAATTAGCATTCCAGTTAATATCACTGCTCATGTGAGTTATGGAGTCTCTAACCAAGCTAGCTTACTAGTGCTAGCGTTAGCTGAGAACATAGCGGTCATTATGCTAACGGTACCTTCAGCGCTGTTTCTCTTCAGGATGTAATGACAACTGAGACCTGTCAATCACACAGTAGCCATGCTCCAAAAACATGTTTTTTCACCATATATTTGATAATAAATCAGTAAACGGACACCCTGATGTATTAAAACAGAGGCCAGTTTGTACTCTGACTGTGAGCAGACCAGCATCTGTGCGGACAGCATCTGTGCGGAATGGCCGCTGTGCTCAGAGCTTTCAGAAAGGTCGATGTGAAAAATACATGTGGAGCAGTGTATGAGGACTCCAGTTTGGGGAGAGCCCAAAAGCACAACTCGAGAGACGGGTACTGGGTGTAACCAAAGGGATCTTTATTTAGCACACAAGGAGGTTTGAGAGCACGGTGTTCCAGCAGGAGAATGAAGAGATGCTCGCGCGCCAGGGAAACCCTGCTCTACATACTCTCAATTACAAAAGAGAGAAAGCAAAACCTCTCTCCAAAGTGGAGAGGGAAAACACATTAACAGAATACCTGATTAAATAAACAATCTATCTTAAAAGGCTATGAAAATTAGGGGGGGGGACTAGGAGGGAGCAAACTAAAGATGCTAATGTCAGGCACACTAGGATAAGTAAACTACAAAAGTACAAAACAGAAGTCTAACTCTACACTAGAGGTAACAGGCTAAACTACTGGGGTCAACTCACACAGAGGATCTACCAGGAAATACAAACAGCCAGGGTCTACTCACACAGAGGATCTACTGGGACAGGCATAGATAAACTAGAAACCAAAAAACAGGCACTAGGGCTACAAAACTTGGAACAAAATGCAAAATGGAGAATCAGGGATACTGGAACAGGGAGACATGACAATCTGGCTCCAAACATACAAATGACAAGACTATTTATACACAAGGTAAGGGGATACAGGTGGAAAGAATTAGGGTGGGGTTTCACGCTCACAGACATGGGAAACACAGGGACAGGAAGCAAAGAAATCTGAAACGAGAGGGACACAGGGTTACTTTCAAAATAAAACAGGAAGAGACAAGACAACATGCAGGCACAAGAGAAAAATGGTGAACTTAACCAAACCAGACAGACGGAGCATGACACAATGTTTTGTGTGACACCAGTACGGAGCATGCATGGACATTGCGGACGTCTGCTTCGAGTACGCGCGGACCTTCACGCAGTCTGCTCCGTGTCCAGAACGGACTGTCAGAGTACGAATTGGCCTTTACTCCCCATTTATGTTCATAAGCCACTGGACTTTTCCTCACAGAATATTGCCAACATGATGGCTGTTTTGTTAGCACATCATCAGTGAACAAAAAGCACTGTGGCCTCCTACTATTACTACTGTTGACTCATTAAAGCTTCATCTTATATTATCTTATCCATCCATCCATCTATCCATTATCTACCACTTATCCTCACATAGGGTCACAAAGGGTATCTTATCTACAGATAAATAAATATTATTGCGGGGTGTGAAAAATATTCTGTCCCTTTGGGGGGGCATGATAGAAAATAATTGAGAACCACTGATTTAAACTAACCATTCAGACCAAAAACTCAAATTTATATTGTTTACAGAGCTAATACAGCAGGAGAGAAAATGGTCATTTTCCCATTCAATACAAACTGACTTCTTTCTGAAACCACCAGTATCACCCCCCGCTGGCTGTTGGAGAGAATGCAAGTTTAAGATACTTCAGTATGAGCTTCATTGCCAGGGCCATTAGGGGGCTACCTCAGTGCTAACAGCCCTGGGCAACAAGCCCCATGCTCTGAAACTGTTTTGTTTACACTGTCAAGCTTCTGGCCACTCCGCATTTCGTCCCTGTTTGCGAAAACATCACTGATACAACCCATTATCAAACAGGATAGTCTGATAAAGAAAGAAAGAAGCTGTTACAGAGGCTACGTGCAGGATGACGGCAAAGAGCAATCAAATTATAACAGGAACGACGACTGAGAGTCAAGGCATGGAAACACAAAAAAATTGAGTTATGTAAACCATAAAACAATCCATTCATAATGCCAGCTATACCACATTGTCACAAGGCTGTATAGTGTGCCAGTGTGAGGCATCTTTATGATGCATGGTCATTATTTCACCGGACCAGCGTAGCTACAGTGAAAAGAAGCCAAGAATTCAAAGTAAAAACCAAGCGAGTCTGTGATGTAGAGGGGGGAGGCACCAGCAATGGAGCAGCGAGTTGCCAGAGCAGACATGGGAGAGGTTTGTCAATTCAAGAGCCTGAGAGTACCAAGACTTCACCAGTAGAGGGCAATGTTGACCAGCAGCTACAGCTCTGCAAATATACTTTCAACAGGCTTCAAAGTGCAGTGACTGTACATTGATGTCATCCTCAGGCAGAAGAGTTCTATCTCTATCTCTATCTCTACTATCTCTGCAAATTTAAGGACGAGGCACCGGGCCCTGCAGCACCAGGCCCCGCGGCACCATCTGTAGAGGTTGAAAGAACAAGCCAGTTTTGATTACGTAAGAAGTACAAAGTACAGATATTTGTCTTGAAATGCAGGGAATAAAAGTAAAAAGTTGTCAGAAAAATAAATACTCAGTCAAAGTACAAATACCTGAAAATTATACTTAAGTACAGTACAGTAGGCTAACAAAGTATTTGTACTTTGTTACTTCCCATCTCTGGTATTTGTTCATCAATGCCCCCCTTTACAGATATATGTAATAGACACATGTACCAAAATCAATGTACCAAAACGATTAATCAAAATAGTTAAATGTAAATGTTTGTGCTCTTTATGCAGAAAACCTACCTGCCATATCTCAGTTTCAGGATCTGGTTATAATAAAGAAGAAAAAGAGAAGAAGAAGAATTCCTTTATTAGTCCCTCAGTGAGGGAAATTTCAATTTATTTTCAGTTTCACATTACACACATGCACATGCATTAGATGAGAGTTGTCAGAATGAGGGGGCTGCCCCATATCCAGACACATTAGAAAAATATGTTGTTTTCTTATCTATGTCCTAAACATTTATAATCATCACATTAAAAGTTACATACGTTGTTTTGATGCCTATGTGTTACCCGAGTATATTAGATTGTGAATGGGTGAAAAAAGATATTAGCTTAAATCACTGTAGAATAAGGCACTTTGTGAAGTTCAGTCCGTTTCCTTGTATTAGTTCATGAGGCAGAGCTGCCACATCCAATATGGCGGACACGCTGACGTGTCGCAGCAACAGGCCAACCCGCTCAAAGAGGCGTCTACAAACTATAGGCTTCTACATACTGTACTGTATGTCTATGGTATAAACAACGTGCCTTCAGAATAAAAGCGCAGACATTTTAAAAGACAATAATATAGTCTTATTTTGTACTAAAAAACTTGAGCAAACATGATTTTCCCCATAACATCTTTTAATATGTAGCTGTATAAGAAAAACATATTTTTTATCAAAGAAATAATAGCCTAACTTGGCTTCTGAAAGCGACTGAAACTGTAACTGTGCCAAGATTTTTTTAACCCTTAACACTTGTGCCACATTTTGGGCCTGAAGCAAGCAGCAACCCTCAGCTGAAGGGTAAGAGTGTTTTTAAGGCTGTTTTCAAGGTAGTTCAACATAGGGGATCATTAAGGTAGTTATTTGTATTGGTTATTATTAATTAAGGTTTTTCACGTACACCTCATTTGGTTCGTAGTTCTTCAGAAAAGAAGTCGTATTTCCTTTATATTTACTCAGACATAGCCTCGAACAATTACATGTACACTGAAAGTTTCTTCTTCAGATTCGTACTGCAGATAAAAACGACAGAGAGTAGTTCAGAGATGATTTTGTAAGATTAAGTGCAACTGGTGGTACATTAAATTCATGGGCGTCATCATTTCTTATCTTATAACTGACTCATCAGTCTTTTATATCACAGATGTATATTGTATACTACATATACTACATTGTATAGGACGTTGCTCCATCACTGGCAGCCCAGTGTTTTCCATTATTACTTACAGACCCGCCATAGTTCCATAATGAACTGAAAAATATTTTACATTTATCTGCGGGTGTGGTCAGCTTCTGCCTGGCAAGTTTTTAACAGTAGTGGGGTTTCACTCCGACACAAGTTTACCTGAAGAGATTTTTGTAAACAGGATATTTGACTGAGATCTTTTCCCCTTACTGGGTAAAATGGGAGAGGCGTCTGATTGTCGTAAAGATAAGGAGGTTGGCAGACTCTCCATCTGTGTGCGTAAAGACGCATAGTGTGCATTCTCTGAGAGAGACGGAGGCACTGACTCAAGATCAGAAACTGTTGCTATCTGTAGCAGAGCAGAGACTATTTTAATAATAATTAAACATTTAATAAAAACACTAATAATACTAATACTAATACTAATACTAATAATAATAATATTAATAATAATAAAGTACTACTATTACTACTACTACTAATAATAATAATAATTACAATTTGTGAGAATCATCACCTTGGTAAGATTCACAAAATTATAACTATGCTTTATAAAGGGTTTAACCTACAAATAATTGCTTTATTAAACGTTTTTCAGAAAGTGATATCAATTCAGGGGCAGCATGGTGGTGTAGTGGTTAGCACTGTCACCTCACAGCAAGAAGGTACCGAGTTCGATTCCCAGCTCAGGGCCTTTCTGTGTGGAGTTTGCATGTTCTCCCCGTGTCTGTGTGGGTTCTCTCTGGTACTCTGGCTTCCTCCCACCATCCAAAAACACACATGGGGATTAGGTTAATTGGTTAATTTAAATTGTCCGTAGGTGTGAATGTGAGTGTGAGTGGTTGTCTGTCTCTCTGTGTCCTGTGATGAACTGGCGACTGGTCCAGGGTGTACCCTGCCTTTCACCCTAAGATAGCGACCCTATGTGAGGATAAGCATTAGAAAATGGATGGATGGATATCAATTCACATGTTGTCTTGTGTTTTTCAGGCAAGATGAATTTGGAGGAATACTTCAAAAGAATTGGTGTCCAGGGCTCTTTTGATAAACTGGATCTGGCAACACTGAAGTTGATCCACAAACAGCATGTCATGTCAGTTCCTTTTGAAAACCTCAGCATCCACTGTGGTGAGAGGATCACCATGGACCTTGAGGTCATTTTCGACAAAATAGTGAGGAGCAGCCGTGGAGGTTGTTGCCTTGAGAACAACTTCCTGTTTGGCTGGGTGCTGAGAGAAATGGGCTACGACACAACGATGTTGGGCTCCAGCGCTTTCAACAGCAACTTCAATGATTTTGCCCCGATTGAAGATCATCTCATCAACATGGTTGTTATTGATGGAAAGGCTTATATAGCAGATGTCAGCTTTGGTGTTTCTTTCCAAATATGGGAGCCCCTGGAGCTCATCTCTGGAAAGGATCAACCTCAGGCAGCAGGTGGCTTTCGCCTCATCCAAAAGGAGGACATCTGGGTGCTGGAGAAAACTTATAGGAGGCCAAAGATTCTCAATCCAGACTTTGCCACCTCAAGTCTGGTGAACAGGAAGGAAAGACAACAGATCTACTGCTTCACCTTGGTGCCTCGTGAGGCTGAGAACTTCTCTGAGGCAAATCAACATATTCAGACAGATCCTACTTCACTGTTCACCAATAAATCCATCTGCTCTTTGCAAACACCAACAGGGTTCAGAGGCCTCATTGGCTGGACCTATAGTGAGGTCACCTACAAACCAGAGGAAGGTGTTGATGTCTTTGACTTGAGAAACATAACAGATGATGAGCTAGAGCAAATTCTTTGTGAAAAGTTCAGTGTAAAGCTGCAGAACAAACTGCAGCCTGTAAACAACAAAACAAAATACACAATCTAAAATCCTCTGAACGTTGTAGATAGAATAACTATGTTGTTCATCTGACTACATTTGTAGACCTTGTGCTAACAAATGTGTCTCAATAAAAGCAATCACATTGAACTTTAACTGCATTTTTTGGCTCTTATCTTTTTGCCAGCTCTCAGGCAGTTTTCTTCTTTGACCGTGGCCACTTACTGCCAAAACCACACTCTATTCACTGGGCGCCAACAATTTCTCTGCAGCCATCTAAAGAGGCCCTCTCACTCCATGCACATACGCAAATTCAAATGTGCTGAACCCAGTCAATTCACTGATAGAAGAATCCCAGATTGAAAAAAATTAATGATGTATGCAGAAGTTACAACAACTTTCTGTTTCATGGCAAATCCATAGCAAGGCTGTTCCATGATGACTCAAGATTTTTGCTCACTTTTAGTGTAAATCGTACAGGCCAAGGGGGCCTTCTCATGCATGCACCCAAATTCAGACAAGCTGAAGCCAGTCAGATCACTGATAGAAAAAAACAAGAAATGCCTGAGTAACTATCTGAGTGACATGTTTATAGAGATCATTAACACTTCAGTTCAAACAGGTCACATGAGGTTGGCTGAGAGTAGGAAGGCAAGGCAGCTTTATGTTTTACATGATTAAAAATACAACATTTAAAAACAAAGAACAAATAACATTTACTAAAACTGCATACAGTGCAAAAAGACTTAAAATGATTTTAAAATACTTTAGAAGAGCTCAGTCATAAACATGAAAAAAAGAAGAGGCAACCTGGGTTTCAAAACATTCACACTTGCGGCTGACTCCAACATAACAGCTAAATGCTGCTTCACCGTGGGTGTGTAAGAAAGTGACAAAAAACACAACCTAAATGCACGATTCAGAAACAAAGTAACAACAAAGGATTTACTATTTACCAATTAGAAATCAGGGAGGGACTGGCAAATAAAACAGAAAATCACTGAGAAGGCCGTCAATCATTAACTAATCAAAACAAGACGACTCAGGCACTACGGCTATAAAAGTTACAACTGAAAATCCCTGCCTATAAACACTGACCTAACTCGACTTGGAAACTAGGGGCACTCTACTCTGAGGATAAGGAAAATTAAACAAAACCGATCTAAACTAATTACAAACGAAAAACACTCTCCAACGGTGAGGACTACACCAAGGGAAACACTGACTGAACAGAACAACACATTGCGGCAAACAAAGAAACAAAACAGCTCACAGACAGAAAATACACTGACAAGGGACCTGACGTGGACGGGAATCAATGATGTGGAAATGGCGGGTAGCTTGGTTGGCATAACACAAGATGTGGGTGTGGCATAGTGGGTAGAACCATGGCACTATGGGTAATATACAACATGTCGTGCCACCAAGTCCTTAAACGGGGCCTTTCTGTGTTTGAGTTTGCATGTTCTCTCCGTGTCTGTGTGGGTTAGACTATATAAAATAGGTTTTATCTAAATGTTGGCACTTACTGACATGTATCGGCATATTTTCCCGCTAACTTATAAAGACTTTATTGCTGACTCATGGTCACTGCTGATACAGACAGATGACCAGAGCATGTTGAGTCTGTTTAATGCAATAATACAACCTTATTTCGTATCATTGTTCTGTTCAGAAAGTTAGACGTTACACGAACAGAGATGCTCCGTCAGAAAGCGGCTGCTGTTGTTTGTGTGCTGCTGTGCTGGATAATGTGGATGGAGGCAGTGTTGAAACCCGGTAAATAAATGATTGTTTCACAGTTAAATAGTACAACTGAATTTTCCCCCTCAACTCCACCAAACACTGCAGCTCCACCTAAAACCTCTCAATCTGAAAAGGTGAGTTTTTAAAACACAGCAGAAGCATTATGGTCTGTTTTTGCTGCTGGTAGCTGCTTATTAGCCTAACCTAGCTGAATAGCCTTAGGCTAGCTCAGTTTGGCACGGTTAATTTGAGTTCAAAACGGACTCCCCCAAACCCATGGGTGACTTCACGGTTGCTACGTCCATTCTTTTTACAGTCTATGCCCCAGAGTGATTACATTCTGCACATGGTCCTGTCCTTGTTGAGGTGTTTCATATGAACAATGAGACATGGTTTCTGTAAAGGTGTTTAATATATTACATTTTTATTGCTAGCGTGACTGTCTGTTCAGTGAAGGAAGCTAGCTTTATTTGAAACCATGCTTTTTATTTTTGTAGTTTTCACGGTGTCTGCTGATACGAAGGGAGAGAAAATTAAAAGTTCAAAAGGCATCCGAATGATGTATGGCCATTATTTCACCGCACCAGTGTAGCTACAGTGAAAATGTACCGGCAGTACAGCCAAGAGTTTAAAGTAAATATAATTAAAATTAAAGGTTAATTGGCTAATTTAAATTGACCGTAGGTGTGAATGTGTGTATGAGTGGCTGTCTGTCTCTATGTGCCCTGTGCTGAGATGGCTACTTGTCCAGGGTGTACCCTGCCTCTCGCCCTAAGAAAGCTGGGATAGGTTATGAGGATAAGCGGTAGGAAATGGATGGATGAATATTCACATTTGGATTTAATGAACATATGGATGAGTGAAGTGGGGCAAGAGGAGTTGATGCCAAGGCAGAAAACACAAGACCACATGGTGTTTGACAGAGAGTACCCTCAGTCAATATTTGGGACTACAATCTCCAAATCCACAGTGTGCAGCAACCAGACAGAATATCAAAGCATTGTAGTAAAAAGAGTGGAGTGTGCAGCAGAGTTTGCAGGAAAACAACTTTAAATAAAGATGGAGGAAGTAATAGCTGCACAAAAACAAGAGCTTGAGAGACTGGAGAATCAGAGGAATCTTCAAGTAATAGCTACTGAGCTTAAGGTGCATTCTGAAGCTGACTTAGGAGAGGTCCATGACAAAAATTAACAGCACTGATAAAGCAAATAACCCAAAAAATGAATCATCGTTAATACAAGCCCTACATGACACTGATTTTCAACAGTCTTCCTGCACCAGAGCCCTCAGTCTTCTTCGGGGACCCACTCAAGTTCTTAGAGTGGAGCACACATTTCAAGACATTGACTGAATGGCACAAATCCAGCTGACAGGTTATAGTACCTACAAAAATGCATCAGCTGAGAGGCATGGTCTGTTTTGGAAGGAAACTTCTACAGAAAAGATGATGAAGCCTATGACCAAGCATGAGAGGATTTGACTGCTCGCTATGGCAGAAATTGCATGTAATCCTGTAACATTCTAGCCTGGCTATCTCTTGGCTATTTCTTGCTCTGCGAACTTAGTGTGGCCAAGCTGGCTTGTAAACCGATTTCTCAGAGGGAGGGCTTAACCCGCATCTATCAAATGCCTCTGTCTGCAAGCTTCAATGAATCAGACTCTTTCCTGTGACGTATGCATAGCGACAGAAACTGCTTGATCCAGTTCTGCGAGCATCATTGTCTTAAACACGGCTCCATCAAGCTGTTTGAAATGCCAGATTTCCATTGGTCCCCATTTCTTGGTGAATCTGAACTTGAAGAGAACGGCAGCTTGGCCAGACTGACTTGGTTGCGAAACTTTGTGCAGCGTCACGGGAAGTATGGGCGGGCCCAGGCTGGTAACATTCCTTTATGCTTTGAATTCTACTGAAGAAAAGCCATGTAGAGATGTAAAGCACCCAAAGGCTAATGTGTTCAACACAAATGTGAAGGCATCAGATTAATCAAGTGCAGACATAAAGTGCTGCAGAGAACAACTCAATGCATTCAAACAGATCCAAGAATGTAAACAGACCATTTTCACCTTTAAACCCAGTAATATGTTTGTCCTTTGGGGAAAGACACCCAAATCCCCAAATGCCAGAAGCTTGTCAGTAAGTCTGAGGAGGACAAGAAAAGGTTTATTAACCTGTGCTTTGGCTGTTTTAAGAAAAGACACATTTCAAAAGACTGCAAGAATAAGCCACTTAAAGATCACATATTATGCACTTTTTCTGCAATTTTATATAGGTGTCAGATGCGCAACAATATTGTATTCAAAGTGTATTACCCCAAACTCAGCCCTGGTCCTGAATTCCAGACAGTTAAAAATCACTGTATTGAGCTCTGCTGAGAACAGGCTGTTTCTGTGTCTGTACCTTTAAATGTTCCTGAGCTGTGTCTGACCACGCCCCCTCTCTGAGGACAGGAAGTGTCTCTCTCTCGCCTTACCGTGCGCTTTTGTTTACTTCTAGATGCATACTGACACTGGTAAAAGAGGCTACCGTTTAACAGTAGTCAGAGTCACCCACATTACAAATAAGTGTATGACTTTAGCTTCAAATGAGCCTTGTGCTCACAGAGCTTATGTTGAATGTCTCCCGATATTAATTACTCAAGGACACAAACGTTAACAAAGCAGTCCTTCAGAGCATGGTTAGCTGAGCTCCGGAGGACTGCTTTGTAAACATGGGCCCCTACTAATTATGCTTGGCTACACAGCTGAAGTTGAAGCATGGATCGGTACAAACTGTCCTGGACACTACAGACGTGGAAGCTGAAAATTATTCCATTTTGTGTTGCTTTACTGTGTAGCTCTACACAGTAGAGCGTTTGTAGCTGTGTCCCAGACAGTTGGTGCCGATCCATGCTTCATCTTCAGCTGGTTAGTGAAGCCTGCTTTGTGAGATGATGAGCGCACACATGCTAAACTTTGGGAAGCTCTCTTGCTGCATTTCTAGCTAAAATAAATCAATCCACTGGGTTTTCAGAGGACAAACTAGAGTAAAAATAGCTTCCTGTACTCGTTATAGCAGCCAACACACAGAGCACCTGCTGTGCTGTTCTCAACTGTTGCCTCTGTTTGACCCACTGGGCTTCCTGGCTCCTTCCCTCTTTTTTGGAAAGAAGGTTCTACAGGAAATGTGTCAAAGAGGCATTGGGTGGACCACTGACCAGAGATTTAAGGCCAAGATGGGAGAGCGGGCTGAAAATCTGGTGACTTTGCAAGAACTCCAGATCCCACAATGCTTTGCTCCAGAGAACATCGGGAAAATGCAGAGAGTTGAACTACAACACTTTTCAGATGCAAGTAGCCATATGGTCAAAATGTTCATATATTACAGTGGCGAGTGATGACAAGGTGCACTGCTCTGTAGCTGTATCTAAGGCAAGGGTTGTACCCACAAAAGTTGTGACCATATCAAGGCTTGAGTTAAGAGCTGCAATGGTCTCCTCAGCAGTCAGCAGTATGGTAAAGGAGGAGTTGTAGCTCAAAGTGAGTACTTTTGGACAGATTCTCAAGTATTCTTGGGTTACATTGGTAAAGAAGCCCAACGGTTTCATGTCTTTGTTGCTTTGTTGAGTCCAAAGAATAAGAGAAACAACTGACCCATCACAGTTCACACTTCCAAAGGCCTCATGGTGGCGGATTTGATTAGCTCAAATTGGTTTACAAGAAAGACTGTCAGACCAAAACCATCTTCATAACATCTGATGGGTGATCCCGAGGTCAAAACGACACAGGTACCACAAACAAAAGTTGTACAAGAGGACGGAGACTGGGAGTGTCAAATAGAGGCAATGAGTATACGTGCCTCTAGGGGGCCCACAAGATCACCAAAAAAGGGGAGAATGAGGAGAAGGATTCTGGATTCAGATTATATTAATTATATAATCTGAATTATATAATAATTATAATAATAATATATATAATAATTATATATTATACATATTAATCATAATTGCGGGGGGGCTGTAGCCCATCCCAGCTGTCTTAGGGCGGAAGGCAGGGTACACCTTGGACAAGTCGCCACCTCATCGCAGGGCGTATTGATAACAATTCTGTATTTACGTAAATACAAAAGCCTCAAAAGTCAGGGAGTAAAAAAAGAAAAAAGCTCAGACAGGAGAAAGAAGTGAAGGGTCGACAGTTTGTCACCCAGTTCTTTCATAGGTAAGGTGGGTCTTTTAGAGGTTCATGTGATGGAAAGTTCTGGAACATTAGTCTGTTGGCTATTCCTAAATTTATCCATAGCTTATAAGCTAGCTCACTTTTGTCAACATATTACCTCATATTTCTGAAGAAAACTCAGTTTGGACAGACATGGATTCACACTGCAACCTGATTGGTTGGTGGAGACACACAAGTGCATGGCATTACCCACTCCCTCTGAAAAATTCCATTGCTTATAAAAGTAAGCTGTCAGTCAACATTAATTAACTTACACAAATACCAGCTCCCAGACCAGACAAACTTGATCCTTCCAGAAAGATAG
Source organism: Synanceia verrucosa (assembly GCA_029721515.1). Classification (NCBI taxonomy): domain Eukaryota; kingdom Metazoa; phylum Chordata; class Actinopteri; order Perciformes; family Synanceiidae; genus Synanceia; species Synanceia verrucosa. Next base: position 6,961,925 of record CM056549.1, read on the forward strand.
ACCTGAATTGGTCTTTCTTTGAGGCTCCTTTTTTGCTCACAGTATCAGTCCACATGGAAGGTAAGGTGAAGCACTTCTGCTGCATGTTTTCTGTTGTACAATGTCTCAAACTTTATAGATGTACAATCTGACTTTTCTAATATCTGATTATAACCGTTTTTAAACAACTGCAAACAATCATAATTTATTATTAAACCCCTCATTCGTGAAGAACATGAGAAATGGAGACAATTTTGTTTGTACTACAGTAGAGGATTGCTTTTTTCAGTCTAAATGCTAATAATCTACTTCCATCGACCTTGTTTGGTAGCAGACTATTTCGTTGCCTTCGTTGGTGTTTAAATCATTCATAATGTTGGCTGTGGATTGTTTACGTTCATGTTCTAACTCTTTTATTTTGTCCTCTGAATCCTACTGTGAGGGTTCCATGTTCTACAGAGAGCCCAAATACACAACTTGAACCACAGTCTTTTCAAAGTAAAGTCTTTATTTTTAATAAAAGGGCTCTCACTAGAAGTTTATTAGAAATTATTAACAAAAGATCACTCTCACTAGAGGCAATAAAAACTATTAACAAAGGATCAAGATGTGATGGGTCCATGGATGGAGCCCAGAAGCACGACTCAGGAGACAGTAGTAAAAGTTCAACCTTAAAAAGGCTTTGATTAATCAGGCAGGCAGGCAGGAGCACACAGTGTTCAAGCGGGGAAGGTGGAGATGAACGCGCGTCACCGAACAGGTGGAGGCGTGCGTCCCGGAGTCCCTACGCTGGACTACCTCAATTATAAATAAGGGAAAACACGTTAACAATTACCTGGAAAGTAAAGAGCTATATCTGAGAAAGGCTACAAAAATTAACTTAAGAATGATTATCTAACGAAGGCTGGAAAAGGGGAACAACTAAAGGGGAAAACTAAAGGTACAAGTGCCACTAGGGAAACTATCAACAACATGGGAAAAAAGGGGGAGCCTAAACATGTACAGCTCGAACTCTACGGGGAGGGAATTAAACTATAAACTAAAGGGAAGAACAGGGAAAGTCACTAGGCTCTACTTTCTCAGAAGATCTACTTACAAAGAAACAATCACTGGAGAAACAGGGAGCTGGGAACACATGGCAGTAACACAGAGGCACAGCACATGACAATCTCGCAACAAGACAGGAAGACGAGACTATTTATACATGAGGAAGGGGGAAACAGGTGGAGACAATTAGGGCAGGGTTTGACAATCACCAGAAAAACAGGAGGGCTGGGTGTGTGAAGCTGAAACGAGAGGGAGACGGGTTACTTTTAAAATAAAACAGGAAAGACAGGACAACATGAATGCACAAGACAAAAAATGTTTGACTAAACCAAAACAGACAAACAGATCTTAACACAAGATGAGGAAAAGCTGGTAGCACAGGGCTGGAGACAGCAATTTCTTGCATGGTTCTTGTTGATCTTTTTTGTCATTCAATTTGTCACTGAATAAGCAGCTTTAGGCTGGTCTTCATATAAATATTATGCCATATTGGTCTTACCATATCCCATAAACCATACCATACCACATCATGCTCATTGGCAACCCCACCCTTGAGACTGAATTTGCTAAACTTGTCGCAGCTAGATGAATTTGGAGGATACTGTTAGAACTCACCATAGACAGTGAACAGAACTCAAAAGCATGACTCTCAAAGTTACAAGATAAAATATGGCTTGATATTTGTTTTACAGAGAAGAAGAATTTGGAGGAATACTTCAAAAGAATTGGTGTCCAGGGCTCTTTTGATAAACTGGATCTGGCAACACTGAAGTTGATCCACAAACAGCACGTCATGTCAGTTCCTTTTGAAAACCTCAGCATGCACTGTGGTGAGAGGATCACCATGGACCTTGATGTCATTTTCAACAAGATAGTGAGGAGCAGCCGTGGAGGTTGGTGTCTTGAGAACAACTTCCTGTTTGGCTGGGTGCTGAGAGAAATGGGCTACGACACAACGATGTTGGGCTCCAGAGCTTTCAACAGCACTTTCAATGATTTTGCCCCGATTGAAGATCATCTCATCAACATGGTTGTCATTGATGGAAAAGCTTATATAGCAGATGTCAGCTTTGGGTTGTCTGACCAAATACGGGAGCCCCTGGAGCTCATCTCTGGAAAGGATCAACCTCAGGCAGCAGGTGTCTTTCGCCTCATCCAAAAGGAGGACATCTGGGTGCTGGAGAAAACTTACAGGAGGCCAAAGATTCTCAATCCAGACTTTGCCAAGTCAAGTCTGGTGAACAGGAAGGAAAGACAACAGATCTACTGCTTCACCTTGGTGCCTCGTGAGGCTGAGAACTTCTCTGAGGCAAACCATTATCTCCAGACAGATCCTACTTCACTGTTCACCAATAAATCCATCTGCTCTTTGCAAACACCAACAGGGGTCAGAGGCCTCATTGGCTGGACCTACAGTGAGGTCACCTACAAACCAGAGGAAGGTGTTGATGTCTTTGACATGAGAAACATAACAGATGATGAGCTAGAGCAAATTCTTTGTGAAAAGTTCAATGTAAAGCTGCAGAACAAACTGCAGCCTGTAAACAAAAAAGTTCGTATCACATTATGAAATCCTCCACATTTTCGGCTTTGACTTTGTCCTGTAACAATGTCTCAACCTGTTTATTTCATGACTGACAATTGTCAGTAAATTGTCATGTAAACAAGTAAGACGTTGAAACTGGCTACTCAAGTATGTCTCAATAATATAAAAGCCAATTTAAAGTTTGTGGAAAAGTAAGGAACGCTGTAGAGTAAATATCAGACCAACATTAATCTAAGATATATTGAGAAGGAAGGTTAAAATAAAGGATCGCAAATACATTAAAGAATCGATACGATAAAGAATTTTATCGCCACATGAGTTGCACAAAGAAGGTAACTGACTTGGTGTCAAAAGCCTACAGCACTCACATAGAAAAGAAGAAGTGTAAAAAATATGGAAAATATTAGGATACATTTTTAAGTCAAGAAAAAATGTGTCAATAGATGCTTTTGGATCAAAGATATTGCACAGGCATGTGGAGTCCGAAGCAGCAGCCATCATTCATCAAATGTTTAGGTGTTTTGACCCAAATGATTAAAATCTGGAAAAAGATCAGACTGTTTTAATGAATGACTCACAAAGTGCATGTAAAACTGACTTCATTAATAAACATACATGACTATATAAATTTATTTTTGGTCCATCTGACCAGAGGGTAGAAGCGGGACTTTTTCTTTTTGTTCCAATCATGTTTAAGCTTTTCACACAGCCATTGTGGATTGGCTGATGCAGCCTGTCCTTCAGCTTAGAGAAGCAGTGGCACAACCAACAGCCAACTGCTGGTTCTCTGCTCACATATGAACTCCCTGGAACAGGCAAAAGGTAAGTCAGGCAGAAATAAAATAACCCTAAATAATTCTTTGTGGAAAGTTCAATAGAAAAACTTAAGAATAAACTGCAGCCTGTAAGCAACAAAACACAATACTGACAGAACTCCATGGGTAAGCCCAGATGCACGACTCAAGAGACAGGTAAAAGGTGCAACCAGAGATGTCTTTATTAAACAAGGCAGGCAGGAATCAGAGCAGCGTGTCCTAGCGGGGAGGTGGCGAAGGGTGTGCACCACCAGGCAGACAGAGACGCGCGCCAGGGAATCCCTACACTTACCTACGCTCAACTATTAAAGGGGAAGAAATCAAAATTGTCTGCAAAGTGATAGTGAAAAAACAATATATCAATTACCTGTAAAATAAAAGATCTTTCTAAACGGCTACGAAAAGTTAACACAACTTAAATCTCTCTCAAGTGAGGCAACCAAAGATAGGGGAGAACTAAAGAGGGGGGGAACCAAAAACACTAGTGCCAGGTAAACTAGGAAGACAAGCTTACAAGGATAAACTATTTGGCTACGAAACTTACAAAATAAAGATCACCTACTACTCATGCACAATGAGGAGGGAGAAACTAAGGCTACAAAAAATTACAAATAAAATCACTCTAAACTAGAGGAAACAATCTACACTTCAGCATAAGAGGTTTGATTATTGATATTTTCGAAGCTCTTTGGCTCATTGATGGACTGTGAGGTTTCCAGTGTAACCAGCAGGAGACAGTGTGGTGCTTTGCTTCTCCTTGGACTTTGGTCCAGTGTGAGTTCACGGCCTCATTTTGCCGAGCAAAGTTGCATTTAAAAGATTAGATTGTAACTTGTCTCATTATTTCTCCTGTTTCTACAGGAATCATATCTGTCTATGGGCTTTCAGTCTGAGACCTGTCACACTTACAGTATCAATGCACATGGAAGGTAAGGTTTAACACTTCACCTTATCTCAGTCATGAAGGGTGTGAAACTTTAAGATAAATTTGCTAAACCAGCAGGTAGATCGGTTGTATAAATTGCATGTGTTGTCATGTGTTTTACAGGTAAGATGAATTTGGAGGAATACTTCAAAAGAATTGGTCTCCAGGGCTCTTTTGATAAACTGGATCTGGCAACACTGAAGTTGATCCACAAACAGCACGTCATGTCAGTTCCTTTTGAAAACCTCAGCATCCACTGTGGTGAGAGGATCACCATGGACCTTGAGGTCATTTTCAACAAGATAGTGAGGAGCAGCCGTGGAGGTTGGTGCCTTGAGAACAACTTCCTGTTTGGCTGGGTGCTGAGAGAAATGGGCTACGACACAACGATGTTGGGCTCCAGAGTTTTCAACAGCAACTTCAATGATTTTGCCCCGATTGAATCTCATCTCATCAACATGGTTGTCATTGATGGAAAGACTTATATAGCAGATGTCAGCTTTGGGTTGTCTTTCCAAATATGGGAGCCCCTGGAGCTCATCTCTGGAAAGGATCAACCTCAGGCAGCAGGTGTCTTTCGCCTCATCCAAAAGGAGGACATTTGGGTGCTGGAGAAAACTTATAGGAGGCCAAAGATTCTCAATCCAGACTTTGCCATCTCAAGTCTGGTGAACAGGAAGGAAGTCAAGCAGATCTACTGCTTCACGTTGGTGCCTCGTGAGGCTGAAAACTTCTCTGAGGCAAACCAATATCTCCAGACAGATCCTACTTCACTGTTCACCAATAAATCCATCTGCTCTTTGCAAACACCAACAGGGGTCAGAGGTCTCATTGGCTGGACCTACAGTGAGGTCACCTACAAACCAGAGGAAGGTGTTGATGTCTTTGACTTGAGAAACATAACAGATGATGAGCTAGAGCAAATTCTTTGTGAAAAGTTCAATGTAAAGCTGCAGAACAAACTAAAGCCTGTAGACAACAAAACACAATTCGCAATCTAAAATCCTCTGAACATTGTAGATAGAATAACTATGTTGTTCATCTGACTACATTTTTGACCTTGTGCTATAACTCAATTATATTTAACTTTAACAGCATTTTTGGCTCTTTTCTTCTTTTTTCTTTTTTTTATTACTTAATCTTATAATTGACAAATTCAAGATAGAGGCTGTACACGTTAACAAAATCTAGTCATGGTGAATCTCTGCAGGACCAGGTGGACTTGCTCAGCCTGTTCAGCAGAGCCTTAGAGGAAAGATAAGGATGTCATTGAGATGAAACACAAACATGTCTAGCATAGAAGACACTAACATAATCATAATACTGACAAAATAATATAACACTCAGTAATGACCTTGAGCAATGAGCAAAGTATATGTGTATGTGCTGCCATGGTCTCTCTGGCCATTTCCAGGCATGTGTTGGTGCAGTAGGTGGCATAGATTTGTTTGACTGGCACACCTGACAGTCCTTTACCAGCCCCTCTATATCCATGTCTAACTTAGGCCACCGAAAGTGACTCCTAGCTAGAGCTTTCATTTAAGCTATTCCCCAGTGTAGCTGTCTGAGCAACGTGTCTCTCAGTGTAGCTGGTATAACAGCTCACACACCCCACAATACACAGTCCCCCTCTACTATGAGCTCATCTCTCCTGGCCCAGTATGGTGTTAGAGCTGTGTCTGTGAAACGTTTAGGCCAACCTGTTAGTGTGAAGTGTTTTACTTTCCTTAGGACCTGATCACTAGCCGTCTCTCTTGCTATATCATTAGCTGTGATGGGTTTGACATCTATGAATGACACCCTAAACTCCTGAATGGATTCTGGAAATCTCTCTGAGAGAGGTAGTCTCAACAATGCGTCTGCATCTCCCCCCAGACTTCGATATCTACCAGTTTGCATGTCGTGCAAACAGATCCACTGAAGATGCCATCGCTGTAGCTCTCCACTCCGCGCTGTCACATCTGGAGCAGCAACAGAGCTATGTCCGAATGCTCTTCGTGGATTTCAGCTCTGCCTTTAATACAATCATTCCAGACATTCTTATTACCAAACTGGACACTCTCGGCCTCCCCCCTCTCACATGTGTTTGGATAAAGGACTTCCTTACCAACCGGCCCCAGACTGTGAGACTCAGCCCCCACCTCTCCTCCACGCGGACACTGAGCATCGGCTCCCCACAGGGCAGTGTGCTGAGCCCCCTCCTGTACTGTCTCTACACCCATGACTGTCGTCCGGCCCACAACAGCAACCTCATCGTGAAGTTCACCGACGACACAACAGTTGTAGGACTCATCTCAGGAGGAGATGAGACAGCCTACAGAGGGGAGGTCCTGAAGTTGGCAGCCTGGCCAGAAAACAACCTGGCTCTGAACACCAAGAAAACGAAGGAGCTCATCGTCAACTTTAGGGGTCTCAGCACCGAACTTGCCCCCCTCTACATCAACGGCAAGTGTGTGGAGAGGGTCCACACCTTCCGGTTCCTCGGCGTCCTCATCTCCTCTGACATCTCCTGGACAGACAACACCAAGGCGATCATCAAGAAGGCGCAGCAGCAGCTGCACCTCCTGAGGGTCCTCAAGAAACACAACTTGGACCCCACCCTGCTGCTGACCTTCTATCGCTCGTCCATTGAGAGCCTGCTGACCTACTGCATCACAGTGTGGTACGGCAGCTGCACCATGGCAGACAGGAAGGGGCTTCAGAGGGTTGTTAAGACAGCACAGAAAATCATCGGCTGCCCCCTCCCCTCCCTGATGGACATTTACACCTCCTGCTGCCTTAAAAGGGCAAAAAACATCATAAAGGACAATTCCCACCCTGGCTCCGACATGTTTCACCTGTTACCCTCAGGAAGGCGCTACAGGTGCATCAGAACCAAAACAAACAGACTCAAAAACAGTTTCTTTCCAAAAGCCATCACCACTCTGAACTCAAACATGCACTGACAACTATGCTTTGGTCCTCTCAAAGGCCTGTTGACACTGTTCTGACCACACCCACTTTTTGTCCTTCTGAAGGAGCTCTGTCATAGGCTTGATAAGTGTGGAGAGGTTCTCTATGAACTTGCCATAGCACGTCAGTAAAGCTAGGTTAACCTCTGTTAAGTTTTTGGGCACAGGTGCCTTTGCTATGGCATCTGTCTTCTTCTGTACTGGGTGTATGCCCTGCTCATACTGTGACCGAGATGTGACACTGGTTTGGAGGAATGCACACTTCTCCCCGTTCACCTTGAACTTACGCTCCAGCAGCCTCTATAGCATTGCTTCCACATTACACAAGCGTTCCTCTGTGTCCCTCCCACTGGCTGGTATGTCATCTAAAAAACAAACTGTGCCTGGGAAACCCTGTAGGACCTGGTCCACAATACACTAAAAACAGCCGGTGCACTGGACACTCCATAGGTAACCTATTTACCTGATAAAGGCCCTTCTGTGTGTTTATGGTAGATACTCTATGGACTCTGCATCTATCTCTACCTGCTGGTATGCCTGGGTAATAGGCCTGTCTAGTTTTGTAAACTGCTTCCTGTCTGCTAGTGTAGCAAAAAGATCCCGTGTCTTACAGTAGGTAATGGATACTGGTCCACTTCAACCCACTCATTGACACCCACTTTGTAATCCCCACGTATCCTGACTTTTCCTGTTTTCTTGGGCAGACACACTATAGGACTAGCCCACTCACTGTACTCTATAGGTGTGATGACCCCCTGTTGTTGTCTACTGCATCTCTGAGTGTGTAGGGTACTGGTCTAGCCTTAAAGAACTTTGGTACAGCTTTCTCTGATACATGAACTCCCCCGTTACCATACCCAGCTTGTCACTGAACACTTCAGAGTACTTATCACAGTACTTTCTCAAAACAATGCAGAAAAATGAATCCATGCAATCCAGCCTAGAAGACAACTTCTAGGCTGGATTATTGTAGCTCGCTATTATCAGGCTGCCCCAATAAGTCTATCAAGACTCTCCAGCTGGTCCAGAACGCTGCAGCATGTGTTCTGACAAGAACCAGGAAAAGAGAACATTTTTCTCCAGTGTTAGTCTCTCTGCACTGGCTCCCTGTAAAATCTAGAATAGAATTTAAAATCCTCCTCCTCACCTATAAGGCACTGAATGGTCAGGTAAAGTCTTATCTTAAAGAGCTGATAGTGCCCTATAACCCTGCTAGAACTCTGCACTATAAGAATGCAGGACTATTAGAGGTTCCTAAGGTTTATAAAAGTAGAATGGGAGCTAGAGCTTTCAGTTATCAAGCTCCTTTTCTGTGGAAGCAATTCCCTCTTTCAGTTCGGGAGGCAGACACCATCCCCTTATTCATGAATAGGCTTAAGACTTTCCTTTTTGATAGTGCTTATAGTTAGGACTGATCCAAGGCTGACTCAGGCTGCCTTGGATCAGTCCTTAGTTATGTTGCTATAGGTCTAGACTGCCGGAGGACACTTCCTCTGACACACTGAGCTTCTCGTCTTCTTCATTTGGATGCCTCCATTAAGTCATTTTATTAACTCATCTTCTTCCCTGGAGTCCCTGTGCTTTTCACCTCCCAGGTGTTCGCGAGCTGAGGCTACTGGTTGGGAGGGAGGTGGTGTCATCCAGGCTTCATCTGTTTGGCGAGATGGAGAAGAGGTGATGCTGCTCAGGTTGTATCTGTTAGAGTAGTGGAGGAGAGGATGTGTTTCCTCTCCCTCCCTTTAATCATGTTGCAAATGAGTTTCCTCTTAATGTCAGAACTCAGCGGGCTGGACCCAAAAGCACGGCTCCGCCACAAAGTATCAAAGTAAAGATTTATTTTACAACAAAATAAAAAGAAATCACTTGACAAGCAAGGGAACAACTACTATCGACTACTTCAACCAAACAAGGATGCTTCCAATGGAAGGGAGAACTCTAACCTGATGCAATATATAGACTATCAAAATAAAAGCGCTTCTCGAGGAAGGAAAATACATTAATAGGCATTAAAAACGCAACAAAGTCAGTGTAAAATAAAATTGGATACAACTACTTTGTATACAAAAGAATGTTTTGTTTACTACCACTCGTGGCTATTGAAACTATGGAGCCACATTTTTCAGCTCAAACAATAAATTAACGTGGCAGACGGTACCAATCCCTGTTTTTGCATGTGTGATTCGTTAGGACATTGTTTGAAAGCTTTCAATGAGCTCTTTTGGTGATTTGAGCTCAACTGGTCAAGGCTTTAAAAACCCGGAGGAAAAATGCAAGCTGTCACAGACGGTCACCATGCCACGCTTAGCAGCAAACATGAGGGAGCAGGCCATTGGTATGCTGAGATTCAGAATGACCGAAGTGAGGGTAGCCAGGCATTTTGGCGTCCACAGATGCACTATCTCACGCCTGCTGGCATGTTATGCACAGACATAATGTGCAGGTTATGGACTGGCCGCCTTATTCCCTGGATATGAATCCGATTTAACACCTTTGGGACAATCTGGATCGCCATGTACGGCGTCGTATTCCACTGCCGGTGACGGTTGCTGATCTCCTTACTGCACTCTTGGAAGAGTGGGAAGCGATTCCAGTGGCCGAAATCAACGCGCTCATCATGTCTATGCCATGACGATCACACAAGATACTGACATTTGTAATCCATGTCAATTAATTTTTCTATTGTTGCTTTTGTTCATTCATGTTCAGTATCATACTCAGTGAAGTCGCCCAATAAATAATGAAAATTCAAATTAATATCGAAAAAAATGCAATGTTGCGTGTTTAATGCCTCTTAGTATAATAACACACAGATCTATAAGCATAAACTGACTATAATCAAAAGTGCTTCCCTGGGAAGGAACCTACTCTACTTTTTACAAACTAAGGGTGCTTCACATAGAAGGAAAATACTAAATTCTAACTCACAACCACTCACAAAAGGTGAGGGCTATCTAAAAGGTACGAATAAAAAACAGGCTGACTACACTGACTGACTAAAGACAAAGTGACAAACAAACAGCTCACAGGATTTGCTATGAACCTCCTCGGGGTTGTGATATAGGCCAGGGAATCTCAGGTTCAGGAAAAATGACAGGGCTGAGCAAAGTGAGTCAGTTTGGACAGACATGGATTCACACTACAACCTGATTGGTTGGTGGAGCCACACAAGTGCACGGCATTACCCACTCTCCATGAAACAGTGTTGATAAAAGAAAGTTGTCAGTCAACATTAAGTAACATACAAAAACACCAGCTACCAGATAAGACAAACTTGATCCCTACAGAAAGATAGACCTGAGTTGATCTTCCTTTGAGGCTCCTTTTCTGCTCACAGTATCAGTCCACATAGAAGGTAAGGTGAAGCACTTCTGCTGCATGTTTTCTGTTGTACAATGTCTCAAACTTTATAGATGTACAATCTGACTTTTCTAATATCTGATCATAACCGTTTTTAAACAACTGCAAACAATCATAATTTATTATTAAACCCCCTCAGTTATGAAGCACATGAGGCATTGAGACAATTTCTTTTGCGCTTCAGTAGAGGATTGTTTATTTCTCAATCTAAATGCTAATAATCTACTTGTCTTGTCTCCGTATTTGTAGTATTCGTAGTGGATTTAGATCAATTACGTTCCTATTCCATCCTTCCATCCATTTTTTTCCGCTTATTTGGGGTTGAGTCACTGGGGGAGCAGCCTAAGCAGGGAAGTCCAGACTTCCCTCTCCTCAACCACTTCGTCCAGCTCTTCCGGAGGGATCCTGAGACATTCTCAGGCCAACCGGGAGACAGTCTCTCCAGTGTGTCCTGGGTCATCCTCGTGGTCTCCTGCCAGTGGGACGTGCCTGGTACACCTCACCAGGGAGGCATCTGGTGGGCATCCTAACCAGATGCCCGAGCCACCTCATCTGGCTCTTCTCGATGCAGAGGAGCAGCGGCTGTGCTCTGAGTCCTTCCTGGATGACCGAGCTTCTCACCCTATCTCTGAGGGAGAGCCCAGACACCTTGCAGAAGAAACTCATTTCAGCCACTTGTGTCCGTGATGTTGCTCTTTCGGTCACAACCCACAGTTCATGACCATAGGTAAAGGTAGGAAAGTAGATGGACTGGTAAATTGAGAGTTTTGCCTTTTGGCTCAGCTCTCTCTTCACCACGACAGACCGATACAGCGTCGGCATCACTGCAGAAGCTGCACCGATCCGCGTGTCGATCTCCCGCTCCATTCTTCCCTCACTCTTGAACAAGACCCTGAGATACTAAAACTTCTCCACTTGGGGCAGGATCTCATACCCGACCCGGAGAGAGCATGCCACCCTTTTCCATCTGAGGACCATGATCTCAGATTTGGAGGTGCTGATTCTCATCCCAACCACTTCTCACTCTGCTGCGAACCGCTCCAGTGAGAGTTGTAGAGTGCGGCTTGATGAAGCCAACAGAACCATATCATCTGCAAAAAGCAGGGATGTGCTACTGAGGCCACCAAATTGAACCCCCTCAATGCCTCGGTTGCGCACAGAAATTCTGTCCATAGAAGTTATTAACAGAATCGGTGACAAAGAGTTAGTGGAGTCCAACTCTCATTGGAAACAAATTCAAACTTACCGCCAGCAATGCGGACTAAACTCTGACACCAGTCGTACAGGGACCGAACAACCCATACCAAGGGGTCTGGTCTGTGACACGGTCGAACGCCTTCTCCAAGCCCACAAAACACATGTAGACTGGTTGGGTGGACTCCTATGCACCCTCCAGGATCCTGCCGAGGGTGTAGAGCTGGTCCGCTGTTGACAGAAACCACATTGCTCCTCCTGAATCTGAGATTCGTTCATATTCTAACTCCCTTATTTTGTCCTCTGAATCCTACTGTGAGTAGGGACACACACATATACACACAGAAGGAAAACCAGACATTATTGTCAATTAATTAAAAAAAAAAAAAAAACACCCCAAACGAGACGTAAAAAGTGGAGGGAGGTTTGGTCAGCCTAGCTGTGAGGGTTCCATGTTTGGCAGAGAACTTGACTCGAACCACAGGCTTTTCAAAGTAAAGTCTTGATTTTATAGGGCTCTCACTAGAAGCTGTCAAATTATCAACAAAAGATCACTCTTGGTAAAGGCTATGAAAACTATTCAAGGATCACTCTCGCTAGATGCTGTGAAAAGTAGAATAGAAAACACTCTCTGAAGGCTATGAAACTTACAACAAAAAATACTCAGGAAACAGCACAGGGCAACAGATAGAAACCTGGCATATATGAGATGATAAATTCTTTATGATTTAGGAGAGGTGTGTTAAGTCTTCATTGCTTGGTTGTTGGCCGATGACCTACTGTACATCCTATCTCACTGAAACAGGTACATGATCAGAAAGAGTGATAGGCAGTATCTCTGATCTATGTAACTCCACCTTTGGGGTAAATAAATGGTTAATCCTAGAATATGATGCATGTAGAAAGTAAAGTCCCTCCTTCTGGGAAACTTTTGCATGTATCCACAGGCCTGCTTCTATAGATTGATATTTAAGTATTCTACTCATTCTAGATAGGAAGGGCATTGGAGACAGGTTGTCTGTCCATCAGTTATGTAATCACACAGTTAAAGTCTCCTCCCATCAGCAGCAGACCAGCAGCTTTACTTTAATACCATATTGGAGACTGGTCCTAATTAATCCAAGCTCATCTATATTGGGTGCACATTTATCAGTGGCACTATTCAGTTAATCAATTAATCCACCTTGTCTGGGTCCATCTGTAGAGTTTATCTGATGACGTCAGCAACCACATTAGGGGAGCTTTTGTCCATTTGGTCCATATAGTGCCAACTATCCAAATATTGCTCAGCCTCATTCTCCAATCCATGTATTCACAATGAGCTCATGGTTCTTGCAGGCCATGGAATGTTGCTTTTGTATTTATATTTGTGGATCTTTTCCATCATTCAATTTGTCACTGCACAAGCAGCTTTAGGCTAGTCTTCATATAAATATTACCATACCATATCATGCTTACTGGCACCCCCAGCCTTGAGACAACTGAGATAAATTTGCTGAACTTGTAGCAGCTAGATCACTCATATAAACTCATGTGTTGTCATGTGTTTTACAGGCAAGATGAATTTGGAGGAATACTTCAAAAGAATTGGTGTCCAGGGCTCTTTTGAGAAACTGGATCTGGCAACACTGAAGTTGATCCACAAACAGCACGTCATGTTAGTTCCTTTTGAAAACCTCAGCATGCACTGTGGTGAGAGGATCACCATGGACCTTGAGGTCATTTTCAACAAGATAGTGAGGAGCAGCCGTGGAGGTTGGTGCCTTGAGAACAACTTCCTGTTTGGCTGGGTACTGAGAGAAATGGGCTACGACACAACAACGTTAGCCGCCAGAGTTTTCAATAGCAACTTCAATGATTTTGCCCCCACTGAATCTCATCTCATCAACATGGTTGTCATTGATGGAAAGACGTATATAGCAGATGTCAGCTTTGGGTTTTCTTTCCAAATGTGGGAGCCCCTGGAGCTCATCTCTGGAAAGGATCAACCTCAGGCAGCAGGTGTCTTTCGTCTCATCGAAAAAGGGGACATCTGGGTGCTGAAGAAAACTTATAGGAGGCCAAAGATTCTTAATCCAGACTTTGCCAACTCAAGTCTGGTGAACAGGAAGGAAATAAAGCAGTGCTACTGCTTCACCTTGGTGCCTTGTGAGGCCGAGAACTTCTCTGAGGCAAACCAATATCTCCAGACAGCTCCTGCTTCATTGTTCATGCATAAATCCATCTGCTCTTTGCAAACACCAACAGGGTTCAGAGGCCTCATTGGCTGGACCTATAGTGAGGTCACCTACAAACCAGAGGAAGGTGTTGATGTCTTTGACATGAGAAACATAACAGATGATGAGCTAGAGCAAATTCTTTGTGAAAAGTTCAATGTAAAGCTGCAGAACAAACTGCAGCCTGTAGACAACAAAACACAATTCGCAATCTAAAATCCTTTGAACGTTGTAGATAGAATAACTGTGTTGTTCATCTGGCTACATGGGTAGACCTTGTGCTAAAAATCAATTATATTAAACTTCAACAGCATTTTTGGCTCTTTTCTTTTTTCCTTTTACTTAATCTTATAATTTACAAATGAAGATAGAGGCTGTACACATTAACAATAGTCTAGTCAAGGTGAATCTCTGCAGGGCCAGGTGGACTTGCTCGGCCTGTTCAGCAGAGCCTTAAGGAAAAGATAAGGATGTCATTGAGATGAAACACAAACATGTCTAGCATAGAAGCCTATAGCCATAGCCTCATGAGGCATGGCGGCATTGCTATGTGGGTTGAGTGGCTGTCTTGTAACCGGAGGGTTACTTGTTCGATCCCGGCCTAGAGCGTACATGTTGAGGTGTTCCTGAGCAAGACACCGAACCCCCAACTGCCTGCGACTGTGATGGGTTGTGGTTAGCGCATTGCATGGCAAGCTTCTGCCATCAGTGTGTGAATGTGGTGTTTATTGTGCTTTGGGTATTGTTGCAGGTATTGCAAAGCGCTATATAAATACAGACCATTTACTGTGGTTGTGTTAGATAGACTGAAATTTATCACTAAATCCAAAGTGCCCTTTAAATATTTTTTCCCTTCTTGCATCTTAACAAAGTTTCATGTTCGGGTCAAGTTTGGAGAGTATGTTGACCTGGTGGAGGAGACTGGAAACCTTTGGAAACATTACTCAACGCCCCCCCTCTCTATTTACGTAAAATGGTTCAGTCCACCTGCTCCATCAGACAGCCTGCAGAGAGCTAACTTTGCAGGCAGTGAGTGGAGGAGGAGAAGACAGGATGCTTCAAAAGTCAGGGAGTTAAAAAAAAATAAAAAAGTTCAGTCAGGAGAAAGAAGCGAAGGTTCGACAGTGTGTCACCCAGTTCTTTCATAGGTAAGTTGTCTATAGTTTAAAAGCTAGCTCACTTTTCTCCCCGTATTGGCTCATATATCTGAAGAAAACTCGGGATTTATACATTTCACTGTTGTTTTAGTTAAATAATCAATGCAGGCAAATATTTAACAAGCTGATCTGCTCTTATTCAATCAGTTGATCCTCTGTCAAAAAATGACGCCTGTTCTGAACTGACAAGTCAACAGCAGCAGCAGCAGTGCCTCTTCTACAACTGTCATGTTGTTCTTTTCACAAATATAGGAATGATATTCAAAAATATCAAGAAAAAGAATACATAGGGACCCAAATCCTGAGATTATATACAGTATGTATAGTAGGTATGTCATGATCAAAAACAGCTATTATTGGCAGTAATAGCGGGCCCCAAATTCAAAGTTTGCTTAGGACTGCATGGAGACTTGGGCCGGCCCTGGGTTTGTCTTTCTTTTCAATAAAGAGGAGGGGAGGCCAGGGACTCTGAAATGTGTTTTTCCATCACCTCACTTCAGACAGAGAAATTATATAGATTCTGCTGGTTAGGAGACACTATCGTCATTTGGGAGGTGAGGAGGATTTGCTGATTTGCTTATGATTATGACTGTGATAGTTGGAAGGGACCATGATCAAATCTATAGGCCAGGGGATCTCGGGTTCAGGAAAAGTCATGGGGTGAGCAAAGTGAGTCAGTTTGGACAGATATGGATTCACACTGCAACCTGATTGGTTGGGTGGAGACACATGTGCATGTCATTACCCACTCCCTCTGAGATATTGCAATGTTGATAAAAGAAAGTTGTCAGTCAACATTCAGTAACTTACACAAATACCAGCTACCTGACCAGACAAATTTGATCCCTCCAGAAAGACAGACCTGAGCTGATCTTCCTTTGAGGCTCCTTTTCTGCTCACAGTATCAGTCCACACGGAAGGTAAGGTTAAACACTTCTGCTGCATGTTTTCTGTTGTACAATGTCTCAAATATAATAGATGTACAATTAGACTTTTCTAATATTCAATCCTAACAATTTTAAAATAAATGAAAACATGCATAATTCATTATTAAAACCCCTCAGTCGTGAAGAACATGAGGCATTGAGACAATTTTGTTTGTACTACAGTAGAGGATTGCTTTTTTCAGTTTAAATGCTAATAATCTACTTGTTTCGTCTACGTATTTGTAGTATTTGTTTTGTAGTGGATTTAGATCGTTTTACGATCATATTCTAATTCCTTTATTTTGTCCTCTGAATCCTACTGTGAAGCTTCCATGTTTGGCAGAGAATTTGACTTGAACCACAGTCTTTTCAAGTAAAGTCTTTATTTTATAAAAGGGCTCTCACAAGAAGTTGTCAAATTATCAACAAAAGATCTGCCTCACTAGAGGCAATGAAAACTATTAACAAAGGATTAGGATGAGGGAAAGCTGGTAGCACACAGTACAGGGCTGGAGACAGAGACTTAGGACATATGAGATGATAAATTCTGTATTATTTAGGAGAGATGTGTTAAGTCTCCATTGTTTGCTTCGTGGCCGATGACCTACTGTACATCCCATCTCACTGAAACAGGTACATGATCAGAGTGATAGGCAGTATCTCTGTTCTATGTAACGCCACCTTTGGGGTGAATAAATGGTTAATGCTATAATATGATGCATGTCTGCCTGAGAAGAAAGTAAAATCCCTCCTTCTGGGAAACTTGCTCCTCCAAATAGGCCTGCTTCTATCGATTGATATTTAAGTATTCATTCTAGATAGGGGAGCATTGGAGACAGGTTGTCTATCCATCAGTTGTGTCATCACATAGTTTTAATTAATCCAAGCTCATCTTCATTAGGTGCATACACATTTACACTTCTATTCAGTTCATCAATTAATCCACTTTTATGTGTTGGTCTAGCCTGGCCATAGCCCTCTGTAATCTTCCCTGCTCAATTATCATTCCCCTACATATTATGTCTGGGTTTGATCCCTTTGGTGTTGCCTCACAGTGAGAAGGTACCGAGTTCGATTCCCAGCCTGGGGCCTTTCTGTGTGGAGTTTGCATGTTCCCATGTCTGCGTGGGTTCTTTCTGGGTACTCCAGCTTCCTCCCACCATCCAAACACATGCATGGGGATTAGGTTAATTGGCTAATTTATATTGACCGTAGGTGTGAAAGTGAGTGTGAGTAGTTGTCTGTCTCTATGTGTCCTGGAGAACTGGAGTCCAGGGTGTACCCTGCCTTTCACCCGAAGACAGCTGGGATAGGCTCCAGCCCACCCAGCGAACCTATGTGAGGATAAGTGGTAGATAATGGATGGATGGATGGATGATCCCCTTGGATTCAATTTCTCAGGATGATTTCCATCCTGGTCAATCAGTGAATGGTGGGGGACGGGGGTAGGCAGGTGTTAATGATGATGTTGAATGCGCAGCATTTGCATTGTAGTCTAGCTGGTTGTAGTTTTGCAATGGTGGCAGAGACGGAAGTGAAGGAAGCCATTCAATCTGTTTTGGCTAGGCTCCCAAATATTCAGCAATTGAAGCAGGAGCAAGAGGAACCAGTTTAACCAGTTTTACTGCTGGCAAATATGTTGTGGTTTTACTCCTCATAGGGTTCGGTAAAAGTCTTATTTTTCTGTTAGCTCTGTTAGTGGCGAAGGAGTTTTCTGGTAGCGGTGCATTACATACGTCACAACCAAACCTTAGCGATTGGGTAAAATCAGATCCAATCGTTTCAAACTTCAACAAAGTTCACGTCTCCCATCTGAAAACGGTTCTCAATGTAGGAATGCCAGACCCTCTGTACGATAGTATGAAGGTCTGGTAAGACCAGGCTAGTGTTGGTCCATCTGTAGAGTTTCTCTGATAACTTCAGCAACCATTTTAGGGGAGGTTGGTCTTCACTGCCACCTATCCAAATATTGCTCCTCAATATGCTCTGCAGTGCATTTTTATGTTCCTCTCTTATGATTTTAGATATCTCTCCCCTCACTGTTGATCTGCATTCATCTCTTCTGCAGCTAAACTTGTGATTTCAGTCTGCACCTCATGGTTCTTGCATGGTTCTTGTGGATCTTTTCCGTCACTCAGTGTGCAGCTTTTGGCTTGTCTTTACATAAATATTATGCCATATTGGTCTTCCCATATCCCATAAACCATACCACACCATATCATGCTTACTGGCACGCCCACCCTTGAGATAATTGAGATAAATTTGCTAACCTTGTAGCATCTAGATCAATCATATCAACTCATGTGTTGTCATGTGTTTTACAGGCAGGATGAATTTGGAGGAATACTTCAAAAGAATTGGTCTCCAGGGCTCTTTTGATAAACTGGATCTGGCAACACTGAAGTTGATCCACAAACAGCATGTCATGTCAGTTCCTTTTGAAAACCTCAGCATGCACTGTGGTGAGAGGATCACCATGGACCTTGAGGTCACTTTCAACAAGATAGTGAGGAGCAGCCGTGGAGGTTGGTGTCTTGAGAACAACTTCCTGTTTGGCTGGGTGCTGAGAGAAATGGGCTACGACACAACGATGTTGGGCTCCAGAGCTTTCAGCAACACCTCCAATGATTTTGCTCTGATTGAAGATCATCTCATCAACATGGTTGTCATTGATGGAAAGACTTATATAGCAGATGTCAGCTTTGGGTTGTCTTTCCAAATATGGGAGCCTCTGGAGCTCATCTCTGGAAAGGATCAACCTCAGGCAGCAGGTGTCTTTCGCCTCACTGAAAAGGAGGACATCTGGGTGCTGGAGAAAACTTATAGGAGGCCGAAGATTCTCAATCCAGACTTTGCCAACTCAAGTCTGGTGAACAGGAAGGAAATACAGCAGTGCTACTGCTTCACCTTGGTGCCTCGTGAGGCCGAGAACTTCTCTGAGGCAAACCATTATCTCCAGACAGATCCTACTTCACTGTTCACCAATAAATCCATCTGCTCTTTGCAAACACCAACAGGGGTCAGAGGCCTCATTGGCTGGACCTACAGTGAGGTCACCTACAAACCAGAGGAAGGTGTTGATGTCTTTGACTTGAGAAACATAACAGATGATGAGCTAGAGCAAATTCTTTGTGAAAAGTTCAATGTAAAGCTGCAGAACAAACTGCAGCCTGTAAACAACAAAGTATGTGTCACATTATGAAATCCCCCACATTTTTAATTTTGAAACCATCCTGCAATCATGTTTCAACCTGTGTTTATTTCATGACCGACAACTTGGTAGAGCAGCCTGCTGAAGAATTATCTATTTAAAAAATTGACTGTTTTTTTTTTTTTTTTTTTTAATTTGGTGAAATATTGATGATCCTTTTATGACAGAAATAAACAGTACTTGTGTCATTTTCTATAGTTGTACGTCAACATTTACGATGTAAGCAAGTAAGACACTGAAATCGGCTACTCATGTATGTCTCAATAATATAAAAGCAATTGAATGGATGATAACAAACTAATCATTAATCTAATATGTATCGAGAACGAAGATCAAAATAAAATTATCGTTTAAAGTTTCCGTTTTAAATTGGGTGTCTGTGTGTCAAAAAAAGAAAAAGGGTTAGGTGTTTGTGCTACAGTTGAGAATATGGTAAACAGCGCCATCTTGTGTCCCTGAACCTGGCTGGGTTAAATGGTGCAAAACTATTGGACCAGAAGGTAGAGGGCGGGACTTTTTCTTTTTACCCCAATCATGTTCGAGCTTTTGACACAGCCAGTGCTGATTGGCTGATGCAGCCTGTCCTTCAGCCGAGGGACGCAGTGGCACAGCCAACAGCCGGCTGCTGGTTCTCGGCTCAGATATGAATTCCCTGGAACAGGCCGAAGGTAAGTCAGGCAGAAAATAAATAACCACGTTTCGATACCTGGCGATTTGTTTTAACCTCATAGCAGTATTAACTGACATATTTCAAAACAAACATGTCAAGAAGAGATAACAAAGTTAGCTGCTATGTTGAGTTAGCTGGCTAGTGTTAGCATGTACACCTAGCATGTTTGCTAGCTAAAGCAATCGTGCAGTGTTTTTATTATAGGCGACAGGCAACACACATACGTCCTATTGCCCGGAAAGTACACACACAGATGTCCATGATTTATCAGCATTACGTATTAAACGTTTTGGATATTTAATAGGTGTAGTCAGTCACGTTGTGCTCCTCATTTCAACGCTACGTATTTGCTGTAACATGAGCCTGGTACTAGTTATGTTCCTGTTTACATCACTTGGCTGAAAAGATGATGTCCTTAAGTCACAAGACTATTATATTTTGTATAAAATACATTGTGTTTTATTGTGCCCATTTTTCTTACAGACTTGAAGGCCTTTGAGAGAAGATTGACAGAGTATATCTCCTGTTTGCAACCTGCAACAGGCAGGTGGAGAAGTAAGTAGCTGTTAGTGGCGACTGTCAAACACAATTTCTTTTCATTGACCTCAATCTTACATTTTATATCTGTCAAATTAATGAGTCACAGCTCACTTCGTAAATACAGAAGATTAAGTTATGAGTCAAAGTGTCTTGTTGTCACTAACATTGGGACTTTGGTGAAACAGGTTTCGTGTTGTTTCACTGGGTGTCTTTCTCCTGTTTTATTTCAGTGATTCTTATAGTGGTGTCCGTTTGTACGGCTACTGGGGCTTGGAACTGGTTAATTGACCCGGACACACAGAAGGTGTGTATGCATTTTGGTCTGTGTCTTGTCTCCCTAACACAGGAATTACAGCACTGAGACTGTCAGTTATCTGCCTGGATCTTGACCTTTGAATCCACCCACTCCACCTAGTCAACAACACTGATGTCATCATCGCCGGCTGCAATCAGGAGAGAAGCACTACCAGATGTTTACATTTTTATTTAAATTGTAAATATTGAACTTAACCATGATTAGTTGCCATGCTGAGCGCACTATTTGCTTTCTGCGCTGCCTGCCATCAGACGTATTTGCTGCTTATTTGGAGATGCCTCTGTCTCAAATGAGAAACATGAGGACGTACAAGCTGTACTTCAAGCCAGATCTCCTGAGAGAAACAGGATGCAATGTTTTTTTATGCTAGGCCATCCCACATTTGAATGATAAGATGAGAATTTACACTTTACTTGAAGCAGGTGGATTAACTACTGTAGGAAATACATTTTTTAACAACACATAAAAAATGCTATAGATGAGATTAAAATTATATTATTGGCTTGGTAATTTATGTTGCTTTGCTTCTGTCGTTCTGCAGGTCTCTTTCTTTTCGTCGCTGTGGAATCATCCCTTCTTCACCATTAGCTGCATCACTCTTATAGCGCTCTTCTTTGCTGGGATACACAAACGAGTTGTGGCACCATCGATGTATCCTTTCTGTTGTTCCAGTTGATATGACATAGCATGTTTTATCAAATTTATTATTCCATCATCATATATCAAATATCAGCTATTGGCCGACATGTTTTACAGATCTTTGACCTTTGTCCCTCCAGTATTGCTGCTCGCTGTCGGACAGTTTTAGCAGAATACAACATGTCCTGTGACGATGTGAGTGAACAAATCTCTTTGATATTGTGATCAGTTGTCCCCTCTCAGAAGTTGTATTTTTGAAAAATTAACACCTGTCTTATTTACGTTTTACAGACGGGAAAGCTTATTCTCAAACCACGACCAAACATCCAGTAACCGAGAGCGTGAGTGTGGCAGTCTGGACGTACTTGGTCTTTGTCGATGGCCACTGATAACTCCAGAGTCTTGAGTCCTTCAGGTGGTCTGAACAACAGCACTGAAGCAGACATTGTCACCATAATGGAAACACATTTGGAAGAACGAAGAAATGAACTGAGGGGGCCTTTTAACTGCGTCGCTGTGCTGACGTCACGATCGAAGATGAGAGTTCACTTATGTACTTATTTCTGTTTCTGATGTTGCGCATGTATTTTTAACTAAATGTTTCTATTTTTAAAGTTATTTACCTAATAAATGCTTGAGTTGTAAATTATATATGTGTGTTATTAAATGTAAATCCTCCTTCTGTGATTTAATTGGGAGTTATAAACTGCTAACATCTGTATAAGCAAGCAATGAAAGTCATGGATGAATAACTCAAGTTTAAGTTTCATTATTCAGTCATTTGCACAATAATTGCAGCAGACAGTCATTGACAATGCAACGCTTGACCTTTCAGTATCCTTCAAAAATGAAACATTAAAAACATCTTTACATAGAATTTAATAAAATAAGAGTCAAAGACATAAAACAACATAGGATGTATATGGAAGTCAAAGATGAAAGTAATACATGTATATATACAGCAATTATATTCAAGCATTAAATATATAATTCTGATTAAAAAGCTACATGTACTGGTGGATTAACCATTACAGAAACATAAAAATATATATTTGTAATCAGCAATGCTGTTAATGTAGGGCAGCGGTGCAAAACACCTCACACTGGGTGGTGGTGTAAAATATATATAATACAAAACAATATAACATAGTATAATGTAATTATAATAAGTATATGCCTTTCTGTTGCCAGGGCAACAGCTTTGATCCAAGTTTACTTCCTGTCATCTGCTGCATTGACAATTACAACATGAAATTCAAAAGGGCGTATTCAGTGTGATTATATTGTAAAGTTTATTCATTTTGAATCGTCCCGGCTAAATAAATCTTGATTGGTTTTAGGTTCGTTTTCGTTTTTTGCGACAGCGTCTTTGCTTTCTGCCATCAACGACCGCTTTACGGCAGACAGCACTCTTCCACATGGCCTCCAGTCAGCCCAGATTTGATTGTTTTTCAGGTTCTGTTGGGAAATTCAGAGTTTAGCAGCGGTGAAAAACACATTACATGCTCAGTTCGCACTTTAAAAGGGACTGAAATGGGAAAAAGTAAAACCACTAAGTTTAAACGTCCGCAGTTCAACGCTGTTGGGTTGCCGGTGAACGCTGTGAAGGAAACGGACCCTGAGGAGGACGACCACGGGGAAGACGACTGTCCAGCTGCCGAGCTGCTGGAGAAAGTATGATCATTATTCTGTCCCTGTTGAGCTGTTTACTGTTGTAATGTCCTGTTAACATTAAACAGGCAGGGCTCCTTATCGGTGTGTGTGACTAAATTTATCTTGGTTTAATGTGTAAAGGTTCTTCCTTAGGCGTTTGTTGTCAATGTAATTAAAAGGCATTGTTGATACCATGTTTCCCTCTACATTAACTTATGTTAGGCTTTTATATCCTTATGATATTTCTTCATTTTAACAGGATCTGTGCAGATAGTTAGTCAGACAGATATAGATATAGATACACAGATAGATAGATAGTTATTTGGATGGATACTTTATTAATCCCGAGGGAAATTCAGTAAACATCAGCATATGAAAGTGTTAAAAATACAGAAATAGGAACAGCAGAGCACACAGAATAGAGTCAAAAATCCAGACATAATTATTAAAGACATATTCATACTAATATATTTTCTAAATTAATGCAAATGGATTGCAAGTTTGCAAAAGAGCATTAACCTTATATTAAACAAAGACATAATGTACTGTGTTTTAGCAAATTGCCAGTTTCCACCCATGGCTCCTGGGCAGCTCAGGAGAATAATTAAAGAATAAGGAAAAATTGACATTAAAATAGTACTAAATACACCCTCTCACCCCCAACTCCCAACAATTAGTTTACATAAAATAAGTCTGAAATGGATTAATTAATATAGCTGGTGTCTTTTTAATGTTGGGAGAGCTGCAACTCTCTCATACTGTACAAATACTTTCTTAATTAATGTGCATCACTGTTTTCACTTCTTGTCATGTGCAGTACCTCTCTTATGTGAGTTAATTTTGTTCATTTATGTTGTATATTTGCTTAGTTTATCTATATTAGTTGTTGGTCCAGGTCATTTTTTTTAAAGATACTGTTTTTTTTTTTACTTCTTTACCTTTGCTAACTGCTTCTTTTGACATTTTTCTACTTGTTTACTGAAGTCACTAGTTCTTACTTTTTTATACACTTCCTTATTATAATATTCCACAATCCACTTTGCTGCTGTAACACTGTAAATTTACCTGTTTGTGGGATGATGATCTTCTGTGACTCCATTCACAGTTGCAGAGTTCCAGCGCAGATGTTAGGGAGTTTGCATGCGCCAGCATTTCTCGGGTGGTGCAGCAGAGACAGACCATCCCAGGTTTCCTTCAGAGGGATGCGGTGAAGCGCCTCGGGCCCATGCTGCTGGACAGCAGCCTGGCTGTCAGGGAGACTGCCACCGGAGCGCTCAGGTGAGTAAAACCAGGTTTGGTCGGTCACAAACACATCAGTCACTTGGGCAGTCTGAGAAAAGGAGACTGAGTTTGTGATCCTGACATACTAAGTGAAATGCTGTATGCTGATGTCCATAAATACAGGAGAACTCTGACAAGTGGACGTCTTCAATGTGTCTGATAAAGGGACACTTTTTTAAAGTATTTTATTACCTCAAATCAACGTCTTCATTCATAAATAGATCCTCATTGGTGTAAAATAACCTATGCCAACAATCTGACTTATGCTCCTGGGTGAAGAATCAGTTATCTGTCTTTACATAGAGCGGGTCGCTCATACGGAGGCTTCCATGTCTTTCCGGTCTATAAAAAAAACTATGAACTGCAGAGAGGGACATAAAGCACTACCTGCTAGTACCCATAGGACAAAATGCATTTCCACATTTTGCGATTCACTTTTCACAGAGAAGCATGGTTGAGACGCTGGTTTTACTTACCCTGCACTAAACTAAAACCTGCACTGCACTTTTGGTCAGAATACAAGACCATACTTATGCTGCGCCGAATCCTCATTGACAAAAAAGCGTTAAAGGGCCATAAAATGACTGAAGCTCCGGGCCAGGGATCCGCCTTGAGTGGCCACCCGGGAGCTCCCCATGCCCGACCACAGCCTCCGGAGGAGCCGGAGGAGGACTGTGGAGGTCCGGGGAAAAATGACTGGAGCTCCGGGCCGGGGGCTGGGGATCTGCGGTGAAGTCAAATTTAACCACTAGATTGGAGAAAAAATTACACAGTGTCTGTTTAACCCAAGATATGTCGATTATCACTCTTTTTTGTCACCACATCCATGAAAGTTTTGGCTCCCTCCTTTTTCACAGCATGTCTTATCATAGCAGAAGACGTCCAGGTGGATTTAATAACGTTAGCAAAGTGTCCCAGGAAGACAAACCTTCAACCAAATCTGCTGTGAACGTTTTATGATGTCTAATAACTGCAGGAACCCGCTAGCATAAAGTGAGAAGAAAAGAAGTCAGTGTGATACTATATTTTTCAACCTCAACCTGCTATTTCCTTTGCTCATGAGCAGCGTTATAGTATGGTAGGAATGACTGAAGACCCCCTAGAAACAGCTGTTTTTTTTGTGTCTTTTGGAAGTCCTAGCACGCTCCCCCTCGTTGTCTGTAATATCCAATAATTAAAGCTCCTGTAATAATTTACTTCCTACTGTGACATGTCAAAATGTCTGATTTTTTAACCATTAGTAGCATTTCAGAACAAATTCATTAAGATGGGGCTCCTATGATGATTGTATCGTATAGGACTTTTAATAAGTTGCTGAGAATGATCTTCACAGTCAGGGTTATAGCCCACCAGGTGCAGCCAGTCCAGTTAACACAGCAATAGCCCCCCCAAAGACACTGAATGGGATAAGCTGTTACAGAGGATGACTCACATATGTTTTTCATGTTCAAAAAGCAGATAATAACTTTCCAGGGGTCCGTTGCACAAAACTAGGATAAGGGATTAAGCCGGGCTATCCTGGTTGCACAGAAGCAGGATAGCAGAGAGAGGGATATGTTATGGTATGAGTTACCATGGAGATTTGTTCTGTGGCGCTAGCCTGCTCCAGGCCAGGCTATGTTCCAGGATTTATTTAATCTCATCCCTCATCTCATTATATTTTCACATTCAGACTACAGGCTTTTTAATCCGAACCGCTGAACGTGTCCAAATTATATTATTAAATGCAGTTATAGTATATTTACTGCTGCATCCGCTTTAACACGATCCTCATTGGTATGCCCTACGGTAAGTCTAATTGGACAAACTGCACAAAATGCAAAACAATTAACACGATCAAAGCAGATCATGAAGAAGAATTCCATTCAAAAAAATTGGGAAACTAAAAATGCAGTCATATGTAGGGATCAAAATGCTGATATAAATAGATTAGCTATTATTTTTAAATCTGTCCAAGCTTGTCCTGTAATTCAAACAGGACAGGGCAAACAAATAATCCACCAAAGAGCATCGTTAAAGCATTAACGAGGAATGAACACAGAGTACAACTTGGTTTTCGGAGATGTTAATGATCTATTTGAATTGTAATTGAGATATTTCACGGAGCACTGAATTTGTATTTGTGCACTAGTTACATATTTAGGAGGTCTGCAGTACAGACACAGTAAATGTCAATATCTTCCTTGTTCAACATTGTGTATATGTTGTTCCCATCACATTTCTGGGCATTTTGCATAAAAAATAAGCTGCAACCATCAATAAGCACAACCTGATTTTGAATTTAGGCAGCTTGAAAGTCTTGGCCAAGTGATGCCAAACCAAACCTCAATGGAAAAAATGTATACTTGTATTTTCTAACAGAAATAGCCTTTAGAAACTACAGATATCACAAAAGATTAAATATTCAACAGAAGCCCAAAAACAAAGTGGGCTTTATCAGTTGGGTTTATTTAAATACGTGGGATCGGTGGTGATGACGTTTGACAACAGTCAGCTCTCACCATCATCCTTTTCACAGTCACAGTCCGACCTTGACGCTTCCTGACTGTTGCCCTCCAGTAAACCTTAAATCTGAGTTTACTGAATATCAAAGTGAGACAGTCGCTCGCAGGCTCTCGTACTCAAACAGCATCTCCTCCCGACTGAACGATGACTGTGTCTCTCCCTGACAGGAATCTGAGTGCATGTGGAGGTCAGGAGGTGTGCGAGGACATGGTGAAGCACGACGTCATGACTCCTCTGACAGCACTGCTTAGAGAGGTGAGACGCTGCCGCCGCCGCCGCTTTTAGCTCACCACATCACTTCAGTTGGTCTTCATCAGCAGCTGTTGCAGCGGCTCCTTTATCCTCAGCAGCAAAAAGACTGTGCTCCCTCAGATTTATTTATGGCTTCAGAGTTGAGCTCGACATTGAGCCTGGGGTTGAAGTCTGTTTTTGGACTGATCATTTTCAATCTGATCAAAATGGAGCTATATTTTTATTCTATAGAGTTGTTGTTTTTTTTAGATCAGACAGATCTGACAGAATAAACAAAACAAACAGTTACTGTTATTAATTGTTATATGCAATATCCTCAACATCTTTTCATCTTTATTACAACATTTTATTCATTTATATTGTATATTTGACTGTTTTTTCCATCTGTTACTTATTTAGACATTTCTTCTTATTATTATTATTTTAACATATTTTTCGACTTATTCTACTTGTTTACTCATGTTTCTGGTTCTTATTTTTCTGGCTCTATATTTTGCACAGCCCATTTCCCCCGTTGGTGGGATGAATACTTAAAATAAGTACAGAAAAGGACAGCTGATGAAGTTCGTACCTGCTTCCCTCGTGGTTTAGCTGTTTGTCTTTTCAGAGCTGTGCTGGTTTCGACAGCGCCACCGTGGCGATGAAAGACCAGAAGAACGCAGTGGAGGACGTCGCTAACGAGGCCGTGAACCTGTTGTGGAATCTTTGGTGAGCTTTTCCCGTTTTTCCTCCACGCCTTACAACTTTTTCCATTGTTACATACTGTTCTAAAGATGCATCATCATTATGTACTTCACCTGACAGTCCAATATACAATATGTCACTTTAAATTCAACCATTATCTTTATTTCTTGTCATGTTTGTGTCGTCCTCTCAGTGAAAACAGCAGCCAGTCGCTGTCTGTCTTCAACAAATCAGGTCTCCTGGATTTGGTCGTCCAGTGTCTGGAGAGACACCCACACAACATCGAACTGGCCACATCTGCTGGTAGGTTTAATGTAACGTACTGTTAATATCTGGTTGTAATTTATGAATAAAGGTATGAGCGTCAAAATATATTATTCATGGCATGACGGGCTGCAGTTTTTGTCCAAATATCACGACAGGTCATTCATTAATTCTATGACTGCTGATCCTGTTAAAAGTGAACCCAGTGACATTTAGATCCCTGCTAACAGTAAAGGTTGCCTGTAGAGTTTTTCTTTAGCCTCTAACAGTGATATGGAGTCGACATTTTTTTGTGTTGACGCTCTGTTTTTGGCTCGTGCAAAGAAGATGCTTTAACATTTATTCAAACCACACTGCCGTCTAGATTACTTTTCAGATACCCATAATACCATTTCACACTAGTCAGTGTGAATTTTAAAATATTTAAGACATTGATTGGACCCTGGCGAAATTATCAATAATTTATGATAATTGATATTTATAAAGCACTTTTCCAGGGAAAAAAAGTACATGTTCACATTTAAAAATGAGACTGGATATCTCTGAAATTTAATAAAAAGTTAATTTCAGGTACCCACAATGAATGTTGATCACCTATGCTGTGTTTTAATGCAGCTCTATTCACAATATAGTAATTCTCATTTACACATACATTTTTTTTCTTTGTGGGTTGTCAGAAAACAAGTCATGGCTCATAAATTTGGCTCTTAAGTTCATGTTGACCAGCAGGTGTTACCGAACTGCAAATATAAGCCCTGTTCTACAGTGAAGATGTTGTCAGACAAAATGACAGCAGTTGTGAGGTATTATGTCATGTTATATTTCAAGTGAGTCATGGAAGAGCAGGTTTGTTGTAGGTTTTAATACTCAAGTACAGCCATAGAATATCTGCTGCAAATGTACACCGATCATAACATTATGACCACTTATCATCACACCTGGGATATATAAGGTATCAAATGAACATTTTATCCTCAAAGTTGATGTTTTAGAAGCAGGAAAAATGTTCCAGTGTCAGGATTTCAGTGAGTTTGACATCAAGAATAAAACAGTGATGTATAGAGGGCTGGGTCAGAGCATCTCCATGACTGCAGTTCTGGTGGGCTGTTCCTGGTCTGCAGTGGTCAGGATCTATTAAAAGTGGTCCAAGGAAGGACCAGTGGTGAACCAGAGACAGGGTCATGAGAGGACAAGGGTCACAGATGCAGGTGGGGAGTGAAGGCTGGTCCTGGTGGTCTGATCCAACAGAGCAGAGAAGTTAATGCTGATGAAGATAGAAAGGAGTCACATAGCACAGAATAAACCTTCAGGGGTCAGAGGTCAGGGCTGTGAGGCAGCAAAAAGGGGGACCAATATAATATTAGGCAGGTGGTCATAATGTTGTGATTGATCTGTGTATATCTGTGCATTAAAAAAAACACAAAAATGTGTTGACAGACAGCTCTTAAGTACACTATAATATCAGGAGAGTACAGCCTAATATTGAAGGTACCAGCATATTGTTTCATTTAACTCTCCAAAGGGAATAATAATCAATTCCCAAAATGTTTAACTATTAATTTAAAGGCATTTAAAGGGTAGATACCAGGTGAATTTATGAAAACAGGCAAATCTTAAAGACTTAACTCACGTCCACATGTTGCAAGATATTACTGTTAATACTCTTAGAGGTGTCGTCAAAGAACAGGGTGTTCGGATATTTTAATATTATTGTTAGTATCACAGGCCTTAGGTGAGTCTGACCACTAACTATGAGAAAGCTGTAAGTCTCTCCTTTGTGTGTCGGCCAGCCCACTGTTTACACATCGTGACTGAAGACAACCCAGAGCTGCTGTGCAGCGTGAACGCCGCTGTGCTCGGCGTCATGGAGAACGTGCTGCTGACATCTCAGCCCGGCATGGCGCACACTCTCCTCAGGACACTGGCTGCAGGTAGGACTTACTTACTGTGGA
This sequence comes from Synanceia verrucosa, assembly GCA_029721515.1. Taxonomy (NCBI): domain Eukaryota; kingdom Metazoa; phylum Chordata; class Actinopteri; order Perciformes; family Synanceiidae; genus Synanceia; species Synanceia verrucosa. Next base: position 6,992,005 of record CM056549.1, read on the forward strand.
CAGAAGCTGCTTTACGTTTAAGGGACAAACCCTGCAGTCGATAAATGCCGCTCCTTCCTGATCATCCCTCAGGGACGCTGTGGAACATGAAGGGCAGTTTGCCCGCCGCCCGTCAGGCCCAGACCCTCAACGCCGTGGCGGCCACCTTATCAAAGTGCCTGGACCTGGACACAGGTACGCTGATACCTGAGCTCAGACAAGCAGAAGAGGTTCGTCACGGAAATAAGCCGGCTGCTGGAGACATAGAAGACCAGGCTGTGGCGGAGATGGTCGAAGAGGAAGAGGAGGCACCTAAACACAGCAGGGATGGAAAAGCTGGGAGGATTGATACTGACTTCTCTGACCTTTTGCCTGTAAGTGGTGTCTCTCTATATCTATATGTCGCAGTTCCACTTTAAGCAGGCTGTGAACCTCTTTAGACATACAAGTCGGCCTCTTGTTCGAATCAATCCAGTAAAATCCAGATATAAACCATTTGTGAAACTGCTCGCAGCAAAAGATTCAGTCTTTATTGCAAAGACTGGTGCACTTACTAATTAACAGTCCATTAATGTTGAGGCTCTCTCAAAACATTGTGCATAAATTACTCATCATTAAACAGATTCTACCTGGTTGTCCACGTAAATGGAAGTGAAATATTTCATGTAATCTTTTCCTCCTTCATGCTGCAATATGTTGAAGTATGTATATAATGGATCAAATGCAAGTAGTAATCAAGAAAGGTCATTTCAGATAAGATAATGAGATACAATACAAATGCACATACACAAGACAATTAGATGAAAAACCAAAAATACATTATACTTAGATATAAACAATAAAAAATAGTGTAATACTGGTTTTGTTAAAGGGGAAGGTTTTTTTTTTTTTTTTTTTTACAAATTGGACCTTATTTCTGGGATAAAAATACTGCCACTTACTCACCCATTTCACTTTGGAGTCATTTTGAGAGTTTCCAATGATTAGATTTGATGATATCCATTTAACAGGAGTGAATGGGGCACTGAAATGCAGCCAGTAAAGGACACGAACTTGACCATTTCTCAAATAACACACATTTAATAAGATGGGCTACACTGCTGCTATTCTCATTTGAGACAGGAGTTGTCCGTAACTTGAGAAAATTCAATCTGTAAACAGACTCTACTTCCTGTGTATCATAGTTTACGAAGGACCCCTAGTGCCCACCTATGTGGCCTTCACAGTGCCTGAACTAAAACAAAGCATGTTTGTGTATTTTAGTTCAGGCACTGTGAAGGACACATAGGTGGGCACTAGGGGTAAATGATACTAGAGTCTGTTTACAGAAAAAATGGTACTTCCCCTTTAAGCGAATTGAGTGATTTGAGTGCTTTTTGCTGCCTTTTAAAGTTAAAGATTACGACCATTCTCTTATGAATTGCATGTATTGAATGTGTAACTTCTATCTAAACGGTCATAAATTACATAATTGGGGGGGAAACTGGACTGTCAATGCTCTTGTAGATTGTTTACCCTTAGTTATAAATGCTGCAAATTTTAGGATGTGACGTCTACGGCAGTCTGTGTTTAGGGTGATCCAGTTTTATATTTCGGAGGAGCGTGTTAATGCTCGGTGAAAAGGTGGCGTATGAGTCATGCTGGGAGTGTGAGCCAGACTGACAAACTGTCGGGTTTGGGGGGAGATTAGGGCCACTCAGCAAGGTTCAGCTGGGGACCGGCTTTTAGCTGACAGTCCTCAGACTTGACCCCAGAGCTGTCCCTCACATCTCAGACCAGACACACAACCAGAGCTCCCACCCGCCAAGGATTGTGGGTGACATTTATTGTGGCGTCCCCCCCCCCCAAAAAAAATGTAAAATCACAGGTTACACAATGAGAGTTATCTCGATCAAAGCTTTTGTTTTTGTAGTTCAACGGTGATGGAAACACCCCGAAAGGAGCATCACAGTTCAAACAACGCACACATGTTTGAGTCCACGTGGAGACATGAATCTCCTCCCTGTGGCAGCTGGGTGATAACAGTGCTAACAGCACATCGTTTTGGTGGGATGTTGACTCACATGGCTGCTTGTTTTTGTCCAGAGGGACAAGGAGGAGCTGAGGGAGGCGACGGCCTTGCTGACAGCCCAGCAAACGTCCTTAGAGATCATCGTCAACATGTGCTGCTCTGACGGTGAGCGTTGTGGGCACGCACGGCGGTGCTGCCCCCGGGCGCTTTTTGCTTTTACATTACTTCTTGTCACACTGTGTCTGCACTATTTAAAAAAAAGAAATGAGTTTATTTTAGTGCCATTTTTGTTGTTCTGTTGTGTCACTTTTCCCTGATCCATTCTGTGCTTGTTTGGCTCATCAGACCCGTCCGACAACGAGTGGGAGGAGGAGTCGAGCGGCAATGAGAGCGACATGGGCCTTTGTGACGAAGTTTCCAATCTCATGTCTCCGCTGTGTTTGTCAGCTGAGGTTCATGGGGCCTTAATCAGCCACAGCATCCCAGAAAAGGCAAATACCTGCCTGCTTTGTTAGCAACACCAACATCCGCAGCTATAAGAACACTGGGTTTGTCACGGTGTCAGTAGTGTTTAGACATGAATGTGAATGTAATTAAACAAGATTGCATTATAATATGTGCTGTTAAACAGAGACCTAGACTACAGTAAATGGTGTAAAGATGATGGTGTAATATTTTTTTTTTTTTTTTTTTTTTTTTTAAATCAAGGTCCTCAAAAAGACAGATTTCCCCAGGAAGGAAGCCATGGAAGTGTGCCTACAGAATCCCTCCTGGAGAGCCCTGATAAGAAAGTAATCCTCTCTTTAACTTCACTGTCATGAAAATTCGTTTAAGGTATCTTTGTCAGATATCTACTTGGCTGAATGAGAAGTCTCGCTGCCTTACGACAACAGCTCTCTTTACTTATTTCCTTACAGGATGCGGCGTGTCCAGTCGCGGGCACTCACGTGCCTCCACAGCATCCTCTCCACCATGGACGCCGAGTCTCTGGGAGGAGCGTCGTCCCTGCAGGAAGCAGCGCAGCACCTGTCCACGCTGGTGTTTGGTGCAGCAGGTCTCACTTTCATGTTCTATATGTCAAATCCTGTTACGTAGGATTCAAGGTTTGGGAGCAGAAATGTGGTGAAAAGTAAAATATCACAGACAGATAAATTTTTACTGTAGCAACACTATTGAGTTGCAATATTGATGCTGTTTATCCCAGGGGTCTCCTTATGGCTTTGAAAATAATTACATGGAAATATTTTTGCTTTAATTCTACTTACTACTTTCTTTCTATCTTACAATAATATTTTTAAAACATGCATCACTCATGACATCTATACCTGCAAGTGGCCAGAGAGTTTAATTCTGTATGGACAGATTTATTTGTCTGCAGCCAAGGGTGCTGGCTTACCTGCTGTTTGGTATGTGTCAACAAATTAATGAGAAGGTGGGCTGCATTTTATTTAATTAAAATCTAATTTAAATATATGTAAAATATAAAATGAATATTTGTGGAAAATTATTAATTTCCCACTAATATAGCACCTAAATAGGTGTGCATAGTTTAGTGTTTAATTTAATAGACCTACACATGCACACTACATGTTTTTCTTCTCCTCATACGAGTTTGTTGTGACAGATAAAATATAAAGTTAAATCTGTTTTATATTTAACAAAGTTTTTGTATATGCAGTATAAATATGTATACAACTTTAGAAGCTGTGTTTTTTTTGTTTTTGGTGTAAGAGAAGGCAAAATGGCTCTTTTGATAGTAAAGGTTGCAGACCCCTGATTTAGTAAGTAAGAAAAATCTTCTTTCTCATGTTTCAGAGATAACCAAAGATGAGGAGTTCCTGGAGGCCGTCATCAGCGCCATGCGGTCACTTTTACAGATGATTGCCTCCAAAAATATCCCCCAGGTACAGAATACACCACAGCTTGAGCCTTTCCTTCGATTTGATTAGAAACATCTGCATTTCAGGGTCATTTTAAAAGGATTACTCCAGAGAAATCTGTTTGCTACCTGAATAAATACTTTATATTCTTACTTGAAAGTCCAAAGCCAGCTCACACTAAACCCCTGCCGACCATGTGTGTCTGGTTTTGTTTTTCTTAGTGCATGACCCCCCAGCAGCTGATGAGTCTGAGCGAAGCAGCCACCCGCTGTGATGTTGCCAGTGTAAGGGTCAATGCCGTCGCCATCCTGGGCATCACTGGCAGCACATTAGCCAAAGAGAAGGGCACTGCTGAAACCCTTCAGGTACAATCCTTCTCTCTTCCTCTTATCTTAGAATATTTGTTCTTCCTCTAAGAAACTCTGCTCCCACAGATGATCGGGAACGCCCTGCTTCAAGTTGCCACGAGGGACGTCGACCTGGTTGTGAACGGAGAAGCCTTGGACGCCTTGTTTGACGTTTTTGCGGACGGAGACGAGGCAGAGGCGGCTGCCAAAAACATCCAGTTGCTACCTGCACTGAAGGCACTTCAACCTGTGTTCAAGGCCAAGGTACCGCAGGTTATTTTCACTGAACACGGTGCTTTAGTTTGATTTTTTTTTTGTGTTTTTGGGATTATTATCTGCTAAACATAAATGTTACTATTACACAAAGTTTATGTACATCTGCATCACACCTCATTCTTCTTTTGACAGTTATAATAGGTCCATCCCACACTAATAAATCAATATAGCACCCTATCCTAATGGTAACTTAAAATAATTGATTACATCCTGCTGAACATGGAGTCTGGCTGTTATTTTTAGAGAGAGAGTAGTCATTTTCTTCATTTTCTTAACCACTAACCACTAACAAAGGGACACAATTTTTTTCTTCTCCGTCAAACCATCAGGGATCACACCTAAAGTATATTACACATCAAGAGGAAGATCAATATTAAAAAAAATGAAGTTATTGCATTTTTAACATTATTCTTGTCTTTTTTTCCCCATAGATTCGTAAAGAAGGACGAGGGCGGTACACCCCCCAGCAGCTCTGTGTGCTGGACAACATCAAAATCAACCTGAGGAGGTTCATTGGTTATCTGGAGAAGGTGGTGAAAAAATAACGGTGTGACAAAAGTGATAAGTTGAACCCGTGTGGTTTGGACAGATGTGCCAGCAGGAGAATAGAACGAAACACAATGTGATTTTTGAAACCATCGAGTATTTATTATGTTGCTTTTGCTTGGTTTCAGTGTTAATATTCTCTGAATAATGATTTATTATTTTACTTGGTGGTGTGAAAGTTTGTTTGTTATGAAGAAAGGTGGTTGGGAATCTGGTATTAGTTATTAATTCCTGCAAGTTGCAGTAAAGAGTTTTTTTTTTAATTTTTGCTCCCTCTCTTGATGTGTATCATCTACCCAAAAAGGTTGTCAGACTTTTTTTTTTTTTTTTTTTTTTAATTTCATGTCCAGTAACATCTCTAAGAGATTACATGGAGAGCTGACACCAGTTGTTGTTTGCAGTTCTGCTGGAAGTGGGAGGCAGAGCTGTTCTATCGGCGAAGCAAAACGAAGATTTTTGTGTTGTGGAGTCCTAATTTTGTTGAGAAAGAAATGTCCTTGCTTAAAGCTGGGGTTGGTATTTCTGAGAAACACGCAAAAGTATGATGGATTTTTAGAAAAATATTTTACTGAGAAACCCAACCTGGTATTGTGAACATTTTACAGTGAAAGTAGCTTTAGCATTAGCGCAAAGGTTGCTAAATCTGGTGAGAATGTCAAGTCTGTAACACTGACAGCTCGTCGCTTCAGGCGTTTGAGAAGTGAAGAACTTGGTGTCAATCATGAGTTTCAAGTCTTCTTCAGTACAGCGTTACTTTCATTTAGTAAATTACGGTCCCATCAAATAGACTTTACAGCAGGGGATGCTTTAGGGTTTTTTCATCTTCACTTAAATCCTTTCAGTGTTTTCAGTTCATGAATTTTAATTATAACCTTTCTGGTAAACCTAAGAATGACTTATTCATCCTGACTGCAAAAGACCTCATCTAATATACAATCCATGCTTTGAGCCCTCCAAAATGATCATCTTGAATGTAAACAATGAACATGGATGTTCACAGACGGTGGATTTTTTTTCTTTTCTTTTTTATATATAAGAGCATTTAATTTATTGCTGTTAGGATGCAATGAGAAATTCAATAAATATAACAAAAATGTATTTGAAGAAGAATCCCAACCCTAGCTTTAAAGATGAACAAAATCAAAGTGTAACTTACTCCGCTGAAAGGTTTTGGTAAGCACACTGCCAATGTTGTGATAACATTAAAACTCATTAAGACATATTTGTCTTAAGAAATACGGCCATATTCTCTTCCTCTGCCTCTCGTCTCTTTGCATTAATTGCACTCTACTTAGCACCACTTTCCTGGATGGAGCAGTGACTTTTGCGGTTATTTTTGTGAACTTTTCTTTCTACAAGTCACCATGACAGCCAGCTTTCTACTGAGAGCGTTCCTGTCGGTAGCATAAATTGTTATTGGTGTTTTTCACACCAGTAAATTGTAATAATCAATCCCGTTCTACGACTGCCAGGTAAAATAAGTAAATGTCCTTTATTTTGCACCTGATCCATAGTTTATCCTGCTTTGAGTAATGGTATGAACGCTCTCCAGTTGTTTTGCTGGGTTCCCACAGCTTTTCAGGGAAATGTCAATACAGTTCATATCAATATCATGGATTAAAAAACAGTTTCAAAGATTAAATATGAGGGAAATTATGCCATCAGGAGAAGAATCAAATAAATAGTGACATCTGAAGTATTTCCTTGAGTGTTTTGCTTTCTTTTGCATCATATTAACAATCTGAATTTCCAGTCTTGTCAGTTTAAGAGCAGATGAAGCACAGCAGCTACCAAAAAAGTTACTTCTGACCACCACCTTGCAGCAAGTATAAACAAATGAAATGAGTTTATATTTAAATCATTGAAGGACTGAATGTTTAGATGATTAATCCATGAGCAAACTACCAGAAAAATAAGAACAAGCACACACAATTTTCTTATTCCAGCCAAGGAACTTGGCTAATAAAATGTATATTATAGGTATACAGTTTATTATTGTTTTACATTACTGTAAATTAAACATCTTAACTATTTTAGTAGGGTCACTCTCTCTATATTTATGTCCTCTAAGAAACTTATGAGCACATATTTAAAGAAAATATTTAAGGTGGTGCTTTTGTATAATTTATTATGGAGAAAGTCTGTTTCACAGATCTGTTGATTAAATTTATCTATCAGTTTTCAAACTCATATCAGTGTTTATTGACTAAGAACTTATTGAATATTATAAATATTGACTAATAATCATTTGATCCAAGACGGCACTACCTTAATGACTGTTTGATTGGACAGAACAAGCAGTTTGTCACCTTGGGAATGAGATAATAACAATAATTGATATAAATTGTTAGTTACAGCCCGATTAGAATTGAACTTCTAGCACTTTTTTTGGAATACCTCTAGTCAGCTGCAAATGTTTTTACGAATTCATGGAGGTCTACCAGTCCAATATGAAGAGATATACCCCTCAAATTTGTTTTTTTTCACTGTATAAATAAATAAATGTATATAACTGCCATGTTCTACTATTGTAATGTTTTTTTACACCCTGAATATCATTGCCATCTGTTGTGTGTACATATCCATCCCAATACTAAATTTTATATTCTATTTTTATTCTATTTCCTTATGTCATATTTTATATATTCCATGTGTGTCTTATACACTGCTGCAAAATGACACAGTTGGGTGCATATTGGCTGTTTGCTCTTGACTGTTTTATGCTCTGACTTTACAGCAAGGTTGAATACAGTTATAGTTGAAAACTATATTATGTTAAAATAAAATAAAGGTTAATGTGAAGATATTTTGAATGCGTATAATCTGCCCCACCATATGGCCCTGTTGTACCATTTGTTACAGCTGGTTTTAATGCCAGGTTTATGGTGTCATATCATAATTGATTCGTATCTGATCAGGAGCTGATTAACAGTAACTGAATGCTATTGTGAATTTTAAATGGCTGCATAAATAGATAGTTTATTTGTATTAAAGTCCATAGATTTCACTTATCACGTCCAACCTTCATTAAAATGTGCTGCTACATTAAACAAATACCTGTCTTATATTTTTTAACAATAAAGACAATGAATATATATTATTTTGTCTCGATTTCACCACAAAAAGGCGAAATCCTGATAAGCTGTAAACTGTATCCCGACATATAGCACTAAAATAAAAAGAATCCACTTCACATTGTGCCACTGTTAACACCTTGTCCATTTGGGGTTTGACGAGAGAATAATAAATCAAATCTCGTTATGTAACACAAACCAGTTGTCTGTTGCGTAATCACTCTCCGCCCATTTCCACTCGCTCCGCGCATGCGCAGTAGTGCCGTACGCTTCGCCATTGACGGACCCAGGATCAGGGGGAGAAGGGTCAGAGAGGCGCTTCGAGAGGCAGCAACTGCACGTTCCTACTGTCTACAACGACAACTTTGAGCTTCAACTACCGTTTTTAACACTTGACTCGCACGCTTGACGTGTCTCCGGTGGATGATATCGGTTGACGACAGCGAAACGCCATCGCTAAAGACCGTGTTTTTTTTTAAACCAGATTCTCGAAGTAACGGGCGGCAGCTAGTGACGGCTGTAACGAGGCTACAGCAGGCTAGCTAACGTTAGCTAGCGACCTGGCTAGCTGCACACGAGCTGAGCATTGCTCGGTGCTGGTGGTGGGGGGGCGGCTTGCCTACAGTGTCGTTTGATGGATCCGAGGATCGCCTGGTTTCAACCAGAACAACGTGGACCTGCTAACAACCTGTGGATGCAGATCTGGGAGACGACACAAGGGCTCGGTTACTTGCATGTAAATAACAGCTTCGCCGCCGGATCTCAGAGCACATCGAGTCTGAAAGCGGTCGTCAACGGTGCGTCGAGAGCCGTCCTCGTCGGCAGAAACGGGGCAGTCCTCGACTCAAACGCCGGCAGTGGTGAAGCCACGACTCAGGGGATGTCGACCTCAAAGGGGGACCGGGAAATATTGACACAGGGGGACTTTATACCACTGGAAACCAACAGCAACCACAACAACCGAGCCGATGGCAGGGGCGGCGTCGGCGCAGGGGGGCAGCAGCAGCAGGGCAGCGGGGTCGCTGTGCTCTGGAGGGGGCTGACAGACGGACACCCCAACAAAAGGAAAAGAGACAACAAAGCTAGCACTTTCGGATTCAATTCCAGCCTCTTAAACGGCGGCAGTGGCTCCAACACGGACGATGATTTCACGGGCACGCCATGGAAAGTGAGGAACTACTCTGAAGGAATTGTAGGGTAAGATGAGAGTTTAATAAAGTTGTTGATTAGATTTTTGAACATCCGCAGCCACAGAGCAAGCATGTGTACTAGGAGTGGACGACGTGCTGTTAATTCACCTGTTTAAACATACAGAAAGATGTGCAGGGTAACGACTGAGGATGTCAGTCTCACCCCACCCACTTTTTCCTCCCCACCCACTGCAAAGGCTGAGTTGGGTAACTTTATGCAGGAAAAGATCACTGAAAGTGAGTCTATCCACCAATAAGCACTTACATTTCATTGTATTATGACAGTATACACTGCAAGGTTAAGGTGAAGATATTTTCTGAGCATTTATTGAACAATCCTTTTTGTTAATTCTCACCTCAAAAGGTGAAGGAAGGTGTAATTAAAAGTTATTTTAGACCATTATAGGCAATTTGAACTTGTTCCAGCACTTTTTTGTGTTCTAACTTTTCATCACAATACTCTGGCATGAACAACATAAGGAAATATTACTGTAGAAACAGAACAGGGCAGCACTGAACCATTTAAATCCTAGCTTGCAAACATTGTGGTGTGCTTTATGGGGCTGCAAAGCAAACGTTAAAAAGAAGCAAATGCACTGCATGCACTGTACACCAGAGCAGCCTACTACTGCTTGGTAAGGTGCATGTATGTCTGTCAAGGGTAAATTGTTAAAATTGCAGAGAGAGAGCACGGATGAGTCAACAGGGTGCTACTGCAAGCAAAGTAACACTTTTACTAGATGTGGCTATTTTACTGGTTCTCTTCCAGCCCACAGATATTAGGCCGGCACTACATGTTTGCCAAAGCTGACAAACTGCTTTTGAAAACAGGTGTGAGCAAAGATCAACATGCCCACTGTAACATAAAGACATTTTTGTAATGCTGTAACACACCCTGACAAGTTACCAGATTGGATTACTTGGAGTATTGTGGGATGACAAATTAGTCATTGGCCGCCACAAAAATACTAATTTAGTGACATGAACCAGCGCCCGCCTCAAATGTGTGGCGCTCCCCGTTTGTGATCTCATTACCTTTGATGTGACCGCATCTCATTCTCCCTCTTCTCGAATCACACTGACAATCTGTCAATGTGTTTCTAAAGATGAGAATAACAATCAAGCAAGAAGAGGAAACCAAAAAAATACGTTGTGAAACACAGCATCTGTGTGTGTTTCTTCTCCATGTACTTGCTGTATTCATATATTCATATTGTTCACAACAGCGGTTGTAAAATGCTTGTAGTTTGCTCCTTTCATAGCGAATAGTGATGATGGTCAACCTGAATTCAGTAGGTAATAGGCCTACTGCATTTCACTGGTGGAAGAATGCCTACATGGATCAAATCAAATACTGTTATTTACAGGTGTTTTGATTCATGTTTACTAGGGAAAACTAATCATGATTTAAGACATTTTACCTGACTGACTTTAAGCTGCTGAGTAAAAACTACTAAACCTTTATTGTCACCATGCATACATCAAAATTGGGAGCAACTCTGGTACTTGCAGTCATTTTTGAAACATAGGGCGGCTACCCCGACGATGTTAATGGAAATTGTTTTCTGTGAACTAACTTTTGCATAACGGGGACAGGCATTGATTCTGACATCTTGCCAGGCACGACAGTTACTTATAAAGGCCTTTTGAAAGGTGTATGCATAGTTGAAATCAGACTTGAGCAATTGTTTGGGTCATACTTCATGTGTTTCTGCTTCTCTGAGTTCATGAACCTCACTTCCATTGAATTCACCCAACAAGTCAGTGAATGACACATTCATCACAGAGCATTGTGAGTGTGTCCCTCATACTGAAAACTAGTCTCCAGTATAAAGTCACAAGGTTTAATCCAAGTGTTTATTAATTTAAGAACTACGTCAGTGGCCTTTCCTCTTCATCAGTGGTTCTTTTTAATATTATGACTTCAGGGAAATATTTTGGTGGGTTGGGTTCTGTTTTAAAGACCTTTTAGGAGCAGAGAGTTGCCCTTTCCCCGCCCCTCTCTGTTATACATGTGTAGACAAGCCAGAGTGTGGAGCTTGGTGTTTGGCTGATCCTCATTTATAGTAATATGGACGCTCTGTGTTTGCAGAAGGGCATTCCTTAGTGATTAGCTCAGCTAATACCAGAATCTGAAACTCAGAGCCGTGGTCCCACTAACTACCACTGACGACTCGCTGCCTGACCATTCTCTGTTCATTAAGTCTCAATGCCAGCATGCTACATAGCATTACAGGAAGTGTACAGTATTTCAAAACGCACATGTGTAGAGCTACCGTATGTGTGAGGATGTAAGAGCCCCCATGTGTTAAGTTATGTTAATTCCATGATTAAATCACTCACAATACATGCTTTGTTGCTGGGCAGAATGTAAATGGATTGTACTTCTATAGCACCTCTGTAGTTATCCGACCACTCACAGTGATTCACACTACATATCACACACACATTCATACCGATGGTGGGAGACAACCATCAAGCTTTTTCACTCTCCTGGGATGTAGTTGAGTAGAAGTATAAAGTGGTATGAAAAGAAAAGACTTCAGCAGAAGTATCTCAGCTCTATAATGAAGTATGGCGCTGAGTAAATGTACTTTGTTATTCGACTGAAAACATGCAATTGGATGCAGGGAATAAGATTCAGTTTTTCCAGAGAGGTCTGATGGTTTATTTAGGGAGCGATCAACTGTAAACCTGGGAATCCTTGTTGCATTTGAAAAGTGCAAGTAGCAAAAAACGAGTGAAAAGTGGGAGTGAATTGAGATGCTTCTCTCTGCACACTATATTTGGCCATGGGGGTTTTCTAGAGAGGCATGTGCATATTTGTGTTTTACTCTTGTCCAGTCTTTGTGGGACCCGCCTCACCATGGAAAAGGACCAGTGTTTACATGCTCCACACGGCCTCACTTCCACAAAATAAAGCCAGCCCCCTGGGAGAGAAACCCGAACTCCTCGAGTGTTGGTCCAATCAGATTGGGAGCTCTAAGGGAGTGTTTCCACCTCGTTTTCTGACAGTGTCAAACAGTTAAGACTCTTTATATGGGCTTAGGAAATCGGTGTAGCCTGGGAGAGCCAAGGGCCGTTTGAACTGAGCTCTGTTCTGCTGGGGTTTTTTTTGTTTTTTTTTTTATTGTGTTGGCAAGATGCAATGATCCAAAGTCATTTTATAACAGAGAGGCATTGTGAGGGAATGAATGATGGGTGGATTTACTCGGTGAGCCAGTGTCAGTCTAAATGACTCTTGGGAAATATATGATGTTTACTTAACTTATTTGTGCAAAATCAACAGTTATTCTGAGATTGTCTCGGTGAACAGAAACAAATCCATTTAAACTCTGAAATAACAAGACACACCAACAGAAACACTCAGGTTAATTTGATGCATTGGCCAGTGCAAGTAGTTGTTTTGGTTCATTTCACAGTGCATAAGTTAAAGTGGTCCAAATAAAAAATAAGTTGGAAAAGGGAGGAAGGAAGCTGAGACTGCTGTGCAGGGAATCACAGACTTTGATATATTGCTGTTGAAGTGCTGCACGTCAGTTTTTGCAGGCTGTATTTAGCTTATTTTCTATGTTCCCTTTGGCCTGCATGCCAAGCAAACGTCAGACTTAGGCGGAAATCCTTCTTTGCCTGTGTCCATTTCAACAAATGCCTGCACAACAGGATTGATAGAAAAATGTCTTTGCCCACACTGTGCTGCGCAAAAACCCTGTCGAATGTTTTGCATTGACGTTCGCTAATATGCACACATAGTCGGTGAAACTGTGAGAAACCATTTGCAGCAAGAGGAAATGCCAGACTCACCATAGGAACAGGACTGAGGATGTGAGTTTCTGTAAGCCAGGCAGCCATCTGCTGAATGAATGGCCTGCTAGCCAGTTTGCCCTTCTGTTACGTTTGTTACGTCACTTCTTGCAGTTCCTCTGGTTGGTTATCATGAGTTTTATGGTTTGAAAAATGTACACAACGTACAATTTGGTTTGCATACATTGCCAGGCCAACTAGTTCTTTAGTTCAGTGGAGTTGCGAGTTTACCCAAACAAGATTTTGGTCTTTTAATTTATGGATGCCTCCACCACAAAATCTTTAACCATTTTTTATAGAGATGCACCGATTGCAAAATTCTTGGCCGATACCGATTTCCGGTTTTAAAGGAGGTCTGACCTGCCAAAACCGTTTTTTCCAATACCGATTTTCTATCTAAGAAATAATTATAATCATATAATAGACACCATATTTGTTTGGCTTGAGTACCCTTTCCCAAATTTAATACAAGTACCCCTCTCCCAGACAACATTTTTGCTTATATAACTGCAATTAAAACCACAAATAATGGTAGGCTATATGCTATCATAACCCCCCTTTTCAAGAATAAAACCTTCAACAGTGCCTCCTGAGCAGATTTATTTTCAACACTGACCATAACATTCAGTCCACGGCGGAGGGTTGTTGTGGTTGCTGCGACTCTGCTGCATCCCTCCTCTTAGCGGCAGTGTCGTCCTTATATTTGCTAAACAAGCTTCTTTTCCAAGTGGCGTATTAAGTTTGTTGTTCCAAATGTCTTAGGCGTTGATCCTCCACGGCTGACTTTTGACTTGCAAGCATTACAAACAGCGTGTTTTGGGTCGCTCTGGCACACAGTGAAATAAGTCCATATCACCGACATGTTTTCTTCCTGAGTCTTGCTAGTTTTTAGCTGTTTTGCTCTGAGCTGATACGCAGTGCGTGACCCACATGTGCGGTCAGTTTGCTCGGGGAAAACCGGCAAATTTCGACAGTGATCAGCCAGTCACCGGTTGAGGCCAATTGGATATAAAATCGGCTTTTTAAATCGGCGGCCGTTTGATCCGTGCATCTCTAATTTTTTATATGTGAGAATAATCAAGTGCTCGACGACTGTATTTCTTGTGTGTGTGCTGCTTGTTTTGCTAGCCTGTCTGGATGCAAAGACATGAACCGCTTTTCTTTTGACGTCGTCATTTATAACCTCACATCCTCACTCGTCCTGTGTCTTAAAATGGTAGTGATGACAGAGCGACCTGTACTTGATTTAATCTTAGGGGAGCCCAGTCGTTGGCAGCTAGTTCCAAGCGGCGAAGCAGAACATCACTTGCAGGGTAATGAAATGTGTAGTTAATCGCTCACTGATGAGTAGTTCTGGCTCAGGCTTTTATCGGCATTTACTGCCACTGTCTTTTTGAGATTTACAGCACCGGCACACAGATAGCACCTCTGTGACTGAAGCTCCATTATTAGAACTGTAGGCCCGGTCTCTACCGGCTTTGACATCTATGTCACGCACACTTCTCTCAAAAGCCAAAGCATGTAAGGCCTGTGGCGAGCGAGCGAAGCCTGCATGCTGGTCATCTGGCCTGAAACAGGCCGTCTTCTTAACAGCACGTGTAAGCACATCTCCATAACTCTGCCTTCCCATGTGTAGTGAGGAATGTGTTTTTCCTGTCCAATGGAAAGCCTTCGCCTGCTCAAGACTGATCGACACAGTGCTCTGTTTTTTTTTTGTTTTTTTTTTTCTTAGCATGTGCTCAGACTGTGGCCTTCTCAGCCTGTAAGCTTAGCAGCTGGGTTAAACTGAAGTTAATAATTTTTTTTTGTTTACTTACTTTATCATTCTTTAGTGTTTTAGTTCCAAAAATTATTTTCAGTGAGAAGAAATTTGATTAATCAGAAATGATTTTGATGTATTTGAAAATGAGTATTTGTTATTTCTGATATTTATCTTGAAGAGAAGAAAACTGTCCAATTTCCGTTTAGGGTGGCTTGAGCTGACTCATTTTCTTTGTTGTTACATACTAATAGACAATGATTTCTCTTTCCCTAGTAATTAGGAAGCCACTTTTAAACTGTAGGATGGAGGAGCATTGCTATATTTTGGGTTGCAATGTTTTATCGATACACAGACGTCAAGTTTTTATCTTTCGTTATATGTAATATTAACCTCATAAAGGGCTGCTATTTTGTCTGAGATATCGGATACTAGTATCATATGAAGCTAGAAAACCAAAAGAATCAATTGGTACCAACCAATAGCTTGTCAATATTATTTATATCATCTAAAATCACAAATTTGCAATATGTACAGGTGTCCTCAGTCCGTTAAAGGTACAATCTATCCAACAAGGAAAAACTGGCCATTTTCAAAGGAATTAACTCTTTGAGTGCCATTGATGAATATATACCTCAAAGTGTTTTTTTGGCAGCTGGCACAAGAGGGCGCTCTCACACAGCCTGTGAGTAACATAGGGGCTTCTGGGATTTGTAGTCAGGACTTAAAGAGATGATATACGCCACAGAGATCAAAGCAGGAAGATAATCGGGATTGGAGAGCCAAACAAACTGGACAAAAAGTGGTGATTTTGGTGAAAGTGGCCTCTACTCTACCTCTGATAAAACAAGAATGGAACAAGATAAAAACATTTTTTTTCATCATGAAATAGAGAGTCTCTTCTTTCATTTGAGCTATTCAGTGTTTTCAGAGTGATAGTACAAAATATTCTATTGGTCATGAAAGATAACTCAAAATGGTGAAAAACACTGGCACACCGGTTTTATAAAAGGGCTGGCACTCAATGAGTTAATGAAAGTATCTTATTAAATAAAACAGATATTAAATTGCATGAAACAATTGGGGAAAAAGGTAATAATTCATTATATATCGCAATATGTCTTATTTCAAAATTTATAAATTTGCAATAATATTGTACTCTGATATTATTGCATTGTGGTGCTAATTGGCAATTTCTACCCTAATTACTTGATGACGTTAATCCATTGGCAGCAGTCGAGCTACTGTCCCTGTTTTGACCGCAGCGCTCTGCTGCATCACTCAGGCGTGACGAATCCCATCACTAGCAGTTGGCAGTGTTTGGGTGTCCCCTGTAACTGGAGCTGTTTCATCCCAGTGGCCAACACTTAGCACCCCAGATCAGCTCATTGATGAAACATTAATGAATCTTCCATCTGCCAGACATCGACACCTCTGCCTCTGTTTGTGGTCGTCCTGGGGTTTGAATGGCAACGTGGGATGACGCGTTTGCCTCTTGGCAACCCTGTCAACCTAGACACAGCCGGGTCGCGTAACACACTATCCTCTTTTGTCACAAAGGACGTCGAGGCCCAAAATTCTAAGGCCTTGCAAAAAGAAAAAAGGATTGTGGTGGGACTTTCTAGGACAATATGACCACAACAAAGGATGTAATGATTGACACTTTTCATTGTGTTCCCATTCATTCGTCAGCGATCTTGTGCTTCAAGCAGGTGTTTCTTGACAAATGAATGTTTTTGTTTATGACTATTAAATTCTAACTCCATGCCGCAAATGCTTTGAACACACCTTCGTACTGTAGTGCCAGCAGTGGACGACTAGTGCTCAGTGTGATGCGACAATAACCTCCTTTTTCCTTCATCCTACCCAACTTAACAGATGGCTTTGGTTCACATGAAGGCATTTCAGCACCACACCCAATCCTCCCTCTCTGTGCTTCACCTTATGAGTGTATCTGGCACTATTACCACTTCAAATTTTCCCCCAGCTTCCCCTCATTCCTTCCTGTCTCTTTACCTTTTGCTGTCTCACATATTCTCATTATCCTACCTTCCCATTCACACTATTTTCAAGTCATGTTCAGGAGTTATGCTAAATTTGGCAAGGAAGAATGCCATTTTCAGAGGTCTCTTGACCTCTGACCTTAAGATGAGTGAATGATAACTGTATTTTATAAGAGAAAACAGTTGACAAGTGGTGCAATCTGCAGTTGGAAAAAACATAAATTAATGGCAATATATCTCACATTTTCCAATTATTTTGCTTTTCCTTTGATTTAGTCTATTTTAGATTTTCTATTTTATAGAAAATCAATTTTTTGCGTTATAACACATAAGAATGAGTGGGAAATGTGTCATCTGAATAAAGGAGGAAAAAATACGGAATCTTCCACTGAGAGTCGAGCTCATTGCGTTGTTATTAAATCTTAAATTCGCAATGAACTCTTTGAGTGCCATTGACGTATAACTACGTCAACATGTTTTGTTTGGCAGCAGGCACAAGAGGCCGCTCTCACACAGCCTGTGAGTAATATAGGGGCTTCTGGGATTTGTAGTCAGGACATAAAGAGATGGTATACGCCACAGAGATCAAAGCAGGAAGATAATCAGGATTAGAAAGCAAAACAAACTGGACAAAAAGTGGTGATTTTGGTGAAAGTGGCCTCTACCTCTGATGAAACAAGAACAGAACAAGGTAAAAACATTTTTTATGATGAGTCTCTTCTTACATTTGAGCTATTCTGTATTTTCAGAGTCAAGGTACAAAATATTCTGACTCAAAATGGCCAAAAATGCTGGCACAAGGCACTTTCTGTTTTGAAATATGGTTGGCACTCAATGAGTTAAAGTCATCATATACATACAGGTACATACATGAAATTCAACAAAGTTTCATTTCTCTTTCAAGGACACTTTGATATTCAATAAATTATTCAGCAGCTATTTTTTTGACTGATAAATTGTTTTGCTATTTTTCAGGCAGGAAATTGTGATTTTTCCAGCTTCTCAGGCGTGTAGTTTTGTTGCTTTTTCTTACTGTAGAGTTCTTACTAACTGATTGTCTGAGCTCTAGGAGTTTTTTTTTTTGTTCTGGACATTATTCATTATCTTCTGATAACCAAGACCAAGCGACTTGTCAATTATGCCATAAATTGTGTGTTGAATTCCTAAATTGGTGAGCAAAAGAATTTTAATGTTTAAAACTTTTATCCTCTATTTCATCCCTTTAAGCCTCTTTCCCTTCTTATCCCCAGAGGGGGAAAAAAAAGAAGTAGTACTGAAGGAGAATGAACATTTCCGCTGGAGGCTTCAGTTCTGAAAATCTGTTCCTTGAGATTACATAACATCACTATGATACGGGCAAGTGGGATTATCTGATAAGCAGTGCCAAGGGTCCATGTGCTCCTTCAGCAGGCAGCGCCGACATGAAACCTGATCCAAGAAGGTGGAGCATGAGATGTGATTTCTATGGTCGCTGCAGCCACGTGATGACCAGGGAGTAGTAGTGTTTGCTGTGAAGTGAAACTTATTGGTGCTGTTGGAGAGTGGAAACACTCTCAAGTGTTTTTAGCTTATTATGTGGCATTCTAATAGAAGCGTTTATCTATTCTTTTTTATGCCCCAAACCCATGAAGTCTTCTGTTGAGTGACAACACATTAGATTAACTAGTGTTAGTTTTTTTTTATGCCAAGGTATCTTAATGATACAAATCAAAATTGAGCTGCAGCTGCTTCTGAGTTTCTTTTACCCTTAAGTGAAACCTAATGTTTGTGTGATCGAGGCTGCAGTGTGCACAGGAAAGGAGATTAGGTCATTAGGATTTAGAGTGGTTGTCGGTTGTAATGTTGTAATAATGAGGAGGATAGACGCTTTCCCCTGAAAAATACTAAACATGTTAACAATAAAAACCTATAGTCCTGATAATCCTTCAGACTAATTGTGCTGGTTTATATTCCAGTGTAGCATACACTCTTATCTAGCATCTTGTTTTTAATGCAGTGTTTCTAGTTGTTTGTCAGATCACAGTCTGCAGGAATTTGGGGGTTCCTGTTTTTCTCAGGGTCACCATGATAGCATGTGACAAGGGATATTTTCCCTACATGGTTATCAGACCAGCTTTCAGTGCTGCGTCTGTATCCAATACAAACACAAATTCCTTGTGTCTTTGCTGTCTTAATGAGAATAGTAGTACGGTACATGCGGTGCATTTTGTCAGTGTAGGAAGCTGCTAGTGTTTTTCATATCCAACTTTATTTTTAAAAGCAGAAACATCACTTTTCATCTCTCTTTCTCTGTGTCCTGCCAAGAGGAGTGTCCCTATCATTGGCCTGGACTCTATATGGTTGTTTGTGCACATGTTCATGCTCCTGTATGTGTGTTCATGTTTGTATTTGTCCACCCACAGACTTGTCTATGTGTATGTAGACAAAACTGGTCGGTGGAAAGGTCGGTGCATGTGGGCAGAGCGACCTGTTCCAAGGACAAATGTGGTCTATGACTTTTTTATTTTCGTTCACTGACATATCACTTGGACACTGTAAGGATTCCTGTTTGTTTTTTTTTTCTTTTTTCTTTTTTTTTTTTGACTTACTATTTTACCAAAAAGGAAATGTTTGCTTTTGGATACTGTTAAAAACAGAGCTGCGTGTCTTTGGGAAGATAAAAGATAAAACTTTTTTCTTTATTTTTTTAAACTCTGTCTGCCCTAGTAAAAATGGCCCCTTTTTGTTTTCGGTAATTATTAACTTCCATGCTATCAGACGGCTGATAGATGGCTCATCATGATATGGTGTATGAGTCAAGCTACTACTCCAGCTAATGCTATTCATAAGTCTATCTAAAGCCAATGTGGCAGTTCTGTAGGATATGCTTTCTCTTTTTAGAGACTTATTTGCCAAGGGAAGGTTGAATTCATAGCTGCCTGACACCTCTCTCAGTTAAAATTACGTTGTCCTACAGACCTGGCAACTTCAACAGCACTTCTTTCAGTCACAAGCCTTTTTATCGCTAATCTTTATACTTCCATTTCCAAACATTGATTGGACTAATTGATTTCAGTGTTTTGATTATTGGGTATACCTATGGATTATGAGGAAAAAGTTTAGATAACAGTTGCTCTGTTCAGTCTGATGGACTGAACAGAGCATGGTTACAATGGACGAAACTGATCGTTCAAAATTTTTTGATACAATGCCAGTTTTGATACCCATTCTAGAAAGATACTTTTTCTATACTTCAATAAATTATGTGTACTATAAGCTTTAGTCATCGTCATCGTCAATATATTAATGTATTATTATTATTATTATTATTATTTTTTATTATTGCTATTATTATTATCAACTCAATAGGTCATTTTTGTGTAATTTAGACAATGGTCTGATGATGATCAACACGCACAGGCTGACCTGTTGCTCTTTAGGACCCTGGGGAGTGAGAGTTTGCCTTATGGTGTGTTCACTGGCAGTTGGAGTTTGGCGCTCATATCAAAGTAACCTCAATGTTTAGTGCTCCCAGTCCTTCCAGCATTACTGACATACAACAAAACATGTAGCTACTGTTTGGTACACAGCCCAGTGCTTCGTATGTCTTGCAAGAAAAACCTCATTATCTGACATCTGTGCCTATGGATGGTGACTGTTGTCATCCAGTCTGTTTGCATTGCATCTTGTGTTTATTTTTTGGTCTGCTAGCAGGGAGTGTACAAGCTGGACCAAGAGGACAGAAACACCTCTGGATACCTTAGTTTTCCTCTGTCTCATGGCTGAAATTAATGTGCAATATGGGATAGAGCTGCAGCGATTAATGGATCACTGATAAAATATTGATATAATGGCCAAATGTTTCCCAGCTTCTAAAATGTGAATAATTTCTGCAGTACTAACATGGCATGTTGCTCTCTAGAGTTTTTAGCTGTAGAAGCTAATTTTGATCTTACTCATCTGTACTTGTTCTTCATGTCTGTCTGTATGCAAGGCATCCATTGCAGAGTGACTTGACACAGAATTACCAAAAAACACAACAACTTTCATTCTGTGTCACATGCAGGCTACACGAGGAGGTCAATGACTTCTATGATTACATCTCTCCACGGCCGGAGGAGGAGAAGATGAGACTGGAGGTGGTGGACAGAATCAAGGGAGTCATCCACGACCTGTGGCCCAGTGCTGAGGTACATTTCACCCATGACGATTGTTTTGGATTGACCTGATTTTTTGTTTTGGCTAAAACAGATGGATTTGTGTAAGAGTAAGTAGTCAAGTATAGGCAATTAATGTTTCATTGGTGACAAGGCTAACGCTGTAATTTACAACACTTGATTATCAGAGTTATATATGAGCCAGCTAATGGCTACAAGCCTCAGCCTTTCATAAAGCATCCTGTTTGCTGTTATCTCCCCGCTGCACTGTACTCAGGTTTGGGCCACGTTATCAGCGCCACCTCAGGCGTTCCTGAACACGCTGACTTTGATCCTGCTGATAGGGCACTGGGCTTCAAAGCGTGTCTGCTCCAAGCTTAGCTGTTCCCAAATTAAGGAGCACAATGCTACCCCGAGTATGGCCGGTTTGATTCCTTCCCCACTATGGAGTGAACAAGGACAATATCCACTCATCGCAATGCTTGCCTAATTGATGAGCTTAGATGTGTAGAAGTCCAGCAGACACTGACGAATGTCATTGTCTGTTGCCACACTGAAATGCAATCTTGTTTTGTATATGGAGGCCAAAACACTGCCCATGAAAATCTCTCTACTGTGGTTCAGTGTGACATTTAACATGTTTGACGTGACACTGACTCATACTTTAACTTTAGGACGTACTTTATACACTCATTCACACACACTCAGCTCTGCAATAGGGTTAGCCCCCGGACATGTGACTACTGTGCTGTAAACCAGAGTTTATGCTACTGGTTGATGTGGGCTGAAGGAAGGTGGTTTAAGTGAGTAAAGGTAGGGTCAAGGATTAAATCTATTTCTGTTCAGACACCAATTTGTGCGCTGCTCAGTTAAAGGTTTAAAGGTGGGAGGTTGAAGGTATTTCAGTCTCTTCAAATCATGCATGTGAAGAGACCAGTGGATAAAAGGACTGATTTTCACTTTTTTGATCGTCACATCAATGCAACATTAAACAGAGGATTTGCTTGTTTCTTATTTTTAATCCTTCACTTGAAATGCAGCTGAAGTGGCTTGAAAATATTCACACTACACACTCTTTCCTTCTTCGCCTGATTGGTAGTTTTTGTACCACGCCTGTGCAGAGTTTGTCTGGACTTGTCATTAAATCAACACTGAGTTGTGCTGAAGAAAAAGAATATATATGCAGCTTGGAAAGCAGGTTTTTCTAGTGGTGAAGCTCAGCGTGGGAAAATGTGAAGTTGATGCCTGTTTGTTAACACAATATCAGTCCAGTCCATGTTCTGTCAGAAAGACTACAGAGAGTGTAAAAAGAGAAGATGTTAAACGGTTCAAGTGACTGTCAAACATGATAATAACAAATTCCAGGTGTATAATTGATGTGATTTATAATCTGTATGTGTGTCCTCCATCTCCCCAGGTCCAAGTGTTTGGAAGTTTCAGCACTGGTCTTTATCTGCCAACAAGGTGAGCCATTTGGTTTCCTAAACCAGCCGAGAGATGTAAACACATGCTCGCTTTTTTTAAACTTTGCCAAACTGTGACTGTGAACTCTCGCTCTAAAAATACTCAACTCTGTTGAGGAGGAGGTGCTTCAGAAAGTCTTGTCAGCAAATCATCATGCACTTTTGTTGTGAAGCTGACGTGGTTTAATTTTCTGGAGCTGCCGATCCTGGATCTTCCACGAAGCTCACCGTGCACACATAGGAACGCACAACCAACTGCACACAAATACTTGCTGTACACAGACATGTCACCTGGATTAGTGGACTGTTGACACCACTCTGAGCACTTTAATGAAACTAACCTGTCAGTGGATGCATGCATGTCTGTTTCTGTGTGTTAATCTGGAAGCAAAAGAGTTAATGGAGGTGCAGGGAGGACGTAACTTTATAAGCCAACCCAGAAGTTAGAATGACACTTAGGCTCCCTCAACAAAAAGCCAATGGGATCTGTCTGTTGGGTTTTGGATTATTGCAGAAAATGTGCTCTGTGGCCAGAAGTAAAAAGCTAACATTAGGCTGTAAACAAACTACAACGATGTAGGACAAATCAGCGTGGTGACGTATAGTTCACAGGTATTCATCGATATAGTCTATATTGTAGAATAAAACATTAGAATCTTAAACTTGTGTTAACCACAGACCTTCTAACTGTCACCCATGAAAACTGCTTTTGACTTACATAAGACTAGTCAAGCTAGAAGCGCTCACGTGCTAATTAATTTCCAGGTCTTAGAATAGAATAGAATAGTTTTTATTTACCCCCCATTGGGGGAAATTCACCCACCACAGAAGCATAGACAAATTACAGTAATAAAAAAAATGGTGAACAACAACAAAGGCATAATAGAATAAGTAATAATAATAGAATAAATATTTACATTGGGTGCTAAATCAAAAAGGAAGAAAAATACATTTTTAATTGCAAATGAAACAATTATTAGATGAATAAAATGTATTTTACTATTTGTTATGTGAAATGGACATAAAAAGCCAGTGCAAAGGATAGTGCAAATTGGTTTGAAAACAGTCCAGTCCAGTGTTAATATCAGCCAGTGATGCTGAGGTTATAAAGTCTTATTGCCCACGACTCATTCCTGCACGACACTGTTTACCTGTACATAAGTTACAAGGTGCTGTGTATATGGATACTGGTGTTTTTGTTTATAGTGGGCGGTGGTCTGTAAAATGCCTGTATGTGCAAACACATGACACTGCTAAAATAACACATACACACCTTGGTTGACTTTCTTAAGCTCAGTCTGACAATAGGGAAGCCATCTGTTTGCAGTAAGCTATGTGGAGGATATTTAAAACTGGCTGTTGTAGGGTTTCTTTTTTTTTTTTTTTTTTTAAAACAGTATCTGAAGTCATTTCCATCTCAAGAATGCTTCAGATAACCAATGAGAGTGCAACGCAGAGAAATTGGCAGGTGGTTGTAGTCAGTCATCTGTTAAAGAAGCCTTTCATTACAGTAACATTAAACCCTGAAACATAATGTAACCATACAGGGCTGTCATAAAGTCAGAGAACAGACTCCATCCATCACGTAGCACTTTTTATCAGAAAGTTTGCTAATATTAGCCTCCATAGTCTGCTGCTCATAACAGACCAGTAGAGCAAAACTCCTGAGTGTGATGAACTGAGCGAAGGTGTGTTTGTCTTTGTGAAGAGGAAGCTTGTCTTATTTAGTTTAAGTTACTCAGTGCATCAGTTGTTGTTTGAAAGGTGTATTTGTCAGTGCCTGTACATTTAGTACCACATGTATTTGCTTGTCAAATGATTGACCATGAAGTAAACTTGTCATGTTAGATAAAGAGAAATGCTCCTTTTCTTCCTTTTTTCCCTGAGTTCTGTTGTATGAGTTATGCTATGTTTTATATAGTGGATTTTACTGATATCCGTCATGTCTCTCTTCCACAAGTGACATTGACCTGGTAGTTTTTGGAAAGTGGGAAACCCTCCCACTGTGGACACTGGAGGAGGCTCTGCGGAAGAGGAACGTCGCAGACGAGAACTCCATCAAAGTTTTGGACAAGGCCACGGTAAGATGGCACTCATTCACATGTGTGCGTTGTTGTTGTTGGATTTATTATGTCCAAGACTCTGAACCCCGACTTGTTTCCTGAGTGTCCTTAAATGCTAAAAATATAGGTTAAATACAAAGGTAGAATTTATTTTATGTGCCTGAATTGTTTCATTGATCTGTCAGTGTAACATTAAAAAGCAAAGTGCCTGACCTGCAGCAAATTTTATTACTAATAGTTAACATGAATTGTTTCAGTCATTAATCCATACGAGGCTGACTGTCATATTCAGGTCTGTGATGTTAGCTGTCAGTTAGCTTTCGTCAAAAGCGGACCAAAACCCAGACTACACCAGTTAGCACACATGCCTTATACTCAGGCATGTGTGCTTCTAGGGAAACGCCCCGAGCGTTTCACAGTAACTTCATCTAAATTAAGGTTACATGTTTGTATAGGCCAAAGGTCAGTGACACAGGCACCTTGTTTGTCATGCAGCACGCTTTAGAACAAGCTCTTAGCTTTGGATCTCCTACAGTATGTCTCACTGTTAATTAAGTTATTTTTAAGTCATGCATGGGGTGGATTCTCTGTGTTACTGCAGAACTTAAAGGATTTAAATAAAGCTTTTTCCTTTTGTGTTTCCACTTTCACTTCTTGTCACTTTTTAAATAGCAGATTAGCACTTTAAATCTTTGCTCAAGTAGTTTATTTCAGGAGGAGATCAGAAAGGTTTATGTATGATTGCTTATGTGTTTTGTTTTCAGGCTTATAAGAAACAATAATGGAAGGTTGTTGTGGTTGTTTGCTGTCTATGTGCCTCTGTATCAGCTCCGCTATCATTTGTGTTCCAGGTTCCCATCATCAAACTGACGGATTCCTTCACTGAGGTCAAAGTCGACATCAGCTTCAACGTGAAGAGTGGCGTTAAAGCTGCCCGGCTCATCAAGGAATTCAAAGAGGTACACATCATGTCTCTCCTGTATTCTTGCATTTTTCATATGTGCTTAGAATACCAAACCCCTGAAATTTAGCTCATGTTGGAGTGTAAACAGGGTCCATCAGGAGGTTGTTTTTGTTGTTGACTTAAACAGTGAGTCATTTTCTATAGGAACAGAGAAGGGGAAAATGTAGGCCCAAAGGTCACCTCAGTCTAAAGTGGAGCTGATAGAACCCTCTTCTGCAGCTCTGTGGGCTCAAAACCCTCCTTCTATAATCACATGAAACTAAGAGTGGTTGTGCTTTCATGAGCATGAGCTCATATTCACATAGGCAGCAGGTGTCTTTTCAGAGTCACTCTGCCATGTTTCTGCAGTAGCCCGGAGCGCAGAGAGCTTTTAGCTTTTCCATAATTCCCTGACACGCTTGTGAAACAACAGTAACATGACTCTCACAAAGCATGGTACCACCAGCCACTGCCTGACTTCCACTGCTCCTAAAGTGGTTACTATGGTGAGGACGTTCTCTGAGCGAGGTTAGCACAGTTTGCTCTGGACGGCTCACGTTACCAAACACACTCAGTTGTTTGCATTTGCAATCACACTGTTAGATGTTGTCACATCCTACACTCGGTACCTGTAAATCTATAAAGAAGAAGGGTGATCCCTTCAGCCTGGCAGTATCAGAATGTTAATGTTTGAAGTGGGCCGTCCATTTATTACCTATCAGTGTGATGACAGGCCTCTAACATCCTGCACTGTTTAGACTTCCTGTTGTCCTGTAGAGGGGGCTGTAGACATCTATTCTTCCCTGTGTCCTTACTGTGTCTGTGTTGTGTCCTGCAGAAATACCCTGTGCTGCCTTACCTGGTCCTGGTGCTGAAGCAGTTCCTACTGCAGAGGGACCTCAATGAGGTTTTTACCGGTGGAATCGGCTCCTACAGTCTCTTCCTCATGGCTGTCAGCTTCCTACAGGTTAGTCCTTATCTGTACTGATGGCTGTCATCCTGTCTATGCTTCCATTTCTCAGTATTTTGTGTTTTCTTATTTTCACTCTAATGTCTTAATGCACATATTTGTTTCTTATTTCCTATATACAGTGCTTAACAAATAGATTAAACCACCACTCAGTGAAAGGTGTTTATATAGATTTTTTGTGTTTCCATAATTATGAATCCATCCATGTACAAGCTGTTTAATCAAAACGATATCTTTAATGCTAAATATAATTATTGTTGTTATCCATGTGTTTTCAAATTGACTGTTTTACAAAACATCAGAAAAAAATAGTATTTTTTGATTGAGATGCCAAATTCCATTGTGTTTTAAATGTGTACTAGTGGTTGTTTGTTATTCTGGATTAATTTCTGACTTCTCTGAGAATTCCATTGTTCTGCCTCACATTTGGGTCTAAAAGAGTGAATTTAGTTGAGGTTCCTCACTCCTGTTCCTGGCTCTTTGAGATAAATAGGGAGGGTGCTCTAATGCATTTGTTCAGCACTGTATTGTGTCATATATGAAGCATTATTTATATACTGTACACATTACATTTTATGTGTTTATTTATGCTTCTCCACAGGGGATCAATAAAGTATTTCTGGTTAATCTTATCTCAACAGAAACTCACTCCACTCACAAAACCATTTGCAATAATTCCACTGTTCCTCTGTGTTTTCCAGCTTCACTACAGGGAGGATGTGTGCAGTCCCAACATCAACATTGGTGTCCTACTCATTGAATTCTTTGAGCTCTACGGCCGCCACTTCAACTACCTGAAAACGGGCATCAGGATAAAAGACGGAGGTTGCTACGTTGCCAAAGACGAGGTTCAGAAGAACATGATGGATGGCTACAGGCCCTCCATGCTCTACATTGAGGACCCACTGCAGCCTGGTAGGGTGATGAGTCTGGTGTGGAAATAACTTCTCAGGTTCTCTGTTATACAGAAATTGACCATCTGTCTGACTCCCAACAGATAACGATGTGGGCCGGAGTTCATACGGTGCCATGCAGGTGAAGCAGGCATTCGACTACGCCTATGTGGTGCTCAGCCACGCCGTGTCACCCATCGCCAAGTACTACCCCAACAACGAGGCCGAGAGGTAAGATTTGGATTAGTGGATGATTGATGACTCCGTCCATCATAGTCAGCCAGTTTAGTGTCGCAGCGTTCAGTCATGTACTCTTCAGTGTTTCTCTGAGCAACATTTGCTGTCACACAGATGTATAAAAACAGGTATAACAGGTATACTTTCCTCTATATCCCATCACAGCATACTTGGTCGAATAATCCGGGTAACGCAGGAAGTGGATGAGTATAGGGACTGGATCCGAAAGAACTGGGGCAGCCCGTCTCAGAATGATCTGCCACTCAACAGTACGTTCAGACCATTTTTTTTTTTAATTCATAAAAATATTTCTCAGTGGAGGATTAAAGCTACGCCGTTCATAGTTAAACTCTTTGTCTACGTTCCCCCTCTGTAGGAAATGACGTTGCACTGTTTGAGTCCCAGCAGCTCGATGAGTGCAACAACAACGTTCCAGACGACGACGAAGACGATGTTGTCGTAGTTCTACCGTCAGCTCCACACAGCAAAACCTCGTCCAACTCCTCCTCTCCATCCACCTCACTACGCTCCTCCCCTTCCTCCTCGCCGCTGTCTCCTTCTTCCACGTCTTCGACCTCCAGCTCCAGCGATGCGGTCAGTCTAGCGGCTATATACAGCCTTCAGTGTCCTTTTTCAACCTGGATCACATCTCCAGTGTTTTGTGTCGAACTAAGGAAGCAGCAGCCATGGCACTACTGGGGCAAGCTTGCACTTGTGCTTGTTTTTGTCATCATGATTGATTGTTTTCATACATGTATGACAGTATGGAAAGAGTCTCGTGCAAGGCGAAGTTTTGTTCTTAATTTGCATAAGATGATGTGAAAAAGTGGACTATATACATGGGGGAAAAGAGAAACCTTTATTGAGTTAAAGCACAGAAAGTGTAGCCTAATATTATGTAAAAAATATTTACTGTTATGGCTGAATATTTATGATTTGGACAATGTGGATGAGGTGTAGTTTGACGAGACTCGCTTGCTTTTGGAGCTTGTTTTGCAGCTGTTTTGCTACCCCATCAATACTAGTGCAATTTTATGAAAAATGTTGTCACTTAGAAGCAAAAACATGGGAAAAATGGTCCAGGTTGAACCAAAGTGAACTCAAATTGTTTTTGACATATTCCTTACTGTTCTGTTGGTTTTCCTCAGGACTCTGATGGCACCCCATGTAAGACCGCCAAGCAGCAGTCTGTCCGGGGCTCCAGCACCCACAGAGAAAAGTCTGCCGTCGTCAATAATAACCGAACACAGAGCCACACTAACAGCACTCCATCTGGAAGCAACAAGGGGGGAAAGGTATGCTCAGCTTTACTTTATCATGTGCACATACAAAACAATATGCAAGATTAAAAAATAATTTTTTTTTAAAAAATGTTGTCACCCCAGGCCAGAATGTCTCGCTCTCATCAAAAGAGTGGCCACCACGGGCAGCAGAGCTCGTCTTCAAGCGCCAAAAGCCACCAGAGCAACAAGCCACACCACCAGGGCAACAGCAAGAAGAGGAAAAATGTGCGAGAGGCGACACAAGAAGACCTCTGCAGATAGGGGTGACCTCGCTTTCACCCATCCCTCCCTCATCCCCATCCCTGTCTGCAACTGACTGACTGTCCTGTCCCACTTCTGCTGCCAGACTCCAGCCTCGGGAGGTTGTTAGAAGTATTAAAACACCTGCAGTATCCTGCCTCTCTGTCAAGCTTCACGGGGCGGCAAGCAACAATTTCTAGCAGGAGAACAAAAAAGAACAAAAGAATAAGAATTGTTATAGGAAATGGGGTTTAATTTTTTGAACCTGAACTGAAATCACAATGGATAAAATGCTCATTTGCTTCCCAATAGCCTCTTTTATGAAGTGGTTTTCCTTCCCACAGCCAGCATCTACACAACATGCCTCTTGCGCCTCCTGCTGTACAGGAACAGACAAGGTCAGGTGTCTGGGATGAACTCTGGAGCAATACCTGGAACTGCTGGCTGGAAGATAGGATGAAAAATTTTATCAAAAAAAAGAAGAAAAAAAAGCAAATGGCTGAAAATATATAAAAACAAAAATGTTATGTTGAACAACAGACGAACGTGTACACAGATTTTATTAAGATGGTAACTTACAAATGCAATCAGTAAGAGTGGGACATAACTTATGCATGAGATTTTTTGTTGGTTGATTTTTCTGTTGGTTTAATCTGTTTTGTTATGTCTAAAGAGGTTATACAAAGATTTATACAAAAAAAGCATCACAAAAAAATGTTAAAAAATAGGAAAATACAACGAAGAAGAAAACGTTTCATATTACCTTTTTACAAGATATACCGATGGAAGACATGTAAACGTGCACATCTTGTGCCCTCAGCTTTCTGGCCAAGCCGAGAGCTGGTTTGGTTCCCATTGCCAACATAAGTCATCAGCATCTACTTTTACTTCTGGTTGCTCTCTCAGTGTGCTACAGTGTTAACCTTCAGTGAGTCACTGCTCACACACAGCCCTATAGATGACTGGATGGAGCCTCACACAGCTCCACAGCACAGCCACACCAGTGCAGAGGATTTAAAGTGGCAGACAGGTTGGAATTAATAAGGACTGGTAGTGGTTTTATCAACAAATCCTACACATGAAGAAAAAAAAATATGTTAACAATACAACTGTTCCACTGGTAATTTATCCACTGCAAAATCATTTGTATTTGTTAAATGTATTTATTTTTTTATTAATTATATGAATATAGTATGGATACGTGTATGATTAACATTAGAGCCCATATCTTTTGAGTCCTATATTTGAAGTAGGACAAGTTGAGTGAAGGGGTGCGGGTGGGAACGGTTGTGTTCAGGTACAGTGAAATTATTCATTTTTCAGTGACAGTTGAGTGACCAAGTTACTTTGAAAACTGAGAGACCATTTTAGTCTTACGATGAGAATTTTGTTTTAATATGTGGCTGGTCTACTTACTTTAAAAGGGAGATGATTTTTATTTAAATTTATGATCACAGCAACAATTGTATCTTCAATATGTTGACACCCCCCCTTTTCTTGCAGTACAACGTCTAACCTGTAGATGGAGTCCTTTCTCTTAGTCAAGTCCACAGAGTGGCCTGGTGTACTGCGTGTGGATGGGCTCACCTCTGTATTTTTGTGATTGATTGATAATATTCTGATATTTCTATACCGAATGAGCAGCTCTGATTTGGAAAGTCTAACAGTGCAGTGCTTGCTGGAGGGAACTGCACACCAAAGCACACCACAATCCTCCCCACAATCTCCCCAAATGTGACAGCAATCACCCACAGTGAAACAAAACAAACAGCCAGCAATAACCACCTCTCTTGATATATTATTATTATTATTACTCCACAGCGACAGGATGTCCTGCTCACCGCTGGGCACGTTTAATCCTCTGTGTTAAGACAGTGAAGCACATTTAATGATGAGTCCATGCACTGACTTACAGCCAGTTGGTGTTTGAACGTTAAAAGTACGGTTTCTTATCCTCCCCTCTCATCCCTCAGTGCTATAGTAGCGTGTTGAATGCAGTATGTAAGCACTGGTTTTGTGGTAGACAGAATAAGGAGGTGATTTAAAAGTTAGCTGTGCCATCTGAATGTCCACTGACCATCTCTCTTCACTGCAGGAAGGCTTCTTCAAACCCAACTGTACTCCTCTGAAACATTGTTTCTCTGCAGCTATTACAATTCATGCAATAAAAACAGTACAATTACAAGTTTTTGCTTTTGCCTTTAAGTTGTGTTTCTGGCTTTGTGGTTCCCACTAATCAAAGCAAGTGTAGCATGTGTAAAACGACAGATATAGGCAGAACAAATCAAGACAGTAAGAACATTCATATATACAAGACGTATCAATTTTCAAAGATTAGTTCATGATAAGATTTTGTCTCAAGGCCCAGGATTTTTACTTAAAGATGGTTTATTTTAGAAAGTGAATGCAACCCATGACCCAAATAGACAAAAGAGAGGTTTTATTAGACTTTATTAATGCCTAAAGAAATTATTTTGTCAGAGATAGCTCAAAAATGATACATAAGAGTAAATAACAGTAATAAGTGAGGCATAATGTCAGAGCGCAAGTAAGCTAAATTTAGGAAGTAAAGTAATATTAAAGAGTATGTTTTCCATCCGAAAGGTCCTCTATTGAAAAAAATGATCTTTTCTCATATTTTTATTAATTATTATAGATTTAAGTACCATATATATACTGTGAAACGCTCAGTCCAAAGAGAAAGCTTGTTTCCAGAAACTGCTATTTAAACAAGCTGTCAGGATTTCAATCTCAGTATATCTCCGGATGTGTACGCAACATCAACTGACAGGAAATAAACATGAAAAAAAAATGTTTTTGTGATGCAATAAAAATGGTGTCATTCACAAAGATTTTGGGTTATAATTTTAATTGAGCTCCTCTCTTTCTTTCCCAGTACCATCAGACCTCTACACAGCTGACATGAGTCATAATCAACCTCTTTTTGCACATATGTTAGTACACACTCACTTCTCAAAACTGCACACACTAGCTGATGTTGCACTGACTGCTCTTTGCACAGTCCATATTGTTTTATTGTATTTATTGTAGCTATTGTATTTTTCACATGCTGCCTTTTGAATTGCCTTAGTGGCTTTTAATCTGCTTTTAACTATCTGTTTTTAACTTTTTTATCTGTTTCACACATTAGCAAAGGAAGTATTTCATTGTCCAGGGAAACATGTTTCCTTATTATTCACATGACAACAAATACTTTGAATCTTATTTTGGAGGTTTAGTGGAGGCGGGTACTAGTGATGGTAAGTCCATCACGTTTCAAGATTCAACTCTTTTGGCTAGGCTCCT
Organism: Synanceia verrucosa; assembly: GCA_029721515.1. NCBI lineage: Eukaryota > Metazoa > Chordata > Actinopteri > Perciformes > Synanceiidae > Synanceia > Synanceia verrucosa. The sequence goes on from CM056549.1 coordinate 7,024,408, forward strand.
TTATGAGATGACTCTTCATTTAGTGTCACTCTGAAACTTCTATTTTAGTCTAATTTGGCAGTGATGAATGGATTGTATGTTGTAAGCAAGTTTTCATTCAATGTCTTCATAAACGCCATATTGTTAAACATTTTTTTCAAACTTTTACATTAACAGTTGAACACAGACCCACAGTAAACGAATCAAATCAATAAAGGCCGAATGGATACTTTAATTTTATAAAATCTGCACTAAGCTTTGCAATCTCCAACATCATCGAAATGCAGTCAGCTGTTGTTTGTTCTTGGTTACTGCTCGTTTCTTCACTTTTTCATTGAGCACATTAGCCCTTTAATGCAAAGTGTGTCATCACCAAAATGCACAAGCATATGCATATGCACAGTGAAAGCATTGTCTCTGTTCTCCACACTCACAATTGAAATTACCATAATGGCGCCATCTTGGTTGCAAAGTGCAACCACTCAGCTTCCAGAAACCATTGGAACCATTATCTAATTGTGATGATCCAAAGTGTGGATAAAAAAGGGTTAAATCCAAAGACTATATAAATATTAACTCTGACACTCTGCGTATACCTGACTTGTACCACCGTCTTTGGAGGTATATCATCCTTCCTAATTTCACATAATAATATGATCCTATTCTGTCTCTGCAGGTGATTGGCTGCATGATGCGCCCATCATAAAGCCAGAGCATCCGAGTCATCCTGGTCAATCATGTAAATCGAAATAACAAAAAATAGTCAACTGCAATGCTTGTTGTTGATGTTTTATTATACATTTATAACCTGTATGTCAGATTATTTGGAGCTATATTATCCCTGATCTAGCAGAATATATGAAACAATGGTGGTGGTCAGTGTTTCATAAAGTTTGTTGAAGAAGTTTCACCTCTCATTCAAGAGGTGTCTTCGGATGAAACGTCTTTAACAAACTTCAAGCAGTCCAGCTGACAGTCTTTTTGCTATTTTGAAAGCCTGAGCAGGAGCTCCTGAAGATTCGGCTCTTTCCGACGGAGTTCGGCTCTTTTCGTTCGCTACAAACAATCGGCTCGTTCACGAACGACACATCACTCACCACAACCGTCACGGCACGCGCTCTCATCCTCCTCAAACGTTACCTACCGCTCATCTCCAGGTTGGTTAATTTTATTTTTTCCACTGAAACATGACTTAAATCGCTCAGGTAAGACATTTAAACTTTGTTTAATTTAAAGTATTGTCCTGGTGAACCTTAAAAAAAGAAAAAAACAAACACGTTGGTACAGCGCACAACGGAAAGACTTAATTGTCGCTAAAACAAAATTAACAAGTTTGCACCTGTGTGAAGATATTTCGACGGTTACACCACACGGTGTACGTTTTTCTAGGAGTTTGGAGATAATAATGTGTGGATTATTTTCAGTGTTTTCGTGTCGTGTCTTTTTTTTTTCACCTGGCTGCTCTTGTCATCCACAGTCCTGATGTTGAATTTGGTGCATGACGGGTTAACGTTACTTTTTAGCTAGCCGGCTAATGTCAGTTACTTTAGCCCACTCGGAGTAGAGCTGCCGTCAGTTGACTTTTAGCTTTTATTTTGATTATCCCAACCGTAATTTAGGTGATGAGTTGGTCGCTGACATCGTCGCTGAATAAATGGCTCGACTATGAGCAAGTAGGTGAACAACACAGGCAGGTATGTGAGCTGAAATTAATCAGTGAATTTAATATTTTTCTTCCATAACCAATCGGTTCAAGTACCGTTTCCCTACCTGTTGTTATATTATGTGTTTATGATGCGTATTCAGAGATAGATTGTCCCAGATTCAGCAGAATATATGAAACAATGCTGGTATTCAGTGTCCAAATATAATCAATCTTCTCGTTGACATTGCATTGAAAAGACTACAAGTCATCTTGTGTTGTCTTTTCTCAGTGACATGGTGTTCTTCCAACTAGGTCTGACCCCCAAAAATATCGCTAGGAAAGGAAATGTTTGTTTTTAACAAGTATGTATAAGTGCTGCTGGGCTGTCCTAACATGCTAATTTCAAATCGTTTTATCTCTTCATATCTCTTCCGGGAACATAATGCTCATGATCTTAGCAGGACTAGTACCCTTTGTCTGAGTGTCTCGACCCTGTCATTTTATAAGCACTACTCTATTTAAAACTGCCACGTAAAACAAGATGAAGGGTTCCTGTTTTACTGCAACTGTTTTTTTTTCCATCAGTCATTTCATCACAGACAGCTTTAATGTGTTGTTAAACAAATACAGCAATAATTCACAGATTGAACTTATTGAAGAATGTACATATACAAAATAATATCCCATGATATTTGGCAAGGCAACATTATCAACGCACAGGCGTCCATTGTTGATCTTTTATTCCATAAACTGTTAATCTCTAAAGACTCAAAAAACTGAATTAATAGTTGACAACTAAAGGAGCAGTGTAAACCTTACCTTAATTTTGACCTTACCCTATCTTAAGTGTAGATATTGCTGAGCAACCATACGTTGGCTGTGTTTACAAACAAATTACACTCAAACTATGAGTAAATAATAATTTCCTATCAGTCAACTGTTTGATTACTGGATCATTGTGGCTCTAGTCTAATAATCTGGAGTAGGGCTGAGATTGTCACCATTGGGGATATAACGGAATGATCATTTTTACATCATTATATTCATTTTCATTGAAAAACATTAACATTGTTATGGTATGCTTTTTTAGAATCCATAACAAACGATGATATTTTTTGTGGAATATTACGTACTGGCCAGGACATCTCTGCAGTGAGGAAAAAAAATTAAAAAAATGTTATTTTCACACAAATTTTGCCTATTTTGCCAATTACAAATTGCACTAGGTCATATTGCAGTTCTGATAAAGCTTTGAATACTCACATGGCCCACAGCTGGGGGATAATATGGCAATATTCCCCACTAGTCACTACTTTGAAACACAACAATTCTCCCATGCAATTCCTTGGTTGTAGTGATTTCTAAATGAGTTGCAAAGTGGACCTTTTCTTGATACATCACACAGTATAAACACTGGATGAAAGGAAGGTCTTGAAATTTCTCTTAGTGGACACAAGAGATTGCGTAGCTGCGCAAGTCTTGTGAAAAACATCTGTGTTTCCCCTCTAGAAAATACCATTCTGCTGATTAAAACTGTTTGCTGAAGCCTCATAGCTATTTGCTGTTTGCTCTGCAAGCAAAATTCCTTGGTTCATGATTGCAAAAAATAGAAAAGTGTGTAAATCCTAGGATTATGATGTATGCTTTTCTGCCACTATAATCCAGTGCACATAGATACACATACAGTGGCACCATCTGCATAAGGATGACAGACATAGTGTGTGTGTGTTTATCATTTGGATGATTACATCACTAATCCCTTTGTAAGTGCTGCCCTCGTAAATGAACGTAGTTTATGGGGTCACCAGTGGCTGGTTTTCTGTTATGACGATAGACATTTGTCACTTTCATTATCTGGCCAACAGCAAATATTAACAAGAGTAGACCTTTTATTGACCAATCAGTTGATCAGTTCATCAAGAAAATAATTGACATTAGCAATGATATCATTAGTTAGTTGCAGGCCGCCTGAGTCGATTGTATTCAAAGGGTGAGTATAGTTGAACTGGTTTGTCACAAATGTGTGTGACAAAAAAGAAGAAAAGAAACGCACAGGGTTAAAATCAAGCAAGAGACATTGATTTGGCAGCATGGGGCTCTATCTAATGGACTACAGATCAGTCCGACTGCAGGCTGGGGTTAAATTCCTGGTCATGGATCAGCGGATCGATGCACTGCTGCAAGGCCTTCATAGCTGTTCTTTGGATGTTACACATACGTTGGCATTTGCCATCAGTGTGCAATTATCCATTATGATGCTGTTATGTATCTCTGGGATGCTTGTTGTGATTGTGCATGTTATTAGATTAATTTTTCAGCTTGATGGATTTGGACAGGGACCTTCTGTTGAGGGTTGTGCAGCAAAGAGAGAGGCGCACAAGCACAAAGCAAAACCCTAGAACAAATCTGTACTGTTAGACCAGAGTCTGCTGTCCTCATCTGTGTTTAGTGACGAGTCTCTTAATAACTGGTGGTGGACTTGTTTTGTTTCCTTCTTTTTCCTCTGTCATGCAGCCTCAGCCTTAGGTAGCATAAACCAGTGGTTCCCAAAGTGACCTGTCAAGACTTTCAAGGGTCTGTTGTTTTATGTCTTTTGGTAAGAGTAAGTACGGCTGCTCGTTTATGGAAAAAAATCATTATCACAATTATTTTGGTCAGTATTGATTTCACGATTATTCAAGGGATTATTTTTGAGTTGCACGATGCATTTATTCAGCACTTCTCCCTCTCAAAAAAACAACGCTTTCTTTAACGCAACAGTACTGCCTTCAGTATTAGCCCTACACAAAGTCTGCTAGCTTAATGCAAATGGAAAATAATGGAAAATGCCATGAACGGGCTAAAGGAAATTAGCATCACGACCGCGATCATTTTAACTTGTTAAACAAATAGCTATATTCAACACGCAGAGTAGAACATATGACAACCAGCAATAGTTACAAGCATATATTCTCACTAATTCTGTAGAACAATGAAACCTTGGAGAGTTTGCTGCTTGTCTTCTACGTGATAAGCAGGTATAATTCATATACCTGCCTATCATGGTAGGTATAAAGTCTCTACCAATGGCTAAATTTATATCATATATTATACTGTTTATACCACCCACCCCTAACTTTTTCTACCCATTTTGTCAACCAAACGACTCTGCCCTCCCTCTGACATTTCTCAATCTCACTCGCGCTGCTTTAAACATAGCACAGCTCCTTTGCTCTTCAGCTGTGTGAGAGAGTGTAGGCTGTCCTGTAGTCAGCAGGGCTGTGTAATGAAATGTATTGCGCATGCAAATAAATTGTTTCAACTGGATTATATGAGTTTGGAGATCGTTTGATAACAAAATCGAAATCACGATCAAAATTCTCATTAATTGCACAACCCTAAGAGTAAGATTTCTTTAGTCTTAATTTAAAATGTTTTTTTCATGCTGAATTACTTATTTCAAGTTGACAGAAATGAATGTCAGTTGATCAGATTATTTAGGCTTTTGTGGACTAATGTTCATTTATTTAAAAATTATTATTATTGTCTAGTGTATCCTCTGGTGTGCGTTTTATCTGACCAAGCTTTAATGGTTCCTGACGACATGGTTTTCTGTTCTGAAAAAAAGCATTTGGTCTGTCTAGTTTGACTCCTCCTTAGTTGTGTTACAGAAAACAAACCCATTAGTGGTCACATTTGTTATTCCTGTACTTCATCGCTGGTACTAAAGAGATTGCTGCTGAATTGTGTGCATACAGAGCATACGCCATCACGGTCTGTGCTTGACAATGACAGTGACCTTGACAGGAAATAATGGGGAACCTCCACAGGAAACATGTATGTGACTTCTTGCAGGTTTCCTTTAGAAGTAGGGTTGACACCGTCGGTCGAGTGTTCTCTTCGGCTTTCAGTATCTTTCTGGCTCTGAAACTGTCTGCTCTGTCAACAATAAGTATGTTACAATCTCAAGAAAGTATAGGGCAATCCATAATTCATGCTAATATTGCAGTGAGTGTGGCATTCATATGACTTTTTGTGTGTTCAAGTGTGGTAGGGTGTCAAAATAAACTTGTTGAATCTACTGCTGGAAACTACCTTTTTCTATCTCAGTGGAGAAATGCCATCTAGCTGTGTTTTCTCTGAACACACGCAGAGGCAGGATTACTCTCATAAAAGGCATTTTCTGTTGTCATTAGACCCCATGATGTTTTCCAAATGCTTCTAGCCACTCGTAACGCTGATGATCTCTCCCACCGTCTCTCATCGCTCACCCTCACTTTCTCTCATCCTCTTTGGATCAGGCTCTCTCTCTCCTCCTTGGGACTGAAATAAGAAAGGTTCCTCAGGGTGGACAGTGTGCTAATCCCTGAACACTCACCGGGGACTAATCGGCCTCATTAACTCATACTGTGGTGCTCCTAGCCAGAGATCAGCACTAATCCTTCCTCAGCACAGCCTTTGACATGCATGTTTAGAAATGATCTTTCTCTTTGCCTGTGCTGCTTCAGTACAAATTAAGAGAGACTTCAAACATAATGATGTCGCTTGTACAAAGAGATTTTGCGAAGCTGTTAAGACAGCCTGTTCACATGAAATGGACAGCAACAATAATGTGCAAGGGCTGCATTGACTGCACTGCACTGTGTGATAATGCCACATAGGCATTTTTTTAGTGATGCGTTTTGTTGATTTTCATATGTATCTCACTTAGTTTATAGTAGGTACCTTTTGCCTGTACCTAATATAACACACAAATGACACAGAAATGCTAAAATGCATCCTCATGACATGTAATGTCATGCTATTTATATGCCTTCCTGTGAGACTGTGTTGGTTCAGAAGACACAGAAGTTCACTTGAGCTTCAAACATCACTCCAAAATTATTTCTGACACAATGTATTAATAATGTATTTCTGTCAACATGCCTCATGTCAGAGTTTTTAACATGCATACAGGTATGAAAACATTGGTCATCAGCTCATCGGTCAGTGATTCATTTCCACCAAATTGTCTGGATTGTTTTTGCCCTGCTTAAGCTTGTTTGATCTATTTTAAGTGAGCCTGACCTCATGTCAATACCCACTGGTGTATGCGTGAGGGTGTAGGGTGGAGATGACCTTTACTTGGTGCCTCTCTCCATCCCTATCCATCTCTCACTCCCAGGATTTCCCTTATATTGTGCTGTGAAATTGTAGGAAGCTTCCCCACTGTAGAAAAATAAAGGAATACAAGCAGGACGCCACTGGGAGCGGGTCGTCCAAAGTCACTCAAAGTTCAAAGGTTTCTGTCATTGACGTCATCAAATCTGCAAGAGGCTCAATCTCACTGTTTCTCTCTGTCCAATGGAATCTGTGAGCAGACTTATTTTTCTTTATGTTGAACTGACAGTTGGACTTGACAGTTTGAAAGACAAGACAAGACTCTATGTCAGTTTGCAACCGTGCAAATTCATGCTGCTGAAATCTGCAACTTAAACTTGATGAAATCATAGCTGAAAAAAGCATCATGTTCCCCATTGTCAGTCCCATCCTTAATCCCTGCAAACTAGATAGATAGTTAGATAACACATGCTTACTGTCTGGTGATATGCACGGCAGTAGAACAAATCTCAAAATGTGTATAATGGTAAAAAAAAAAATGATTGCATGAGTATTTTCCTTCTAATATAACACACAAAACCATCATTTGTGCATTATTTCCTCATGTGTTGAACTTTGATCACCTCTTTGAAATGAAGGTGTTAGAAGTGGGTCTGTCTGTGTCTGGAGGATCTAACGCCGGATTAATAATTTCCCATATAACATGTTGTTTACTAAATCTATTACATGATTTTTGAAAAGCACCGGTTAGCTAAAGTTTATACAAAATTTCAAAGGAAGTGAATATGCCTATGGGCAATGACAAATCACCAGTGATTCAGTGGTTGGCATTCTTCATTTCTGTGTGGTGTTGGGACTTTCTACTCATGCCTGGAGTTTCTTCGAGAGCAGACATGCTAGATCAAGTTTCCACTTGACCTAACCAACATGTGGATGTGAGTGCACAGTATTTGTCTGTATGCGTGCTAATCCTGTGACAAAGTGGAGGCTTGTCCAGGGAATATCCTGACTCTTGTCCAGTGCTTTCTGGGAGATGGCTGAAGCTCTGGTTAGGATAAGTTGACACAGAGAATTAATGGATAGATGGTAAGTCATAAATAATGCAAGGAGTGAGATGCAGCTCTCACTACTGTTTTGCCAACACTTTTCATTACTTGGCCATCAGTAGAAAAATAACAGTAAATGAGCCGGGGAAAGAAAGATTGGACGAAGCGTGGACATGGGCTTCATGTCATATAGGAGTAAAGAAAACATTCACATTTAAGAAGCTGGAGTCAGAATTTTTACCTTTTGAATCTATAGTGACATTTTTTTTTTTTTGTGAGAATATGAAATCAAGTATTCCTGTCCTGTTTTTACGGTAGATTTTTCATACTTCAGAAATGGTAGTCCTGTAGCACCCTATGTACATAGTTGAGATATTAATTATGTATTGTGTTTTCATCCTCTATTGTACTGACACCATCTAACCTCTTATTTTCAGTCACAAGTTGTTCAAGACTGCTAATGTATCTCGCTCAGGAGAGCTCTTGAGGGGCCATAAAAGGCTGTGCCCTCTTTTACTTCTGCCGTTTGGAGAGGATCAGTGGCGATGAAATGGGATGCTGTGGAGTGCCATTAGAGAAATGCCTCTTCACCCTATTGTCTGTTAAATTGTTCCATTTCCTGGGCACCTTCCCCGCCCACAGCCCCTTTGTGAAATCACTAATTACAATCTGCCTTCAGCAGTTCGACGAGGAAATGTATTTTAATGTGAATCATTTCTTTACAACCATGAAGATAAAATCAATTATACATTCTAAACTAAAACTTGCATAATTCCTATAATGCTCTGGGATGACATGAAATGCTTTGAGCCACATATATGAAGTAACCTTGTGTACTAGATCGAATGCTGAATGTTGAAACAACCTGCAGCCAGATGAATGTTAGTGTGGATGGTGCAGATGTGTGGGTGTCTTGCTCCCCCCTTTCAATTTCAGTGTTTTTTTGTGCTTGCCGTGGTTCAAGGACATTATGTAATGCTTATGAGAGCATCCCATCTGGAGAAGTGCTATTGAGACACAGAGTTTGCAGAACTCACTTTGGAGCTGAAAAACAGCTTTTACCTGTAAAAGACATTAGTAGCTGAGGACACTAAATGAAAAGAGGAATTTGCAGCACAGCAGCCGGCTTTCAGGCACGAAGAATCTTTGTAATTCTGCAGTTACCCATATTGAAGAGTTTTGATGGATTTTTGGTGAGTGTTATTTTTTGATTCATGATATAAAATAATTATTTAGTTGGTACGCAGAGGTCTGCCCTTGATGGATGCTGTTTTGTTTGAGAATGCACATTCACTCTTTCAGAAATGTGTAGTGTTTACATGTCACAGGGAGGCTTGCTGCACTTTGCTGCTTCAACAAGCTGCTCATTGTGCTTGGCTGGTTAATGAATGATTAGCCAGGATTGGCTTTCTGATAGAAGATGACCAATCAAACAAATACGGAGACCCTGAGATAAAAGGGGGATATGCAACTGGATAAAAGCTGGATGACGCAACTCAAACTGCATTATATAAATGTAGAGATGCCCTGAGCTGATTGTAAGGATCGTATTGGTTTAGTGTGGCACATTTTAATGGATCAGTGTCAACTAAAATGAAGCAAATAGAAATCTGATCCTTTGTGGTCTTTTCAATTGTCGGAGAGAGTGCCATAACTAAAGCTGGGTTAGCTGTGATTTCTCAGTCTACGGGGACTGCCCCCAAATATAACTGCTATATTTGTGGCTGTGGGTGCACAAGTAACAATGATATCTGAAGCAATTTTCATCTTCTCCTGAAAAGTGGTTTGTGAATTAGTTCACATCGGAGATGTGACTGCATGGAGTCTCTCATATGGAATACACACACTTTGTCTCGACAGGTCATTTCTAGAGTTGTTTCGATTCAGAATCAGCTTGACTGGCCAGGTATGTTTTCACATATGAGGAATTTGACTCCGGCTTAGAGCACTCTCTTTGTCCCAAAATAGAATAAAACATACAAAGTGACACACAGCAGCACAAGAAATAAAATACGTAAAATAAATTAAGGTGGTAGCTAGCTGCAGGGGCGGTCTTAGCCTATTTGGTGCCCTGGGCAAACACCTCCTGTGTCCTGTGCATATCACATATCACAGTCATGCAGGTGTAGTATGATTTATTTATTTATTTATTTATTTTTTTCTCTCCAAAGAAAATTAAAAAAAAAAAAAAAAAAATCATACTAGTGTCGGTACTAGTACTCGGTATCAGCTGATACTCACAGCACAAGTATTGGAATCGGTATCAGGAAGAAAAAAATGGTATCGGAACATCTCTAGTTATTTCTGAGCATTTGTCTATTCCTATTCCATTTTCTTAAGAGGTTGCCCTCCAGGACAATTTCTACTGCATCTACAGTGTCATGTATGTCAAAAATACATGAAGTAGGTCAGTGTCCTCCTGGCTGACAAGAATTTGGCATCACGGCAGTGCTGATATATTAGGGATTTCTTGTTCATTGTTCATTGATGAGGAGCTCAAACAATGCCATGTCATTAATCCCAGACACCATGGTTAAGCTTTATAGTCCTTTTTGTTTTTGTAGAGTTAGTGTTGAGATGAAAGTGGTAGATATCAGCAGTGATATTTACAAATATTATGGTATTTATTTGTTTAATAAAATTATAACACAATTTATCACTTCCTCATCTTCCTGAGGCACCCTGTTTGACCTCGCTATGGCAACAACTGCCTGTAAAAGATCCGGTTTCTGTTGCTGCGCCGCCCAGCACACACACACACACGCTGTGCCCTTTGTGAGGCTGTCACACAGGCTACTGGATGCAGTGGTCCAGTGAAGCGACCCGAAGCTGTAGGCTCAGATGTCGTACAGTTAAACAGATGCTATTAATGAGTGAGGGTTAGGGTTTGTGTTATGTGATCCTCTTGAATTTCCCTCAGGATTAATACATCGTCAGTATGTGAGAATACAATTTCAGTAGCATTTAGAGACACCCACTGCCCATTACAAGGGCAGTAACTATGTGCCCACTAATCAATAATAAATATTTGGTTCTTATCTGTGCTTATCTATCTGAACAGGATCACTGTTTGCCTTGACATAACTTAAAATCAGTTGTTGCTTTCATAACAGCATCCATCTGTGACTAATTGTGCAGTGGCTGCAGGTTCCTCTTTTTACAAAGCTGTCCTTGCTGTGTTGTTAGGGAAATGAGTCACAGTCGCTAAGGAAGTGAGGTGGTGTGCGGTTGACTGTATGTCACGGTACGGTTGGCCTTCACTCGACAGCTTTGAAGAGCTGTGAGCGTGTTTGACGTTAGAGCTCTGAATGAATTCACATTTTGTGAAATGAAGAGGAAAACAGAGAAAAGTAGAAAGGTAAAGTGTGCAAAAAGAATGGGAGCCAAAAGTATTATAGATTATAATCATTTGCAATATTGAGAAACCTCCTGTCTTACAACATGGTGCATTCTGCTATAGATTAAATGTTAGTCAGACACATACACCTGCTTAGACATGCCACATTTTTCATTTTTTAGGAGACATTAATCCAGAAAATTTCTGTATATCAATGAATATCATATATCTATAATAAATATCAATCACTCTGCACTGAGTAGTGAATATAATTTAATTCCATGATTGCTAACAGCTCTACTGACAGTGTATTGAATAAAAAGCTCTTTGTGTTCGTATTTGAGAGCCCAGTCTATGTCTATGCTTATGTCTATGTCTATGCTTTATTTATACAGTGCTGTGTGTGTGTGTGTGTGTGTGTGTGTGTGTGTGTGTGTGTGCGTGTTTGAGTGGGTATGTTTCTTAATACAAGGTGGGCAGTGATGATTTGGAAGGTTTTGAACAATGATAATTGGTGGTTTTAGTGAATTTGGTTATCCCAAGCTTACTGTGCAGAATATCCAGCTGTGTCTTTGATAAAGTCAGATAGACAGTGATCACTTGACAGTCAGTCTGGCCAAAAGCTTATAGTGATGCCTTTTCCTTGGATTTCTTTGTTGCAGAATTTGATTGTTTCTTCTGATCTGGAGAAGATTGTATTACTAAATCAAATGCAATATAAAACACATTTTGTGTAAAATATAAGAAATAAGGTGATTTTTTTTTTTTTTTTTTACAAACCCCATGAAAAGGATTAATCAACAATGAATTGGTGAGACAGTCGTTACCTGTATCCAAAACCTGATGTACAGTAGCATTAGCTAAAGCATTGTTGGTTTTGGTATTTTCATGATTTTTTTTTTCTATACAGGACTAACAATCTGTATTGAATCAACATTGTTTTTAGGGAGCATTATCTCTCTGTTCACAAGCGCATATCCTCAGCACATGAGTTTTTCACACCTGGACGACTTTATGTGCTGCACAGAGTGAGACTGTGACTCATATTTGGGAGGGGCTGCAGTGAAACTTCAGTCATCTCAAGCAAGTTCCTTTGAGAAACCAAGTGGGAGTAAACTCGCCTTCAGCCGACTTCGCCAAAAACTCTGCTTCCCACTCAGCCGCAGAAACCCCAGGAAGGGTTCAGACATTCCTAACTTTGTGGTTCTTTGACGCCGATGCTTCCCTGCACATTCCTTGGCTTGTAGTGGCAAAACATAGAGAGTGGCTTCTACAAAATGCAACTCTACCCATGCCCTGTACTGTAAGGCTGCCATAGACAAGGCCTCCATTGAGAGTCAAAAAGACGTAGTGTGCCCTGAAGTGGAGTAAAGAGGCTCAACTAACATAAGATGGTGAGTTGTATGAAAAGGCAGTACAAGAACACAAATTGTAAGAGTGCTAATGAAGACACTCAGGCAAGAGATGCTATTAGTTAAATCACCAGGCTCCGTCCACTTCAGTCTCCCAGGAGGCATTTAAGGTAATGAGATCCCTCTGTGCTCCTTCTGCGTCACCCACCTAGTGACCTCTTTGCTGCTGCACAGCTGTAATTGAAGGCTTAGGAAAATGTACTGTCCCATGCACACACAGTCAGCATTTATGTTCTCTGTTACGTGGTATATAATATATAATATTTTACTTAACTCAAAGGGGAAATGTGTCTAGTGCCTGTGGACTAGCTCCAGTTGTGGAGCTCAGGCCTATGGCAGTAGTGAGAGTATTCATAATAGTATCTCATGTTTGACATGTCTGTCTTTTGGTGTAGGAGGAAATCCAACACTGTGATGCAACACTGCTAATCACTGAGCTACTCTTTTGTATTGATGGCCTCTGAGAAACGCTGCTGGGGGCACTTGTGGTTTAAGCGCTTGGCCCAAGGTCAACATTTTTTTTTTTTTTTTTTTTTTTTTTTTTTGAGGGATGGGAAAGTGTCGCTGGACGTCATGCCTGGCCTGGCTGCCCTCAGGACCTGTGCCTGAACCTTTTTGTTTGGCTCTGGCTGGAGGGCGTAGTGTGTGTAAGTGTGTGAGGACAGGGTGTGTTTGACAACACTCTCTGGCCCTCTGTGTTTGAGTCAGAGCCAGGCAGCTGTCAGCCTATGCAGACAAGCTGACTCCTCCCTGCTTGCAACCTACTGCTTGTCATCCAGAGTCGGCACTATAGAAACAGATACCCAAAGTCAAATTTAACAACACATTCTCATGTGTTTTAATTGTTGTGATTTGTTTCTGTCTTGAAACATGTTGGCAGTAGAGGTGTCCCGATCAGATATTGATTATTGGATAACGGTCTGATATCAGCAAATCTATCCAGCAGCAGGATCCAGCATGCAGAGCCCTTCATACATGTTTCCCGTGGTGGCACAAAACCAGGAAGTTTAACTTGACCAACCTCATCACGCATTTGAAGCAGCATCACAAAAAAAACAGTATGAGGATTTTCAGGGTTCTCTAAATTTTTTTTTTTTAATTTATTCTATTCAATTGTAGACTATGCTTATGTTTAAGTTAAACTAGTGGCTATTTTCATTATTATTATCATTATTGTTATTATTATTTTATTATTGTTGGATTTATTGAGGTTATTTTTCAGGGTCTTTCAATTTATTTTTTTAGTTTATTTTGTTGAATTGTAGAATATTCTTATGCTTAAGGTTAAAAATTATTAACCCATTGGTTAATAATAAATGGGTTAGTTTTTCTCAGACCTACTGTTGCTGACTATTGTTCTCTGTTTGAGTAATATTACTTGATCAAGTCCTTTCTAACATTCCGTACTACAAAATAAGTAATAAAGTATGTATGATTTGTGCTAATATCTGATAGATATCGGTATTGGCCAATACTCAAGGCTGCAATATCAACACCCCTGATTGGTAGTATTTTTAGCATGCAGTTTCTGTTATTCGGACCCCTTTGAGCGCTGTCCTTTCATGGCAATTTAAATTAAATTGTATGTTCATAATGAATCATTTAGCTGTTCTAAATGATTAAAGATGTTTTCTCCTTGGCTTATTCTGGATTTGCAGGCCTTACAAATTGCAAGCTTCACACTTCTGACGGTAGAAGAAGTATGAAGCATACCATAGACAGTAGACGGTATATATCACAGTATACAGTATGTAAATTACAGCATGACAGTTTCTTAATGGTTACCATAGCACATGGTAAAAGCATTCAAGCAGCCCTACACAAAGTCTGCTAGCTTAATGCTAACACATAATAGAAAACGCCATAGACGGGCTAATGTAAATTAGCATTGCAACCGTGATCATTTTAACTTGTTAAACATATGGCTATATTCAACACAAACAATGCAGCAGCACACAGAGTAGAACATATGACAACCAACAATACTTACAGGCATATATTCTCGCTAATTCTGTAGAACAGTGAAACCTTTGAGAATTCAGCTGCTGCTTGTCTGAAGACAGTTACTCCAAACATCTTGCAAATAACTTTTTTCTGCTCCACAACAGACCTTTTAAAGCCAAACCATGTCCAAATCACAGCCGTGGCACCTTTTTTTTTTTTTTTTTCCCCCGTCTCTGTGCTTGCAGCCATTTTCACTCTGAGGCAGGAGTGATGACTTCATTGATGGTAGGATGGTACTGCACAAATCTGTACTGTGGGCCAAATTTTCCACCGTCTACCACAAATACCACGTACTGTATACTGCGCAGCCCTGACTAGTAAAAAAAAAAAAAATCTATATAGATGACTGACCAGCTAGTGGGCATGACCAATCGGCTGACATCTGGCTGGTTTAGACCAAATGTATTGGCCCAACTCTGATTTTATGTGTTTTAGATCAGTCATGTGTACAGATTCTACTCCCTTTAGATTCCCCCTCCTCTGCATATAGATGCTTTGACTAACAACATGTTAGTGCGTCCTCCCTGGCTTCCACCCACAAGCACTGCATGAGCAATCGCTGTACAATATTAAGAGCAGTTTGCGAGAGTCTCTTCTGTTAGGATGTTCCCCCGATACACCGTCACATTTGGAGCTGTACAAAGGTCTGTAACAGCTGGAGTAAAGAAAATGAGACAACTTCATGTACTATGGCTGTGGCTCTTACTCATGCAGCATTGTGTATTTCCGGTATATGCTGCGCAAATGCAAGCCTCATTATTTATGTAATAATTATTTATGTGGTCAGTTTTAGCATTGTACGTACATATGTTGTTTTTGTTAAAAGGTGGCCGATATGGCTTTATGAGAGGCAGACGTGAAACTCCTGTTGTATTCCCATGCCAGCTTTTATTTCCATAATATTCTGTCACTCTGTTCGCAATGGTGCTGTTGGAGACCTTGAAGACTGCAGAAAGAAAGGAAGAGTTAGAATGCTATCATTGCCTCAAAATGCAATCGGAGAATTAAATATCGCTGGAGAAGAAGTCACAGTCTACGCACCCAGGGAATTCTAGAGATGCACCGATCAATCGTCCGCCGATTTAAAAAGCCGATTTTATATCCAATCGGCCCCAACCGGCGACCGGACAATCACTGTAGAAATTTGCTGATTTTCCCCGAGCAAACTGACCCGCATGCACCGCACATGCACCGCACACATAATACACAGGCATAAAAGACAGAAGCATTGCATAAACAGTCGGAGTTGAATTTCTATGTACGTAAGTGCTTAAACAGACACATCCCTCTTATGTAGTACTGCCCATTGTTGTTTAGACTGCTCTGTTGACTTGATTTTATTCAACAATAGCCAGAAATCTTGTTACAAAACGAACACTATGTCACCAATTTGGGCACATTTTATGCCAGAGGGCAAGGAACGATCGGCAGGGTTGCAGTGATTGTTCGGGGTAGCTAGGTTGCGGCGATTGGGGAGGGTAGCGGGATTGCCGCAATCGCGGGGTACCGTGGTAAATCGCCATCCTGCATTGATTTGGTGCTTTATCATCACAGTAATAAAAAATTCCACAGCACTACATACAGTAGGAATGTTACCAGCATTATTAATTGCTCACCAAATATTAAATGCTGTGGAGCCAATAGACCAAATTACATATGATAAATCATGCAAAATGTATTTGCATGATTTGTATTTGTATACAGGCAGATTCTGTTGAGTAGTCTGATGACACAAGCAGCAGGGACAGTATTTATGGAAACAAAATGGTAACCTCCCATTTGTCTATTGTGTCATTTGTTCTTATGGATGTTATGTAATTCCATTGTCAATATGAAATGTAAATCATTGCTGCCAAGGCTCCATTAACCTTGATTTACATTTGATGTGGAACAAGACCTCACCCTGTTGTACAAATATCCATGAGCTAGTAATAAGATCTAACATACACCTACAGACAGAGTATACTGTGTATCCTATTTTCTTTATATTGCAGTACCTTATTCTCACTCGACAACTAGCCACAGAAATAGAGGAGACATCACCTTCGTGTGTTTCCATTTTAAGGTTACTCCTTTCAGTGACCATGCCACAGGATGCGGGTCAGTCATTACAGCCAACAGATGAGTGCGTGGTGGCGATATGCACACGCACACCGAGAAGAATTGGTTTGCAGGTCAAACTATTACAGCACTACAGGGATTTTCCTGCAGCTTAAGCCATCACGGTCTTGCTCATTCTTGGCGGAGACTCTATTGTCAGTGCTTCCCAAAGATAACATAGAATGTGTTTTAATGAGGATCACCACGATGGAATATGTTTCTCTAATGCCTGGCATTAGCATGTAGTGGATCCTTGCCTCTGTAGCATCAAAGGACCTCTCTCAAGCACTGCAGGCTCACTTGTAAGTCTTATATGTTGCAGTGTAAACCTTACCAACGTTCTACATATTAGCCTCTGGGGTTTTAAAGGAATTTCATCCTCCTTAACAAAATGCAGTTTGACAGTGAAGGTCAAACAGTGCCGTTGTGTGGGTGCATGTACAGTGTGAGGCAGCACTACTTATGACAGTAGCTTGCAGGAAACATGCACCAGATGGCCTTACCAGGAGCCGAGGCTTTATGGTCTCAGCCTGGAAAATAACCATCATCAGGCTGATGTGAAGCTGCCACCCGTTTCTGTTGCAGCCGTTTTGTTTAGTTGTGTAAACAGCTTCCTGCTTGCAGATGTTGAGGTTTCTCTTTGATTGGCAGTAGTGAGCTGGCTGGCATACTCAGGGATAATTGTGGTTGTGGTGGTGGTGGAAGGGGCTGGGCATGCAGATGGGGCCCTACAGCTCCACAGTTACAGGAGGGAGGTCCAGTTAGGAAATGGGGATGCGGGCTCTCTCATTGTAGCACATTCCTTCCACACAGTTTTTCCTCTCAAAGTTCCCAAATAACATTTATTTTGGAAACTAATCTAACAAAAAGAAACAAATCCTGAAGTTCAAGTATGATTGTACATTATACTCTATGTTTTGTATACTTGCTGGATTAATTACACAGGATTAACAAACGTTACAGTAATGTTTCAAAAAATTCATACTGTGATGACAACAGTGAGTATATATTTAGTATATTTGTATTATATCTGTCACAGAAGAGCAAATTATACATTAAAGCTATAGTAGGCGATGAGTTTTAGAGACACATTTTGTTATGTTGGATAAAATGGTCCTTCCACCCTGATAGTCGTCAATTTAATATGTATTCAGAAAGAGAAGTGAATAGAATCCGAGATATGTGGCAGCCACAGGACTATAAAAACTTTGACCAATTAGTAGCCTCAGTCCAAGTGTGAAGTACGAATCAGATGTGTTCTCGTCTTGTCCTGCGCTTGCCCCCCGCGCGCCCCCACTCTACCCTCCACTCCGCAAGAGCACACGCATCGCTTCATCGTGGCTGCAGGTATCAAGCACGCTCTTCTCTCGAAATACTTCGGTAGCTGGAGAATACCAGACCAGTTTACAATGGCAGAGAAAAAGCAGTCTAAAATACTGATTCCAGCGTTACCCGTGGCGGCTCGGCCGGCTACACAGCCAAAGAAGAGAAAGACGGAGGCAGAAAAGGCTGCATTGGTCGTAGCGCTGACTGGAGGAGGAGGAGCTTAAGAAGCTACTACTACTAACTGCCATAACTAGTTTCATTAAGTGAGACATTAAGTAAAGGTTCTTCTTGGTCCATTTGAGCCAGTTTTTCACTTGTGCCATTATTTTTGGGATTGGGCTGGGTGTCAGCTTAATCGTGTGTTGTGCAACCTGTAGTATACATGGAGTAACGAGGAGCGATTAACACCTCACAACCAGCTCCCGATCATCTATCGTATGGTCACAAGAAAATCAAACCCAAGTTTAACAGCTATTTGTGCATGAGTAAATGATATGATCAATGACACTACGATGTGCCATGTATGGACATATAGTGTGAGCAGTCAGGTCGCATCAAAGCATCGGGCCGTATAGTGTGAGCACATGAATCGTGAGCAGTTAGAGGTGGAGCTGAGTACAATGATTGATAATATCCCACAATGTCTGCCCAGCGTAAGACAAACCTCTTTTGAGTCTAATCTATATTTTCATGTAGATATGACATTATGTTAAGGATGATTCGGGTGACTGATGGACAGCAATTTTCCTTTGTGAGTGTGCAGGTGTTTTCAAACCCAAATGGCATACAACAAGGAAATGGCATAGACTAATTCAATGAGTGCTATTTCAATATTGGATTTGCCCCATGGCTGATATGTTTAGATCTAAATTCTATGTATTTTTAAATCAATAAGTCCCTCTTTGGACTGCTGTTTGCGTCAAGCAGCCGAATTGATGGTTTCACTTGTGGTGCGAATCGGTTCCAGTTTGTGGAAGTAAATGTGAAACACTTGAGCAGTGACGGCCAACTTCCGAGCACAAGGCACTCTTGCTTGCACTTCCTGTATTTATTATAAGCAATGGCATTTGCAGCTTGAATCAGTGCTGAGTTAGCATCCTGTTAATATTGTTAGGTTTCAGCAGCTCCTTCTGGTGAATATGGCTAATTCAATACCAGTAGACGGTACTGGGAGGAGAGGAGAGGAG
This sequence comes from Synanceia verrucosa, assembly GCA_029721515.1. Classification (NCBI taxonomy): domain Eukaryota; kingdom Metazoa; phylum Chordata; class Actinopteri; order Perciformes; family Synanceiidae; genus Synanceia; species Synanceia verrucosa. The sequence continues at coordinate 7,043,523 of CM056549.1, forward strand.
ATGAGAGAGGACAGAGGCCCTAATCTAATCTGCCCTGTGCATTGCAGTACATACATCAGTCATCTGTTTATTGAAAGGCTCTGTGTATAGGCAAGCTCCTGCAAGATTATCTAGGTAGCCAACCCCCAACCCAATTCTGATCTCCAATTTGTCATATGTTCATACTGAAAACAATACAATGTTACTTAGTCTCTGGTTATATCATGGCAAGTATTAACATTTGTATTATCTTATGTAGGGCTGGGTTAAAAAAATCGATTCAATCGATTTGAATCGATCTCAGTTTAAATGGTTGACAATCGATTCATAAAATCCAAAGATCGATCTTTTAACTGGCATATTTTTTTCTTCATTGGACGTGCGGAGAAGCAGCCTGAAGTATAAACCCGCCTGCCAGTCTCGGGTGAGGGCATCAATCGCCATACATACATCCAGTCTGCATAGCTAGTCTGCCGAAACCGAAGAAGAAGAATTCTCATGTGATCAGTGTTTAGTGCTGCTATCCAACGCTTTCCAAGGAACAAGATCTCGTGAGATGTTACTGCCAGCAGTCAAACAAACCACACCCCTGATGAGTTTAAAAGCTGATGTTTGGATGCATTTTGCATTTAAGAAGTTGGAAGAAAATGACAAGTTGGACAAAAAAAACAAGTAGTATGCAAAATATGCAATAGAAGATGAAAGACAGCGGCAATATGACAAATCTTCGCAACCATTTGACGAGACTTCATCGGGCAACACAGTCGGCAGACTCGGCACGACTCAAACCAGTCTGGAGCAGATATTGGCACCTAAGTTACCAGCAAACTCTCAATGTGCACAGAAAAAAGCGGAGGCCTTAGCCTTTTTATTTATATTTATTTGTCTCACAACCACTGTGGTACTATTGCACAAGGGTTAGACAGATATAAGACAGTTGCAGGCAGCTAAGTGAGCGTCCTGTTTATGTTTGTTACTACTTTATTTACATTATCTGCCTTGTAATTTATTTTAATTTAATTTAGATTAATTTATGTTTTGGTGTTGTGGTCACGTGGTCATGTTTGAATAAAAGTACATGATTAATGTAACTGGTTTGGGTTTAATTCTTAATGTAAATACAATTTTTAATGTATCAGGCCAAAAGGTTACTTGTTAAATTTACGGCATTATTTTAAATGAAATATCCCTGACTGAATCAACATCGAATCAAATTGTGAATCGAATCGAATCGGGACCTTGAAATATCGAATCAAATCGATGTGGAAAATCTGAATCAATGCCCAGCCCTAATGTTATGTCTTAATATCGACATATGTTTTACTGCAATCAAATCATCCTCCATTAAATCATCAAAAATATGTCCACCTTAGAAATTCTCTCGCCTCATTCTGCACACAACACAAGAATTCATTAAGAATTAAGTGTTGTATGTTTATGAGTGGTGTGTTGTAATACACCAACTGTATCCATAAACTAGGCCAAAAAGTTGGGATGCACATAAACAACATAACCACAAACATTTGCCAAAGCAGCACATGCCTATTTTGGACTAAGAACAGTTCCCCTCCAAATGACCAGTAATTCAGTGTGACACATTAAATTATTAAAAAGGCAGCATTTACTCTTGATCAATTTAGTGAATTAACTGAGACGGTAGTAGTAATTTCCCAATTTCCATTTATAATAAATTGCCAAATAATGTCTTCATTAGAGATATCACTTCCACCCATTTGAAATACATGATCCTAAAAGGGTCCTAAAAGTTATAAATGAAATGGTGAAGGTGTCCTGTTAGGGTATAAGATCCTAGGGTATAACCTTTCTTAACTATGAACAGAACAATAATTTAATCATGCTGACATTTGACTGTGTACATGAAGTATTAAAACTGACGTTAACTCTATTTACCAATTAGCCTATTTATTTTAATTCTTTATTCGTGTCTTCTCTGGTTGTGTATAGAAGTTCAGCTGTGACAGTACACAGCAAAATGGCGTCTTTTGTGACAACCAGAGATTAACCTGTCTCATATGAATGGCTTCAATGTGCGTTCTACTCTGAATCGATATACACACGTCACACCATGTAATAGGATGGTTAAGACAGCAAAAGCCAGCTCCACCACTGACGTCAACCAGACAGGTTCCTTTTGGACTCGCTGATTTTTACCCTTTAACCCTATAACTGTGGAGCTTGGGCTGAGAATGTGGTCTGTGAATGTTTTCTTTTACAGAGGTCACTCTTTGTCTCTTTTTTTGTCCTTGCTCATTGAATGCCAACACAAAGACAGCCATAAAAGCCCAGTGATTTGCTGAGGAAAGAGATTTGCCTGTTTGCTCTCTGTGAAAAGGCTTTGAATTGGGTGTAGGTTTGGTGAAGATCTGACCTGAGTTTTAGATAAGATTGGTTTATTGCCAATATGATTACTTAGCATGAAGAAAATGGATTGACCGTTCCTAGGCATGCTGCCTCAATCAGAAAATTTCCAGGGTGAAATGACTCAAATGAGGAACTTTCCATGCTCTGTTGAAAGTAAAATCTCCTGGCCTTGAATCAGACTCAGGTGTGAGGACAATTCAAATAAACAGGGACCTATTTGGCTTTCCAGACAATAAAAATGAAGTGTTGTTTTTTTCTGTTATAGTAGACCCCAAAGGACAGTATGCACCTGAAAGTATGCATAAGTTGTCGTCTTTCAAATCTAGTACGCTAAAGTATGGAGCCAAAAAGCAATTCAATATGTGTCTCCATCCAAATACTCTACCTGCTCTGGTCTCATGTAGAGTAGCTTCTTGATTGTCTCTCATTGACTATTAGCTAGTATCATATTTCAATATATAATACAACACAATAGCAACATATACCACAAATTATTTCATATTACACAAACTTAACAAAAAATAGCATCACTAATAATCAGTAAAACGTTATTAATTAAAATTTAGTTGCTAAAGGCAAAATAAATATTCACCAAGTTTAATTAACTATCAGTTTCCCATTTATGAATTACGATCATAAAGTGTTACAGAGTATAAATATTGACTTATTATTGTTGACATGAATTATTAGTGCATATTAACAAAATGGTGACTTAAAGGTAGAGTTGGCGATGTCGAAGAGCTAGCAAGATTTGAAAGATGCACTGCTACGAATCCCCCTCTAAGCTTCTCCTCCTCCAGTCAGCGCTACGACCAATGCAGCCTTTTCTGCCTCCAACTTTCTCTTCTTTGGCTGTGTAGCCGGCCGAGCCGCCACGGGTAACGCTGGAATCGGTGTTTTAGGCTGCTTTTTCTCTGCCGTTGTAAACTGGTCTGGTATTCTCCAGCTACCGAAGTATTTCGAGAGAAGAGCGTGATTGATCCCTGCGGCCACGGTGAAGCGATGCGTGTGCCCGCTTGGAGTGGAGGGCAGCGCAGGGTGAGTGTAAGACGAGACGAGAATGCATCTGATTCGTACTTCACACTCGGACCGAGGCTATTAATTGGTCAAAGTTTTTATAGTCCTGTGGCTGCCACAGATCTCGGATTCTATTCACTTCTCTTCTGAATACATATTAAATTGACGACTATCAGGGTGGAAGGACCATATTATCCAACATAACAAAATGTGTCTCTAAAAATCATCGCCTACTATACCTTTAACTTAGTGTAAATGGCTAGGTATGAACAATGATGCCAAATTAAAAATAACAAATAAGAAAATATTGCCATTTTGGTGACTCATGTAATGCACAGTCTTTAAAAATACCAAGAAAAATAACTGAATGTAATTTATTAGTCTCACCCAGCATGGTTTCCATTATGCCCCTAGCCTATGTTACATTTCACCTCCTCTTTGCTCTGACACAAGGATCTGTACGTTCCTACGTCTCAGCAGCAAACAAATTGTGACGTTTTTTGTCTTTGTGTGGCTGCCGTTCCACGATTCAGTGACGCCAGTTTACAAGGCTGCTATGCGATTCCCTCAATTGCCAAGCTTTCACAGTAAAAGACCTGGCAGTCAATGTAGCACAGTTTCTCCTTTTCATCTGAGCTTGCTGAGAGACTGGGCTCTATTGCAGTGTCCCTTTTTTGTTGTATTCAGCCATGGAACTACAACAAAATAGACTGGGTCGAAAACCTAGTATATGGCTGAACCTTATGGTCAGTGTGCTAAACTGTTCAGCTGAACTGAAACCTATACTGTACATTTACTGCCACTTGATAACTTAACCGCTAATTTATCCTCTGCTCTGATCGAACGTCAACAACCCAAGAATATTATTGGACATCCGTTTGAAATTTGTATTTTAGAGCTTTCTGGGTTGAGCTTTGCATTTAGAGTAAAACCAGATTTGTGCCACTCACAAATGCTAATATAAGCAAATATCTTACAACTTAAGGCGTGAAATAATGTGAGTACATTTTTCATGCAAGTTGACGACTACCAATGTTATAACTTCATCGCTCATTCTTGCCAAAATAAAAACAATAACAATCCAGATTTGTTCATTAATAAATATTGCAGCTTGGGCTGTGACGGAATGGATTTTTTATTACCGCTGAAATACTGAAACCTCTAAATAAATTATGATAATATGATGATACGACCCCCCCCCATGCCAATGATGTAAAAAAAGAAAAAAATCATCTTTAGTGTAATATTTGGCCAAATACTACATTCTAGAGTTAATGGACTGACCTATTGTGGAGCTGCCGTGTGAAAAGTTTTGTTTCTCTGTCTAGCTTAAAAACAGGATGTTACTAAATATTACTGTTTATATTTCATATCAAACTCCATATACACTCATGTAACTTTCAACAGCAAATCAGCAAATATGTAGGGATATATTTTTTAAATTATTTTAATATATTGCGGTGATGACGGTAAGGAGCTCAACACCATGGAAGGCATCACATGACCGCGGTGATGCGGTTATTGTCCCAGCCTTAATTGCAGCACATATTACAGGAAAGATTCATATAAGAGCATCACACTGGAAGAAACAGCTGATGGTTCCTTTTTTCCTTATTTTTTTCTTAGTTATTTGGTTTCTTTGGAGTACAAAGGTAGATCAGCAGATAGAAAGGAGAAATACCCCCCTGTAGTCTGTTCAAATTGAATAGTTCCCTTGAAGGTCCACTGTAGACATGATAAGAGCTTTCATCTCAGATATATACTGTCTGGACTGTCCCGGTTGTGGTTTTAAGTGTTTTGTGTGCCAAAGCTTAGCTGTCCCATTATGTTTTTTTATGCATTTTTCTTGAACTCATTTATTGCATGGCTTGCATTTTGCTGTCAATTGTAGCCACCGCCAAAGCTTTTACCTCAAATGAACAGTCCTATACATGTGATAATAAGAATATATAGGCCCGACATATTTACTCCTGCTTTGTCTACCAGTAATGATGACATTTATTGTAACATGCTTGAGAATGCACATTACTGCTGCATACAGCTGCTCCCAGGCTAAAGATATAGGCTAGATGTGGCATTTAGTGGGCATGTAGTAAATGATTCTTCTAGTGTAAACAGCCAGTAAACATCTACTCAGGGTTCCCTCCTTAAAGGCCAGCTGTTTCTTATTGATGCAAGGCCCCTCAGCAGTGTTATATGCTTTGTTTTACCTCCCTTTCATCCCTCTTGGGTTTACTGCCCTCAGACTGGTGTTGTTTTATCTGAAGCTGAGGATGCTGGATGCTGTTCTGTTCAGGTTGTAAACTCATGACACTACTTACTGTGGCAATGCATTTCATCACGACAAGATAGAAACATTGCAGCTGACTTTTTACCTGCGTACAACTCAACAGGCTTGTGCATGTCTTGTCCCCTTTTTTGCTCTTTTTATGGCACATAACATCTGTCACAGTTGCTATGTGAGAGACAAACATGAAGTAGACACTGATATATTAGCAACTGGAGGGAATGAGGTTTCTATTGACAGTGGTGCGAAGTTCACATTGTTTCTATTGAGCTTCAAGCCAGTGCCTCCTCCTCTCTCCCAAATGAATATATGTAGCTCTAATTAGCGTAGCATGCAAATTTACCCCTCTCTAGTATTCTGAGCAATACAACAAATTTACTCAGCAATTTCAGAGGATTTATTTTGTTATTTTGCCGTTACCTCCTCTAATACTGTGGGGTCTTTGTACTGCATGTTAAGATCATCAGGTCTTATTGCAGCTCCATTGTTTGAAGAGAAATCCACTTTGTGTGTTTTGACAGAGCCTTCCTGGCACCTCCTCTCTGACTCTTACAACACAGTCCCTCACTCAGCAAGCAGAAGGCACATTGTTCTTAGATAGAAAGAGAATGAGCGATGTACATTGCATGAAGTGAATTTTCTATTCATCCCTCAGTAACTTATACACTTACTTAGTGATTGTATATGTATATTTACACACTTCTCTTTGGTTCAGTCTCCTTTTATCTCTGTAATCATGGTTGTCGATCTATCTTGTTTGTTGCTGTATAGACCATTTCACAGGGTTGTATAGTTTAGTAAATTCTCTCATTAGTAGTGTAGCTCATCACTATGGCGGTTTTCTGTGAAAGTTCGGGCCAGGACCCTGAGGTAAACAGAGACAGGGCTTTCCAGGTTGTTGAAATGTAAAGCTCAGGTATGAATAAGCATGTGCTCATACTGGGATCCAGATATTTATGTCTCACTCTCACGATATTTCCAATGAGTCACTAGACTGATTATAGCCTGCCCTTGGAAGTTAGCTAGTTAGTTGGTTAGTAAGCAAAGTAACCCTTACAAAGTAAGCCATGTTTTTGTGGGGTATTTCCTGTTAATTTTAAAGTCCTGGACAGTGTTTGTTTCATAACCTTTGGTAAAATGATTGTCTTTTTCCCTCCCTGTCTACTGTTCTCCTTCTATCTGCCTCTAAGGAGTGAAGCTGCCAACACTGCTCCATTACATCACAAACCTGGTGGGATCACTGATGACCTTTGTTGCTGCCCTCACCTCACCAACCCCTGTTTGCCTCCTGCTCTTCCTCCTCATCCCTCTCCTCCCCTTTTTAAACTCCCCTCCTCCTCTGTGTCTCTCAGCCCCAGACTTATTACTCAAACCCACTGCAGGGAGCAAGACAGTAGCTGGCAAAGGATGAAACGGGTCTGCCTGCCAACACCAGACAGAGGATAGAAAACACAAAGGGACCAACGAAGGGGAGAGAGACAGAGCTACAACGAAGTCGTGAGAGAATTAACATCATTCAAGATGCCCCGCCGAAGGAAAAACACAAGTTTCACTTGAGCGTCATGAGCTAGCAAGGGGCCCCAAACACATCTAGAACTGGATTTGGACTTGTGAATGTGGACTTCGTAACAAACTTGGCTCACTCACACACAAAAAGTTGTGGAGACACACTCTCCTGCTTTCAGGGGCTCCTTGTTAACACCTGATATGACTCTGTAAGAAGTGTGAGCCATGCCAGCCAAGGGGAAGTACCTGTTGAATGACCAGGAGCTGAAGAATGAGGCACTATACCGCAAATTCTCTTGCATTAGCCAGTATCAGCCGCTGGTGCTCCTGCTGGGCCTCTCCATGCTCTCCTGTACAATCCTCCTCATCCTCTTCTTTGCCCTTCGACTGGTGAGTTTTTACATCTGTATGTATGTAAATAATTGACAGAAGTTTTGCTCTGTTTGCAGATTTGACATCAGTAAGGGAGAATAATAAATATTTTAGAGAATTCTAGATTATTGATCATGCTGTTGCCTAGGGCTGGGTGTTGTTCAAAATGTTTTGATATAACGCCAATTTCGATACCTTTGTTTATGATACCGATTCTAGAAAGATGCTTTTTTTCGATAACTCAGTAAGTTATTTTTGTAGAATTTAGGCTTTAATCATGGTCATTATTATTATTATTATTATTGTTATTATTATTATTATTTTCTGATTTCAACTTTTTTTTTTTTTAATTTGGGCTTTATCATGGTAGACATAGTAGACAATGGTCTGATAATGATCAACAGGCACAGGCTGCAACCAGTTCCTCTTTAGGACCTTGGGGAGTGAGAGTTTGCCTTATGGTGTGCTCAATGGAAGTCGGAACTTGGAGCTCAGCTCAGCGTAACCTCAAAGTTTAGTGCTCCCAGCTCTTCCAGCCTTACAGGCATACAGCAAATCATGTAGCTACTGTTTGCATCAGTAGCAGCATGAATTTATGTATTTTCTGCTATCTAAAAGTTATTAGAGACACCTCGACCTCTTGACTCACCTCTCATGTTGAACATTTAGCCCGTGAACGTCTAGGGCAAAGGTACGTAACTTCAAAATATACATATGTAAACAACAATAATAGATTCCTACCATCCTTATCTAAAGATATGAGGCGAGACACACATACTATTGAAAGAGGCTCTTCTCCAAGGCCTTTTTAATTTTCGAATCAAATACAAATGTCAGAAGGCTTTAGAATTAGATTATCTTACGTTATGCAACAAAACCTATAAGATTGGGTTTCACTTCGACTTAAGGTCAGGTGATGTTGTTATATTGGGTTGTATCATTGCCGTTTCTAATATTATTATATATTATAAGGATTCATTAAGTTGGTTAGTGAATGGGGACTAATGTGGCACATTAGGACAGCAGCAGCAGCTTAATGTTTTAGAGGAGCAGGATGTGGCTTGATGGTCAGTTTGAATCTCTAGATTGACTGTAATAATACTGCATGTGTGTGAATGACTAGAGGACATCGCAGAAATAGACGATGCATGTTTCACATGGATCGGTGTCACTGTGAATCTTGCAATGTGTCATCTTTGTGTTTCTTTACTAGACATAACATTGTAGTTAAAACATTGTAGCTGTCAAAGTGTACAGTGTGTAACTGTAATTCTGACTGTGACAGTATTTGTTTACTTTGGCTGGTTATTGGTGGAAGACTTTTGGCACGATCGTGGGTAGCACATCTATCGGTCAGTCCAGCAGTTCAAATAGTGAACCGACAGCTTCTATCACTGCACCGGAGATTAAATTACTTTCCCCTGCTGGAAATAAAAACATCTTAACCTTCCCTCTATTGTCTTACCACTGACTCTGGCACACTCCCTTACTGCTGTCATTGTTCTCGTACATGAAGATCTTCCACTCACTCACAGTCATTTGAAATGGCTCCATCCCTCATGTATGTAAGCATGTGTATAGCCACACACAAATGCACAGTTTCAGGTCCCACAAATATCATTCATTTAAGTTACTTCTTGATTGTAAATTATGTGTCTTTAAATACAAGTGCAAAGTTCACTTACTTGTCCATCCCTGGATAGACCATCAGTCACTCCCTCTGTGGCTTCTCTTTCTCTTTTTTTTTCTTAGCTGTCTTCTCGATCACACAGTTGCCAGGGGTACAGAAGAGTTAAGAGAAAATGTTGGGATGGAGCTTTTATGCAGCTTTTAAATGCAAAGGAGAGGCGGGATGGTTACCGGTGTCAAAAAGTCACGGTCAACTTATATAACTCCTTTCCATTTGACAGTGAGTGAGGAAAAACTAGCTGAGCTGATGTTTCAAGTGCCACGCACCACTCTCAGGCTCTGATTGGATTGAGAGATGGTATCAAGCAGCCTGTTGTCTGGGTTCTTAAAATTGTATCCAAATACAGTGGGTCTATATTATCCTAAGAGCTGTGAGAGGAGGTTTGTGGAGTGTATGTTTCATCATAAGATGTCAGTTTCTACCATAAATGGCTCTTGTTTAGATTACATGTGGTTTCATTTTTCAGCCTTTGCAGCTTTGACCCTTGCCTTTGTTGTCTATAATTTCTTAAAATCATGATTATCTGCACTTTTCTTCACTGTCTTTCCACTCGTCTGTTTAGTTATAAAGAACAGAAATACAGTGTTTAAAGCTGTCAGGAATTTGTTCTGGGGACATTACTCCAGGAGTATATTGTACAGGACAAATATTTGCACATTGAGTATAAAGGTACAATGACCATACATACAGTATACATGTTATTGTTTATTTAGATAAATAAAGCTTTTTATCAGTGAAATTCTGCTGATACTGTAGATATTTTAGCGCTGTATCTTTTCATAAGGGTTTAAATCCTATTTGTATATGGAGTTGTTTTTTCTGCATACAAAAAGGTTTTGTCAAGATTCGCAGCTTCATAGGGAATAGAAAGTGCTTTGGTTGAGATCTGGCCTTTTCCAATGCTACCATGGTAACCAGAAAGCTCAACGTGCAATGTAGAGATGGCCTTCTCTGAACAGAGATCTATTAACACTGACTTTGTGTGTCTGTCTCACTCTTGAGCTCTCTTTTAACCCCTTGTTTTCACTCATGCTCTCCCTCTGACACCCACTCTCTCTCTCCTGCTCAAACCAAGACAGTCACACATGTATATATGGAAAAACATAGTTGTTGCTGTCATGCATGCAGTTAAAATGCACACCACATGCAAAAAGCTTCCATGCACACACAGTCTTTTTTTCACTTGGCTTACCTCTCACTGTACAGTAACTCAGGGACTTGGTGGCCTTGAGCAAACAGGTCATGATGCAGGAAAAAAAAAAAAAAAACCTAGAAAGGGCTTTTACGAGCATCTTGCACTCATCCAAAACCTCAGGTTTACTTTCATGGTACAGTTTAATTAGTCAGAAACACAAGCAATAAACTGTTCATGAAAACATGAGCCAGCATTTTATTATTTGACAGTAAATTCTAATGTATATACAGAGAGGTTCACAGACCTGACACAGAAAAAATTGCCTGCATTGAATTATTTTTTGTTAAGACTCATAAACATCTAGTTTGAGGTTGTACCTCTTATGTTACAGTAATGTACAGCTTATATTGTATGTCTATGTACACTCAGTTGCCAACTTTTTTAGGTACAACTGTACTTTTGAATGCAATGAAACACAACCGTCTAGTCTACTTTTATAACAACTTCTACAACTCTGCAATCCACTATTTAGCACTACTTTCACCTCTATTGTAAATATCCTGTAAACCTTTTCAGTCAGTGATGTACCTGCACCTCTCTTTGTCCTTCTGCAAGTATATAATGACAACTATCTTCTGTTAAAGTTGCCAAATGCTAGTCTCTCTATATATATGTATATATGTATCTATATCTCTATCTATCTATCTATATATATATATATATATATATATATATATATATATATATACTGAAATACCAGTGCATGAGTTAGTGATATCGCTGTAATGAAAATGTGTTTATTTTTCTCCTTCTCTCTCGCTGCTGGAGCAGAGTGCAAAGGAACACTGTGCCTTTGTGAGCGTGGTGAGCGGCAGCTTGTGTGTGTTCTTGGCTGTGTTTGTGCTGGTGTGCACAGAGATGCTCTCACAGCGATGGAGGCGTCTGCTGGGCCTGATTGTATGGGCCACACACCTCACCATGGGCTACACCTTCATCTTCAGTGGCCCTATCATTCTGCCTTGGGACCAGGTAACCGCTTATGTCTCAGCCGGGTCAGATTGAGGTTATACAGTAGCTTCCTGTTGTAAGTGACTTTTATAATACTGTATGATCCTTCCCTGCAAACTTACAATGACCTTTATAATATGATCCTTTCTTGCAAACTTGCAGACATGGAAATCTCACACAACAAAATACACAGATGCTGAAAGGCTCCAGAACTATTTCCTAATTGTTTTGCTTTGGTCCAAGCTTTAAATTGCATTTCCCATGTGTTTTTGGACATCAGATCATTTAAAAATGCATTGGTTAATCACATTTTCTCATGTGTATGTCAATTAAAAAAATACACCCTTTTTTCTACAAGTGTTCTCTACAAGTTTCGTCATGTGCCGCACTCTCAAGGCAGCAGATATCTCAAATGAATGCAGCATTTTGCAAAATTTGGTTTAGTTGTTGCTGAGTAAATGAAGTAATGTAAACTTTATGATTCCAGGTGCCTTTCTTCCTCTTCATCATCTTCACCGTGTACACCATGCTGCCATTCCAGTTGTGGTACGCCGTGGTTCTGAGTGTCATCTCCTCACTGTCCCACATCATGGTCCTCACATTGCGCCTCACTGTTTATGACAATGAGTCCAATCCTTACCTCACCAACCAGGTAAGTCCCCTTGGCTAAATATGCCATTATCTTGTGGAAATGTTTCTGAAATGCTAATGCATCACTCTGCAGCTGTGTATTCCAGCCAATTTGAGTTATTTAAAGCTTTAAAGCTGCAGTTCAGTTTTTTATGTAAGTGTTCTCTGTCATCAAATTTAACAAAATAAAATTTCTAGAATTTAGACATGACAGTGTTTTGCAAGGGTCAGATTCAAAGAGATAAAGAAAATTTGAAATAAAGGAAATAAATGAGTAATCTCCAGTAGGGACACACAGGGGTTCAGATCCATAATGTGTTTCCATTTGAACTCTAACATCTGTTCCTGTGTCTGTTTCTGTAGCTGCTGTCCAATGCAGTGGTGTTTCTTTGTGGCAGTGTGGTGGGAGCCTTCCATAAGGTCCTGATGGAGAAAACCCTCAGGCAGACCTTTCAAGACACCTTGAGGTGCCTGAGCATGCGGATGAAACTGGAGATAGAAAAAAGACAACAGGTTGGTGTAAAACTGGCTGTCAAAGTCTACATTATGTTCTCAAAGCCTTTTCCAAGTTTGGCTGACTACATTAATGTTAGTATCCTAATAATTATAATTTTCCAGACTCACACCTACTGCAAAAGTCCACACAGAGCCTCATTAAGTGAGGTATAGTAACAGCGACTAGCACATGGATTAAGAAACAATAGTTTAACAATAGTTAAATAAAACATATAAAAGAAACAGAAATAAACCACTGCTACGCACTAAATGAGATATAACTAATAAAAGTCAGAAAGAATGTAATCAGTGAAATGCATTACAGTGTGTATGGCTTTAGGATTAAATGGGCAACTCCCATCACACACATTTGGTCGAATTTGCTACACACTACATCCATACACACTAATGATCCAAGAGAGAGAAAAAAAAACCTTTAAATAAGAGAGTATACCACCATTCCATTGATGAAGAAAAGTGTTACATATTCTAAGCCAATTGTGATACACATTTTATTTCCTCTTTCATTTGTTTCTCTTCATCTTTATTTTAGTAACTTCACTGAATAGAGATGAACATTACAGATAAATGATGAAAATAGCCCGTCAGTAATTGTTATTGCCGTACTCTTGTAATTTTATTCCATCTTTAAGCTTTGCCTTTGGCTGGCCTTGCAGTGACTCTCCCATGGATGTTTTCATTGCGACGAACAAATCCTTCTCAAATTAGATTCCGCTGTGATGTCTTTTAAATTAGATGCATCTGTGCTGACTTGCTTTGACTTCAGAGAAAATTTTTAAAACAGTCATTTGTTATGACTGTTGCTTAGTGTGGGACATGCTGTAAAACGTGCTGACAGGGAAGCTGTTGTGTTGCCTAGCAGGACAGGAAGGAGTGATAATAATCGTTAACATTTAAACCTCCTGTTGTATTTGGATTGGGGCTGAGAATAGGGAGACTGGTGCACAAAGTTCAGGGACATAATAACACGGTGGGGGAAGATTCAACGTCATTCCAAATGGGGAACCTATGAAGAACTGTCATTGTGTTTCCACATTGATTTAGGAGGTTTCTACCTACTGTTTTACCACAAATCAGAGTAAATGTATGTCACTGCATGCAATTAGTGACCATTCAATTTTTTTCATATTTAAGACACATAATATTATATTAAGTAATTATCCTAATGTAGAAATGAAAGGCTAATTTTACAGCAGAACCATTCACACATACAAATGTGTTACACTCATCTGGACCTACACAAACACACATACATTAAACTCAAAATGCATTGCCTTAGTTACCTTATTGACCTTATTTAACCTTCATGACCTCTCCCACATTTTGTGCCTGATTTATAAAATTATTTTTTAATTATGTTTATTTTCACCCTAAGACAGCTGGGATAGGCTCCAGCCCCCACCGTGCGACCCAATGTGAGGATTAGCGGTAGAAAATGAATGGATGGATGGAATTATGTTTATTTATTATTGTTTATTATTTTAGAAGTTCTTTTAAAAAAAAATCTAAAGTGAAAAAATGGAATACTGTGAGTCAAAACCCGTTGATTTGGACTAACATCCTAAGATATATTAAAGTGAAATTTTACTCTTTTGTCTGTATAACCTGGAGAGTGTCCAGAAACCCTCTGGGGAAATAAAGGGCTTGTGACAGCACACTTGGCTTTTGCAAAGAGCTGCATGGAAAATTCAGACGTGTTAAAGATCCTGTGAAAAGCACTGTGTCAGACCAAAGCTGGGCACAAGTCTATAGCTGTAGATAGTGTGGTAGCATCATACCAAAGGGGTGGTGGTGTTTTCTGCTGTTTGTGTAGGTTCTTAGCCATCCAGGTCGAGGTACTTTAAAAAGAGCAAAAAAGAGTGGACTGGACTTGTTTAAGGTTTGTTGAAGACGTTTCACCTCTCATCCAAGCAAGCATCTCGAGCATGTCCAGCTGACTCTTTTTTTGCTCTTTTTGTGCTTTCTGCTCTATCGACTTATGAAAGAAAACAGAAGGATGAACAGAGCAAAAGACAGGAGATTCCGCAGGAGTTATTTTTTTGTATGGTGTGTCATGTGTTTAAGTATAGTTGTATAGTGTATTAGAAAATAGGACTGTGACCTGGAGTCATATATAGTCAAATAGTGTGGTACAGGATGACATATTTTTGTAAGCCAACCCGAAGGTTAGCATCGTCCTGTTTAACTGGTAAAAAGCTAAAGTTAGGTTTTAAATAAACCAGACCAATGCAAGCATAAAACACAACAAGGTTGTAAAGGCGGTCAAGTTGGTGTGATGACATCTTGTCTCATTTAACCACTTGTTTTTAAAGCTTCAAAATTCTGTATATTTGCTGACGTATTTTATATTGTAGAGCAAACATTAAAAGATCTTAAGCTTGTGTTAAAGATAGACCATTTCAGGCAGTTAACAAAAAAAATTATTCAAGAAACAAACCCCATTTTTCTATGAACCCTGGCTGCAAAACAAGAATGTGATTGTCCTTAGGTGACCTGGCTGAAGCCCAGATCTAAATTACTTTGTTCACCTGTGTAATAAATTGAAAGTAATTTTTCACACATTCTTCTCCCACCCACCTGACCAACCTGGAGCCAATATTCAAGAAAGATTTCGGAAAGAATTAATTTTTCATTGGCTGAAATATATAACTGACATGAATGCATGTATGCTTGAAGCACAGCAGAGTCTGAAATAAAATATGAACTATTGTCAGACAAAAATGAATGTATGTATTTGTTCTCTTCATCTCTATTTACATCCACTTGTTCATTCTGAAGCTGTGTCTGTATTGTGAAAAAGCTTTTCTGTTTTAACAGCTTTTGACTCACTAATCAGGTTAATTGCTTACAGTATACTTATGTTTGCATACTTATGCTCTTTTATAGATTTTTATAGATTTTTTTGTATATTGTTGGTTTTGCACTGTACTGCTTTGCATTATTCTGCACTGTATTTATCTTTAAAAAAGCTTTAATTTTCCTTACTTTCTTCCTACTGTGTATGGCAACTGTTGTGAAAGAAATTCCTTGGGGATGAGTGAAGTTTTATATATATATTATCTATCTGTGGTATACTTGCACTAGTTGCATGTACAATAGTGACAGAGGAAATAACAGGCACAGGGAAAATATAAAAACCTCCTTGTTCACTTGGTGAACGGTGCTGGATACTAAAGAGAGAGCTGTTTGGAATCTGAGCTTGTGATCATGTTTGTGTTGTGGCTGTTCACATGACTTTTTGCCTGTACAGCAAGTGTGTCAGTCAGATAAACCAAGCTCATCTAAATTGCAGTTTTGCAGCTAATTGTGTTTATGTGTTTGCAGGAGAACCTGCTGCAGTCTGTGCTGCCAGTCTACATCTCCATGAAGATGAAACTTGCAATCATGGAGCGCCTGCAAGACTGTAAAGACAAAGAGGAACAACAGCGACTCGTCAAAGATAACAACTTCCACAGTCTTTATGTCAAGAGGCATGAAAACGTCAGGTACAACCACAAACCACCTTAAAATACACGGAAAGCCATTGATTTTTGGATTTATTGATTATTGACTTGCCCTTAACTCATCATGGAAGCCTTATTTTACTAGTCAACCTATGCACTTAGAGGATAGTTAAAAGCCTGATTCAACAATCAGCAATCAAGACCCTCTGAGAATGTTCAGATGTCCTACATGGCAATAGAGGTCGATAGAAGTATATTAATGTGCATGTTTGCTTACAATTGGTAACAGGATCAGATCACAGTCAAAGACTAAATTTATGACAACATAAGTCATGGGATATGACCACGGTTCGAAATTAACTTTTTTGATTACCAGCCAATTTGGTTGGTAAATTTCTAAAGTTACCAGCCAATCAGAATTTCTGCCAGCCAATTTTTTTCAAGTGAAAATAGCAGAGATTAGATAAGAGAGATGAGTGCCGCTGAATGAATTACTCTTAATTTTGGATTTTATTAACACAATCAAAGCACAATACATACACATACAGTACATGCATACAACAAAAATAATTTATTTTTCATTTTGATAATTTCAGAGCTCTACTGCATCAAATGTCTTCAGCACTCTGAACTTATTTGTTCATCTGAATCTGAGCCATCCTCAGTTCCTTTTGTTCCATGTTTGCGCACAGACTCAGGCCTGTGTGAGCATCGTTGTAGCTTCTGCTGTAATGCGGACGATGTACTGGGCCGTCGTGGTAAAGGGGAAGCTGAGCCGAAAAGCAATGCTCTTAATTTACCAGCCGATCTACGTTCCTACCATCACCTATGGTCACGAGCTGTGGGTCGTGACCGAAAGAACAAGGTCACTGATGCAAGGGGCCGAAATGAGCCGCTGCTCCTCTGCATCGAGAGGAGCCAGGTGAGGTGACTCAGTTATCTGGTTAGGATGCCCCCGGACGCCTCCCTGGTGAGGTGTACCGGGCACATCCCACGGACAGGAGACCCCGAGGATGACCCAGGACACGCTAGATAGTCTCCTGGTTGGCCTGGGAACGCCTCGGGATCCCCCCAGAAGAGCTGGATGAAGTGGCTGGAGAGAGGGAAGTCTGGGCTTCCCTGCTTAAGCTGCTGCCCCCGCGACCCGCTCCCGGATGGACGCATTGTTGTTGATATTCCCTGCTTCCTTCCTCTTCTCGCCACAGACATCTGTCAAACCAACCACTGCCGCATTTAGTTTAAGTTTAGGCTACTTTTTAAATTACTTTAGCTAGCTCCGTCCCCTCTTTTGATAGTTTCTGCTCCGTCTTCTTTGTGTTTTTAGGTTTCTCGCGCTAGTTGGTTGCACTGCCTGCGCGCAGCCAATCGGCATCTTAAACGTCATCACGTAGCATCACGACAGTGTTCATGGGAAATGTAGTCAGTACTGCCCAGGGAGCGAGAACAGTTGAATGGCTCAGACTGACATGATTACCTCATGCATCACCGGCCAAACTGGCTAGTAAGTTTTTATTATCGCACGCCAAAGTGATTTTTAACCCGCATTTGGTGGGTTGGCGGGTGTTACTTTAGAACCCTGGTTATGACTATTAACTACAATAACATACTTGTGGGAAAACCTGTATCAGCAACAAAAGTAAAAACAAAATATATTAAAATGAGTCATGATTTTTTAAAACTTTTTTTAATATTAATATATTTTGATATTTCAAAACTAACAATTAAGTTCTTTATTGGACTCATTCATTTCCCTGTCTGTTTACCTCCTCTGTATTCACACTTTCCTAAATCCTCAGTCCTCAGGGAAGCCTATTTATGCTCCTCACTTAAATAAAACATGACTGAAGCACAAAATGTGCACGTAAAAAGCACATATCTCTTTCTGTACTTTTTGTAACGATGGAGATTATTATGTCTGTTTTCAGAGCAGTGACCCAGTTACAGCTCTTTGTTTTACGAGGGTTTCATTAATTTAGCAAGTGCTGACAGATATTGGGTCAGCTTAACTGAACTTTGGCAGATGGCTCCACAGCTCATTTTTTGGGGGGATAAATGTAGGCAAGATAGAGCCTCTGTGTTTCCTCAATAATGGAATTACATTATAGTATTTCTCCAAAGGAAAATATACTGAAAGTAGATCCAGTTGTGAATTCTTAAGATTTGTGAGGTTTTAAAATCAAATGTGTTTTTTTTAATTCAAAGATGTGACACAGACATAAAACTTAACTGATACGGCATCACAGAGAGTAAAACCTACAGTAAATGCTTGTGCTGTTAGTATCCTATCCACGAAACATATGGACTTTGCTAATCAAGAGGTCATTGTAAAGGCATCAGTCATGTTTGCTGCCATGTTCATTTAGTAAGAAGGTGTTGAATGACAGGCTGCATCCCTTACGGATCCCTGTAATTACCTCGGTCAGACCAGTCATTAGCTGTGTTGTCTTGCCTCACAAAGTCAGGCAGTGGAACAGGTGCAGAGTCCCTCTGCTGGTCACCAGATGGACAGTTGTACTCAGACTCAGGTATATCTGCTTTATTTGACAGTGAGAGGTGCAGGCAAGGCGGAGGTATAGGGGGATGGCATGCCGCAAAGGGCCCTGTGCCGGATTCAAATCTGTGCCACAGCAGTAAGGCAAAAACACACCACTGTGTCAAAGCAGCTGCCCCTATTATTCTCTATGTACATCTCAGGTGGCACCTATGCACGTACCCATCCTCACTGACGCGTAACCCCATAACACTTAACACCACTGTCCAATTTCCATCCTCAGCAACCCTGAAAAGACTGTCTTCCCAGCTCCTGCAGCAGCTATTCTTGGCTGCTCATCTAACAATCTCCTTAGACCCTGTTTACACGAGAACGCATGCGGGTATAAACAACAAAATACTTAATCGGAAGTGCCTTTCGTTTAGACGGTGACTGCGTTTTTGGGGCTTGAAAACGCAAAGAAATGAAACCACCCTTCAGAGTGGAAAACTTGAATACGCTCCGCCGTCGCTTTTCTGTCTACACTGCCCAAGACGCAAAACTCTGCTCAGATCTGCTCACGTCGCATACGCGTTTACGTCACATACATATGTGCCGGTACAGGGAAATAAACAACCATGTCAGATTATGTCCATGTGTCGGACCTTCAAGCTGTTCTTACAGCTCTAATAAACACACAAGTCTTTCCATCAAATGTACAGAATTTGCACAGATAGTATTATTGAACAGAGAAGGATCTGTAATTACATGCAGACATGGCGGTGTGTGTGATAGTAAATCACAGCACCAACTAGCCGCCTGGCATGCACCCAATCGAATTCCACACACTTTTGCATCACCGTATGCACGCAGATTTCCTCCCAAAAATGCTTGTCTAAAAGCGGAATAAAAAGTGAAGACGCGACTCCACTTAAGCGTCTTCTGTTTAGACCGTCATCATGTAAACGTAGCCTTACTCACCTCATGCAGTTGCTGTTGTTCGTGTGCGTCAGTGAATTGCTGAGAAATATACATGTGATTCCATATAATGGTAAGCTATAGCTTTGAGGATTAGCTCTTCTGGTGAGAGATCAAATTTAAGGTAGTTCACTCATGACTTCAAGCTAATTCAGAGGTGGAAAATGTAATATACATATTTTACTTTTGCAAAAGTTGTAATAACACAGTGTTATTACAGCACGACTCTTCCTGTCAGTGAGAGGGGCAGAACTTGATGCGTCTTTTGTTTTCAAGTTCAGTCTTAGTATGCACTCGACTCTGTGAACTACAAGGGCACCCCTATACTACAACTGTTAAGCAGCAGGTGCTTGTAATCAGGCCCTACCAGACATGGTTATTCCATGTAAATATGGAATATGTAAATATTCATGCACAGTTTGAAATGATGTGAACCCCATCTCAAAGTCAAATTAAATCTATTCTGTCATTCTCTAAATCATGTGCACAGCATTCCTGACACTTGCTGACATGCCCTGTGGCTCACTGATATGACCATGGGTCAGATATGCTCAGACGGCAGGCGGGTAAGGTGCTCTTTGTATGTTGGGCTTTTGCCAAACTTCCAGCTGTTTATGTTGGGGAGGTCTTTCAGAGGTCAGATGAAAGTGTCCACTGACTGGCGCTTTTTAATGATGCCTCTGTTCTGATTCAGCATTGAACCAGACAGGTTTTATTATCAGGACTGATCAGATCTGCGGGAGGTTAATGGGAGGATGGTCAGGAACGTTTTGCCTGAAATCCTTCATCCCAATCACAATTCAGGGGGTTATAATGACCATAATGGATTATAGCGGACCAACAGTGCTGTTTCAAGAAAAATAGGTGCAAAGTTGAAGGAAACAAATGGTGCAAGTGGACTTTCCACACTGTTTGTGTGTTCAGGTTGTCCTTATCAGTTTGATATGTTAATTGATAAAGCCAGAGAAAATCTCCTAATATTTATTTTAAGTTAGCAGCCTGGGCATGTAAATCACACAGCATTACAGATAAACAGATACATAAATGTAAGGCTCCAGTTATCCATTGTGTTGAATTGCAACAGCATGACGTAAACCTGAATACACCCTTTTGATTTGCAGAACAATGTTTTGTCACTATGCTTTTTCAGTTGTAGCAAATCCATAAAGTAGTCTTTAATTTTAGTGTGGAAATGTAAAAATAGTTTGGTCAGTGAAGTTGATTTATTATTTTTTGTCTTATTTTACACATTTCAAATATCAGAGCAGACATCTGTGAGTCTATTTTGTGTGTTACTCTCTCATTGTATTATGTCTGTCTTTCAGTATTCTGTATGCTGACATTGTTGGCTTCACCCGATTGGCCAGTGACTGTTCTCCCAAAGAGCTTGTCATCATGCTCAATGAATTGTTTGGAAAATTTGACCAAATTGCCAAGGTGAGTCATCATTTGGACTTTCAACACTTCTTTGCTTAACTTGCAGTAGACAGTTCTGCTGTTCAATGCATTGCATCAATAATAACGTTAAGATTGGAGTAGTGACAGAAAGATTTCTTTGTTTCTCTGACTGGGGAAATGTGGGTTGGGCAGTTGAACAAGGAAACACTGTTCTTATCAAACCACAACCAAAGCACTTAAACCTCAGTAGAACTGGACTGTGGTTGTATTGATTGGCTCCCATGTGTTGGCATAGTCCTGTCTATCTGCTTACCCACATTTTATGCCACCAGGAAACATTTAAAAAATATTTGCCTAGTTGCATAAAACCAGTTTTCTCCTTTCCCTCATTGTATTTCCTTATAGGAAAATGAATGCATGAGAATCAAGATCCTTGGTGATTGCTACTACTGTGTGTCAGGGCTGCCGGTCTCTCTGCCAAAACATGCCAAGAACTGCGTCAAAATGGGTCTGGACATGTGTGAAGCCATCAAGTGAGTTTGTGCCAACCTTGACTGAAACATGTACTGTCTCTGCATTTAACTCTTAAAAGAGATGCGATGAGCACACTCACTTTTGAGGGGGAATTATGTAAATGTAAGCTACTTGTGGAACTTCTCAGAGAGTAGTGCGGTGTATATCTGTAATGGTGGATGGCAGGGTGAGTCATCCTCAGTCATTATGTCTTGGGTTCTGGTTTGTGTTACTTCAAAAAAATCTTGTACAGTAATGCCTGGAATTGCACAAGTTGAAAATGACATGTAGGAAAGTCTGAGCTAGAATCCGCTCTACTGGATGATGGTCACATTTTATGCTCATTTGCAGGTCCATTTACAACATGTTTGCATGCTCTAATGTTAAATACTTTAATCTTCCCATACTCTCTGCCTAGGGCTGTGACGGTATGGATTTTTTATTACCGCGGTGATAAAGCACCCAATCAATGCGGTATGGCGGTTTACCGCGGTACCCTGGCGATCGCTGCAATCCCAATACCCCAATCCTGTGGTATTGCGTTGATGCGGTTGTCATCCCAGCCCTATCTCTGCCTGCAGTGTGCTGAAGTTAACAAGCAAAGTGTTTGCTAAATAAACAGTAACTTAAATAACATAAACATGGCAAACATGTAGCTTCCAAGTTAGAAGTTGAGTCATGGACAGCAGGTACACATATATTAGTGTTAACATACATTAGGGCTTCACATAGACACATGGAACAGGCGCAGACTATGTTGTGATGTCTTTAGATGACATTTTGTATTTAGAAACAGCCCTCAACAACAGCCCTCAAGCTTTAGGTCGCTTTCACGCTGTCCTCGTTTGGTCTGCTTTAAACGAGAGTTCGTTTCAGAGTTCGTTTCCTCAGATAGTCCACTTCGTTGGGCAGATGTGAAAGCTCGTACAAACTCTGGTCCGCTTGAAAACGGGGGTCTAGGTTTGTTTGCAAGTGAACTCTGGTGCAGTTCGTATGCAGTGTGAAAGCTCACCAGACCAAACACAGGACCAAATGTACACAGTGCATGTACAGCAAGTACAGTGCGCACTCCAGACCACATCAAACAGCGAGTGACCACCGTTAGCAGTTAGCTAGCTTAGCTCAACTGTCTGAAGAACATAACCCATATATTCACAATTTGCCGTGTTTGAACAAAATTAATCACAACTACCAACAGTCACAGTCCTTAAACTCTGTGGTGATGTGTTGTCACATGTTATATTGTCAAAGTTAGAAAATGAACAGCTTCAATCCCTGAGGAACTACGTTAGCATTAGTGACGGTTGCCTTCACTAGTATGTAGGTCGGCAATGTTAACGTTGCAGCATTCCCTCAAATAATGTAACGAAGCATAATACAAGACTGCCAGTCCACCCGTTTGTGGTCTGTGAGGTTACATACCTGACTGTTGATGCTCAGGAAGTTTGGTGTGGTTCAGGAATTGCAGTGTGAAAATGGAACCGAACCAAGTGATAAATGCAACAATGTTGTCCCTGACTGTTGATGCTCAGGAAGTTTGGTGTGGTTCAGGAATTGCAGTGTGAAAGTGGAACCGAACCAAGTGATAAATGCAACAATGTTGCAACTTTCAGCCCCACAAGCAAACCGAGTCTGCTTGGTTAGGTGTGAAAGCGACCTTAGTCTTGCTGTAAAACTCCTCCAGGCAGGTGCGGGAGGCCACAGGAGTGGATATCAACATGAGAGTGGGCGTGCACTCAGGCAACGTGCTCTGCGGTGTCATTGGTCTTCGCAAGTGGCAATTTGACGTGTGGTCACATGATGTCACGTTGGCCAATCATATGGAGTCGGGAGGCCTTCCAGGGTAGGTTGTTTTATTTTTCTGCACATTTATGTATCATATTGTGTGAATTCCACTATTTTATGTAATGTAGTTTTACCATAACCTGGCTCTCGCCAGATGAATGCCATTCCGCCTAGCTCCACACATCCATCTGGGATTGCTCTGTTGGAGACGTATTTCAGAAAGCAGGGCTTTATCAAAAATCCTTGAATTTGATTGGATAAACCACTTGTCCGTCATCTTTAATGACGTGCTACTTCAACCACTCAAATCGAAACCAACCTGTGACACTGATAAGAGCGACACTTCTCCGCTACATCACAGATTGTGATTGGCTCAGTCATTTTTTGCTCCCTAGAAGTCCTTCCCATCAGGAGAGAGTCCAGATGGATGTGTGGAGCTCAGTGAAACGCTATGTGGAGCTAAGTGGAACTACATTCAGATGGCGAGAGTCAGGTTATTTTTACCAGGGACCAACTGAAGATCATGTAATGCAATGTCAGCATCATGATTGACTGTTACATAACCCAAGTTATTCACTTAGCAACTTCAGTAAGTAAGTGTTCAGGTTTAGCTACATGTGGGATATACAGTGCAGCTCTGATAAAATGAACTGTGTAAAACCAATCCCGTGATAATCCCATGCCGCTTATACTCAATATGTTTCTGTTTTTTTTTTTTTCATAATAAGATTTAAAAAAAAAAAAAGTATTTACATTTCTGCACAGATACATTGACTTTTACACAAAAGTTAAATTTTAAATGTATTAAAGAGACCAGTTACAACTGTGAATGTAAAAGTGCAATAAACAAAACACCATCATCCATCCATCCATCCATCCATCCATTATCTACCGCTTATCCTCATAGGGTCGCAGGGGGGCTGGAGCCTATCCCAGCTGTCTTAGGGCGGAAGGCAGGGTACACCCTGGACAAGTCGCCACCTCATCGCAGGGCACAAACACCATCAACTAATAAAAATAAGTTTCACTTGTGAAAAGTATTTCAGTCTTTCTCCTGCTCTCTCCTCACTCGCCTAGACGTGTCCACATCACAGAAGCGACTCTGAAGCACCTGAACAAGGCTTATGAAGTGGAAGACGGCAACGGTAACCTCAGGGACCCCTACCTGAAAGAACTCAACGTCCAAACCTACTTGGTCATTGATCCACGGGTGAGTTCTCTGATCGTCCTCTTCCAAAATGCACATTATAAAGATTATTTAAGTGTTTGAACCTGAATTTAATTCCTTGTACGATGATGGAAAAAAATATTAAGGGAAAAAAATAATTATATAATTAAAAATAATTAAATAATTTTAAAACAAATTTTGTTAGCGTTGATAGCTGCACTGATCAATCAATTAGTTGTCAACCATTAAATTAATTGCCAATTACTGTACTGTGGTAATTGCCTAATTGGTTTGAGTCATATTTTAAAAAAGGAATTTGAGGTTCTCTGATTCAATCTCCTTAAATGTGAATCATTTCTGGATTCTTTACGCCTTTATGACAGTAAAATGAATGAACAACACAGGCCTGTTAAGGGCTTCATCTTGGGTTTTGGAAAACAGAGATATTTTTCACCAACTAATCGATTAATCAAGAAAATAATCAGCAGATTAACCAACAATAAAAATAATTGTTTGCAGCTTTATGTAGCCTGATGTTGCTCCTACTCGTTAGCATTTTGTGTTCAAATCATGAATCATACTGTAATATAACTGATCTTTTTTTTTTTTACCAATTATTATTTCATTTTTTGGAAAAAACGTTTTCATTACCACTGTGGATACCAGTTGACCCATATCCCCTCTGAGCAATCCTACAGAATAGGATGGAATTCCTCCAAAAGTCCTGCAAAACTGCACCCAATCCAAATTAAAAAGAATGCACAGTCGCAGTGGGGGTTATGCTATCCCTGAGCGCTTTCTAATCATTTTTTTTAATGGTTTAGAAATGGGCTTGACCTAAGTTTGTTGCCTGATGTGACACAAATGTATTTTCAATGTTGTGTTGATGTGTTTGTGTCTAAGTCGAAGGACCCATCATTGAAAAGCCGCAATGCTAAACCTCGGGTGAATGATGGTCTGAAGATGAGGGCGTCCGTGCGAATGACTCGTTACCTGGAATCTTGGGGAGCTGTCAAACCTTTTGCCCACCTTCAGAGCAGAGAGGGCTTCACCCCAGATGCTATTGTTAACGGCAAGTCACGCAGCAAGGTAAGCTGATAGATACTACTTCAGCACTTACATCCTCATGCCTTCTTATCGGGCCAATGTTGTCTCTGTCTTTTCCAGGACATCCCTTTACGATCAGCCCCTGGCTCTAAGATCACTGAGAGGTAAGAACAACTCTGAGTTCAGTCTCCATTTGGTACTATTATTAACTGCATATATTAAACTGTGCTCACACATATTTCACCCTGGATGTCAGCCTGTGTTAACAACACTATTGTTCAATGGCATCAGCTCTTCCCCCATCAATTTCACCGGCCAGGACTTCATCTGAACTGGCCATGGCTCCATTATATTTCATTAACAGTATGTTGTAATACAGTTTATGTGACGGATATAGACAAGAATATTTAGGCATTACAATTATTGTCAGTGTTCAGCTACACACACAGAGATTCAAGTCATGGTAGACAAACTGTTACTTGTTATGTGAGATTTTTCTTCCACTTTTTATATGCATTTTGAATGTTTCAATATCCGGTTGGTTGTCTAATCGCAAGTGGTTTACAGTGAGCAGGCAGGATGTTTAGTGTTTTTTATATATAAGAGAAATAAGGTTTGCTGTCTCCTGCCTCAAACAGTTCAATTAACATTGAAAAATAATTATCATAGATAAGTTACTGAAGGAGCAGTGTTAAAATGGAATATAATATTTATAATAACTATGTTTCCATCCATGTATAGTCTTCTAAGACTATTTTTTTATTGTATGAGCTTAGAATGAACCCATCATTTCTACAGAGGGAGCGGTCCTTTTCACGCATTACTTGACAATAAGTCAGCGTGTTCCCAAAGTAAAAGGAGTGTTTAGGAGTTAGTCTCAAACTGCAAAGGAAACATTTGCCAAAAACATGTCGGCACCAAGGGTCTGCTTATTGCAGCTGTGCTGTTTTGGCAGTTGTTCCTGCAGAGGGGTGGGAGTGCTAAGCTCTATAACGAGCCCTTCCTTTAGCTTCATGTAATGTGCAGACAAACCGATAATGCTTGTAACTCATAATGGTCCATTCTCTTTGCTTGTCTGGCAAAGGCAGTGAGCGTACCGACGACAAATATTTAAAGTGTAGCTTCTGATTAGTGGGCTGAACTCACCTACACACCTACAGTGTGGCCTGCAGTAATGTGATTAGAAAAGATAAAGAGGTGCCTGAAAGCACAAGCATTCCACCCTGTCAAAGTGGAGGTTTGTTTTATCTCGGAAATTGTTAATTTGATTCATGTATTCAGAATCCACTGTGGTGCAGGCAGCAGCTAGTTAACATGTCTGAAGCTGAAGTGACAGTGAAATGCGGTGCACCCACTCAAGCTTCATATTACATGGCAGCATATTTTTTCTGTGGTTTAAAGAAAAAGTTATGAGTGTGCTACTCTGGTTCACAAGCGTCCATCTAGCTGTTACAGACTGTTTTGGGAGGGTTTGCACTTTTATTTGATCAGTGGCCCTGTGTTTTTGGCTCCTCCACTGCTCTGTTGTGATGAATTTGTGTTTGTGTTTTACTGTTGGGCCCTGACAGCTTTGATGAATCTCTAGAAGAGCCATTCTCCTTGCCTACATCTCCGTTCAGCAGCTTTAAGTGAGTGGGGCCTTCATGGCCCACAAGGTCCTCTTTCCTCAGTACAGTAGTTCTCAACCTTTTGGCTTGTGACCCTGGAGAAAAAAAAAAAAACAAAACAAAAAGATGCATGCTCATAGCCACTTTTTGAAGGGTAAATGCAAAAGATGGGAGCTTACACATACTGTAATTTTCCATCATTGTTTTAAATTTTAGCTCAGTACCCAACAATCAGCTTCATGCAATTTTTGCAAAATGAAATATTATATTATTTTATAGATGTATTAAAGATATAATGTTTTTAATTAATAATAAATCAAGGGATAAAATGCTATACCATTAATTCCAATATAACTAATATAATTTGCACCAGCCTTCAAATCATTCTCTGAGTCCCACATCCCTAAAAGTGTCTGTGTGATGTCCTGCAGGGTGAGAACTATTGCCTCAGTGGAGAGCCTTGCTGTCCTTACACTAACCCGAGCAGTGGTGTCATACTGTTCCCTTCTCCCTACTACGTCAGGCCAACGTATGACCCACGAGAAACCCTGTAACCTCTGTTAATGGACTGACATGCTCCTATTAACACTGATCACTGTGTGTATCTGGGTCTGTGCATCTGTGTGAGTGTTTCCTTCCTGGTGGAGTAGGGGGTTTCCAAGCAGAAGCACGGCAGCCACACTCCAGCTGAATCCCACAGAGATCATCTAACACGCAGCACTCTGCGTCTGGCACACTCCCTCTGTGTAACTCTCTCACAGGCACAAACTGTATTGCTCTGTCCTCACTAATGCACACAATGGCATTAACCATGTTGCCCTCCGAGCACAGCTAAACTGGACCCGAGTAACCTGCATGACCTGATCTGATTTTCCCAGCATCTGTTTCAGTCAGCTACTGTGTTTCATTGTCCGTTTGCCTCCTCCTAATTGTCTCTGTGCTTTCCGGTGCAGGAACAAATCCCAGAAGAGTAAGTTTGATGAGGAGCTGCACAACGAGATGACTACTACCATAGATGAGCTGAGCAGCAAGTAGGTCCATTTCTGCAACAAGTCAAATCACATTTTATGCACCTTAATATAATAGTGTAACCCAAAGTAGATGAAAAGTATGACTCAAGTTTTCTAAACTTTAAAATTTAGGCACATCTGTGTGAAAAACACAGAGATATTGTGGGTCAAAGTTTGAGTGAATAATATTAAGTAAAATTATTACAAAAATGGACCACTTTGATCCAGACTGAAATATCTCAATTACTATGTAATAGAAAACCATGAACTATAGTACAGGCATTCATGGTTCCCAGATGATGAATCCTGCTGACCTTGGTGACCCTGACTTTTCCTCCAGCACCACCATGAGGTTTATATTTCATGAAATGTCTCAATGACTTTTAGATGGATTACTATAATAATCATTTGGAACAAACTTGATTCATACTCCTCTTAGGTTCAATTGTAATTCTAACTTTGACTGTGACTTTTGGGGGCGACAGCAGCTCAGTCTGTAGTGACTTGGGCTGGGAACTGGAGGGTTGCTGGTTCAAGTCCATGTTCGACCAAGTCTGGAGACTAGACTGGTAGCTGGAGACGTGCCAGTTCCTCTATCTGAGCACTGCTGAGCAAGGCACCAAACCCCAACTACCCAGGGTGCCTGGATAAGGGACAGCCCCCTCACTCTGACACCTCTCCACTAATGCATGTGTTTAGGGAGGGATTAAAAGAATTCTTCTTCTTCATCTAGCACCAGGTCAAATTGTCAAACACTTTGGTTTATGACCAAATGTCTGCTAAGCTAGTGACATTCCCTATGGCCTCAGCTCTACTTTGTGTTCACTGCAAATTATCAAATTAACACACACAGGATGGTGAGCACGGTAAACATGATACCTGCCCAAACTCAAATTGTTAGCATTATCATTGTCAGCATATTAGCACATTACACAGCTGCTAGTGAGGCTGTAGACTCTTAGTAGTATATATTTGTACATGTGTTAGCGAACATCATTACACATGTTGCTATCAAGATAATGCTGTCATTTATTTTGCTCTTATCGATCACCCTTACTAAAGGCACTTTTCCTCCCTTCCTTCCTCTCTCAGGCAGTGGTCTAAGTCTGAAGAGAGAGGGAGCTTAGCTCTGTGGTTTCCAAAGAAAGATCTGGAAAAGCAGGTTAGTTTAACACAAATCTATGTAAATTAGTAGTAGTTAAAAGTGTCACAT
Organism: Synanceia verrucosa; assembly: GCA_029721515.1. NCBI lineage: Eukaryota > Metazoa > Chordata > Actinopteri > Perciformes > Synanceiidae > Synanceia > Synanceia verrucosa. Next base: position 7,072,677 of record CM056549.1, read on the forward strand.
TGTGATAAATTTGTATTCTGGTAGTGAACAAGAGCTTAATGTGTTTTTCCTCTTCTCAGTACCGAGCCCTGGACCTGCCCATGTTCAAACACTATGTCGGCTGTGCCACCTTCATCTTCCTCTGCATCTTTTTGGTTCAGATGCTTGTCACAAAGGAGTGAGTGTGCCCACATTACCTCTATTATTTACTATTATAATAACATGATATTGAGAGGAAAGGACGATGCTTGGCTATTTTGACACACTCTTGGTTGGTTTTTGTGTCCCTCAGTCGACAGATGTTGGGGACGTCATTCGGGGTGTTGACCTGTGTGCTGCTACTGACCCTGGCCATCTGTTTCGCTGGCCACTTCCAGGTCAGTGTGTGCAGTCTTATATTAGCATTTAGACATTCAGCTGATTAAAGTTTCAGTTTTATTCAGGCAGTTTGTCCCAGTTAACATTTAGGTTTGTGGAAAGAAATAGGCCACAGTCTAAAACAGTCCCACATTACGTGAATGTGACTCACAAGTGGTATTCAATAAATTAAATTTCTTTAGTGGAAAAGTGAAATGAGAATTTGCCATGAAATGTGAAATTCTTTTTTTTAAAAAAAATCTTTATTTATAGATAATTTTTATCTTTTAGTACAGGAGGGTAGAACATAAGACAAGTACAAAATAATTCTGTCTGCTGACTTATTGCTTGGGCTATTAAATGTGAAATTCTGTGCTGTTGTGTGAAGGCCACACATGATGAATATCAAAGGAAAATGACAAGTCTTCTGGAAGGATGTAATATTTTTTTTACTCATCACCTGCTTCCTCCCCATTATAAGCCCTATTATCCAACAAGCAAAGTACAGATGAGATTTTTTTTTTTTTTTTTTTTTATCAAATATATTTATTATTTTCCAAAGGACAAAAAAAACAAAAACAAAAAGAGAACATAGGAAAGAAAGATACAACATACAGAACACAGCACAACCAAAAAATATGATATTAGTCCGTGGTCACAGTTAGACAAATGGCAAATGAAAAAAGAAACAGCTATAGAGAAATAAATGAATAAAATAAAGTATACACCAAGTTACATCTGTGCACAGTGAAGCATTAAGTTTGTGGGTTTTGTCCCTTAAAGTAGCTCAGTACAGGGCCCCAAATCTTATCGAATACCTCTCCTCTCTCTTCATCACAAAGCTTTAGTCTCTCAAGGTGTAATGTATTAGACATTTCTCCCAGCCACAGTTCAAATGTCGGCACAAAGTCTTTTTTCCACATACGTAAAATCAGTTTTTTCGCAATCACCATCCCAAATTGAATAGCCTTCTTTTCATATTTGTTCGTGGAAGACAGTATATTTGTAGCTCCGACAACCGCTACAAGTGGGCTGGGTACCAAGCTCTTACCAAAGGCCTCAGAGAAACAGTAAAAAATGCTTTTCCAGTATGAGTGAAGTTTGCTGCATGACCAGAAGGAATGTACAAGATTGCTTATCATGGATTTGCATCTATTACACATGGGTGAGACGCTCGGGTAAAATCTGTGTAATTTCTCCTGTGAATAATGGAGTCTGTGTAGTACTTTATATTGTATAAGGTTGTGTCTTACATTAACCGAACATTCATGTACATTACGTAGACATTCGTCCCAATTCTCATCACTCAGCTCCATATTCAACTCGTCTGCCCATGCCTTTTTAAAAACCTCTGTACTCAGCAGAGCTCTCTCATGAAGGATTCCATAAAAAAGAGAAATTGCCCCACGTGTGGCCGGGTCAAATTTATTCATTGCCTCGAGAATATCATGTTTGTTCAAAACTTCAAAGTTTGGTATATATTTCTTAACGAAATCTCTTATCTGTAAATATCTGAAAAAGCTTGAGGAAGAAATATTATAAATGGTTTGTACAGATGAGATTTTTAAGATAAACACAAAATTGAAAGAGGATTGTGTGATACCGTCACAAATTCCAGAAGAGCTACAAACCAAGTTGTGGGAACTGCTGTGTCCAAGGTCAAGGAATGAACTTTAAATCTGCATTCTGGGTCAGACTGTGCACAACCATTTCACTTTTTAATTTTAAGGAACAGGCCTTTCATTAAAAGACACAAAATATTCTTCAGGAAAAAGTTGTATATGACTGTATATATTTCATGTTAATAAATTCAAATAATTGATAGCTATTGTTTTATTGTTTCATAATGTCCTTGCATTTTCTGTCCTATTCTTGTGAACGCAATATCTCAGGAATGCCTTAAGGGAAATTAATTATATATGGCACAAACTTTCACTTGGACTCAAGGAAGAACTGTTATACTTTGGTGTTCAAAGGTCACTGCAACCTCACAAAATATCTACTAATCTATTTGTATTCTGATTATGATGATTTCACCTAAATGTCCAACAGGATAAAACAATGAAGCTGTTATGGACAGTTTATGGTTTGTGCATGCATACAGCTCAGCAATGACTTCTTTAGGCAAGTCATACAACATCAATCTGTCCCTCAGTACTCTTGTATTTTGTGTCTGTGGTGGGAGAAGATAAAAAAATTATAAAATGCACTTTACAGTAGGCCTTGATGAATAAAGGCAAGGCTGGAAAGCATGTGTACATACAGGACGTGCTTCAGTGTGCCAGGATTAGCCACTGTGAGAATGGAGGGATGTCTTGGAAGTTATCCTTTGCATTCATCGTAGCTTTCTATAGCTTACTTACTGACATGGCAGATGACACCTGACAACCAGCTCTTGACAGGCTGCATGTTTTCTCCTCTCAGGCAGATTCCTTCACTAGAAATAGCCAGCCACACTCACACATGATGTGTGGAGATGTAAAATCTACATCTATATACCTATTAGATTCCATCTTTCCTCCGTCTTTCTCCTCTGCAGCGGCTGTGTCCAGAGAAGCTGTCAACGTGCCAGTGGCTGCCAGCCGTGTCTGAGGCGGTGGTGAAGCGGCCATGTGTGCGCCTCCCTCTGGCCACCGTCACTACTGCGGTCATCATTATCTTGGCAGTGTTCAACCTGGTGAGACAACATTCACGTGTTTAGTGGAGTGCTAAGAGAGGGTCATTACAGACTCAGCTATTTCTAGCCGTGCCACACGTCATAGCTGCCATGCCAAACTTCAGAGCACGCTGTCCAGTGGTTGCCTGTCACTCAGATCTTTTTTATCCCCCTGCAGTGCTTCGTCCAGCCACAAGTGCCAGAATGTTCCACTGATGTTGATGACATGCGTCACTCAAATGATTCCCTTGAGCAGGGATTAGAGGAGGTTCTCTTCTACCTGCCGGTGAGTGAAGGATTTGTTAATCATAGGCACTAATGAAATGGTATTTTTTATATCAAGCTGGATTAAATAGCATTAGTAAGTGGTTCTGGCATGTGTTTAACTGAGTACCAGAGAAGTCATGATTTAAAGAAGAAGTTCTAGTTATTGACAAATTGATCTCTGCTTACAACTACGTAACAATGTTAGAAAACATTTTATTACAATATATACTCCTTACAAATGCTAAATAGGGGTCATTAAACTCAGTTGTACTTAGACTTGCTTCTAGTGTAATTTGGTAGTGGTATAACTCCATTCCTTGCCGTTCTCGTCCTCAGTACTCTGTGTACTGCTGTATCCTGTCACTTATTGCATGTGGCGTCTTCCTGCGGGTGAGCTTTGAGCTCAAAGTGCTCTTCCTCGCCCTGGCCTCAACAGCCTACTACATCATCATCCTCAGCACCAAGAGGGAGCTCTTTGTGGTCTACGGAAACTTCCTCTTCTCTGAGCAGCTGGACAGCTGGAACTGCAGCAGGTGGGACTGTATGTAGAAAGCAAGTTATGTGTGTCAAGGTGGAGCCTTTTTTTCGCATATTTTTGTGTCTAAGTGACTGATGGTGGTGACAGTTTCTGAAATTGAGGGATACAAAACAAGATACAAGGGCAAGCGAATGGTGAACGTTCACTGAAAGTGCTTATTTTTGTCACCGACAGGCTAAGATTATATGTTATTGTAAGTGTCTGACAACATTATGTGAAGGACCCTACAGAGAAATAATATCCAGACTGTTTGTTATTATGCCCAAGTGTCAGTGTAAAATGTGAATATCCTTATACTCTTCTTCAGATAAGTATGGATGGCCTCTGAATCCGAAGACGTCATTGTCAGTCATCTTAATGTTCAGCCATGACATCAAAAATAGTCAATACTGGACCAGTTTCAGAAACTGCTGTCCTTGTTAGTCAGTTAAACACAAAAACATGGGGAAATAGGTCCAGGTTGAAAAATACCAAAGTTACCCTGTTAGCGCCACCCTATGACAAAATGATGAAACAGTGCTGGTGAACAAAGTCATAGTTCCATAATGAGATATTACATTTATTTCAGTTTTCACAGAACATTCATGAATGAAATGTGTGTTCTTGTTTGTTCAGCAGCAGAGAAGATCACACCATCCTGAGATGGTTAGGGCTGGTGAAACACCCCCAGGTGATGAGCTGTATATACATCACCCTGTTCCTGGTCACCATGCTCATCATCTCACAACAGGTAATTAGTCTTCACCTACCTGTCCTCATTTTCTCTCGTATCCCAACACAACTGAAAACATTTTAGCAGATTCAAAATGGAAATGCATAAATGGAATATGCATATTTTGACATTCAGTTCAGTCATGGAAATTATTTTTTTAGCATGTTATGCACTAACTTATCTTTATATTTAACAAGTTTTAAAGTTCAGTGAAGGTGTGAGACATCCAGGAAAATTGCATTGAAAATAACATAACATAAAATTCTGGTTCATGTTTTTGTCTGCTAGAATGAGTCCTGCTTCCGCCAGGACTTCCTGTTAAAGTATAAGAACCACACAGAGCAGGATGAGATCGAGACCAGGGAGAACCTGAACCGCCTGCTGCTGGAGAACGTGCTGCCGGCCCATGTGGCAGCGCTGTTTGTGGGAGAAAATAAAAAGAACGAGGTGAGGGGGGGGGCTGTCTGTGCTATATGTGACAAATGAGAAACCAGTAACACAATATGATCAGAGGCTCACTTTATTCAGCCATTGTTCACCAATGGAATGATAAATCAAATTATATTTTATCAGTTACCTCAGTGGATCAGTGTCACAAGCAGCTGTGACAGTGTGGCTGGTATTGTTTTCGCCTCATGAGTCTGTGTGTCATAATGGCAGAATGTGGTCCTGCAGACACCCGCTGTAGCAGGAACGACTACAGAAGAGTGTGTAGTAGCATTGTTATCGTACAAAATGCAGTTTCAGGTGTGTCGTTGATATTAAAATGAAGAGGAAGTGCCTTTTTCACCCTTGACGTTGTGTCTGTTGTGATCTTGGAGATGCCAAATCGGGCCAGGGACTCTTTCCCCACCTCCTACACCCTATTACCATCAGACCACACCCATCTTTGAACTCAACTACACACCTATAAAGTGTCGTGACTGCACAGTTGTGAGGCTATTACGGTCACACACAAATCTGTCTGTGTACAGATTTTTACATTTTGCCATAATGACTCTCACACTGACTCCTAAGCAGTTACTTGTTGATTTACAGTTTAGCAGCAAGTTTACAAAAATAAAAGGGAACATTATAATGATTTCAGTTGTCAGGATAAAGCTCTAGTGTCTCCCGCGATGTTTGGATGTCAAACAAACTCTAATGTCTATGAAATAAATGGAAGTCGTTATAAATGCTAGTAGAAGCTTGCAGTCACAAGAGGCAGGCGAAGCAGAGGGAATTTCCCGACCTCAAGGAATAACAACACTGTCTACATTCAGAGTGCCAATTGTTTACTGCTGTTATTCATGGACATCAAATTGTTAATGACTTGAATCCAGACATACAAGACATATTTGAAAACCCAGTGTCTATTAGAAGAGGTTTTGTTATCTTCCAGAATGCCCAACGTATCTTCAGTGAGTTTGGAATAGCATGTCTAAACTGTTTATCTCCTACTATCATCTGAAGAATTCAGACGAACACTGTCCTTATTAACAAGCTAGCAGAGGTCAATGGAGGTCTCCTCCTGAGTAAAATTATTAAGGGCTTTATTTTTACCCGGCAGGACCTCTACTACAAGTCCTATGACTGCGTCTGTGTGATGTTTGCCTCAGTGCCGGATTTCAAGGAGTTCTACACGGAGTGTGACATAAACAAGGAAGGCCTGGAATGCTTGAGGCTCCTGAACGAGATCATCGCTGACTTTGACGAGGTCAGGAAGACAAACTCAGTTCATTACCAAGAGCCTCTGTGGTACATGACACCACACAATGTCTTTAACACAATCTGTTATCGGCGCCGCTAAATGGGCCCTGATGATAGGGCTTAAACGGTACAGTGTTATTATACACACTCTGGAGAGCTAAATCCCTACCATGTTAAATGCCAACAGGACTAAATGCTGTAAAAGAAGGGATGAGGCAGTTCCTAGTCATATATCTTTTTGTTTTTCTCTAACCCAACAGCTGCTGTCTAAACCAAAGTTCAGCGGTGTGGAGAAGATCAAGACAATTGGCAGCACTTACATGGCAGCTGCAGGGCTTAGCGGGACGCCCGGTCAGGAGAACAATCAGGTGGAGTAGCTGCTGCTTCAGACCGGGGTCGGACCAGGATCGGCCACGCTAACCATTTCTCATCAAGACATCAACCTGTCATAACAAACATGAAGCCAGAAGCTGTCATATTGAGGTTGTTGGATCTGTTGTTTCAGGACAGAGAGCGGCAGCAGGCCCAGATCGGGAACATGGTGGAGTTTGCCATCGCTCTGATCGGCAAGTTGGACGGCATCAACAGACATTCCTTCAACAGCTTCAGGCTTCGTGTGGGTGAGTGTCAGCTCCAGCACAAAACTTTCATTGAACGAGCACTGCACTGCATTGTATCCGGCTCTGTAAAGGCTTACACAATAACCCAACAGGTTTCCTTGGTTACACTGTGCATGATTGGCATCTATGTAGTGTTCTCTGGCTGCTTTCGCTGGCACTCGATTATTAGACTGTCAAGATAAAACAATCAGAGTGAACCTGTCTCTATAAGCTTATGCAGTGACAGAGATTTGTAGCATGTGCTTCAGTACTTCTAGTAACATATAAAGGGAGCGTCATACTGGAGACAGGCCAGCTGAGAGGAACCTGACTCACTTATTCTCAGACAGTTGATTCTGAGCAGACAGCTTCCAGGATAAAAGTTTCTCTAAAAACATTTACATTTCTTGGGAGATAAAAACATTTATAAGTCATAAACAGAAATTTGTATAAACCTTCTTATCAGATCTGTTGTAAACCAGCCTCTTGTGCCTTTGAAAAAAAATTCAGTTGAAATCATGTTTTTTAATAAGCAGTGAAAGTGTTTGGCACACACTTTTGTAATTCCTCTGCTGCCAATTTCACAAGACATTTACCTTTTTCAGTGTTTGCACAGAAGTAGAATCTATTTGTGGTATTATTTAATTATTAAATGATACCATATACATCCTCCATGACAAATAGTTTTGATTTTAGTCAGTTTGAGTTTCTCTGCTAAAGGCCAGCAGTAATCCTTCCTCCTTCACATGCATGGTCTTGTGATCATGATTCAGAGTGTTCTTGGACACAAATAAGATTAAAGGGATATGATAATACAATCCTTTATTTGTCCCAAAAACGGGGACATTTGCAGTGTTACAACAGCGAAGTGGAAATACATCACACTGCCTGGGAAACACTGTATTCTGTGTTGGCGTTTCTTTCCATGTGCATACTTATACAGTATATTTGGTGTTTACATGTGTTCAAGTTCAAACATTCTTTATTTCTCTCACACTGGCTGTGATGCAGCACTGTCGCCTCACAGCAAGAAGGTACCAGGTTCGAATCCCGGCCCGGGGCCTTTCTGTGTGGAGTTTGCATGTTCTCCCTGTGTCTGCGTGGGTTCTCTCCGGGTACTCCGGCTTCCTCCCACCATCCAAAAACATGCATGGGGATTAGGTTAATTGGCTAATTTAAATTGACCATAGGTGTGAATGTGAATGTGAATGGTTGTCTGTCTCTGTGTCCTGTGATGCAGCACTTTTTTTCCACCATTTTCACCAAACCACAGAGCTGGCTGCATTCTGCTGTGCTCTAACTCACCAGACAATGCGCAATGTTTCACACAGTTAGGAGCAGCATTTCTGTTTTCCTCTTCTCTCCACTCTCTTACCTACCAGTCTGAGATGTGTCAACGGATGACTGCTTCTGTCCTCTCTCTATTGTACTCATTATTTTATGTGTCATAACATGAGTCAAACATCTGCCACAGGCATTAATCACGGCCCGGTGATAGCCGGAGTGATCGGGGCGAGGAAACCTCAGTACGACATCTGGGGCAACACGGTGAACGTGGCCAGCAGGATGGAGAGCACCGGGGAGCTGGGAAAGATCCAGGTACACTGAGCCCAGTGCAGCAGAGTATCATTGCCACTGGTGATCTTTAAGGTCAGGCAGTCACATGTCATCTAGGTTTTTATTATCCAGAAAGATCCAATTTCAGACTTTGGAGTTTCTGTATTTCTTTAAAATCAATTCCCATCCTTAGCCAGTCATAAGAACAGCTCACTGACGTGTTCACTCTTATCTTTGGCTCCAAAACAAGTACATTACCTCTGTGAATGGCCCTGCTCCCAAAAATACAACCATGGCTGTGATATAATCATATTTAAGTTGTCAACTAATGTGTAGTCAGTAAAAAAACATCAGGTCCACAGCAAGACGTTTAGATGTTATAAACTTGCTGTTGAAAAATGATCTTCGTTGTGCTTTTAGCAGCAGTTGTGCTCTGTTTCAACTTCCAGGTGACAGAGGAAACGTCCGACGTGCTGCATAAGGTGGGCTACTCGTGTGAGTGTCGTGGACTTATCAACGTTAAGGGCAAAGGGGAGCTGAAAACCTTCTTTGTGTGCACCGACATGAGCAAGCAGCAAGGGATGGGGCTGAGCTGAGGCCAGGCTGAACGGCCGACATGACTGGAGACACAAAACAAGCCCAGAGTTTAAAGACTCCATAGTGTTGAGCTGACTGTGACGCAGGTATTAAAAATGCTGAGTCACCTCTGGGCCTGTTTAAGGGATCAGGACGAGTCACAGTCCACAGATGACCAGTATGTGCAACCTTCATCTTTTTCTACACACATTTACGTACTTTTTCCGTCTTTTAACTTTGATGTTGTTTGTGAAAAAAATGTGTATTGTACTAATGCCAAATACAGTTAAGTGTAATGTTTTTGAAGACCTCGCCGGTCCTTAAAAAACAAGACAATGGATTCTGTTCGGATCATAATTTGAAACCCACCTGGTTTTCCTGTTTTGAGTGAGATGGACTCACTGCTCTGTTACTGTGTAATGAGCATGATGTGTGAGACGGCGAGGCTGAGCTGTTTCAATAAGCTGTACAGAAACTGTCTCTTTCTTTGGGACATATTCACATCACCGAATGTAGAAGCCCTCTGGTCAAATCCTAAACTTTCTGTTATCTCTGTGAACACCTTTTGAACCACGCACTGTGGCTGTGCAGTTTAAAATATAGAATACAATGAGATGCAGTTCAAGAGGAAACATATCTGTGGGCTGTATGCACGTCATCTTTTGAGGTGTTTATTTTACTTGTCTGCATACATGCTGCAATGAGGTAACCTTGTGACTCTCAGGTGGATCCACAAACCTGCCTGCTGCGAATGTTTTTTCATTCAGATGATATCCTGGACTGACATTGGTCGCCGTGCGTCTCTGAAAACTTTGTCTTGTGGCCTTATGAGACCATCCTCATGTCTGAAATTGTGGTTAGACAATGATAATAATAATAATAATGTATTGGCCTTGATGTGAACAAACATTTTGTACAGTTACAGAATGTAATAAATGTTTCCTAAGTCTGCAATTCATCATACAAACAAAGAGCCAAGTTTATATATAAAAAAAGAGGTTTATTGACTGAAATGTATACAAATGTCACGCAAAGTACCTTTCATACAAAATGTAACTTATTAAATTGTGAGGGTTGTTGGAATTAAATTACACAGTGATGCCTGGAACTGTATCCTGACAGCCAGACAAGGTCTCCATTGGTTCAGCCGCCTCCTGCACTGAAAACATTGTAAAGTATATATTTAGATGCTCGTTGACACTCTGCAGTTCACACTTCACTACCCATATAGCAGACACAAAAGTGGTGAAGTATTCAGATCCTTAACATAAAATACCCCGTATAAGTAAAAGTTAATAACTATTATGTTATTATTATTCACAGTGAAGCAGGACTTTACTGTCGTTGGTTCAGGTAACATTTTACATATTTGTATTATGGATTATTCTGCTGATTATTTCATCCACTCATGACACCAACCAGATACTTTAAAACAATTAAAAGAAAATAGACTTGAATCAATTATTGGGTAATTTGATTTATAAGTATTTGACAAAATGTAAATGGTAATTTATACTTTGGACAAGTATTCAGTTGAAAAGCATGTTTGAATGAGTACAGCAGGGTCTTTATTTACCTGTTGTGAGGTCGATGAAGGGCCCAGGTAGTTCTGGAGGTGCAGCAATGCCCATGGCCTTCCTGATGCCGTACACACTGCTAACATCGCCTGGGGTCACCTGACCTGTGAGCTCAGCTAAGTTCCCAGTGACCTTCTCAGCTGCAGACAGGACGAGTCAACAGGAAACATTATTATTATAACGGGAAATACACTACTTTGCTTTGTTGCTGGAAGATAAATGAGAAGATTGATACCACTGTCATATCTGTACAGTAAATATGAAGCTAGCACTAGCAGCTACTTAGCTTAGCATAAAAACTGAAAATCCCATCTGCCAGCACCGCTAAAGCTCACCAGTTTACACTAATTCAGAAACTACTCACATAATACAAACAAGATGTTCTTGAGGTGGATTAGTGGATTTTCCAGTCTCCAAGCTACACTAACTGGGTGCTAACTATATTGACTAACCTTAAATCCAAGGAAAAGACAGAACCGCACTGGTCGTTCAACAATATTGATAAACCCTGAGCATACAATGTGCCTAAATTCTGCAAAATGTGCTACTTTATTGAAATCATGTGTGGGAACGAAGTAAATGCTGGAACAGCGAATTCTTGTCCAAAGCTAAAGGAAAAACATATCTGTGTAAGGTGAAGATCCGCAGCTGGTGGTGGAGGAACAAAGGGGGACACTGAGAGGCTCTTACCCAGCTCCAGCTCCTTGGCAGTTGGGGCCAACAAGCAGATCATGTTAGGTGGCTGCTTGGCGCTCAGACGCTCCTTCTGCACTTCCTGTAAGTCACGCAGGAGCTTTGTGGTCTCATCCAGTTTCTGTTGGAAATGTAGGGCCTCTGTGACGGATGATCGGGGGTCGTAGGAGAGAAAGGCAACACACATACCGTTAGTACTTCCTCTGGGTTCCTCCGGTTACCCCCCTGCTCCCCCCGTCCTCAGTTACACGTATTGAACACAATGCATCCCTTCTTTCTCAGTCCTGATATGGAGCCCTCGGTCTTAAATTAACATCTGAGAGTGCTGAGAGAAAGGAAACCCTGATGGGCTGTTCGAAAGATCTGAGAGGATACATGATGTGGTGCTGAAGAGCTAAATGGTTCATCTAACTGCTTTAAATGAGGGCTGCTTTTGGGTCTTTTTTTGTTAGGCCAAAGCATTTACAGTGTAATTATGAATCTCTTTGTTCATATTTTACTTTGAGAGGCAAAAAAAAAAAAAAAGCAGCAACCAAGTGCAGAGAGCTGTGACTTGACATGGGACTGTGGAGTCGAACATGTTTTCTGTCTGATTCTGAGCTGCATTTGATGTGTGCATAATGGATATATTTATGCAACAACTAGAACTGATATGTTGTGTATTTATATAAAGAGATCATCAGGACCAACTGTTATAAGTCAAATGACAAGGATTTGTGGCTTCTCTCTATTATATAATTGGAAATTAACTATCTTTGGGTTTTTAACTGTTGGTTGAACAAACAAAACAGTTTTTCTTCACTATTTTCTGTCATATAGATAAAATGATTATTCAAATTAATGGACAAATTGTTTGATGGATTAAACTGCAGATACTCTGATATTTTTTAACCGATAGATTAATCTATAATGATGACTGCTGGTGGTAACACAAACGAGAATCATTAGTTTTACCCCCAGAGAGCTCGTCCTCGTCCATCTGCAGGCCTGCAGCACATCGCAGGAAGTCAAGCCTGTTGCAGTCTGATGCTTCGGGTTCGCCTTCCTACGACAGACAACATGTTCAGTCAGGTTAGACGGGCGCATTCCACACCAGACAGCTGACGTTTTCAGGGAACATCCAGGTCTTTTGAAGCCCATTTAGTCACGCTGCTTATTCGCTCCAGTAAAAATCAAACCTAATGAAAAGCTGTAACACCCATGCGGCAGGATGAGAGTGAGCTGGAGAGCAGCCAAGAACAGCAAACAGCGTGGACAGAGGGTTGCTGTGTGCCTGCTGGAGGGGCCCGTGCTCTGGTTTCCTACGCCGCTCTGAGGAGCGATTCAGCCGCACAGCCAGCGGGCACCGAAAGAAAACACGGGCCTCTCCAAAACCCTCCAACAGTGGGTCTTTCGCACAAGCAGCACCGCTGTGTTTTGAAGAGGGGAAATGTTCTTTCCATGCACGGATGCATCGCAGCTAAAAGACGGGCCCCTGCTGTGTTGACACAGCTGGTTAACATAGTCACCATCTGCAGAGGCCATCTACTGACAAAATGACACGAAGCATCTACGCATGAGGCAATAATGTGAGAGCACATGCCGAACAACCCAGCTCCTGATGATTATTCAACACACAGCTCATAATTCTTCTGATGAACTTGATGACGATTTTCTTTCAGACTGCAAGGTGAGACACGAGGACAGGTTTTCATCTGGGTCTCAACTCACCTCCATGTCACCTTCCTCTGTATTTGTTTCCTCCTCCACCTGCGAGAAGGGCAGAAAAAAACTCATTCAGTGAAGTGATGCCGTTAAAACAAAAAGAAAGTGAACTTGGATCAGTAAAGATGTTGCAGTCGGAACTCACAGGCTCAGTCTCCTTCAGGGTTTTTGAATGCTCTCCGTTGGTCAATGCGTCCAGAACATTGTCCGCCAGTTTGTACACGTACTCATCTGATTTGGCTAGGAACTCTGACAAGCTGCCAAACACACGGGAAAAGCATCTAGAGCTTTTGTTTACAAAGAAAAAAAAATCTGAACCATTTTCTTGGCCAAGAATAATGAGAAGTCAATATAGACGTTGCTGAAACAGACAACCAAACTTTGTCCTAGAGAAGAAGATGAAAACCAAGTTAAGAACTGAAGGCTTGAAGTCAGGATGAGGCCCTGCTGACCTCCTCCAGAGCGAAAAAGAGAAACATCTGGAAAGTAATCAACCAGGAATTCCTTGAGTGACGTTCACTGACTGCTGCAGAGCTCGAGTGCGTTAGTGGCACATACCTGTCTGAGCCCTGAGGACTGGACTCCTCGCCAAACAGCGAGTAGGTGAGGTCAGAGTCCTCCTTGCTGATGTTGGCGAAGCTGGAGTCGTAGGTGGGAGCGTAGGACGTGAACGGCCCGTAGTTGACGTAGGACACTGTGGGAAGTGGAAGTGTGTTCGGCTCATTATTATCTGACACCAGCAGGAAGGAGATGTCTGATTTCAGGTCTAAGATATATTACCTGGAGTAATCCTGTTCCTCTTGTCCTCTCTGAAGCCCTGCAGGGTGTTCACGCCACTCTGCAGCCGGTTAGACATCATGCCCAGTTTCACAGGACAGTAGCCAACATCTGCAGCAGGAAAACTTTCCATTTAACAACTTCATCAATTTAAGTTCTGCCAAGCATTTTTTCCCAATTAGCCATCTGAATAAATTGTGAAGCAGCACAATTCCCCACAGTTCAAGGACACGTCTACAAATTGCTTTTTTTTGTCAAAGCAGTGCTCTAACATCAATCAAAAGTAAATTTTCATGTCTCCATAGGCAGTGATTTCTTTTGACGTCTTTGCTTGATAAAAGACTTTTTTATTAGGAAGTGGTCTGAGCTTTGCTGTGGTTCCAGGTAGATCTACCTCCTGCTGATGGATCTGCTGGGTTCAGGATCGCCAGAGTGGTGGAGCCGTCACATTTCCGCCTCACAAACTCCAACTACAAAAGAAATAAATGAAAGGGCTCAATGGCAGCAAACACACATGCTGTGGTTTAACATCTGGGATGGATGTTATAGAAAATAAACTTCTGTTGATCGATCAACAAGTTAAAAGAAGGGATGATATGGATTTGTGATATTTTTTATGGTGGATATATCTCATTGGAGAAGATGAAATCCTCAGTTTAACTCCTCTTCCTCACATCACACTGGAGCACTCTGTTGGACAGCTTTCCTCCAGACTCCTCGATGACCTTGCGGATTTCCTCAAGCTCTTTCTCTGCCTTTGCCGCTTCGTCCTTGGAGTCCTTGTCCTGTCTGTAAATTGAAAGACAAGACAGATGAGACACTTCGGTCATGAATGAAATGTTTTTTTTTTTTTTATTTTGTGGTAAGGAGAAAATCTGTGTTCACTGAAACGCCTCCATTCTGCTTTTCAGCCCTCAGAAAATCTACCACGAGACACTTTGTTGACGTCAATAAACGTCATCAAGACTTGAGACACAGATGGTAGGAAGAGGATGAATGAGGAACAGCACAGTGAAGGCATTCCTCCTTCAGTGACTTTAAACCAGCACGTGATTTAAATCGTCAGATTCCGTTACATCACTGAGCAACAACGTGTGCGGCCTTCAGAGAGAAAACAAGACCTGGCCTGCTGCGAGGTATTTTTCACATTCTCAGCCTTGCAGCGGAAAACTGGTTCACTTTAGTGTCAAGAAGAAAAATAAAAGCACAGAAACCAACTTTATCTGGGAAACTGACTGATTTTTTAACTTGTGGATTATTTAAGAACAATCCATAGTCATGATTATTTTTTCACTTCTTTGCATTGATATCCGCAAGCATAAATCTTGCTTAAGAGCAGCAGGAGCGGCACCTGGCCGATTTAAGTGAAGATGTGTTTAAAGTGAGCAGGTTACAGGACCTGGGTGTGCTGGGTGTCTGCGATCTCTCGCTGGTGCTTGTGGTCGAGGGTCCCTCTCTGTACTGGTCCAGGCTGGTGTCTCCTTGATCTTCAGTCTTTCCTGGCAGTGTGTCAGAAGGATCGAGGCCGGACATGAACTCTATGCTCTGCTTCAGGCTCTCCAGTCTTTCCTGTTGGAAAAACAGTTCAAAGACTTTTGTTTTTTTCCCAATTTAGATCAGGAAAAGAAAAGAACTTGACAGAAAAGGCGTTGATGAACCTGTTGTTGCTACAGCTACAATTTGAGGCTATTTGCTGCCCCCTTCTGCTGCATTACAGCACAAGCAAAGTTAATTTTGTTCCAGTGCTCCATGTGAAGTTGAAGACCAACGCATTTTGATAAGCTAGAGAAGAAAGTGAAATAACAACATCTTGTGGTTTGTTATGCTTACATACCTGGCTCAAGATCTTCATTCCAGAGTGTAACAGCTTCCGAGCTGCTTTGTGGTAAATCGTCTCAGGCTTGTTGTAAATCATGGCGTTTTCACACATAATCCTGAAATCCACCTGCATCAACACACATCAAGTTCAATCAAGTCAAACACATGATTAAAAACAAGAACAGGCTCAAGATCAATATAAAAGTGTATATTCCTGGTCTGCATGACAAACCTCGACTTTGAGCAGAAATTTAGGCATTCCTGCCTTATTATACAAACCTTTATCTCCCCTCAGTTTTGATTAAACATGTATCTGACACTTTGATACAACAAGTGTAACCTGCTGTAACTGACTTGTTTTTCACGGTACTTAATGCAAATACCTATGTTGACGTGATGTTAAATTACACGAAGGAAATGACAGAGTGTCTAGGTATCAAAATATTCCCACCTTCTCTCTCCCATTTCCAGTCTGCCTGTACATTGTCATATAGCCCATGAAGACAATTATTTTATTTACCTATTAATTAATTTTAATTTTTTATTTATTGAGATATTAACTCATTTATGTATTATCCAGGTTGGCTTTTTTCCTCACTTAAGGTCTTGGAGCCATGCCTAAGTGCACGCATGAGTGTATGTTTATTTGGAGATGGAGGATATTTTTTCTTATTTTTCCATTGTTTTTTTTAGCCTCTGTGAGGCACTTTGAACTGTGAAATGTATGAAAAGTGCCATACAAATAAAGTTTGACGTTATTTGAAAATATTTGCAAAACTTGTTGACTCTTGAAGGTGACATGAAGCGATCAGATCCTCATATCCTGTGTGTGTATGCATGCATGCTTCCCATGTGAATTTCTCTGTGAGATGAATAAAGTGTCTATCTATCTGTCTATAATAGAGCTGTGTGTAATGCAGGCAAACACCTTGAGTTCATCTAATGAGTGATAGTCCTCTCTCTTCACTTTGTCCTTCATTGTGCTGAAGTCCATTGGCCGCCTGATAATCGCAGAGTAGCCAGGAGCAATGAGGTCTGTCACTGGAAATGTGAAGAACGCACTTGGATCTTTCCTACAGAGAAACACACATGCAGTATGTATTCACAGCACCACCTACACAAACTAAATTAGCACAATCAAACAGTATAAATATATCATAAATGTCGTACCTTTGGAGTTGTCTGATGAGCTGATTCAGAGCCTCCTGCAGAGGTGTTTGTTCCTTTTCTACACGAAGGAGGAATATTAAAGCTTTTAGTAGAGTTCTGCAGAAAAAAAAATATGGCATAAACGGAGAACAAGAGGAAATTCAAGATTACCTTCCAGTTTATCCAGTTCTGATCGTATAGGAGTTCTGCTGCGTTCATCATCTCCATCTGCCTCCTGCCCTTTCTTCTTCTTCGTCATCTGACACAAAAACAACAAATGTGATGAGTAACTACTACTTCAAGAAGCTCAGCACCCACTAGATTATGCGAAGGAGCCATACTGTTAAATGGACTTCACCTTTTTCTTTCCTCTATCATCCTCTGGAGACCCAAGGCTCCTCTCTTTATCCTTCTTTTTCTTCTTTTTCTTGTCCTTGGGTTTGGTGTCACCATCCGCCGGCTGATCGTCATAAAACGTGTCCAAACTCGAGCTTCCGGTCGTCACTTCGTTTCCAGACACCTTCAGGACCAGCTTCAGTGGCCTCTCTCCGAACTCTGCAGACACCAGATCAACCGGGAGAACTACAATCAAGCTAAACGGTAGGTAGCTGTTGGATGCATTGACAGCTGAGAGACGATGGAGACAATCGCGGCTAGCATATAGCTTACCTAGCAGGCGTTACAGTAAAGCTGCCGTTAACGATATATTGTAGTGTTACATTTTCTGTCTCGTATTCATACTGGACTGTGACATCTTGACAGAAACATACGGAAGTGCACATGTAAATCAGCCTAGCCAGCGTAGCAATAAACTAGCTAGCATATCAGTAAGATAGCTAATCCGCTAGGCTAACATTCGTGCTAGCAAGCGCGCAATCCACTTTCCAGTTCACGTATTTAACAACAACTCAACATATAATTAAAGAAAATAAACGCTCAGACCATCTGCGGAGTAAATACCTTCATATCCATGTTTTTCGGACTTATGTTTTTTGTGTTTCTTGCCCATTGTTTTCTATTTTGACCCGGAAGTGTGCGCTCTGTGATGACGGAAGTGCTGTAGTAGAAGGGGAAACGATCAGCGCCACCTGCTGGTGAGGCGGTGGTAACGCGACGTATTACTGGCATAGCGTCAGTAGAGGGCGAAGTAAGCTTAGTATTAAACTTCAAAGGACGAAGCCCTGCAAATACTATTTTACGTGATGTATCCTTTTGATTCAGTCAGCATTATGGGTTATTACCGTTATTTAATTGTTGTTATTTAATTGTTGCTTATTTAGATGTATATACATTGTTTTCGGTTGTCCTTATCTGATCTTATCTGTTCCCATGCTGAGTATATACCTCCTCATCAATATCTTCTATCACACTTTTTTTTTTTTTTTTTACTCTTGACGGTTATATATACATGTATTAGGCAAAAAGTGGAGCCTAATTTCGTTGTATGCAGTGTCATATAATGACAATAAAGGTATTGGAGTTGATTTGATTACTTGTGTAAAAAAAAAAAAAAAAAAAAAGTGTAAAGTCTGTGCAATGCCCCTTTAATGTGCATGTGATTTGTGTAGAAATGTTGTAAAATTTTCTTGGACATCGTTATTATGTGTGCAGACTGTTTGCGTTAACTAACATTGCTTTTTATGACTGAAATAATATTAAGTCAAAGATGCTGGCAACTTGATTTAAATGCACCTGTTGGCCTTCTTGGTGGGTGTACTGCCTTGAGTGAACGCCAGTCGCTGGTGTGATGAAATAAACTTTGAACTCTGTTCACTTCAAGAATATGATCTGTTATAGTAATTTGTTACCATAGTTGGTTGAATATTCCAGTTTTAGACATGAGGCGTTATATTAATTAGAGCTAATTCACTTTCTGACAGGAACAGTGCTGCTCCACCATTACAACTGAAACTGTTTAAGTTTTCTAAACATCATAATACATCTATAGCTGTTAGGGGCCTTTTAGTTGAGGGCCACAGCCCTGTTGAAGTCTGCTGCTGGTGTCGCTGTATTTCACCAGGGTTTGTGTGAAGCATTGCTGTCATGGCAGGTGTATTTCTCAGGACCCAAGGAAGCGTGAGTGTCAGCTTGTTTTAATAAGGTGTTCATTGTTCTTTGTGATTAAAAGCAAGAAAATAACTCAGCGGCATTCAAAAATATTCCTTTTCATCTCCACTGGCTGGAGCGGTTTGTCATGTCTGTTTGACACTAAGTGACAGTGAATTAATGCAAAACTAGAGGGCGCCATTACGAAACCAAAATGCATACAAGTTTCTCACTTTTGGTTTGTTTTTTTTTTTCCCAGTGAGAACATGGTACAAGTGCTTTTCACAGCAGATGTATACGCTGCAGCAGAGAAAATTGATTTGACTTAAGTATGTGAATGAATCTTGTTGAAATAAACCAGACTAAGCTCCTAAAGGAGACAAATGACACTTGGTTATGGTCGGTCTCTGTAGGACACTGTGCAGTCAGGAGAGCTGTTATGCTCTGTTAAATCGGCATATTGTAGCGTCTGATGAATGACAGATGTTTTATTCATGGAGGGAAGATAGTGTGCATTCTTTGAAGCACATTCCAGGTTTTATGAAGAGGGTACAGGACGGGGGCAGAAGGTTTGAACGAAATGAAGATTGACTGAATCCACCACTTGAGCCATTTCTGCCTTCAGATGAGGAGGTGATTCTGACACTCTGTTGATGTTTGAGTCTCCTATCTAAGCAAACCCATCCCCAACAAATTACCTCCTGATCTGTGTGGAGGAATACAGCACCGTAGTACACCGTTTACATACCAGTATGATTACTAGCTGACACATAACGCTGGTTCTTATCTGTGGAATTCAGGGTCAGACCAATAGTGTCCTGACAGTTGCACTGCAATGAAAACACACTTTGTGTATCTTCAAAGTCACTGATTATTGACTAACTTATTAGACATTATTATTAGTTAGGGCTGAAACTAACACTTATTTTCATTATTGATTAATGTGATGATCATTCTCTTGATTAATTAATTAGTTGTTTGGTGTGTAAAAGGTCAGAAAGTAGTGAAGATCCCTCCCAAATGTTTAGTTTGGTCCAAAAGTCAAAGATATGCACATTGAATATGACAAGACAAAGAGAAGCAGGAAGTCTCTGTTTGAGACAGTTTTGTATGAAGAACTAATGAGAAATATGAGTATAAGAGCTATGAATCGATTGGTCAAATAATCATTGCAACTCTAATAAGCTGTGCAATTAATAAAATTTTAGTTATGATTTTGGCTCCAATGGTTATGAAAACAAGATAATCAACATAAAATGATTATTGTGCAGCCTGTCCTTTCATTTACAGCAGCGTGCTTTTGTGCTGCAGGCTGGCTGATCCTCACTGGGCACATTTCCACCATATTTCCACCATATTTCCACCACGGCTCGGAGTCGTCTTGAAAAAGGCCTGGGGTGAAAAAACTCTTTACAGTTCCCAACGCCTTATTGTTCGCTGCCCTGACAGGACTTCCTGTCCCCTCATACAGTCACGAACAAGGAAAATAGCTGTCGAGGCCAAATCAGTTGTTTTCACCAGGCTGTTTATTTCTTAAAAAATGACTGTACATGGAGATTTTAAATTTAGGGACTTAAGTTGTAGTGGAGCATAAGCTCAGGTATACTGTATGTTCCCACTGACATTAAAGCTGCTGAGATGAACTGATTAATCAACTGCTGTCAGCTGTCAACTACTGAATTAATCGCCATTAAATTGATTTGAGTAATTTTTTAAGAATAAAATGTAAAAATCCAGCTGAATATCTTTGAGTTATGGGACAAAACAGGACATTTGAGGACATCATCTTTGGGAAACGTTTTATAGCCCAAACAACACATCGATTAATCAAGGAAATAATCAGCAATGGAAATCGGACCGCTGCAACCCCAAAGAGGCAGTGGGATCCATCTGCTCGCTTCATGCTGCACACACGGTGGAAGTCCATGAATTAAAAGGAGATCAGTTACACCAAACAGCGCTAACAAATGGCAGATGTTGTGAATTTCATTATCCTCTGTCACAACACAGAGGCCAAAGGGACCCAGAGAGCGGTTCCACATGAAAGCCACATCCCAGCAGAACCATGGGAAACCGCTTCCCACTCTGTGGACCACGTGGAACCGGGATGTTTGGTCTCTACACAACAAAAACACAAACAGGCAGGCTTTGAACGGTTTATCCGTCTCGCTCATGGTTCCATCTGAAAATGTGAGCCAGTGGACTGCAGCCGTTTAATATTTTTAAGGTGCTGGAACAATTGAGTTTGAGGTGCTCTAAAATAACAGTTTTTCTGCTTTCCATGCCAGCCGCTGTCATATTTCTACCCCGTCTCTGATCTTCTTTCTTTTCTTGCACTTGATTATTAAAAATAAACTGCACTCGGTTCATAAACACATAAAAAGTCTTCCGCTTCCACATGAATATTTCCAACATCATCTGTCTGGGTTTTGTTGCTTTGACATTTGCACTGTTTGAAAACTTGGATTTTAAAGTTGTATCAGTGTAAGAGTCACTTTGGGTAATTACATCAAACTTAAAGCCTGTGACAAATGCAAATTAATAACTGCTCTCCTTATGGAAAGACAGAAGAATATGGCAGGAAGTTTGGTCGTAGAAGTATATTCTTTTCACTAGGAGTTGTCAGAGCGCTGCTCAGATATGACAGATGAAATGTTTGGGGTCATTACAACTGTCAACGCAGAACGGTTTTGAAGATGTAACCAGCCATCACAAGTAAGTCAGACAGAAACATCAAAGAGGAGAAGCCAATCATTCTGCCTCAGTGTTTTTCTCCCGCCTGCCAGTCTGTCACGGCAACATCTTTGAGCATCAATCATTCATCCCCGTCAAAGCCTTATGTGTATGGTGACTGTTTTTATCTGCAACCAAAACACTTGGATTTTTTTGTATGTGGCTTTTGATTATCAATTTTTCTTACAGCTCACCACTGTCTCTGTGATGTTTTGGTTCTGTGGTCCTCTGACATCCCATCCAAGTCTGATGGATGATGGACTGCACAATAACGTGAGAAGGCGGCCATTGTTGTTTTTGGTGCAGGCTTGGCGCATAAAGCAACACTTGGTGTGAGCAAATTGATTAGATAACATCAATCTGTTTTACATGTCTGCACAAATACAAAACGTCCTTTACATTCTTTCTAATATCCAGCAGGGGGCGTCTACTGTGGTTGCAAAATAAGTCAGCTTGTATAGAAGTCTATGAGAAAAAGAACCTATTCTCGAGTGATTTATTACCTAAGTGAACCTTGTAAACAAGAGTTTATGGTCTCAATTACTAGTTTCAAGTCTTCTTCAATACAGCATGATGCTCATTTAGTAAATTATGGTTCCATTTAGAGTCAAATAAAGCAGAGGATGTTTTTCCTTTAACTCTTTGTCATTTATTGACATTTTGCTGCCTTTAAATATTAGCCTGGCTATCGCGACTACTTGCTCTGTGAGCGTAGTCTGGACAAGCTGCCTTGTAAACCGATTTCTCAGAGGACGGGCTTAACCTGTGTTTATCAAAAGTCTCTGTGTGCTACTGGACGAAGCTTCAACCAATCAGAACTCTCTTTCCTCTGACATCTGCAGAGCAACGAAAACTGCTTGATCCAAAGAACTAGTGCGTCATTCCCTCAAACAGGCCTCAGTCAAGTCGTTGGAAATGCTAGATTTTCATCGGTCCCCATTTCTGGGTGAATCTAAAATCAAAGAGAACGGCAGCTTGGTCAGACTGACTTGGTCGTGAAATTTTGTGAAGCGACACAGGAAGTATGGACGGGCCCAGGCTATAAAAATGTCTCCATTCTCTTGTTGTTGCAAAATCAACCCAAGATGGCGACGGCCAAAATGCCAAAGTTTCTTCACTTTCAATCCTCTTCTTACATACAGTTTGTGTTTGTAAGTCTGGTTGTGTGTGGATGAGACTTTTCAAATATCTCCGTGTGTGTAGATGAGATTTCAGCATCTCAAGATTCAAGATTCAAGAGTCTTTATTGTCCTCATGCACGCAAAACAAAATTCTGTAGAGTCTCTCGGCTTCGAGGCACACAAATAAAGAAATAAAATGAAGAAATAGAAAGATATAAAACACCCATATCTACAGAGGAGTAATATTATATATATATATATATATATATATATATATATATATATATATATATATATAAGCAGAAATTTACAGCAGAAAATTTATCCATAGCATGTTTTCCAAATTCCTAATCTAATTTAAGAATCAAATATGCTCTTAAAACAGACTTCATACTGAAGCACACGTCTTCATCACATCATAATCATAAATATACATCATTTTATTTTAAGGAAACTTTATTATATAAATATAAATATTCCTGTGTTGAGCGTTTTTTCTGCAATATATGAAATATTGGAGCCTTTTCACACTTGAATATTATGTTATTATGGGGTTTTGAACACAGTTTTCTCTGATTCAATTACTCTAATGTATATTTCACTGGGCTCTCTTAATGTTATTGTAGTTTAACGTCACCCTCTGCTTTAAGGTACTTAATGTATTCTTCAGCTTTTCATTATAATGGAGGTCTGATGTGAATCTACAGGGGATGCTTGTTGGGAGTTGTCTTTGTGTATTTTCACATCAAAACGCTCACATAAATTTGCAAGTGTGTGTTTGTGTGACAGTATAAGCAGTGGGTGGTGGTGGTGGCCACCGCTGATTAATGTCGATCTGAGCCTCTGAAGACAGTGGTCCTGTGGTGGCTAAAATTCACAAGGGAGACGTGTTAAAAGCCTGCGAGCTCGGTGACGATCCTCCGTCAGATCTTGAGCCGTTTGAAAAGTTCATATGAACTGGAAGACAGCCACTGGGAGATGGTCTTTGCAAACTCAATGAGAGTTTGTCATCGCAACACAGGGAGAGGCATCGTTTGAGGTGGAAACGCACCGCCTGTAATGTCCTTCAGGGCTTTATCAGGAACCCCTCCTTCCCCTAACCTGAGTCCTTATAAACAAGGGATCATAGCTGCCATGCTTTCTAAAAACAACTCCTGTTTGGATCATGCCAAAACGAAAATAGACAGAACAGCTTGTGAATGACACAATAATCCACATGTGCTAAGCTTTTAGCATATCATTTGTACACCATGTAGCCTGCATTGACTGCAGTGTTAATGCATCTGTGTGAATATGTCACACTCAGTCAGTGTTTTGTAAGCTACTTGTGTTTCTGTACGTGTTTTACTTAGTTTACATCATTTTAAGACTGACCATGATGTTTTTTCTAAACCTATCTCACCGGCTTTGTTGCCTAAACCTGCAACCAAACTGCACCTGCATAAATGTGTGTAATATTCATGTTTTGCCTCACTGAAGTGTGAATATGACACATTCTCCTTTGGTGGACAGCTGGTGCTATCTACAAATTTTGTTCTTTCTTCAGCCTGAAGCTTGAAAAGGAAAAGCCTTTTATTTTGTAATGTTTGTAATGTAATGAAACACTCTTGTCTGATTTGTCCACATATGTACAGTAAGTTAGAGGCTATGCTCATCACACTTACAGATAACTGGCTCTGCTGTGCAATACAAGAACAATGCTGTTTCTTTATTTTCCTCTTTATACACCATTTAACTTCTGAAAGAGGCTGACGTTTTATGTGCTACATGTAGCCATAGCTTCCATCTTTCTGCATTTACTGCAAGACTCTTTTTACTGTATTCCATTTTTAAAATAAGGCAACTGGAAACAACTTTTCTAACGTGTTCGTGAGCCAATATTAGTTTAACTAGCTCATGAAATCTACTCGGGCGGCACGGCACGGTGGTGTAGTTAGCACTGTTGCCTCACAGCAAGAAGGTACCGGGTTCGAATCCCGGGCCCGGCGCCTTTCTGTGTGGAGTTTGCATGTTCTCCCCGTGTCTGCGTGGGTTCTCTCCGGGTACTCCGGCTTCCTCCCACCATCCAAAAACATGCATGGGGGTTAATTGGCTAATTTAAATTGACCGTAGTGTGAATGTGAGTGTGCCCTGTGATGACGTGGCGACTTGTCCAGGGTGTACCCTGCCTTCTGCCCTAAGACAGCTGGGATAGGCTCCAGCCCCCCCGCGACCCTATGAGGATAAGCGGTAGATAATGGATGGATGAAATCTACTCATTTGAAATGGACAGTCGCACAGTTTCGTCTTCCACTGTCTGAAATCAGTAACTTATTTATTTGTTATAAACTGTATGTGTGGACCTCAGTGCTAACGTAGAAGAGCAGGATGTTTCTCTCTGAAAACTTTCTTGCAAAGTAAACCTTGAGCGGCTGGTGGCTGACTGTTCAGCCTGCAACCAGCAAACGTTACAGTCTCCTAAACTCATGAACAATCAAATCCTTCCCACTGGTTAGGCATAAAAAGACCCACATGACAGTGATTTCCAGGGCCTTGGAAAAGTGGGAGGAAACCAGAGATGACTGTGAGGGGATGACGGTAATTGTCTCATTTAGAGGCCGATGCCCACAGGTAAGAGTAATTATGGAGGACCATTATTCTCTGCTACCGGTGGGTGAGTGTGTTTGTATGCAGCGGAGGCCGGTCTTTCAGGCGGGGGCCCCCAGCAGCAGATTACAAAGGTGTGGCTGTCACGCGACATCCAAATGTGACACATAAAAGACAAAAGCGTGGATCAACAGAGGGTGTCTCAGCCCCATTCCGCTACTTTGCCATCAATCTGACAGATGGCATGGGCCTGTCTGAGGCCCTGGCAATGAGGAGTGCAGTGGCTTCAAAGGCTCTCTGTAATCTGCAGAAACATCACAGGCTGAGAGAAAGTGACTGTCTCCCAGACACCCGCCCTACTAAGAGGGCGAGCGAGGCGCTAATGAAAGGCAGATAAAGGGTTTGCAGGCACAGACAGCGCCTCGTGGAGGGAAAAAAAAAAGAGAGAGAGAAAACATCAGGTAGGCTTGCCTTTTTTCCTTTGCCTTTCTTTTTCTTTTAAAGAATCTACAGATAAATGGTCTCGTCGGTCCTTTTGTGTTCCCCTGAAAAACAGCAACACACAGATAAAGAGTTATTTTCAAAGCTCTCCTCCCCCATTGAGTGTGACTCAATTCAGACTAAATGGTCAGCGCTGAGCATGGGGTAAAGTTAGTGATGATGGAGGAAGGATGAAGATTGCGCTCTTTGTTGGAAATGCCACCAGTTCCTTGTGTTTTTCGGCAGCTTTGATGTGCCAGTCAGGCCCGGCGCTCGCTGACAGCCACAGCATTAATCAGAGGAACTTGGTTCTTTGTCACACTTTGCCGCATTCATTTATGGCCCAGGAAGGAGCTGCATCCCTTCATTTGGACTAATCAGTTCTTGCTTTTCGGTGACATCTCTGCACACTGCAGGTTCAGATCACCTTCTAGACGACACTGACGCCCACCACTATCAAAAGCACAATATGTTGTTGTACAAGCCAGGAAGTGGTGACGTCAAGCTGCACAACCCCCTCCTATACAGAGCATTTAGTTTTATTTTTTTTAAAAAAAGTCAAACAATTATTATCCTCTGGGTGGGAAAAAAGAATCTTAGTTACAGCATCAGTTTAGTCCACAAGTCTGACACGGTGTGACGGGGAATCTGGACAGTCAGCTGGTCTCTGGAGGCCTTCATGTTAACTAGGAGCAGCACAGAGTATGGACGGGTTCAGTGGAGCGAGCATGGATCAGTCATAGTCTGCAGACCCTCACTCAGCTCCAGAGCCGGGGGGATTGTTAGCTGTGCTCGGGGTAACCAGGCCACTCTCCATTTCAACACATTTGCCTGTTGTTTCTGACAAGCTGCTGGACTGTGCAGGCCTGTCAAAGCTGGTAATGACTCTTATTTTCAGGGAATACACACAGTCCTACGCTAAATGTCCTTTTAAACCATATCACAGAGGTGTGTAGCAAAAACTAGAACGATCCTGTACCAGCATCTGTTGACTCTGTGTTTGTTAGCCTGTCTATGCAGGATTTGTGTTCTTGGTGACATACTCATTGCAATTAATGGGATTCTGCCTCTGATATGGATTAACCTTGCCTGGCAGTGCTGAATCCTCTTAAAATGAAATGCTTCAGATGACGCCTCTTCTTATATTTCGGAGGCTGGAAATGTCAATTTTTTTTTTGTGCATCTATTTTGGAGAGCGTCTGCCATCAGTCAGTGCCATTCTTTATGTTTGCAGCAACTCCAGGAATTTAATTTAATAGTGATAAACGCTTCTCTATATGATACCCAGAACATTAACATACGTAGGAGCAAACAGCTTCTTGCTATGTAAAAAATGTTGAGGAGTGATGAGCAGAAAAGTCTACCTGAGCAGAAAATCAGAAAAGTCACTCTCCCTTTCTGTGTGTGTTGTAATCAGAGCTTCTCTGTGCTTTGTTGTTGTCATGTTGAACAGCTCTATTGCTGTGAAGTAGGTATAAATAATTATGTCCCTTTCAGGATGGGTTGTAGTAACATGTGATACTTTAAATTTTCACACATCAGGTCAAAATATTAATACTCTAATATCCGCAAAAGTACTCACATTCTGATCATCCACTGCACTTTGTATTTAGTGCAAATTAGCACTAAAGCTAGCTGCTTCATCAACATATTTGCAGAGACATTGAGCATATCTCTACTCTACTTAAGTATTTTATGTTATTGCATTTCTTATTGTATTTGCACCGGACTACTCTGACAACTTAATTTCCCTTCGGGGATAAATAAAGTTATCTATCTATCTATGTATCTATCTATCAATCTATCTATCTATATTAGCATTTAGCTTAAATACAGCCTCAAAGAGTTTTTAGTTTGGTTAAAAAATGAATCATACTTTATGTAAAATCTTAATCCAGTATTTTATTTAACATTCCTTTTTCTAAAGTTATTGTTCAAAGCAAATAAATGATGCATTAATCCAGGAATAAGAGCCACCACACCTGCAAGTAAACATCCTCAAGAGCTTTCAGGGCAATTATTTTCATGGCGTGACTCGTTATTATGTTCTAACTGTAAAAAATTATGTGATACAAAATATAAAGAATGATAAAGCATCACCACTGCCAGCTGACACATCAGTGAGTTCAGCTCATAGATCACCAACATTACTCTGAACCCTCTGCAGATGAAAGATGTGTCCATAAAGCTCTGGTTTGAGTCAGGCAGCATTAAATGTGTGGGTGTCAGCTGCTGCTTCACTTTTAGCTCCACCAGATTCCTGTCCTCCCTATGCCCAGCTGGGGATACAGACGCCATTCAAGAGTTGTGTAATTAGCTGGAGTTTAATTAAAGGACAGTTTGGAGGGAAAAAAGGGCAGACAAAAAGTCAAATTAAAGAGACTTGTAAAAGGGAAAATTAAATGCTTAACAAGCTCAGCATCACCATTCAGAGACCTAATTTACATGGCAAACGTTTCCAGTGAGCATGTTAACAATTCTGTGGGTTCAGTGTTACTGTTACTATAAAGCAGAGATTCATAACACTACAATCATTTTAACTCATGTCAAAATCTCACTGCATCGCACCTCATTTTAAGCTTGTTTTTATGCAGAAAATCACTTAAGTAAAAGCAAAACGAGAATCAAAGACAGAATAAGTTGATATATACAGTATATGAAATAAAATGTGCATTTGTGAAGGGAAAGTTACATTCTTTCAGGATCATTATGGTGAAATAATGTGTGTGAACTGCAAATGATATTTATTTAGCATGAAATTTGGTGAGTCATGTATAGTAGTTTTTAGGTAAAGTGTTTCATACTGTGACTGCATCACTAACTCAATGATAATTAATACAACCAGTCAGAAACAGGAGCCTGTCTAGCCTCAGTGCAGCTAATTGGCCCAGAGGGAATCCAAAAAGCCACAAGCTGTTCTGCTGCTCGTCGTCATGGGACCGACTGCAAACTGGAGGCGCAGCACTTTTTTTTTTTCTGTTAACGTCGGACAACAATTCCATCAAGAGTAGAAACAGATGCCATGAAAGTATACCTTATTATTTGAATATTATCAATTGAAATTAAACACCGATCAGGTATAACATTATGATCACTAACAGGTGAAGTGAATAACACTTATTATGTCTTCATCATGGCTCCTGGGGTATATAAGACATTAAATGAACATTTTATCCTCAAAGTTGATGTTTTAGAAGCAGGAAAAATATTCAACTGTGAGCATTTAAAATGAGTTTGACAACAAGAACCAAACAGTGATGTCTAGAGGACTGGATCAGAGTATCTCCAGACCTGCAGCTCTGGTGGTCTGTTCCTGGTCTGCAGTGGTCAGGATCTATCAAAAGTGGTCCAAGAAAGGACCAGTGGTGAACCAGAGACAGGGTCATGAGAGGACAAGGATCACTGATGCAGGTGGGGAGTGAAAGCTGGTCCTGGTGATCTGATCCAACAAACCAGAGAAGTTAATGCTGCTGAAGATAGAAAGGAGTCACATACCACAGAATAAACCTTCAGGGGTCAGAGGTCAGGGCTGATCTGGCCTTAAAAAGGGGGAACAGCACAATATTTGGCAGGTGGTCATAATGTTATGTCTGATCGTGTATATAAGCTGCATGAGCCTCAGTGATTTACTGATGCCATTTTTAAAAAAAAATCAAAACAGTGGGAATAGGAGTGTTTTGATGATGTCGTGGAATTGGATGGGATCATGGGAGTTGGTGTTTTCACCATTGTCACTGAAAATATATCTGACGAGAAGTGCAGATCTGTGACAGGAGGTCCAGCCACGCGTTGCATGATGGGAACAGATGACACTGCGCATGCAGTCAAAACTAAATCTATATTCTGTAACAGCATTACCTGTTTCACACCTAATATGTTTTCAGAAACATACAGTTACGTCCATACAGATATGGACACTGACACATTATTTTAGCTGTTTACCAAAACATATTCAAGATACAGTCATATAATTACTATGGACTCACTGAGTACCAGCCCTTTTATAAAACAGAAAGTGCCTTGTGCCAGCATTTTTGACCACTGTGAATTTTTCAAGACCCACAGAATATTTTGTACTATGACTCTGAAAACACTGAATCGCGCAAATGAAAGAAGAGACTCTCTATTTCATCATGACAAAAATGTTTGTTTTTATCTTGTTTCATTCTTGTTTTATGAGAGGTAGCAGACACTTTCACCAAAATCAACACTTTTTGTCCAGATTCTGTTTTGGTTTTTTTTTTGCTCTCTAATCTCAATCATCTCCACTTCCTGCTTTGATCTCTGTGGTGTATATCATCTCTTTATACTCAGACTACAAATCCCAGAAGCCCCAACATTACTCACAGAATGTGTGAGAGCGCCCTCTTGTGACATCCGCCACAAAAAAAAAATAAATAAAAAAAATAAAAATAAACCCACTTTGACTTACATAATAGTGTATGTCAATGGTACTCAAAGAGTTAATTTGAGGGTTTCACATCTTGGAGGAAGGGTTCGGGAATGTTTCTTTTCCAAGGGATCAAAGACAGTTGGACAATTGACTCAATAGGTGAGCTATCCATCATCAATTAAACAAGTAAAAGGTCTGTATTCCAGATTCCTGATTCCAGGTGACCATCCTTAGGATGAAACAAAAGAAGAAATCCATCAGAGAGATAGAAGAAATGTTGGTGCTGAGCTGAGGAACTCAAAAGTTTTGTTTTATTTTATTTGTTTTATTTAAAATCCAATGTAATGTCACTGTCAAATATGTATGGTTGTGACTGTTTGGCTTTAAAATTAGAAAGTTTGTCACCTGGCCACCATGTTGAAAACAGTCAAACCATCACCAAGCAGTGATCCCATCGGTCAGAATAAACCGGATCTTTCCTTTGTTGTTCCTTTGGCGTTGTGACTTGGCGTATTGTGGATATGTTGTTGTTGGCAGGCAAAAAGTTAGAATGAAACAGTCCATTACCATGAATAAAACTGAGGATTTCTCTGGGTTTGACCTTTATTGTGTCATTTTGTTACACATTTTAGAGGACCTGATGATGTGTATTTTTTTAATAATTGGCAATAACTTGTGTTTTGCTAAAAGTTTGCAGCTTTGGAATGACAGTCCTCACATGTTGCCAGGTTTGGATATGATTGAAACTCTGTTAATGAGTTCCAGAAAGCCACACCAGTGATTTAAAGAGCAATCTAAAGACGTAGCTGACATTTGGGGGCCTTAAAAAGCGAAACAGAAAGAATGCAGCGATGTTGTGACAGATGGGTTAAATGAAGACACATGGCTGTTTAGTATAATTTGGTCACTGTGCAGATCTTGGCATTTGTTGTGCAGCTTTCAACCAGAAATCTCATTAAAATGTGGTGAAAATGTGAGACAGAACCACCCAACCATGAAAACGTGTGCCACGAAGACATGCATCCAAAATGACAATACTGAGCTAAAAAAACAGAGAATATAATATGTGACCTGTAAAAATCAGCTTGGCAGACGTTTAAGGTGGAATTATATGACCCCCCACCCCCACCCAATTAAATGAATTTAGAGGATCACAACTTTCAGCAAATGATAAAAACATGATTACCATCTGTGCGTTCGAGGAGCTCTTTCTCTGCCAAGCCTTTTGATGAGGCTGCAGAGTTATCCAACAGCTTTAGCAGATGTTGTGGTGTATTGAGTTGAAAAGCAGTTCTCAGACATTTCACTCCTGTTGAGAGATTGTTTTCAGCTCTTACACTTTGAATCTAAGGAGAGGTTAACTGGGATCTGCGGCAGTGTGAGAGCTCGGTTTCAATCTCAGCACCTTGTTCTCCGCTCTCTGAAAAAGCCTTCGTAGCACCTGTAAGGAGCGTACTCACCCCACTGAAAGCCTGCACGCTTAACAGGAGGATTTATTTTGCCTAAATCTGTAACTGTAATGTCTTCATAAGAAATTTACACATTTGCACCTTCAAATGACAATCATAATTCCCCAAAAAAGGTTAAATGTATATATATGAAAACGACAATTCACCTAATTTCCCTTCACGCATGTTCGATTTTTGACTCAATCACATTATGCCACGAAACTGAACAGATTCAATGAAATTTTCAGTAATATGTACCACATTACACTGTGAAAGTGACATTTACAACCTGAAGCACTCAGCACGGTGCCGATACGTCGAATGAGCTTTTTCCTCAAACAACAGACGCTCTCCGTGGTGTAAAAATAAGAGCGAGCCACTGATTCAAAGCTGGCATGACCTTGTTTCCTTGTGAGTAAAAGACACAGAAAGCTGGAGGTGCTGGGCGAGGAAGAGGAGGGGTGGAGGAAGGAGGACGGGTGGGTAGGAGGAGTGTGGGGGGGCATAGTGGAAGAGGTGGGGTAACTTCAAAACCTACATCAAAAGGAATAAATAATTGTTTCTGCTGGTTTTGTTGTTGTGATACGGATCGGCGAAGCAGCAAGTGGCGAGCAGGAAGCTTTGATTTGAGGCAGCCTTCCTGGAGAGGGCTCCTTCTGTCGGCAACTGAGCTGAGAGAAACGGGGCCCACTGATTAAAGTCCTGTTTGTTTTAATCTTCCCTTTTGCCCAGGGGAGGCCCACAGAGAGGGAGGGGAGACTGCTGGGGGCGGGACGGCGCTATCCCTCCTTTTGCGTCCTCAAAAAGGAGGCAACTTGTGCAGCATCCAGACGCAGGCGAGGAGAACGAGTGAAGGATTGTGGGAGCGATTCATGATAGGGGACGAAGTGTTTTGGGTCACTGCAGATTACTAGGATGATAATCACATACTCTGTTCACTTGTAACTCAGTTTTCCTCAAAACTGGAGGTTAGTCCAGGAGCGTCCTGAAAAAAATTCCATCACATCTCCTCAAGTTCTTTATTGTCATTTCTGTGAACAAGCACACAGGAAGGAAATAGTTTTTGTTGTTGTTTATCATCGACCAAAGTGCTAAATGGGAACAGCACCTCCTCTCCGTCCCTCCTGTCCTCCTGTGACGTCGCTGTCCTTCTGGTTTATCCCAACAACTTCCTGATGTCCTGCCTCTAATCTAACCAGAAACCCAGGATTGTCCACTGTCTTTCCTTACTTCTCGAGAAATGTGACACATTAAATATGAATAAACTTTTGAATAAATAAGCAAACAGCAGTGAGGAAAGGGCTTCATGACTCTGCAGAGCAGACCGTCCAGCATGTTGTTCGCTATAGACCTATGTTCGCTATGACCGCAGTTGACTTTTAATGCTGGATATACTGATGTTACAACTACAAGTCTTCTTCACTGCATGAGTTAGTTCTAATTATAAATCAAGATACTTATTTCTTACTGACTTAGTTGAACACTGACATATTATCAAATTTGTTTTGCTCCAGGGTCTCTTTTGCTGCTAAATGTTTGCCAGCTCATAGTTTATATTGTCTGTCTGTGGTTTGGTTTGTGGTGGGCAGGAAGTGTACAGTGGGGTTATCGGTTGTTTTTTTGGAAAACTTTTGCTCGCCGTGGCTGAATAAACACTGATGAGAACTGAGAGACAGTGAGAGACAGTAAAATGCTCTGCAGAGTTATGTGGGTTTGTAGGGACTCCATTCGCACTGCACATAGTCATTTGATCCACTGTTGATATAAGAAAATAATGGCTGCTCCGTGGATCTATGTAGAAAGCTGGATATGGTGCCAAAACTTGGCCTTGCTGCTGATTTGTAGTCACTTGTGGTAAAGTGTTGTGAAAAAAGCATCCGCTGCAGCTCAGAATGCATTTTCCCCATAGATCAGTGTTATTAAAAAGAGATCTAAGCAATCACAGCCAATTGTTTCTCGTGAATTTCTAATCCATGAAGATTTTGTGAAACTTTCCCACAGCCTTGTTTTCATAATCATGTGCAGTGGGCTTCACAATGTAGAAGAAAACCTGGTAGCTGGAGAACTTTTTGCACTTGGCAAGAAATCATTCAAGTGAGGTTTGAGTGTGGTATCCAGTTCCTGTCATATATCCATCAGCTGTATGTAGCACAACATTGCTTTGATATAATTGGTAGCATCAGTGTGCTAACGTTCATAATGTTTGCAGCATCTGCAAGGGTCTGTATGGCCAAAGTGACATCAAATGAACAGTTTGTCCTAAAAGTTGATGCAGGAAAAATGTTCCAGCGTCAGGATTTCAGTGAGTTTGACAACAAGAACCAAACAGTGATGTCTAGAAGACTGGAAGAACTGCAGAACTGCAGCTCTGGTGGGCTGTTCCTGGTCTGCAGTGGTCAGGATCTATCAAAAGTGGTCCAAGGAAGGACCAGTGGTGAACCAGAGACAGGGTCATGAGAGGACAAGGATCACTGATGCAGGAGGGGAGTGAAGGCTGGTCCTGACCTTCAGGGGTGAGAGGTCAGATGAGGGACCAACATAATATTAGGCAGGTGGTCCTAATGTTATGCAGGATCAATGTATATGAAAATAATAATAAATTTGTTCAAGTTCTTCACCATCAGACACAGCCTTCCCCGTGGTCTGGGCAGCAGGTTTTTACCTGGTTGTGTTGTAAAAATTAAGAACTTTTAGGAATATTGATCAGAGCAGTTTTAAAGCACTACTAGGTTCAATTTCAAATAATTTCATTTCTTAGTTACATCCCTTGTCAATGCAAACCTATACTAGAAGTCTTAACAAAAAGGTTTCATGTCCAAAGACACTGTGCTGCAGCATTAGATGAATGTAGTACCACTAACACTGTGGGTGTTAGCAACAACTTGGGCCACTTCTATAAAAAATGTATGTGCTCATGCTGTTATACAGATGTTAAGATTAAAATGATCAGCACATGCCGTGTGATATGTTAACTCTTTGAGTGACAGCCGTTTTTTTTTTAAATCGAAAGTGCCTTGTTCCGGTGATTTTTTGCCTATTTTCAGTCATATTTCAAGACCCACAGCATATTTTGTACCATGTCTCTGAAAACACTGAGAAGCTCAAATGAAAGAAGAGACTCTCTATTTCAAAATGAAAAAAATGTTTGTTTTTACCTTGTTTGTTTTTGTTTGGTGTGGAGGACAGTAGAGACCACTTTCACCAAAATTGCCACTTTTTGTACAGAATCTGTTTTGTTTTCTAAATGCGATCATCTCCACTTCCTGCTTTGATCGCTGTGGCGCATGTCAACTCTTGATGTCCCGGCTACAAATCACAGAGGCCCCCACATTACTCACAGGCTGCGGGAGATGATGATCAGCGACCAGCTGCAAAAAAACCCAAAACACTTTGACGTTGTATTACGTCAGTGGCACTCAAAGAGTTGATAGGCAGCTGTTTGGATGGCATATGATACTGTATGTTAAGGGTTTGTGCAATGATGCAGGCCTGCAGACCTTTCCCCATTATTTATATATGAGCTGCTCTGAAGAAATGAGGTGTGGATGGGACCCCCTGCTGACAGCCTCTGTGGAAAATGGCAGATTTTAAAGGTTCATGTTAGCGTGGGTCAAAGGTCACATGATGTAAGACAGCAGATCGGTGGGGGGTCACATGTTGAATGTCAGAGTTTAGGGGTATGGAGGCCACTGGTGGTGGAATCTCAAAAAATGAGCATATACACTCATGACACGCACGCACATTCAGCCTCACGAAACCTCCACTCGCATGATGGCAACATGATGAGAGGTGACACATGACATGAGAGGAAGAATAACTCGGCACAGAGACGGCTCAGTAGTGAGCATTTGTGTCACAATGGGTCAACTGCATTCAAGTCAGTTTAAGGAGTGAAAAGGAGTTCCTGCAAAAATAACACATTACAAAAACTGGTGTAAATTAAACTTATCATACAGAAACTGCACAAGCTGAGTGTTTGACTGTTTTCACACCAGACTTCAGCTTCCAGGCCTGTTTAATAATTCCTACATCTACCTGCGGCACATTGTGCATGCAATTACAGTAATCTAAATGTCACTGTGCAGTGTTGAATTATTCCCCGCCACCAGACACCTCTCGCCTTGAATAAAGTGAATATTTGCACTGAGATACAATCTGAGCGCAGTTGATTTGCATCAACTAAATATACTCGACGCCACCTCTTTGATTCTGACAGAAATCCGGTATTGGCAAAAGTGTCATCAGAATTGCTGAAAGAATGAAAAAGACTTGCTGAAGCGCACATTGCTTGTAGGACTTTATGCAGTTATTCAAACAAAGTAGTCTCATTGGATCTTATCGGCATGTGACGAAACAACGGAAGACAGCGTTTTTTTTTTTTTTTTTCATCGCTGACAGTAAACAGCCACCCCGTCCACAGGCCTGTCAGCGTTAGAGACAGAGCTCCTTAAGAGCTGACATCAAACGCTTATGGAGACTGATGATTTAAATATTGAATCGACGAGCGGCGGCACGCAGACAGAGAGCTGCTATGTGCTGACGCTGAGACAGATGTATATTTTAGCAGCCGTTTCCCAGCTAAACTGCCTAATGGCCTTGGGGATGAGGCAGATGAGAGGCAGACCTGCACATCTGCTGGGTCAACTCTGAGGTTTGTTGTACTGTAAATGGCAAACATCCCCCCCTGCTCTACCTTCCCTCTACTCATGCCCTCAGTCCCCCCTTACATGCTGCTTTACTCTCAGTGGGATCAGAGGAGATGTTCCCCAAACGGAGGCCCCTCGCCTGGCCCCTGGCAGTGGGGACACTAACAAGCTCTAATGATCTCCAGCCAGGCCTGTCTCTGTGCTCTTCCTCCACTCACTCACATCACAACCTGCTGAACAGGCCTCCGAGCAGACAGCCTTCCTGAACCCACCGCCACCAACATGCAGCGCTTCCTGTCCAGTAGTTTAGGATCAAGATGAGACGTTTCTTTATGGAGCGATCATCTAGAGTGTGCTGATAAATGCACGTGTGACGGTAAATGACTGTTTGTGTCCAAACAACTCAATGACCCCTGTTTCTTTCTGCACTTCTGGTCTGCAGGCTTTTGTTGGCTTGTCTGCTCTCCACGGGGACACCACATGTGAGGCGCTGGAGGGACTGAAGATAATTGTAAAAGTGTTTTGACCTCCTTCCTATCTAAATGGATTCAAGTGTGTCTGTTGAAACCAAAGAGAAGGAGCGAAAACTGCTCTCCTTCATCACCAAGACCGAAAGGCCAGGAGCTATGAAGGCAGGTAGTGACTGAACTGATCATAGGCTGTCGGCCGTTGAGATCAGATATATGATAGACACACATATTATCAGTTTTCTAAATCATTGAGATTTTGGTTTGAATCCCCGAGTTGAACAAGCTAATGCTAATGATGGTTCAGGGTTTATCTTTGCTTTTCAGCTGAAAAAACACATCAATAAGCATCAAGTGAGAGTATTTTTTCAGTGCTCATTCACATACATTTGAGTATCTGGAGTGCAGACCAGCCCACAAACTGTGAAATAAGACAACACAGGTAGTGTATTTGTGGGGTGTCTGGTAATGAAAACATGTAATTCAGATATGTCTTCACTTCCTGTGTCACATGCAGGATCATTAGAATATACACTAAGAGGCATTAAAAACGCAACATTGTATTTTTTTCTATTTTCATTTGAATTTTCATAATTTATTGGGTGACTTCACTTGGTATGATACTGAACATGAATGAACAAAAGCAACAGTAGAAAAATTAATTGACATGGATTACAAATGTCAGTATCTTGTGTGATCGTCGTGGCATAGACATGATGAGCGCGTTGATTTCGGCCACTGGAATCGCTTCCCACTCTTCCAAGAGTGCAGTACGGAGATCAGCAACCGTCACCGGCAGTGGAATACGACGCCGTACACGGCGATCCAGATTGTCCCAAAGGCGTTCAATGGGATTCATATCCGGGGAATAAGGCGGCCAGTCCATAACCTGCACATTATGTCTGTGCATAACGTGTCTGCAGGCGTGAGATAGTGCATCTGTGGACGCCAAAATGCCTGGCTACTCTCGCTTCGGTCATTCTGGATCTCAGCATACCAATGGCCTGCTCCCTCATGTTTGCTGCTAAGCGTGGCATGGTGACCGTCTGTGACAGCTTGTATTTTTCCTCTGAGTTTTTAAAGCCTTGACCAGTTGAGCTCAAATCACCAAAAGAACTCACTGAAAGCTTTCAAACAATGTCCTAACGAATCACACATGCAAAAACAGGGATTGGTACCGTCTGCCACGTTAATTTATTGTTTGAGCTGAAAAATGTGGCTCCATAGTTTCATAAAAATACGCTGCATCTTTGTTTTTTTTTTCGGCAGTAGAAGAGGTATGAATCTGAAAATGAGAACAATATGTCCCCTCCCCTCAAAACAATGAGCTGAAAGATGCTAGCAATGAGGATAAAAGGAGTCATTTAACCAATGACACAAAAAATGATTATTGCAGCTTTCAGTGACAATTAATCAACACAAAACACTGGTCTGGTGTGTAATGGATCCTCAACTCTTTGAGTGCCATTGACGTCTTTCACTGTCACAGTGTTTTTTTGCAGCAGGTCGCTGATCGCGCTCTCACACAGCCTGTGAGTAATATTGGGGCTTCTGGGATTTGTAGTTGAGATACACCACAGAGATCAAAACAGGAAGTGGAGACGATCGCCATTAGAGAGCAAAACGGATGGATTTGGGACAAAAAGTGGTGATTTTGGTGAAAGTGGCCAATAATGGAACAAGATAAAAACAAACATTTTTTTCATGATGAAATAGTCTCTTCTTTCATTTGAGCTATTCTGTGTTTTCAGAGACATAGTACAAAATATTCTGTGGGTCTAGAAAGATGACTCAAAATGGCCAAAAACGCTGTAACAAGGCACTTTTGTTTTTAAAAAACGGCTGGCACTCGAAGAGTTAATCAACCTACATACCTGGGACCAGTTGAGGGAAAATGTAGAAAATTACTAAGAGAAGATGATAAAATCGCACAGTAACAACATAAATCCTAAAGGTGCTTTTAGACCTTTTGATTTCTTCACTCACTGAGTACCAAACACGTATATTTACGTCTTTTAAAATAGGCTACAACACTTGAGTACCATAAATGTATATATACGTCTTTCATTTTTTCCGTTGCAGGCACAAGAGGGCGCTCTCACACAGCCTGTTAGTAATACTGGTGCTTCTGGGATTTGTAGTCGGGCATAAAGAGACGGAATACACCACAGAGATTAAAGCAGGAAGTGGAGACGATCGAGATTAGAGAGCAAAACAAATCTGGACAAAAAGTGGTGATTTTGGTGAAAGTGTCCTCTACTCTACCTCTGATAAAACAAGAATGGAACAAGATAAAAACAAACATTTGAGCTATTCTGTGTTTTCAGAGTCATAGTACAAAATATTCTGTGGGTCTTGACATATGACTCAAAAGCACTGGCACAAGGCACTTTCTGTTTTTAAGGACAAGCTGAAGAAAATGGATAAAATTCTCCGATGTAACAAATAAAGATCAGCACCTCCTCTTGTAGTTGTTTCATCACCATTTTATATATAATTATAAAACTAAAATAACACAAATCTAACAGACTTTGCTCCTCAAACTCAGTTTCATATTGTTCCAGAATATATTTGTCACAAATAACTACTTTTGCATCATTAGAGTGTGAATTGACATAAACTAATTACAACATCTGCAGATGTTAAACTTTCATATTTTCACAAATGTACCTGGCAGGAGAGGAGAAAATTAAGTAAAAACACAACTTTTACCTCGTAATCGTTGGAGAAGCAGCATAATTTGAAGTCATTTATTGTTGTGATTGAACTGGAATAATAAACAACCTGGTGCTGAGTTTTTCACTTTGCTGTGTCTGCTGCAGTCTGCTCTTCTAATGCAGTTGCTCCTACAGACTAAATCCAGTCTCTAAAAACCATCAAATGGACCACGTGGATGAAAGCCAGGCCGACTGGACCTGCTTAAAATAGTGAGTGCATTAACAGCACATTGTTTAGATGCTGCAGGATTGCAGAAATGTCCTCTGCATGTCATGAAGCTGAATATTCTGACACAAGACAAAGATTACAGTTTATTCATGTGCAGGTTTTTAAATCATGTGTCATGATCTCATTCTAGTTCAGAAATTAGCTCCGTCTTTTGTGCTGTGTTTAGCTTTAATGTGAAAAATACACACATGCACACTATCATTAAACACAGCAGATTAAACTCTGGTAATAAATGAAATTCTTAGATCTTTCACTTGTTTTAAGAATATTGCCATGTTAAGGCTGGATAACAGAAAGTGACTCCTTGCAGTGCACTGTCTGCTGCAAGTCAGTGTCCCCTTTTGTTGTGGAGCACATTCTCCTCGGGGGAATAATGAGCATGAGGCGATCAGACAGCAAAGCCGGTTTGGCTCTCTGAAGTTTGTGCCAGAAACACACATCCTCGTTAGACTGGTCCACAGCTACTGGGAACAGAAAGTTCCCAACATTGGCTTTTGTTGGCCATTGTGTTTGCATCACTCTCTAACCCCTAAACCTTGAAGTGCACGATTGAGTGGTGACAGCATATTTTCATTAAGAGTCAGAAGTGGCTGTCCAGCACGTCACTGCTCAATGTACTTCAAAGTTCTCTTGAAACTTAACTCAGTGTTTATTTCTGTCAGTCCTAAAGCCCGTGTAATCAACAGGGAATTGACTTGAAGGTCTTAAAGGGTCCACTTTGAAATAGATCAGTACCCGCTTCCATCCCCCCCTCGCCCTGGATGTGAGAGGTGTGGGCATAAATTTCACACTGGACAGTGAAAGAAATTAATCTGAATTTTCAACATTTTGATCTAAGCATTGAGAGCGGATAAAAGGCACAGTCCAAAGCGCATCTGAAAGAAGCAGCTTACATTTTCTATAATATTAACCCTAAGTCAGCCTTTGATCTTTTAATCCTATGCTCATAAGGTTGTGAGATAAGCAGGCATGACTAACGTCTCTTTCTAATAGTCAAGAAAGAGCAGAGCCCACATAATGAGCTCTTTTACCCCTTTTGAAGACAAATTGGACTGAAATTCCATATTTAATGGATCTTACTTTCAATAGAATTCTGTTTAAAGTCCAGAGAGAGATGGCCGCTCACGTTAACAGTGCTGTTAAACACAGCATGGACGTCTGACCTTGTTTTTCCTCACAGCCTCCCAGATGTCTGTCTGAGCTGTCTGCTGCCATCTTTGTGGTGTCATCCCTGTCGTTTTGTCTTTATTCAGTCACTCGCAGGGTTTATGCAGATGTGAGAGTGGAGCTAAACTCTCGTGCAGAAGTGTTGCTTGTGATCTACAGACCTGCTGATGCCAGCTGTGGTCATCTGTCTGTCCTCAGCCAACATCATTAGAGCACTGAAGCTGCTGGCTGAACTCTAACCAACATTATCGCCACATGTACAAATACTGGGTAGCATCGACTAAAGATATTTTAAAATAGCAGCACCCCCAACAAGGAAAGAAGTTATTTAAGTTCAAACTTGCATATTCCTCCTGATACTGTGATTTTTATCTACTGTTCTGTACGGTGTCCTTTAGCGCTAAGAAATGTGCCTGATGTATTATTATTTACAACAACACCTAAGGTCTAATGCCTTGTTCACACTACACGATTTGAGCTCAATCCACCGACTGGTGACTGTTTTTTAGGTCCCCTTTGAAAGATCGGGGTGAAGTCGTCCATTCGGCGAGCCTGCGTTGTTAAGTGTGAACACCTCAAAGATGCCAGTCAGAAGCTGGCTGACAACCTGACCCTCACCCCTAATTTCCACTGGATGCGTAACGACGCCATTGTTTTGTCACAACCGATACGTGTCCATTCAAATCAATATGTCCATTTCCACTGAACGCTGCTGACGTGCCGATGCCTGCTGAATCGACAAAGCTTCTGTTTTTGTTGGACATTGGAGCACGGCGCATGAATTCAGCACAGAGCAGATGGTGTGGGACAGGAAGTCGTGTACAGACACATAATAAAACTGATTTATTTTCAAAATAAAATAATCAGTGTTTGCATCGCATCTTATAATCAATTTCCTTCTACTCAGTGGACACAGGATGGTTCTCTTTCACTGATGCTCCACTACAACCCACTATATCGCACGATTATAAGTGAATTTGCGAGATCTCGTTAGTCAGTGAAATCCCATTCTGGTGATTCCAGCTGTCCGGCGGAGCAGCAGCGGGTGGATCTGGTGGGTATTGACTGCATTCTACATCCGGTGGAAATCAGGGATGAGGCGCCTATAAAAACTGAACATCTAGCCTGCTAAATATCCAGTCGAGTCGCACTGACGTAAAAAGAGTTGCAGCCACTGAGAGCAGACATGGGGCCTTCTGTGAAATGCAGAAGTGAAAAGGAGCAGCGGCAACAACAGTAACTTTTTTTCTTTTTGTTACATTACATGCTAGTGCATAAATGATCTGAGAGCTACATTCTGCTCCGTATCAATGTTTACAATGAAAAGTCAGATACCTCTCGCTAATTCCTGGTCAAATGAGCCGCTCATCGTTTTCTAGTGCGCAGATGTAGAGAACGAGTTGACCAGGAATTAGCAAGAGGCGGCTGACTGGACCACAGTTTAGGCACTCGGCCACGCCTGCTGATGGAGAGTCGTGTGGTGTGAAGGCTTAAGCCATAGTGGCCCTGTGAGACTTCAACACTTATTACACACAAATCAGAACATGCCGAGCTTTGCTGGTACTGGAAGCTAACCTAGCTCTGTCCAACATTTTAATAATCTGCACCATTTAATGTCAACAATTAACTCATTGTCTCTCTTGATCTTTGACCTTGATAACACATAAATAACAGTTGACACTATTAGCCTTTTGCAGGGCATCTAATCACTTT
Source organism: Synanceia verrucosa (assembly GCA_029721515.1). NCBI lineage: Eukaryota > Metazoa > Chordata > Actinopteri > Perciformes > Synanceiidae > Synanceia > Synanceia verrucosa. The sequence goes on from CM056549.1 coordinate 7,115,071, forward strand.
TAAATATGACAGCCCTGCACGTGTGGCTTGGTAACTACAGCTGGGTAATAGTTTCTCTCTGGATCTCCCAAAGGCTGCACTGAACCTTTAATTGGGTGACACTCATTCCTGCTTCTCCCTCTCTCTCTCTCTCTTTGTTTCTCAAGCAGACAAAGTTATTTGAATCGCTCCAATACTTTCATCTAATATTCTCTTTGTCCCGTTGTTATGCAACTGCGTGGACTCAGATCTAAAAAGACACTAACGGAACAAAGAGAGGAATTTTTCTGATTTTCCGCATTACTTCTCCTCACATATCTTGCATTCTCTCCAGACAAATCGTACTCCATACATGAAGTGGCAGGGATGGGCGAGGCTGAACAAGGCCAATTTGTTTAAAGGCTGGTCTTCAGGACGAGGCGCACCACAGAGCTATATTCATATATTACATTTGCGTTTTTACACTTCTGACAGGCGCTCTATCGTGTGGCTGTTTTCATCTCTCCTTTTGATGCTGGTTAAAGGAGAAGGCAGTCATTGTCCTCCGTGGCCTGCAGGCATGTTTTGAGCTGCGCAGAGTGAGTCAATGGAGAGTTGGGGGCCAGCTAAATGTCAGGCGCACATGGCCACGCTCGCATAGCTTAATGCAGGCCTGTGTCTGGCCCTTGTCCTTGTCCCCCTCCAACTCTGTGTGTCTTTATCCCTCTGTCTCCAGCTTGTCCCTCTGTCTCAGATGTACATGCCATCTGGTCTGGCTCCACATCTGTGGATATCCTGTCTACAAAGCCTGGACAGCAGCGCTCTTTGTGCAGCGACTCTTTGCGCTCTGCAGCACCTGCCATGGCTTAAATCACTTTACCCATGCAAAAGAGGCGAGCCCATTAATTGTGTCCACTGCTAAAGATGTCGAATAGCACTTGCTGGAATATCGTTTATAGCCGCGTGCTGTGATGCGGCTTTGCATGGGAATACCAAAGCGGCTGTACGGAGGAGGAACATTTGCAAACCTGTCAGCGATGTGTATGGCTGCAGCACACTCAGTTATTACAATGTCAGCCCTCTGCCAAAGAGAGATCTGTGCCAGCTACTATAGAGAGGAAGACAAATTGTGTTTGGGGAAAAATAAACACAGTTCAATCATTAATTTGTTTTTGTTGTTTTTAATCAAATGAGCTTAAATCGGTTTTCTTCCTTTCCTGGGCTTTTTCTTCCCTCCTTTCTTGGCTTCAAACAATGATGTGAATGCAAACACTAATTCCTCTCCTTCACCGTGTTTGGCCTTGGCAGCACTTTGCTCCACAGATGTGTTCAATATGGGAGCATTCACGGTACGTTCGTGTGTACCAGGAATGAAAAGCCATGGATGCTTCCCACTGGGACAAGCGAGTCTACGTTTGATTCATTATACAACAACATAACATCCAACATGGATTGTCTTATGTCAGTCTGCTTGTGAAATAGGTCATAAAAACCTTTGTTAGATAGAAATTAATTCCATAGAAACATATTTTATTTTTTGGATTTCATGTCCTGGTTTAAGCTTCAAAAGAAGACAACACTCATGAAGATGTTTAAATCATTAAAAGTGTTGATGTATACAAATCACTATGGATACCAAATCCTTTTAATATCTCATCTCATAAAAAGCCTCAAATATAATATATGGTTATGTTGGTTGACATCATCATGGCCGCTTTTATTGGATGTTTGTGTTCACTTGCAATGTTGAGGTAAGCCTTTTAGAGGTAGTAGAAATCATCCCAGTCCTCTATACAGCACCTTTAACTCATTGAGTGCCAGCCCTTTTTAAAAATGAAAGTGCCTTTTGGCCCTTTTGAGTCATATTTCATGATGCACAGAATATTTTGTACTATGTCTCTGAAAACACGGAATAGCTCAAATGAAAGAAGAGACTCTCTATTTCATAATGGACAAAACATTTGTTTTTACCTTGTTCCATTCTTGTTTTATCAGAGGTAGAGGACACTTTCACTAAAATCACCACTTTTTGTCCAGATTCTGTTTGTTTTGCTCTCTAATCTCGATCGTCTCCACTTCCTGCTTTGACCTCTGTGGCGTATACTGTCTCTTTTTGTCCTGACTACAAATCCCAGAAGCCCCGGTATTACCCACAGGCTGTGTGAGAGCGCTTTTTTGTCCCTGCTGCCTAAAAGAGGAAAGACGTACATATACGTATATATATATATATATATATACGTATATATATATACACGTATATATATATATACGTATATATATATATATATATATATGTTGATGGCAGTCAAGTGTTGTATTTTAAAAGTCTTTGGGACTCAAAGAGTTAATTGTCAGCTATTTTCATGAAAATATCCATAACCTGATTTCCTGCTGTTGTTGTTATATACACCAGCATGACACATACTGTAAATCACAAGGCATTTACTGTACAATAACAATGGCACCTTTACTTTTGGGCTTTTTACTTTTACATGTACACCATGTAGACTGTCTTTGTCAATATGCTAAAGAGATTTAGCTCCATTTACTTTGTGCCCAAATTCACAGTGTAGAGTAGACCAGTGACCTCATGACAACAGTGTTATTTGTTGTCTACAATTACAGTATATGTGTGATGTGTGCTGTTAGAGAGATAGTTATGATCTATGAGATGAGCTCGAAGGGGGAACTCAACTTAGCTTTCATCTTAAAAACATACAAGGACAGTGATACAGTGGTGGGTAATCAAACCAGAGACATAAAGAAGGATCTGCTCGTGAGGAGATGAAACATTCATACTATTCCAACAGACTTACTCCAAGGCAGCTCAGAGAAAGATGAAAAGACCTTCTTAAATTGCTGGTCCATAATAGAACAATAGAAATTTTCACCCATGTTTCAGGCCCTCATGGGAAAAGCCACAGCATGCATTGCACAAAAGTCAGGAACGCACTACAGAGAAAGGCAAATATGATGTTTCTTTAAAAATGTGTGTGATCGATGTATTTCCAAATTAACTGATATCAATCTTAAAAGAAGGAGCAATCGTCAAATTGTTGTACAGTATCATAAAATAAAGAAAAAGACTAATACAATCTATAGCCAAGAGAAGAACCGCTGTGAATATCTACACAACAAGCTGACATATAAAAAGACTACAGAGTACGATCAATGTCAACTTTAAAAATAGTTACCAGACATTGCTTCCGTGTTGTCTCTGGAATCCAGTCAGATAAAGGAAAACTCTTATTTTGCCTGTGCTTAAAAATCTTCACAATCTTTCTCTCAATTTGTATATTTTCAAAAATATAACTTCAGAAAATGAACTTTCCAAATACAAGACATTGTGAGGCACAAGCGAGTAAGCAGAGTCTGATGCCTCTTCTTATATGCTTTACTTTATATTTATTATTCTAAATTCCTGTATTCTTCTGTGTTGAAGACGTTGGGAATCTCAGCCTTTTCAGCTCTCCTTTTTTTTTTTTACGCTCAACATCCAATGTTTGACAAGAGCAGAGTCAGCAGAGCGGAGCAGGAAGAGCCCAGATCTCTGTCAGACACTGTGAACCTGCTGGGCATTCATCCTGAACAGACAACACTGACTCAGGGCGGACCTGTCCTGTCAAAACAACAGACAAGAGCCTGCCTAGAGTAGCATGTCTGCTGATGGAGCAGGGTGGGCGGCTGTGAATGAGGGGGGCATCCTTCACTGCATTTACTTATTGGACACAGTATACCGTCTGAAAGTAGCTGTTTTTGATAGGCTGGATTGTGATGTTGTCAGCTTTATGAAGACTGTAAATGATTCACCTGGTTTCCTTTATCGGACGTTAAGAGGAACCCAGTTCACCCTTAGTTCTGGTCCTGTATGTGCTTTTAACAATAGTGAATGTTTATGACAACGTAAAGTGACAGCAGTGCAGAAGGATGGAAATGATCATTACTCTAAAATATTTCAGTCCAAATTATACTATATAAACTTTCCACAGCTGGACATCAACCTTGTGAATTCAAACCTGCTCTCACATTGAAGAAGAAGAACAACAAATCAAGGCGCTGAGAAATTAACTCATTGAGTTCCAGCCCTGTTTCAAAAACAAAAGTGCCTCGCGCCAGAGTTTTTGGCCATTTTGAGTCATATTTCTAGACCCACAGAATATTTTGTACTATGACTATGGAAATGAAGATCTCTATTTCATCATGAAAAAAATGTTTGTTTTTAACCTTGTTCCATTCTTGTTTTATCTGAAGTAGAGGCCACTTTCACCAAAATCACCACTTTTTTCCAGATTTTGTTTTGCTCTCTAATCTTGATCATCTCCACTTCCTGCTTTGATCTCTGTGGTGTATACCGTCTCTTTATGCTCTGACTACAAATCCCAGAAGCCCCAACATCATTTACAGGCTTACTTTGTCCCTGCTGGAAAGGAAAGTCATCAATATACATATTTAGCACTCAAAGAGTAGTGACGTTTGGAACATGTTTTCTGTAATTTTACTTATTCTATGCCCATTATGTTTTTCTAACTACATGGTTTTGTCAGTAAATCAGTGTAGTTTCATCACATGGCATAAAAGTGATGTGTGAAAAGCTTAAACTGTGCTATTCATACACCCTCTTAAGTACTCATGTATGCACATTTAAATATATTGTAGTATCAGAACAGCTGTGTGATTTCCAAACGCGCACATGAAGAACGTTTTTCAGTTTTCCAAGTTGGAATCCCAAAACAGAGTTCAGATATGAAGACATTCAGATATTGACAGGATGATGAACAATTACACTCTTCATTGTTGTTGATCTTTTATTTATCAGTGACTGCCTGTTGGACCCTCTTCTGCTACTTTCCTGCCAAAATGACCACATGTTGCAGCTCAAACATGTCAGTAGGATGGCGCTCATTGGTTGTGAACCCATATTTCAGGGAATTAGGGAGTAAAGTGTATTAGTTGGCCGGTAGCATCACAATCCAGCCAGCTTGATGATCTGCTTGCCTTTTTTGGTTTCCTGTCTGCTTATGGAGATATAAGAGTAGTGTGAGTTTGCCATGGAGTGGAGGGGTGTTTTCTGCTAATATAAATACCACAGGACACACCCAACGTGTAAGTGCCTTTCAAAAAATACTCCCATGTTTTCAACACATCCTTTTTTGGCAGAACAATCTGCTGCATCTCATAGTTTCAGATCCTCGCTGCTGGTTCCTCTCATACCAACCGACTATAAAGCTGACATGTTGAAAATGACTGCCCTCTTAATTAGGAAATATATATAAATGTGCATTTTGAGAGCTGCAGGCTGCCTAAAACCGCTGTGTTGTAATCTCACACTTGCGTCTCCATCAAATGGTCCGAGTCGAGGAGACTCTGATCACAGCGAGCTGTGTACGCTCTGATAATGCTGTTTCAGACCCTCTGCGGGCTCACACGGGCCTTTCATATGTGTTATTTATGTAATTATTATGCTTATGAATTGTGGATTGTCAACAGTAGTTTGAAGATGAAGCACTGTGTCAATTAAAGTGATCTGCATTTGAAGTTCGCATCATCCACCACTACAGAGGGAGCAGCTCTCTGATGTGCAGGCATGAATACAAGCAAATGCATGTGATTAAATATTGTTCCCTATTATTGTTTACTCTGAGATTTCTCTGAAGTTAATTCAAAAAGTCTTTCACATTGAATCACTTTGAGCTGCACATCAGAGGAAGAACTTGAAATCAAATCCTTTTGGTTTCGCCTTTCTCGTGGAAAGTTATTTGAGAGATTTATTTCAAACAGTTACTCTTGTCAAGCTGATCTAAAGCTTTGGAATCTCAGAAATGTGTGATTCTCTCCAGAGCCATCATCAAACCAGACTCAACTCAAACTTTCCACAACATGTGTTCAGTCAAACACATGTTGGCTTCTCAGAATTCCCCTCCAGAGTGGACATGTGCATCTAGTATTGTTATTGTTGCATAAGGACTGATTTTCCATTTAACGTCACAATACGCCGATCAGTTGAGGTCTGTTATTGGTGGTCTTTGACTTCTTCATCTCACTGTTTACCAGCGATCACTGTCTGGATATTTATCAGTGCAATTATGTTTAATTCTTTAACCTTTGCTTTTATTAATATGCACTTAATCTTAATTCTGAGGTGGTGGACTTGTCAACAAACATGGGACCTACTCGATCAAAGGAAGTGATGCTACTGGATTATTTCTGCTTTCCACAGCCTTGCTTGGAAAGAGGTGGAATCAACTTGTTTGGCTGATTTTCTTTTCTTTGTTAAAGGAATAGTTGAGCATTTTCAGCTCTGCATGAGAATTACATGACGACATCCATGTTGCTCTCATTTGAGCCAGAGGGTGAATAGCTGAGTTAAAATATCAAGACAAATTTTAATACAGGATGTCAAAACATACTGAACTCTTGCCATTGATGTATTTTGACATTTAAAATACAACGCTTGAGTTCCATCAACGTAATAATACGTCAAAGTGTTTTTTCGGCAGTGGTTCGCCAATCACGGTCTCCCGCAGCCTCTGAGTAGTGTTGGGGCTTCTGGGAGATGTAGTCAGGACATAAAGAGACGGTATATGCCTCAGAGATCAAAGCAGGAAGTGGAGACGATTGTAAGAGCAAAGCAGATTCTGGACAAAAAGTGGTATTTTTGGTGGGAGTGGCCTCTACCTCTGATAAAACAAGAACAGAACAAGATTTTTTTATTTCATGATGAAATGATGATTTCATTTGAGCTATTCAGTGGTTAGCACTGTCACCTCACAGCAAGAAGGTACCAGGTTCGATTCCCGGGCCCGGGGCCTTTCTATGTGGAGTTTGCATGTTCTGCCTGTGTCTGCGTGGGTTCTCTCCGGGTACTCCGGCTTCCTCCCACCATCCAAAAACATGCATGGGGATTAGGTTAATTGGCTAATTTAAATTGACCGTAGGTGTGAATGGTTGTCTGTCTCTATGTGCCCTGTGATGACATGGCGACTTGTTCAGGGTGTACCCTGCCTTCCGCCCTAAGACAGCTGGGATAGACTCCAGCCCCCCCGCGACCCTGTGAGGATAAGCGGTAGGTAATGGATGGATGGATGGATGGGCAAAAATGCTGGCACAAGACACTTTCTGTTTAATATAACAGCTGGAACTCATAGAGTTAATCAACAACAAAGTTGCAGTTGCTTCTAATGTAATACTCAGAAAAAAAATATGCAATAATATTTGCACCATACCGTTTTATCATTTTCTGCCCACATTGCTGAAATGTCAATCAAGCTTTGAGCTGTGCTCTCACAGCCTCTTATTGATGAGTTTATTGTCTAGTCAATGCATTTAAGGACTGATCTGGAGTGAACAGTTCAAAGGTTAAGTATTACACACATTCTCAATGAGATAGCTCCTGAAAACGCCTTTCCATTGTAGAAAGGAAACCCGAGGTTGTACTGTCCACACTGTCTGCACTGAGAGATGAGTGTTTACAGTTCACAGGCGACACTGACCATGTGTTCCAACAAAACGAAGGTCTGAGGCCTGAAAGAGCTCAGAAACATAATGCAATCTCAGCACAAGTAATTAACAGTTAATGCTGTACAAATTCTTCCTGCTCTCTTGATTCAAATAGGAGGGGAATGAAGGGTGCAGGGTGGTGGAGAACTTTGAGGTTTCAGAAAACAAACTTTGCTGGGCATTCTTTAGACTCCGTTTGGCCAAGTGTGAATCAAAGCAGGCGGACAATCTTCCCTTTCATCTCTCTGAGGCTGTGAAGGAACAGACTGTGTCCTGCCACGGCTGTGAACTTGTACAGCTTAGCACTGTGAAGGCCACGATTTTTCTTTTTTTTTTTTTTTTTTTCCAGAGGGTCGTCCTTTGAGTGTATTTTCTCTCCCTCTAACCTTTTGATCTAAATCTTCTTAACTTTAAATGAAGTGCTTCAGGCTCTTGAGGATTCAGAGCTTTCATGTCACTGTTTGTCTTGAGATGTAAATCCTCTTGGCAATGTGATGGCTTGACCATGTTGATCAAGTGTGCTTGGAAGTGAAGTATGGATATTCAGCCTCTCTGTCATTTTTCTGCTCAGAATAAAAATAACATATCTAAGCAAAAGAAAAATTTGTCTTTTGTGTTGGGGCTCAGATATTTAGATCTGACATGCTTTTTAGATGCTGTACATGGGTGAATATATTCCAGGGATATAGTTAACTTCTTAATCCTGTTACTCTCATCATAATGATCAATACATTTACCGTTATACAGTCTATAGTCACAAAATACATGCCACACTCTCTGTAATAGATTTCTAATGTTACAACTCTATATTACACTCTCTAAGCTGGGGCTAATTCCCTTTCAATAAGCTCAATTATAATGTAAAAATTAAAACCAGATTTTTTACTGCACTAGTGGTAGAGTCTGATATATCTTGGGATGTGAAAGGCTTTTGGCAAATTACTATGCATTGTGGAATAAATCCATTTATTGGAGCATGTGCAATGAATGCACAAATACACAAACCACTGCATTTCACATTAACTTCAAACCATAGTAGTACTACACCACTAAGGGAATGTGTTCTTCTTTACTCACACCTACTTGTCCATTTACTACTGTCTTGCTGAAATCAGCACAAAGATGTTTTTAAGATGACCTCTCTGTGAGAAGCTAAAAAATACCAACAGTAACCAAACGAGGACGTGTGAGTAAATATTAGTGGTAATAGATAGACACAATGGAGAGAGATGTTATGATTCTCAAATTAAGTGTCAATTTTTAACACATACACAGTTATAAATAATGAATCACAGAGGACCCAGGATGCAGCCTTGGGGAACACCATAACCGACAAATGCTGAAGATCTTACATTGTGGACAGAAATTTTTATACCTGCAGGATAGGATGCAAACCCTTTAAGAGTTTTTGGTTTACTTCATATCTCTCAGTATTCAGTGATGCTTTTGTGCCAGAAAGTAATTACTGCAGAAATATTTCCATTTTGTGTTTTCACTTAAAACAAGATTTTTTTTTTTTATATCAAGAGCTCTTTTCTGGTTATCTAATCTATTCATGTAAATGAGGTAATGAAAAGAATGTCCAGTTGAGCACTGCTGTATGAGGCTTTATGTGAGCATTGCAATATAAGAGCGTCCAAAGGCTGCAACAAAAACATTTGGGGCCCCTAAAAGCACACACTTGGTCCTCTTTTGTCTCATTATGGCCCTTTGGACAAACACAAGGACATGGACAGAGTAAGTCTTTGTTGTGAAAAGAGGCCAAACACAGAAAAGTACATTAAACTGACAGTAAAGAACAGGAAAACTTGGTTTTTTTTACCCACTTTGGCAGGATCAGATCCCACTGATGTCCTGTCATTGTTGTCATTTACAATCCATTATCTAAACACTCTAAGCTCAAAGCATAATATGACGTTATGACCTTGTACCAGAACGCCATAATGTTCTATGCGTTGCCATGTTACTTTCAATAGCAGCTGGAAAGATTTTATAGATATTTTAAGGTGAGGTGTGATTTGTTTCATGTCACTGGTACTTAGATCTTTCCATACTCGCAGGTGTTGAGAGAATGTGCACATGGTGGTAAAGCGTTTTGGGCAATAGGAGCCCACAGAAACCACTCTTCTATCTGTTCCCTGTATATGATGTACAGGACAGTGAAGAACAGACATTCCTGCACCCAGGCCAACCCTGACCCAGCTGTGCCAGTGTTTGGCCAGTCAGCCAGAGGAATAAGAGGAATCCCTGGTGCTCTGTGCTTAGTGCTGCTAAACAGGCTTTCGTATGTGCTGTACACAATGCTCCATCACTGGCACTTTGGACAGCGCGAAGGCTCTGCTGCCAAGGGAGCTCCTAGCTGTTGTTCTTTTCATCTAAGTTAAGCCACTTGGCCCACGGCAGAATGGACATGGAGAAGAAAGGGCGAGCAGAGAGGCTTTTGGGAGATGGCAGGGTTCCTCCCCATCTCCCTCTGGGATACGTTTCCCTGCATTTTATCCTCACACCCTTGGTCTGATTCACCATGAATTCTTTGGAACACTTTGGTACCGCTTAATTTACATGTATGCCAACAGGCTTTTAATGTATTTAAAACTTGGATGATGTTCAAAGGACGCTATAATTCCTCTGAAATAGGCCTTTTGAAGGCTTTATCTTGCTCTTTCTCTTCTGGCTAATCTTGGAGCCCCTCCGTATGCCAGAGCAATTTTTTCTAACGCCAATTAAGCTTGACATTAGCATAAAACGGCTTTTAAAGTTTTTTTTTTCTTTTGAAATGAAAGAGTGATGTTAAACGGACACTTCTTTACACTCCTATCGTCTGTCGCTGGAGTGTCAACATTGAGCAACCTCAGTAAAATAAAAGACCATTTCTTTGTTTCTTTTGTCTTGATATTAACAGATGGTATTATGAAGGCCAAAAATTCCCTTAATAACAACGCAACACTTTTTTTTTTGCAAATTAGCACTCCCTGTAGTACCACATCACACAGTCTGCTTTGTGTCCAAATGAAGGTTATGCTATTAATGCAGAACATGTTGGCAGTCCTTTTCATTTCTCCCAAGAACCGTTGTAATTGCCACAGAGTGCTAGGAATCAATTAATTACCATTAGGGCTTCATTCCAGAATACAGTGAAACACACAGCAAATGGTTTTTCATTAGCCACAAATGTGCAAATGTGACCCAGGGGAGAAACATAGAGTCTGAGCAGATTTCTTGCATTTTTGAGTGGAAGTTAAAAGCCTTGTTCTTCCTCCACATGGAGAGCTGGGACACATTCCTCTCCCAAGCAAAAAGTCCAGGTCCCACTCATGGGAGCGTTGTGGGAAAGCTCAAGCTGTTGTTGTGTTGGGTTTTTGTTTGTCGGAGCCGAGAATAGCGATGCCAGCAGAATAACTCTTGTTACTTTGTGTGGATTATTTAAATTATGATAAACAGCTTCATTAAATGAAACCTTTGAAGTGGAATTGTTTGTTTAGTCAGTTTCACAAAGTTAAAGAGTGGACCGTAAAGTGGACGAGAAATCTAAAGGAAGACAAAAACAGTAATGCTGGCTCGCCTACGTGCATGTAAATAATTGCAACACGCTGCAAGTTTTTCTTACAATTCTTTTTACATTTTAACAAGAGCTGAAAATAAGCAACAACTATAGAACAATGGCTACATGCAAACAAGATGCTTTACTGTGCTGTTCTACTTCCAGTAATGGGTTTGCTCTGAAGCTCAACTAAAGGCTTTCTGCTGTTTTTTTCCATTCAATATAATAAATAGTTTCACTGTGGCTCCTCCATAATATGGAACTATGCAAACTATGCATTTTTCTATTTCCTTGTTTAGCCTCTTTCCATAAGGTTTCTCATTTAGCCTTGACAACGAGGCAGCATGCACAATACAAGGCCCCTGAAACTAACACACCAAGAGTTCAGTCATCATTAATGTTATTAATTCATGTGCTTTTCCTGCTCCAGCGGTGAAAAAAAGGCCAGTAGATCTGTGTATTTATGTTGAGCCATTGAGTCTGGTGCACACATGGGGTGTTTTGCATACATACAGAAAGTAAAAGATCTACTTTGCTTGCCTTGCTGAGGTCAGTCTGACTGAAAGTTTAATGAGAATGTAACGTAGCATTGGACATAGTGTGCAGACATTTGTTCCTCAATTCCCTACAGAGCTATTGTCCATGTGTTTTCACTTTTATGACCTGATTAGAGCTCTTCTCAGTGAGCTTAAATGACACCTCCCCAACTGTGAGTTTGTTTCACTTGTTAAGGCAGGTTAACATACAGATTTGTAGCTGTTCCCCAAATCACTCCCTCGTTCACCCGTTACAGACTCTGCAGTGCAGTAAATTAAGATTTTACCGGTTTGAAGTATGAATTCTACTGCTTTATGCTGTGGGCTTGTGAGCAGAAAGTGTTAAGTACACAACTTTTTGTTCACTCATTATAAGATTTCTTAATACAGCAGACTTTTTTCACAGCTGACATTCTGACTTGCTATAGCAGGAAAAGCACATTACATACTTTTCACACTGAAATAAAATGGCAGACATTGCACTTTATAGCAAATAAAAATTTCAGATGTGACCCCTTATTATTATAGGAGGATGGAGATGGTGTTGGACAGCATAGCTGCTCCAATCTTCAGTCTAGACAGAAGGTCTAAATATGCAATATACCTGTGTGGGTGTGCAGGACATTTCATAGTACAACTAAGATTATACTCAATAGTATTACACAGTTTTCACTCAAACTCGGTCATTTCACTGTAACTGAGGAGGATTAAAAAGGCAGAGGTCATAATTTAATGATCAATGAGTCACAGAACCACACAGTTTTTGTCTATACTATATATGACTATACTATACTACAGTTGATAGTATTTACATTTGAATGTGAACATCATATATTATCAGTACATTACACATGACAATACCATACACCAGACAAGACCACTAGTTATCTGATTTCACCAGTATTTTGTTTTCTAGATTATAAACAGATGAAAATGTATATTTAATGTACTAAAAATTATGTGTAAGGTAGCAGTTTCACTTACGGGTAGAAGAAGTATTTTTATCCTCATGCTACTGAGTCATTTCCAGTCCCTCTAATGCTACAATTTTTATACTTAGTCATTACTGCACCAGTTGCTGCCTGTAATTTAAAGCATTGCATGCAATTATACACCTTTTTGAGATTAACTACTGGGCTGCACATCCTGCTCAGTAACTTCCCTGAAAACATCTCACTCCTGACCAGAGTGTATATATAGATGGGTTTTGCCCTTTAAAAAGTATACCTTAAGTGTTTTTTATGTGAATGCTTTTTATATGTTTTTTCAAAAAACATAATTTTACATCCAACAAGTATAGTGTACTTAGTGCCAGTAGGGGCATAAATTTATGCTTGTTGAGTTATTTTCTGTTATGTATGTTTGTATTGAGGCAAAAAACAACAGGTATGTTGTTAAAATCCTTAAATGTTTGTACATGCTTTTGTGAGGCATTTAGAGGAGGCCATAGAGAGTCCTTTAGTGTGTGGTACTTTGTAGCTTAGCTGATTCCCTCGTTGTGTTTGTCTTATAATTTATATAATAATATTTTTCACACCCCACAAAGAGGTTCTGCTGCTGTCTTAAAGGGACTTTGTACATTATCTAGAGCATTAATGAAGTTGCTCTCCCTCTGTGTGTGTTGTAATCCGAGCTTCTCCTTGCCCTGTCGGTTATATTTGATGGAGCTGTCCCTACCGATGGGACCGATACCCACACTGCGGTTAACACTGTTAGCTGTGTGAGCTGTCTTTGTCTATGTTTCAACTGTTAGCGCTATTAGCACCGTTAGCTATGAGCCGGGGATCGCAGTTACATGGTGCCATAGCATTTAGCACCTTTCGAGCTGAAAGTTTGGGATGATTAACCCAGACTGTGCAATTAAATGTAGATTATTTTTCTTAACTCATTGAGTGCCAGGTGTTTTATAAAACAGAAAGTTCCTTGTGCCAGTACTTTTGGCCATTTTGAGTCATCTTTCATGATGCACAGAATATTTTGTACTATGTCTCTGAAAACACTGAATAGCTCAAATGAAAGAAGAGACTCTCTATTTCAACATGAAAAAATGTTCCATTCTTGTTTTATCTGGAGGAGAGTAGAAGTCAGTTTCACGACTTTTTGTCCAGATTCAGTTTGTTTTGCTCTCGCGATCGTCTCCACTTCCTGCTTTGATCCCTGTGGTGTATACGTCTCTTTATGTCCCAACTACAAATCCCAGAGGCCCCAGTATTACTCACAGGCTGTGTGAGAGCGCCCTCTTTTGCCAGCTGCTGAAAAACCCCTTTGACGTATTTATATGTCAAAGGGGTTTGGCTTTTAAATGACGCCTTGGATTTTAAATGCCATATAAACACATCTATGGCACTCAAAGAGTTAATATTTAGAGGCGAGCGTGTGACTGCAGTCTCTAAAATTTTGATTGCCAACATTTTACAACCAACACTAACTGCTCACCCTGCAGAGAAACGCTGCCTGTTCTGACTCCATGTTGGAAACGTATACCTGGTGATTTTCTGAGATGTTTTCCAGATTCCTCCCAGCCAGTCTGTTGCTGCCCATCATAAACCTGATGTTGACAAAGTAAACTGCCTTTCAACTCTACCTGCAGCGTGTTCTGCCTGTTGTGTTACTACCTGCTGCTAAACTGACAGTTAGATTGTGAAGTATTGATGTCCAGCAAGCCAGGCTTCAAAATCATTTTTTAGGATTTGACGTAAAATGTTTCCAAGGGGATTTATACCAAGTACAAATGATGCAAAATCATTGTCTCATAAGCTACCTGTCTTAGAATTGATTGGCTGATGTGTGTTCATTTTGCTCCGGGATAGTGCTGACTGATGACAAAGCAGCACTTTACTGCCAGACGTGTTTCCACATTAAGTATAATGGGCCCATAAGCTGAAACAGGTACTTCAGTGATACCAGCTGAGTTGGAAAAAGTGAACAATCCATTAACAATGAGGCATGACTACTTACAGCATGTGCAGTGTGAAACTGAAGTGTAAAGCTTTTGCTCTTCTAACACAAAAGCTGCTTTAAGTAAACTCACACATTCCTGAAAAAAATAACTTGGAGAGGCGAGTCGTGCTGACAGGGAACAGGTCTCCAAGTAAAGAAACTTTGGAGATCACTTCTGAAGCGAACACATCTCTCAACACTCTCTTGTGTTTTTCTGTCTCGTTATCTGATTCTTTAATCACATTTCTGTTGCTTTGTGACAGTGCTTTGCTGCCGTGACACCACACAACTACTGTGGCGTAACGTCAACAATCCAAGCCAAATCGCTGCCTCAAAACTGAGCAGACATTAAAAGAAGAGCCACATAACACCAGATGAATAAGAGAGCAAACAAGATCATTTGAAAACTTCATCATTTTCTTGAAAGGAAATAAAGAAATGCTCTTATCTCAAAGTATGAGGCAGTTCCCCCCCGACACACAAAACCCCCCAACCGCTCCTCAAAAAAGTGGGAGTGCAACCCATTAGCAGCAAGTCACTCGCACTGATCGTCAGCATTAGAAAGTGCTTTCAACTCTGTTGGCTGTCAGCAACTCTGGCAGCTTGGAAGAGCTTTAGCTTCAGCTCTGAATCTTAGCAGAGGACTGTGGTCGGCAACGACAAAATCAGTTTGAACTCTTGTATGGAGGATCTGTTAAAAGGGGTTTTGGATCAAAGGAGCCTAAGTGGGTCAAAATTACCTTGACCATCTGAGAACAGTCACATTTTGAAGGGGGGCTGGGGGTAATCTGCAATGTAGAGGGTAGATTAACATTTTGCCGAGAAGATTCCTCTCAAAGACGTCAGATCAAAGCGGTGCAAAGCTTTTATTTCTCCTCCGACGTTCCACTGACTCAGTGTTAATTTGGTAATTTGGCTGGTGCTTTACTTTGCATGTAGCGATGCAAAAAAGTGTTTACCTTTTCAGTGTTTGGAGAAATGTCCGGAGGCCTCCTCTGCTTTGCTTTTGACATGAAATACAACAAAGAATCCAACGTTTATTTTGGTCTTTAGGAATATGAATGTTCTCAATATCACTTCCAGTGTAAACGTTTCAGTGGAAAGTGTTTTATTGTACACTTCTGAGGGGAATTACTGCCGGGTGCAGTACAGGCACATTATTTAAAAGGTTGGACCAAAGACACATTGGTGCAGTTAATGCACTCAAAGTCTGCAGTTATGATGTTTTAATTCACTTGAGCCATGCAGCCACTGCACCTCTTTATGACTGGTTGGGCCACTACTTCAGTCCAGACTGAAGGGATATACTGCCAAGACATTTTATACTAACATTAATAGTTTCCAGCCTAATAACATTTTTTAAAAATATAGTTTAGGTCTGCATTTAACAAATATTTTCATTGTCGATTATTTTCTCGATTTGTCCATTTTTCTAAAATAGTGAACAATTATTCAATTAATCAGTGTTTCCCCAAACCCCAAGAAAAAAATGTCTTTGTCCTCATCTCAAAGACATTCGGTTTACTGTCAAGAGTAAATAAACCAGAAAATATTCACATCTTAAGAAGCTTGAATCTGAGAATTTTGACTCTTATTTTCAAAATTACTCTCACCGATTAATTGATTATCAAAATAGTTGACAACAACTTTAATAGTTGACGACTAATTGACTAATCATTACAGCTTCTACGATATTCAATCTCCTGATTTTATCTCCATATTGTTTTTATTTATGGCTTGGCGTGACATGTCTTTGAAGAGATTGTCAGGAAATTTGCTGCACACCCACAGGATGGATTATAATACCTCTGATGACTTTTCATGTAGCGCCAAGTCTTCATTTGTCCAATATGGACTAAATACTAAAATACTATCATATCATCAGCCTAAAGATAATTAACTCATTGAGTGCCAGCCGTTTTCTAAAACATGAGTTGTTCCAGCGTTTTTGCCCATTTTGAGTCATATTTCAAGACCCACAGAATATTTTGTACTATGACTCTGAAAACACTGAATAGCTCAAATGACAGAAGAGACTCTCTATTTCATCATGACAAAAAAAGTTTGTTTTTACCTTGTTCTGATCTTGTTTTATCAGAGGTAGAGTAGCTGCCACTTTCACCAAAAACGTCATGTTTTTGTCTAGAATCTGTCCATTTTGCTCTCTAATATCGATCGTCTACACTTCCTGCTTTGATCTCTGTGGTGTATACCGTCTCTTTATGCTTCTCACAGGGTGCGGGAGACCACGATTGGCCTGAAAAAACACTTTGACGTAGTATTACGTCAATGACACTCAAACAGTTAAAGATAATTACCAAATTTTAGCATGCTAACATTAAAATTTGGCTCAACACACTGCTGCAGCAGAGAGCAGCCAGCATGCATGAGTCGAATCCTAATCTTTTAAAAAAAATATACCACTTTGTTGTTTATTTATTGCTCTGTTTTTTTCATCCCTGTTATGATTTACCTCAGATTTTTATGGTCAGTGATTTCCTTCATCTAACTTTGCTTGTGGTAAACTCGTGAGGTCAACAGTAGCTCTCGCCTCTCTCACTGACAGTGTGAGCTTTGAGGAAGAGAGAGGAGATCTCAGGAACAACCCTAATCCAGCCAGTACGGCTGAAAATCGCTTGGTATTGAAGCAGTAATGAGCCATGGCAGTTGCTCAATGGGAGCTCTGTATGAGCAAATGGACAAGAGGAGAGCAGCCATAATAGATTAAAATCAGACAAAAACCTGTATTGACAAATTGCTGCAGCTCTTCCTGCGCTTTTAGCAGAATCACCAGGAGGGAACAAATACCTGTTTGCTTTGTGCTCCTCCTGAGGTCTGCTCTGTTCATAAACCACCTTCAGCTGCTCTGCTGCTGCTTATTTTAATCATACAGCTGCAAAAAAGCAAACAAATTAACAATTAATTTGTTTTAGAATCAGATTTAATCACAGAAACTCCATATGCATTTTAATTGCACCAATTTTTTTTTTTTTTTTTTAAATGTTGAATGACAGAGGGAAGATCTTGCCTCCGTTCATTAGCAGAGGTAATTTCTGTTTTAACCTCGGCCGTGCTAATTCCAGCCTGGCCTTTCGTACACGCGAGGCAGTCCTTTAAAGACGGCTCGCTTTTGAAGCCTGCTGCTCACGCTGTTCAAAGCTGCAGCTGTTTTTGGTGCTGTTTGACAGCTTTAATTGATGTTTATTTTGGCATCAAGTTTCATTCCTTTCATGCAAATGTCCTGCATGCAGCGAAATGGGTCAGGGCAGCACTAGGTGGGCACAGTTTGTGTGTAGCGGGATAACAGCAAAGTGCTTAACAAATTTCCATTTTAGATCACAGAATGTCAACAGGCAGAGCATAACAAAAAGCAGCCACACTAATGCTTAAAATGAAAAATGGCTTGACACGTCTCTTTGATTAGATAATGGATGATGAAAACATTGTAGAGCACATTAGTACGCCTCGTGTTACAAAGAAGCCCTTTATTCAGTTTCCAGATCCAGATTACAAGGCCATGGTATTTATTTTCACCCTCATGTTTTCTGAGAAAAATACCCGCATCATTAACTTCACTCTTAAGATGTTTTATGATGTCTTTTTTTTTTTATAGACGGTTTCTCCATGTTTGATATAGGTGTGAGCTCTTTGGCAGAGTTTTCAGTGAAGTTGCTGCCAGTCTGCCCACCTGTAGACCCGTACAGTCAGCCGCCTCTCAGGCATTCTGGCTCACCGCATGCCTCTACCTCCCACCCCCATCCCGCCATGCTTTTCCCTCCACCAGGCCTGACATCACCATGGAGGCACGCAGGGGCCTCCTCATCTGCTCCCAATTACAGCCTCACAAACCTCCTCCACAGAAAAGACTTCAAACTGTTGTGAAACCGAGAGGAACAACCTGAGACCTCGATAAAACAAACGGGTGACGAGGCCCAGCAGTCGGCCTGGCAAGGTGTTGATCAGTGTGTGATCTTCTGATGACACTGCTTCAAATTAAGGCATCAGCAGGGCTTAGAGGATATTATCACAGGCAGTGTTATGGATGTGTAGGATACTCTGACATGGCAAGCAAAGTCTGGATGTGCTGCAGCAGCCCAGTAAGAAAGACTGGGAGTGTGACGCTGGTTGTTCTCCTGTTCCCACTAAATTTATGTGAGAATTAAACAGACAAACCATCTGACATCTGGGTTTTCCTGTGCTGTAAAATCCAGACAGGCCAGACACATGTTGACACAAATGGCCTTTCCATATTTGTTGCTGTTTTTTTGGTTCAGCGACAACATCTTTTTATCCTCTCAGATTTATCCTGAGCCATTTCTCAATTTTTTTAAAAGCATTTCTGCTTTGATAGATGGAGGGAGATTTGTACTCCGTGCTGAGAAAACATGCCTAATCTTGGATTAAGCTGCTCTACCATTTTAAGGTCAGAGGTCCACGAGCGGTCATCATAAATCAAAGTCTGATACAGTAGAAATAACACGACTCTATGAAAGGCCATTTTTTGAGTCTGCTGTGGTCATGGTTGTATTTTTTCATGTGACATAACAAAATTTAGGCAGACAATTAGTGTTCAGCAAAAAACAGCTTTCTTCGGGTTGTACCATTAAAACTTGAAACGTCTTTAAAAGTTAAGAATGTTGAATTTTAAATTTCAAGGTGACACAGTTGGTGCACCAAGAGCTGCACATATTAATTAGGGGATCAGGTAAAATAGGGCTGTCGAAATTAGGGCGTTAACATGAATAATCGGCGTTAACGCGTTAGGTTGCGTGACGGTAACTCTACTTGGACAAACTGCCTGAAATGTGTTGCCAGAGACGTGCTGGCAGGTCATGAAGCAGAACTCCATTCAAAAGATCAAGGAAACTAAAAATGCAGTCGCAACTAACAATCAAACATCCAGTCTTCTCCTGTAATTTAGCGAACAAATAATCCACCAAAGAGCATTGTTAAGTATAATGTGAAATGGACAAAAAGGAAAAGCAAAAGAGATGTTCTTTTCATATATATATATCCATCCATCCATTATCTACCGCTTATCCTCATAGGGTCGCGGGGGGGCTGGAGCCTATCCCAGCTGTCTTAGGGTGGAAGGCAGGGTACACCCTGGACAAGTCGCCACCTCATCGCAGGGCACATAGAGACAGACAACCACTCACACTCAGGGTCAATTTAAATTAGCCAATTAACCTAATCCCCATGCATGTTTTTGGATGGTGGGAGGAAGCCGGAGGACCCGGAGAGAACCCACGCAGACACGGGGAGAACATGCAAACTCACCCTCACATATATATATATATATATATATATATATATATGTGTGTCAAAATTAGCACGTCTCTGGCAACGCATTTTGTTCAAGTAGAGTTACTGTCATGATTAATCTGGGAACCCTGAACTAAAATACTTATTTGTGATGTTGTCACATACACAAACATGCTTTGTTTTAGTTCAGGCTCTGTGAAGGCCACATAGGTGGGCACTAGCGGGCCTTAGTAAACTATGATACACAGGAAGTAGAGTCTGTTTACAGATTGAATTTTCTCAAGTTACGGTCAACTCCTGACTCAAATAAGAATAGTAGTAGTGTAGCCCATCTTATTAAACGTCTGTTATTTGAGAAATGGTCAAGTTTGTGTCATTTACTGGCTGCATTTCAGTTCCCCATTCACTCCTGTTAAATGGATATCACCAAATCTAATAGAATCGGAAATACTCCAGATGACTCCAAAGTGAACTGGGTGAGTAAATGGCAGTATTTTATCCCAGAAATAAGGTCCAATTTGTAAAAAAATCACAACAGAACTTCCTCTATAACTTTGACAGCCCTAGCTTAAATCCTTATTTACACATACATACATGAAGAAACACAGGTATTAGTAATAATAATGCAGTTTAGATGATTGATCTCTATTACTACTATCATTATTTTTATCATGCTACTGAAAAAAAAACATTTAAAACTTGTTTTTCTCTACATGGATAAAGTGCACAAGCACCACTGCTGTGTTTCCACCAATCACACATCCCACTCCCCCTCTGTATCTATACATCATTTTAGCTATGCGTGAAACACTGAACACACGGGACCACCCACGTATTTAAAATGTGTAAACCTCAGCCAACGAAAGCATGTCGCGTCATCCCTGATAAGAGTCACTGATGTGTATTATGAGGATGTATCAAGTACCTGCGGCACACAGTGTTTTAACAGGTGATTGTGAAGAACTGACATTGAGAATTTGCAGTGACGCTCTCAAACTCTCCAGATGTTTCCTAACATGCAAAGGGAGACAGATCTAATGCTGCTCCATCCAGTGAATCTGTTCCAGGAGCTGTATTTGCTTCAGACTGCCCTCACTAGTGATCTAACTTTTCATTTTACTTTATAAAAAAACAGTTTGAACATTGGGGAACAAAAATGAAATATTCAATCTGCAACGACAGCTGTTTGTTACTTCTAATCTTCTGCGTCATGACTTATTTTAAACTTATAATCAAACCCACAGCACTGACAACTGTTGTCACCAATGTGTGTTTTTGTTTGTTTTGTCCAATGATGATGTGATCGTACAATAATGATGTTATCTGCAGCTGCAGCAGCTTGCTTATAGCTGTTGTTCAACATAGCAGACTATTTATGAGCCGCTATCAAATTTCTCTCTAAAAGGCAATCAAAATAAAACAATAATATTTTAAAGTGAAAACGTAAAATGCACAAAAGAAAATACCAATTGGGTAAAAATGTTATTTTTATGTTAGATTTTTGTAAAGTAGAAAATTAAAAACAGGTGGCAAATTTCTGTCACCCCCTGTCAGATTATTATTCCATTTCATAATCCTTTGAAGAAAAAACTAAGATATTTGGAAAAAGTAAAAAAAAACAACAACATGTTTTCTGAAAAGAGAAACATAAGCTGAGACATATTGGAGTTTATGCACGTATTTGTTCTCAAATTCATTAAAATTTATGTTTGGAAAAAGTGCCAGCCCTAACATTCATAATCTATCACAGTATTTACTTTGGTTAAATATTGTAGCTCATAATTATACCATGTAAATGTTTTAATACACCGTCTTGATGTTCATTGTTTTTGGATCCAAATCCTATTCCCCAACCTCCAGCAGGATGACATCATCGGTCTCTATGGACCCTCCACCCCCTCTCCCTTCACCTTCCCCCACCACCTACTTTCAGAGCCAGTCGTTGGACCGCCAGCCATCCATCCGCCCAGCCTTTCTCTCTCTGGGAACACGACTTCATTACAGAGATGAATTGTCTTATTGTGAATACCCAACTGCCCCCTCTCACAGGAGAGGGCGGAGCCTCGCTGGACATCGGGGCATCATGCGGTGACCCGGCTTCAGGGGTCAGTTCACCCACTGTTTGAAAAGCATCTCACGTAACGCATCACTGCATGACTGCCCCCTCCTCTCAGCCAAGGGCCCTCTCACTGCCACACCAAGCAGCAACGCTCAACATCTTTGTACATATTTTACTTTATTTAATACTTAAATAATGTACATTTATGGACACTATGTATATCTAAAACATCACTTTGTTCTGTCAAAATGTCCCAGTTTGTTTAAAGATATAAAAAAATCATAGTAAGGATGCCTAATGATTTGTGACAAAATATTTATATTTTTCTAGTTAACCGTTTATTCATTGGTTTTTCTAGCCATGTGCTTTCAGCTACAGCTGTACCCCTACTTGGGCAGTATTGTTGAGTACTTGAGTACTTTAATTCTTGCTCTTTAAATTGAATTTTGGTTTTGCTCTGCAATGTGACCCTGCAGGTACTGCCCCCTCTCATGATGAAAGGGGTTTGTGGATGGTCATTTACTGGCACAGGCAGAACTGAATGTCTTTGATGGTGGTCTATTTGAAGACTAACTCAGCTGACCCTGGTCACCACTGTGTGGGAAAAAGGACAATTTCTTTGCTATAGCTGCTAGCATTATAAAAAGTGGATGGAAAATCAGTCCTGTTTGGAAAGTTAGCTAGAGACACGCAAACCCTTGGAGGCAGACATTTATGGGGTGAGCTGTGAACAGTCAGGTTGGTTGGAGAGTGTTTGATCGACTCCTGGAGGAAGCAGCAGTTTCCTCCTGTGGAGGACACAGTCCATGTATGTCACTGTAAACTGTAGGAGCCTGAACACATGCAAAGGTAGTAAAACACACAATCACATAGTACCAGGCCTAATACTGCAAAAATGAATGTTAAAGCTGCTGTAATCTATGTTTTTATGGTAACAAATTCATGAGTGTGCTGCTCGTAGCGATGAACCCTCAGATTATTATCGCTTGAATCTGCTGCTCGTTTTTACACAACATTACGGTTAGTTTTGATTCATTGTTCAACTTTGTTTTGCTTCATTTGAAAAAAAAGAAGCTCAAAACACTCACTGTACTGTACCTGGTGTGAACCACATAGCAGACAATTAGCAAATAGCTGGTGAACATAGCTGGAGATGCTATGACTGCTACATTTATTATCTTGGAACCAATTTACATATAACTCAGTTCTTTACTAGCTAACATATTCCTTATGTTTTAATGCTACAACCCAAATAGATCCCTACTTTGAAGCTAGCTTGGTGTGAGTGGCTGTAGGTGAAACAGAGTTATTCTTGCACTCTTAGGCTCGGCCCACAGGACAACGGCACGATAACATTGTCGCAACGTTGCTGAAAGTATTTCTGTCTACATGGCAACGTGATAGCAGGTGACGAGTGACAAGGATGTAATACATATACCAAAGTGATAGGTGGCGCTGCAAAGAAACACAGAGAGACCCACGAAAAACATGCACATGAAGTCCTTGTTTACTACTTCTGGTCACATGATGACGTGATGTCATTGTTAGCATTATCAGATCTTCTTACTCTGGAACCCGTTGTCAGAAATACCGTTTTGCGTCACCGACTACACCGTAGCTGTCTGTACGCAAGGCGGAATCAGTATTAAAGTTTGTCAGATTCACAGAATGGGCGGCATGATGGTGCAGTGGTTAGCACTGTCGCCTCACAGCAAGAAGGTACCGGGATCAATTCTCAACCTGGGCCTTTCTTTGTGGAGTTTGCATGTTCTCCCCGTGTCTGCGTGGGTTCTCTCCGGGTACTCCGGCTTCCTCCCACCATCCAAAAACATGCATGGGGATTAGGTTAATTGGCTAATTTAAACTGACCGTAGGTGTGAATGTGAGTGTGAGTGGTTGTCTGTGTCCTGTGATGAACTGGAGACTTGTCCAGGGTGTACCCTGCCTTTCACCCTAAGACAGCTGGGATAGACTCCAGCCCCCCGCGACCCTATGAGGATAAGTGGTAGAAAATGGATGCATGGATGGATTTACAGAAGTCCGTTATCGTGTGGATGGCACCTCAGTTATATTGAACTGCTTTATCATAGCACACCAAGTTTTTTTGACCAATTTCAGCCACAGCAGGGCTTTTGAGAAGGTAATCTTGGTGGGTCAGTTGCTCCATCACTTTGCTCCAAAGAGAATATTTTGAGGAAATACTGAAATTGCATTCATGCTCCTTACAGGAAGAGTTGTAATAATGGGCTTTTCATAGTAATATTTGGTGAAATATTTAACTTTATCCAATACGTGCAAAGTACTTTGATTGAATAGCAGAATTACATGAACATGATAAATATTATACCTGGTTAACTTCAGTGCATGTGTATTGACATTCTGATGCTAGGATTTAGCTTAAAACTCAACTATGCAGTTGCAAATAGTAAATACCATAAATACGATACAACCCTGTATCGTATTTATGGATTTACACATTTGTGGAGCTTTCAAGTGAAATCACACGATCTGTAAATGTAATAAACGAAGGCTAATGCTTTCTATGGCTATTCTATTCCTTTCCCTGAGCAAGTAATTGACTGAAACCATGAACGCTTCGAGTTGAAAACTTGAAATCTACATTTGTTCTGTCATTTCAGTTCAGAACCACATTCAAGTGTTGAGGCTGGTGCTTTGGTGAGTTTGACTTGTGCCAGAAATTGTGCCGTAAAAGAAATCAATATGCTTTATTAGTTATTTGTTCATTGTAACATACAGTCGTTGAAACATTTTATAGAGGTAAAAACCAGCCAGTAAAGAATTAGTGTTGCCTTTATTGCTTTTCTTCTGAAATGTCCTCGTTGCTTTCTTGCCAAGCAGCTACAGGCAGTGTGGGGGTGGCTACGAGCCAGCTCAGAAATGTTTTATTGTTGTGGAAAAATTATTTTAAGTACATGCTTTACAATGCTGCTTGAGGCATGCCCGTTTCTGCTGACAGCACTCTGTAGCTTTTGTCTGGTTAAACGATATGCTTTATGAGATGTTTTTTTAAACACATAAAAAGGACAATGTCAAAATGGCACGTTGTGAAATGTTCTGTTCAGAAAGCTCTCCAGATTATGGTGTATTTTTCAGTTAAAGCATAAATGAAACTAATCACCTCTCAGTCTAATGCTGTGTTCTCTTGTACTATGTGCAGTGTTAATTTCATTCATGCAGAAATAACACTTTATAATTCTGACATGAATTACTGTAATTTTAATTTCTTTTTCCTGCCACGAGTTAAGAGGTATAAGTGTACTGTAGTTGAGGCACATAAAGCCCATCCTTTGGTAAATTTTAAAGTTGCATGAACCTCCAAGGTGTCTTTCTCACGCCTCTGTTCTTGGCCTATTGCCTAAAAGCCTCTGTCTTGTTTGGCAGCTCCAGTTATTATTAGAAGCCCCACAATTCCCTCCATTCAGGTTAAACCGGTGTGGCTATATCGCTCCACCTTTGAGAGTCACTGGGAATTTCTGATTTTGTTGCAGTTACCCAGCAAATTTTTTTTGGAGTTGTTGGGCAAAATAATCAATTCTGATCATTTCTGTAGTATTAAAAACTTAACCAAGAGACCACTGTTTTGTTTCGTAAGTTCCGTTATTGCTGTTTGTCACGTGTATTTACATACTTTATTAAGTTTAGGTACTTATTCTAGGGCAATCCATGATGTTTTTCTTAAACCAAACTGATTTTATTGCCTAACTATGGATGTAATTTTGCTGGCACATGGAAAGTCTTATACAACTTTACTTCCTGTGAGACCAAGACTGTGTAGAACTGTTGAAGGGACTATTACCTGTTTAACTCTTTGAGTGCCATTAACGTATTTCAACATCACTTAAAATCCGACGCTTGAGTGCCATTGATGTAATAATTCGTCAAAGTGTTTTTTCAGCAGCGGGTCTCCTGCAGTCTGTGAGTAATATTGGGGCTTCTAAAGAGACGGTATATGTCACGGAGATCAACGAAGTGGAGAGGATCCCGATTTCAGAGCAAAACAGACGGATTCTGGACAAAAATGGCCTTTTTTGGTGAAAGTGGCCTCTACTCTACCTCTGATAAAACAAGACCAGAACAAGGTAAAAACAAATGCTTTTTTTTTCATGATGAAATAGAGAGTCTCTTCTTTCATTTGAGCTATCCAGTATTTTCAGAGTCATAGTAAAAAATATTCTGTGGGTCTTGAAATATGACTCAAAATAGGCAAAAATGCTGGCACAAGACACTTTCTGTTCCATAAAATGGCTGATACTCAATGAGCAAATTTGATTACTCGTGACATACTCAATGTTAAGCTGTGACACGGGAATTAGATCACATTTGTGATATTGTGATTTGTATTAGCTTCATATCAGCAGAGGAATGTAATTAGTTCCCCAAAAATGTAGAAACTGTCCTGCTTGTTTTCCAGTGGATGTTTAGGTGAAAGGTTACAGATTTGTGGACTGGAGGCCTCTTTGTAGCAAGAGCCCAGAGGCTCACTACGCCAAACCATAGCGGTGTTATTCTGAAACAAACCTTGCTGTGGAAAGTGCTGCTAAATATTTGGGTATTAGCCTGTCATTATTTTCCTGCGTGGACCTTCAGTCTCGTGTCTCAAGCCGAATGCCCCGAAGATGATAAAACTCAATGTATTTTGAACACGGCCTCTGTGATTGAACCCAAGCAAAGAGTGCAATTTCAAAGCCTGCTAAAACTATTCAAAACATCAGTGGCCCGTTAACGGCCCACGATAATGAATTCCACAGCGGTGTGGGCCTCAATGTGTGGGAGACTCAGAGCTTAGCTAAATAAACCTTGTCTGGCTGAGTGGCCCCACTGGTGCCCAACCCTGTGGGGACGAGAGCAGCCTGGTCCCTCACAGGTCACTGGACAGGCTCAGTGTTAATGACAGCCTCATTTACCCTAAACTCACCGTTACACCCGCTAGCAACATCCCACAAGTCACACCTCCACACTGTCACAAAGGATAGGCTACTGTTGGCGAGGGCATTGTTAGTGGCTCAGCTTGAAATGACAAACCGAGTCCACAGTGGGTTCATAGGAGTCGGTTGCTGGTTGAAGCTGATAGCAGAGATCACTAGTCTTCCCCGTGGTGGGAGTGACAGCCTCTGATTTTTTCCCCTCTTTTCTCTTCATTAACTATTCACATTTGCACCTTATGTGCAGATCACCATCACCACTCCACATGAGTCCAAGCAGTTCAAAGGCGGCGTTGCTTGGAAGTGTGCACGCCACCCCAGGAGTCGCCGGGCCGCGGACACCTGCAGGGCGGTGGGTGCTGAGAGCTTGGGCGTGTTTGGATCAGGGACTGAATTTTTCCTCTGAAGATGAGGAAAAGGTTTATGGCACGCTCCCATGAGAGTGTCTCTTGCTCTTTGAAGCTCCTGTCTTGGTGGCTGCTCTTATCTTGGGAAGGGATTATTTTATCTCCCCCTGTTCCTTTCTTTCTCTTCTTCTTTCCTTCAACTCAGGTTTTTGTGCGGATCTCTTAGGAGATCTGCTTGCCCTTGCTCTTTCACTCCACTCATTTCCAGTTTTCCCCTTTCAGAGTCCACCCATCCTTCTTTTCACCCCCACTCTCCTCTCTCTGCTTCCTCTGCTGCACCCCACTCTCCCTTTTCTTTCCCCCTATCTCCTCTATTCTACCCTTCCAACACATGACAGACTGTGTAATTAATGAGCATCATAAACCTCTCTTTCTATTAGCTACCCATTAGTAAACCTGGCAAGCCTGTCATTTTGGACAAAAACACACAGCTCCTTCATTTGATCCCCACATCAAAGGGGGAACCCCACTGTTTTCGGCTGAATACACTAATTGTGTCCTCGTTCTGGATGGGGCTACACCCCCACCGCTTCAAAAAGGCAGTCAGTGCCGAGTGCAGATAGTAAAGAGAAGTACAGAAGCCAAAACTATTGATTTAGGCCTAAATTTGGATGTCGGAAAAATGAAAAGTCATTCAGCGTCGCGCCTGAAAGTCTGCACGAGTGCGTGTTTATTTACTGTGCATTGCTCGCTATGTTCAGTTTGACTCTATAGACACATGGGCTTAAGGCTCTGTTACGAGGGTTTCATATGCTACTGCTGTTGAGATTAAAAGGAATATTTAAGTGAGATTCTCCTATTTTACACTACAAACCTCTTATGTAAAGTAAGGGATCAGCAATCTTATTGAATCTCATCTGGAAATTCTTTTAAAATGTTTGCTTATATTGAGGTCTCACCACCTTCAGTGTCATTTTGTGCAGTTTAGTATTTTTGTGACAAAAGATCAAAACAAGTTTGATGTTACCACAAAGTCAAAGTTATTCTGTCTTAGAGTTTGACACCACTGCCAGTGCTGCTTGCGGTTGGGAAAAGCTGAACTTTTAGCAGTACGGCAGCATGATAGAAAGGATTTCTTCTCGCCTGAAACACATGAACACACCTCCCGAAAAAAAGTTTTCATTATCATGAATCCACACTTTGCTGCTGCCTGGTGTGAATTCATAACTCTTTTAACTGCAAATTGAATTCATGAAGCATCATTTTGAAGACCTGTCATCTTAAATATGTGTTTCACAACAAGATTTTGATAAAGATTTCCAGTGTAACGTTTTTAAACCACATTTTTTGTGCCTGACGTGTGCACAAACCATTTATCTTGTACATGCTACTATATAAAAGTACTGTGTTAATGATTTTGTGGTGCATCAAATACTCTCAAAGGAGGGAGCTGTCATCTCTTAGGTGCCGTCCACACGACAATGGAATTCTGTGAATTCCACAAACTTTAATACTGATTCCGCCTTGCGTACAGATGGCTCCAACGTTGTTGGAGACCCAAAGCGGTATTTTCTGACAATGGGCTCCAGAGTGAGAAGAATTGACGACACCGTTTCGGAGTTGCAGTGTATACCCGCCGTTGTTGCTAACGATGACGTCACGTCATCACGTGACCAGAAGGAGTAGTAAACAAGGACTTCAAGCGCATGCTCATTTGTGGGTCTCTCTGTGTTTCTTTGCAGCGCCACGTATCTATGTGATATATGTATTATGTCCTTGTCACTCGTTGTCACTCATTATCGCGTTACCATGTAGACGGAAATAATTCCTGCAATGTTTTCACAAGTGTTGTCGTGTCGTTGTCGTGTGGATGGGGCCTTAGTTTGCTATAAATACATCAAAGGTAATAGCAGCATCTGCTTTAACACTGACTTTTACTTTTATATTTTTGTATATAGTAGGCGTATTGCTGTAAAAGCCAGAAATACACTGATGTGTGCGGGAATATCATGAATCCAAGTCATTTCCATTGCTTCCAGTATGCAGAATGGCCAACGCATGCCAGGCTGTCGTTTCCTCCTCGCCTGACACATCACATGCTGGGCCACCACAAAGGGCTGAGTCACCACCGCTGCAGGAATCAACACTGTACTTCAGTCACGATTGTCTTCTGCCCTTTATAGCATCTATGCCCTTTTGTTCCTCAAGATAAAGGCAACAGTGACATGTTTGAGCTTTAAGCGCCCAGCAGCTGCTCTTCTCTCCCGCTATATGCTTCACATCCCCCTCCTAGCCACCAGGCATCGTTCCCTCCGGAGGGCTCTCCAGGCATCAGGACCCCTAACATTGTTACAAGGACATAAACACAGACAAACCATTCGATCCCCCTGAATCTGGCTGCTTCAATGCCCCCCATTATGTCTGTTTCCAGGGAGAATGGCCAGTTTTATGGTGGAATGAGCCAGAGTTGGCCACCAAAGTAGGAGCTCTCCCAGGTCAATAAATACCTACATCAATCAGGCAGGTGTCTAAAGAATTTAGCTTTTGTTCGTAAAAGAAGAAACACAACAGAAATCAGGAGACAGATTTCCACGGGCTCTGACAAATGCCTCAATAAGAGCCAAATATTTATTTTTTTTCTCCCTCCGATTAGATGAGGTGTCAAACTAAAATAACCGCACCCCACAATAATGGGGATTGATTGGAGGTTTGGGGGTTCACATCCATTGGAGATGGAACTCCAGCTTTAAACCCCCGCCACCTCCTCTCTCGCAGGCATCAAAGGCGAAGCTCGGAAATAGGGCCCGCAAAGCCATCTCTCCGTTGGCCTCTTCAAAGGACAGGAAGTGTGTCAGAGGGACAGGCCTTCTTTCCCAGCAAATTCAGGCGAGTTGCTATAATAACAAGCTCATCTGTGTGTCTGTGTGGCAGACTAGTTCAAAGGGGAGCCTGATTCCTCCTGGTACAACATGTGGCGATAGAGTCAGGATGCGGAAACCACTGTTTAGTAGAGATGCGACTGGAGGGCTGCATCAGAGAGTGTCCGGTGTATAGTCACATCCCCCAAAGACGTGAAAATTGGGGCCAGATTGCATTTTTGATCTTGACTTCCCCAGAAATCATCCCAACTCTGTTATATTTGCATATGTCACCTTGGGCTATTAGCCGCTTATGTGCAGGAATTTACAGGACTTCCTCTCCAGGATGTTGGTGTATTTAAGTGTATGAAGGCTCAAGCTGGATTTACAGTTGTGTATTACAGTTGTGTTGCATATAGCCCATGGCATGTGTGTGTGAAGATGGATGATTTGCTTTGCTTTGTTAATTTTAACATTGGAGGCCATGTGGTACTAAAATTATGATCTACTTTGTCATTTGAGCAGCATCTCAACAAGTTTTTTTAGTTTTCAAGATGTTTTAATTCTAGATGTTTGATTGTGTCTTAAAATTAAATAAACCCTCCTCTAAAATTTTAATCTGAGACACAAAAGGAAAAATGCAGAATGACAAAGAAATGACAACAGAAGAGTTTTGATCTGAATTTAAACATCAGCAGCAAGTTTTGAATAAAACTTAATTAATAACATAAACCGTTTTAACAAGACCAACCTGGCCAAACTACTAATGCAGTCACTAAATTTATTTAAATCTACTGTAAGTGTACTGTTTTTGAAGATGCACTTATTGTTACATGGCTCCTTTATGTAAAACAGATGGACTTAGCTCTGAACTCGGACTCTGGTGGGTCATGTTTGGGTGGAATTATTGATTTAAATAAGTATTCTGTGTGATAAATGGGATAATGCAGAGTGAGTGATTGTTGTGAACACACATTACATGTATTAGTGTTTTCTTTCTAGTGTGAAAATATACTTCTATTAAAATAAAAACATACCTGTGACATATTGTTTTTCTGTGATATGAGTTGCAACATTAGAAAGAATTACAATGTATGTAATAATAAGAGATCTGTACCAAACAAAATGTTTTCTTAAGATTGCAGGATATGTAAGCCATAATGTTTTAAATGGTATTTTGACAGATTTTGCCATTGATTTTAAAATTTCAGCAGGCTATGTTGCCTTTTTATGGATTTTTTTTGTGAATTGTGTGGCCCTTACAACTTTTCTTGTCTTGATTAATCAATTAGTTGTTTTGTCTATAAAATGGTAAAAAAATGCATATTAATGTTTTCCAAAACTCAAAATGACTTCATTTTTTTTGTCATAAACAAGTAAAGAAATTCACATTGAATGCGCTGGAATCAGATAATTTCACTCTTTTTTCCTTAAAAAACGAATTAACTAAGTAATTATTATCAAAATAGCTGCTTCAGTGCCTGTTAGACATGTTTTAAGCTTTATATTAATGTTTTCTAACAGGATGGTGCTGTCTCTGTGTGTTGCTGTCACATTACTGAGCCATTAGCAGCACAGTGCTGCTGTGTCTTTTATTATATAAGTGAAGACTTCAAAGGAATATCCCCATCTGCTGCCTCAGTCCAATAAAAAATGATTTCTGAACCTTTTTCTCTTGTCAAAGACCCCAAACTAGACAGACGCTGACCTCAGGACACATTATGATGTGATTTTTATCCCCTGGAGCCTGCTAATGTCCTGGGGCCCCTGCAGGAACCAGTGGCCCCTCAGGACTGACTCTACTGAGTGTCTACATGCACATGCTGGCAGTGTGGGCTGAGGCGTAAATCCTGATGTTTCAGCGACAGAAATGAAGGTTTTCTTTGCGCTTCATTTGCGCTTTGAAGAGACAACTGAGCGTCAAGTGCACCGGAAAGAACACCGGAAGTTGTTACATTTATTTTCATAATAAAAATATGAAAAGAAAAAATACAAAGTGCGCTTTTGTGGAGTTGTTTCTGAGCAGGTTATGGTTTAACTACAACTCAGTTTGCGGCTTAAAATTTGCACATTATAAGCGTCTTGTTGGGAATGTGAACATTTGGTTTCATGTTTTTTTAATCTTATAAAACTATAAACGGTGTTTCTGATAACATTATTCCACTATATATCCACAGAGAGCAACAAAATCAACATTTTAAACTGATTACTTCACAACAACATATTTTTATTTATTCAAAATATATATAAAATAGCCTACATTTGGCACATATTTTAATTATTTGTCTAACAAAATAAATGAATAAATAATATTAAATAATTTTCCTAACTAGCCACGTCTCATTTGTGTTTTCGCTTCTGCTCACTGCTGTGTGAGAAGCCAGTGTTTTATTGTGAAGGCGCTGACAGGAAGCGGTGTGTCGTCCTGTGTGTGTCTTCATGTCGCTCCGGATCAAAGGCTCCTCTCCTCTCCAGTCTCTCGGTGCTCTGAGCTCAGCGCAGTGTGTCTGCTCTCGGTCTCCGCGGTCTCCTCTGTCTGGATATCTGCTTTTATTCCTCTGGATTATATTCAACTCCACCTCGATGCATAGAAATGGGTAAACTGCACTCGAAACATGGTAAAGGTCTCTTTCTCTTCAGAGTAAAATCACATGCATAGTTGATCTGGTGCTGAGATACTTTCGAGTAACACTATTCATTGTCTTGTGACTTTCTTTCTCTCAAGCCGCTATTTGTAAACCGAGGGAGAGCCCAGAGGGTAAGAGCGCTTATTGTCCTGATCCTACACAATAAAAGTCTCATGTATTTTAGTTTGTAAAACATTTTTTGTCATCAGTGAACTCTTATAAAGATGGACTGCTTATGGCAAGAAAGAAAAAAATTAAAATCTGCAATAATAATAATAATAATAATGATAATAATAATAATGCACCTTTCTATTTATTCCAGGAGACAGTTTTGTAGTCAATGCCTGCTTGGCCAGAAAGGGACTCGACGACTGGCTCGTGAAGCAGAAATACTACTGCACGAACTCTCGCCTCGAGCAACAGGACTGTCACCATAAGGATAACTGCGGGTTGACCCCACGGGTGAGTGCCACTCTTGTCCACGAGGTTCACGCATTTCTGGTTGAAGGAAAAGCGCGTAAATGTGCGTCCTGCATGTGCGTATTTCTCATAATTAGGTGAACATGCGCGTCAAAGCTTCTCAGGTTCACCAGTAGTTCCTGCACGAGAGCTAAGCTTTATGTTTGTCCATTTGCACTCAGATGTAAAAGTGTCAATGCACTGAAAAGTTTTGGCAAACTTCTCAAAGATGTGTTGGTGGACTAACTTTCAGTGGAGTGATTTTGTTGTCAGTCAGTGATGTGCTTCAAGTTGGTAATTCAAACTGCAAACACACAATCTCACCCTTCAAGTGACAATAAAACACCTAGTCTTACCTTTTTTTCTGCTTTACTGTGATAAAATATGAATCTTTCCTCTCCTCTCTGCTCATGTGGGAACTAGTGTTGGTGCCATCCAATATGCGCTGATCTGAGGTGGTTTCATTTATTTTGTCTTAGGGAACAATAGATCAAGCCTGAGTTGAAAGCATTGCAGTGTGACAGTCTGGTGACAAGTGTGGATTGTAAAGGCTGTGGAGAAAATGTTGGAGGTCACGCTTGTTTTTGTATTTTGGCATTGCCGTAAACACCGTGCTGTCGTTGTCAAGTGGGGAAATCCTTTGGAATTGCTTCAGAGGAGCTTTAAGCCTCTTTGCTTTGCGAGGCCTCCCTCAAAAGACGGCATGTTTGAGGAATTGGAGCCCATCAAGAAAAAAAAAAGGGAAATCAGCTCCTCCACCCACCATCCAGACACTTTGAACAGAAATGCATCTCCAAGAAGAATCCAGGATCTCATACATTTCTACACATTATTCACACATTATTCCACACCTATTGAATTGTCCTGTTGTGATGTTTTGAGGCATTTTCTTTTGTCACTCACTGTTTTGAAATACAAGACTCCTATAATCATTAGCATGTAGCTGCATGTTGAAATAAACCTCTCCTTCCCTCTCATTTTCTTTTTTTATGACTTTTGCTCATGGAGCCGTTCTCATTTAAAAGTCATGCTATACCATGCATTTAAAGTGATTATCATGCAAGCAAGACTACATGAGGATTTAGCTGCACGCTCGTGAGGAAGCGTCAAACTTGAGGAAGATTAAGCAACAGATTCCCCGCCCAAGTCGGGTTCAAAGTCCACCATTGTTAATGTTTTGTCTTCTGCAGCAAGGTGTTTTTTTAAATCTTCTCTGCGGTGTTGCATGGTAGTTAAATGATGAAGGGGTTGGTGGTCATTTTATGAATGACAGTTAAGTGTCACTTGCGAGTCTGTTAGGTGTGTTGGGAGGGTAGAGCTGGCTTTACATGTTGCACCCAGATGGCATCAAAGTTGCTAATCCTGACTTTTGCCCAAAGCTACCATAAACATCTTGATATAGTAACAGGATCCCACTCACTTCAGGCTCCTTGTCTTCACAGATTGGCTCTTTAAAAAAAACACCTGAAACTATTCTTCTTGTGTGGACGCTGCTGCAACAGGGAATCAGTTCCATTTACATGGTTGCTTATGTGCTGAGTGAGCTTCTTTGTGCAATTTAAGCATTTAAAACCACATTGTTACCATGCAATTACCATACATTATTACCACGAAAACAAACATTCATTATTTTGTTCCTGGGTATATCCGTGTGCTGCTTTTCCTACCAATAATGTGTGAAGTTTTGGCCCAGGATGGAACAGGAGCCTGGATGTTTTTGAAAATTTTTTTGAGTTAGTGCAGCTCAGTTTCTATAAATAATTCAAGTCTGGGTGATTAATGGCTTTTATAGCTCAGAGGGAAAATGAATAAAAGAAGAGAGGTGTTTCCGCCATCAGTATGTATTTGGGTGCTTTTCGCTTTTGTTTTGTGATTTATGAAGTGAATTCAAAATCGTTGATATTTAATTTTCAAGTTTAAGCCATTTGCTTCCTGTATTTTCAGTGAATCAGACATATTTGTACACATTTATGAAGCGATGGTTTGAATAAGAAATACAGGTAGATGAATCCTTCTTCACACATGGAGCTTTTTACTTCAGATCTGCAGGACTTCGGCATGAACACTTTGATTTCTGAACGGGACATCTCTGTGTTGAGTGTCTTCTCACATGGTATTCTGGGTACATCCAGCCGTTACATTGTGCCATTTTGTCCTCTCACCACGGTGCTTGCCTTCCAGTAGTGCAGGTTGCTGTTGAATAGTAAAATAATTCACTCCAGAGCACAGCGAGCTGCCGTCATTTCCTTCTGACTAACCTAAAAGTTGGGAGAAGTTTAACTTGTGGCCAGAGCCAATCAGCAAACAGATCCCGTGACTCCTGTGTCATGAACACGCCCCATGTTGCAGAAAAACAGGCTGCTGCCTGGTGTAAATTTGTTGTAAATCAGCCTACTCATTCTGTAAATGGATGTAAAGGGAGTTTCAATGTTTCTGTACCTCTCCACACATTTTCACTTCACCTTAAATGTAAATGTTCTCATCTGATCTGATCATCTGTCAGATACGTGTGCTTCGGCCTGTGCCAAGTCATTCACTAACAGCATTTATTAACTTAACTTTTGTACAGTTGGCACAGGTGTAAGCATGTTAACTCTTTGAGCGTTTTTGCCCATCTTGAGTCATATTTCAAGACCCACAGAATATTTTGTACTATGTCTCTGAAAACACTGAATAGTTCAAATGAAAGAAGAGATTTTATCATGAACAAAAACTGTTTTTTCCTTGTTCCATTGTTGTTTTATCAGAGGTAGAGTTGAGGCCACTTTCCCTTAAATCGCCACTTTTTGTCTAGAATCCGTCCCTTTTGCTCTCTAATTGTGATCGTCTCCACTTCGTGCTTTGATCTCTGTGGCTTATATTAAATCATTATGTCCTGACTACATCTCCCAGAAGCCCCAGCATTACTTGCAGGGTGTGGGAGACTGCGATCGGCGACCACTGACTTATTATTACGTCGATAGCACTCAAGCATTGGATTTTAAATGGCATCAAAATACGTCAATGGCACTCAATGAGTTAAATACTATACCGGTAAGCAGAGCATGTATGGCTGAGAGCATTGCCCACTGTTGTCTCATTTGTTCATTTTGCTGTGTTTGTTCACATTAGAGCTGCAAACCCAATGTTT
Source organism: Synanceia verrucosa (assembly GCA_029721515.1). Classification (NCBI taxonomy): domain Eukaryota; kingdom Metazoa; phylum Chordata; class Actinopteri; order Perciformes; family Synanceiidae; genus Synanceia; species Synanceia verrucosa. The sequence goes on from CM056549.1 coordinate 7,151,231, forward strand.
CCAGAGCATTTATTTTTACTTAAAAAATTGACTCTAAACTCTCTTATTTAATGAAAATTTCTGCATCACATTCTTAAGCTGTGTTAAAAATTTGACCCCATGGTACTTTCACATTAAGACAGAAGCTAACCTCTTAGGTGAGAGAATGTGAGCGAACTCTCTTGGCTTTAAAAGCAGTCTATATTGTGCAGAATACCTGGTGAGAAAGTTATTTATAGCCACTGTTTTTTGAGTCCCCCCACCTGCCAGCTGAACCAGGGTCCAGGAGAATGTGGGTCGGGTGTCAACAGTAGGGAGTCCACGCCTGGAATCCTTTTGATCTGGTCTTTTTTACCAAACCCTATTCCCTGTAGGACCAACCCAACACAAGTCTTTGTTGTGAAGAGCTACTCACATCGCCAGTTCGTCTCCATTAATGGTTTTAAATGGTGGTTGAGTGCACACCGTAGATTTGGACACAAAGATGCACTCATCGATGTTTCCTAGCTGACTTCCATTCAGATGAAGTTGGTTTGGCAGGCGGTGAGTGCTGTGGGCAGGTGGATCTCTGGGTCTCAACACATGAGATCTGGGTCACGTGAACCTCGGCAGACTTTCTCCCCCCGTGACCATCCTGGTGTCCACACCTACCCATACATTTGACATGTTGAATTATGTTCCTGTTGATGGGACGGAGGGTTTTCACAACTTATGACTTGGAAGTTACGTTTTCTGTTTTATTAGGTCACTTCTTTGGTATCAGATAAAAGAAAAGTCCATTATGTTTGTAGCATGTCAAGAGTAACTAAAAATCAATTTTAACGGTTACTCCTCCCAAGGTTACCCCTGTCCTAGACTTCAAATTTCCCCTCCCCCTCGCCTCCTCTCTCCCCTCCTATCCTCCATCTGTTTCTTGCGTTTTCCCCCTTGGCCTTGTGTTGGTTGTGGCTCATGAAATGAGACTGCATTTGAAGTGGGCCATGCAGGGAGGTGTTTGCACCCACCTCCCTCCACCTCTGGTTTCCCAAGCTGCAGAGTTCATATACATTTCTCAAACTGCCATCAACTTGTATGGAAGCATAGACGAAAAGCAAAGGTACGTCTGATGACAGAATGCAGCTCAAAAGTGAATCACAGCGAAACGTCTGCCCCCAACCCTCTGTCTGTCTCGCAGTTGTTTGCCAACCCTTTGATTTTTTTTGAAAGTAGAAGGGTTTTTTTTTGGGGGGGAAGTAGGCCTAAAGCTTTTAAACACATTCCCTCAGCCTCCAAGTCTGATAAAAGACATGGCAAAGTTTTTTTTTTGCGCCCCCTTCGTCTTTTGCTTCTGCTGTTGTGCTTTTTCTCTCCTTGTCGTTTTCACAAAGCGAGAGCCCTTGTCTGGAAGCTGAAAGCACCTTTCAAATGCAGACTCCTCTTCCTCTTTCTCTCCGTCTTTCTGTCCTCTCCCTGTGCGTTTTTCTTTTCCCACCGGCTGGCTGTGACGTAAACCCCTCTCCCACCGGGCTCTACCCCCTCTGTGCTCCCAAGGGACCGAAGGCTTGTTGTTGCTCTTTGAAGAGGCTGGGAGAAAAGTTTGGAGCCACACTCTCTAAAGAGAAGAAAAGCCTTCAGCCTATGGGGAGGAGGGGCAGCACCTGGCCATAGAGGGGCTTTGTGATTTTTTTGTTTTCCCATGAGAAGATGGCGTGGAAGTCTTGGGCTGACGTCAACATAGCTGGGGGACTGGGAGGTCCAAGGAAGGGCAGGTGGCTTTAATGTCCCATCCGGCGTCGTATGTCACATAGATTACTAAAAGCTGGGTGACATTCTTCTGTGTGACAAAGCAGAGCGGATAACTCAGGGTTTCTGTGAATGGTGCCTTCCGGAAAGGTTTTCTGCTGAAGAATGACAGTGGTTTAAGAGTAAGGTAAAGACATTTGATCAGGTTTATCCACTTTTTTGTGTCAAAGCGTCGCCTCTCCATCGCTCTGATGTGTTTCACAATGGCCTTTTAGACATGATACATACCATTTTTTATTGAAGTAAGATACTATCAGATGTGTTCAGTCCACTTGATGCGTCTTAACAAATAACATGTTTAAATTTTCCAAAAGCTATGATTGTGCGTCACTTGTAGGACTATCCATATCTTTGCCATCTTATTGGTATGAATGACATGACGCTCATGTATGTGCAAATCTGTTCATGTGAGTGTGCCGTCTGGAGTCAGCTGTCCGGATGCACTCCAGAGATCAAAGGATTCTGGGGGAATGTGCTCTAAATCTCAGGGGATTAGCAGCTGAGATTGTGCTTTGTTTCCCCAAATATATGCTCAGTATACAGATAGCTGTTGATCAAAGTGTCGCTCAGCACTCCTTCACGGATACATTTAGGCTGCAGGGTTTTGTTTTACTATGTAAATTTAATTTATTTTGACTTATTTATAGTATAAAGAGGGAACAGGGGATGTCTGTCTATTACCCCTTTTCCACCAAAAGGAACCTGGTGGCAGTTTGGTGCTGGTGCTTAGTTGGTTGAACTTTCCTCCTTAGCACGGGTCCCTTTTCCGTTGGCAAGGAGTCCAGTCAGAGCCACATCATTAGTCACAGCATTTTCGTTTTCACTTGGCAAAGCTTGTGCGGTACGAAATCAAAACAAGTTCAAAAAACACAAACTGTTTCTGGCTACCCGTCTTCGTCATAATCGCTAGGAGTGGCAACTCCGTTTGAGAACAGAGATTGTATCACAGCTGTCAGAGAGACGGAGGTTGCCTATTGGGTGGGCACATCCATGATCATGGTACCTGGTGGGACACTGTTGGATTTCCGGATTTCAGTGAGCAACAGTTTGTGCAAAACGTCTGTGTGTCCTGGGAGTCATTTCAATACATTTGCGATCAAACCAGGCAGTATTTACTCCAGTTCTGTTGGTTGCAATAACCCCGCCCTAAGCCTCCGACGTAATCGATGCATAGCTCTGGACCAGCAAAGACTGGGTGCTTGTCTGGCCCCAGTTTTAAGCACTAGGAGCTGGTGCTCCGGCTGTGGAAACACAAAGAACTGGTGCTAAGTTAGGCCCTGGCTCCGAACCAGCCCTGGAACCACCCCGGTGGAAAAGGAGTATAATGGTGCTTTTCCACAGGCGTGGTATGGTACAGTAAGGCACGGCTCTACACGGCTGTGGCGCTTTTCCACTAGTACCTGGTACTTGGTACTTTTTTTGTACCTCCTCAGCCCTGGTTCCAAGCGAGCGTGACGTCAGCCGACTGCCGTGCCATACCGTACTGTGCCGTTACTGTGTAATGGAAAAGCGCCATAAGATGTGCGTATTTCCCTTGCTTATCTTGAGAACCATTGAGCCAATCTACTTTACATTTGGCAGCTGGGGACCCAAGGACTTGCAGTGTCAAAGTATTCAGTTTTAATCAACTCTGAACAAACAGCTTCAGGGCTCTATGGACTGAATGTGACCTGTAGGCCTTAACAGATCACGCTCATTGACCGCAGTTCATCTTTGCTGCAAGATACACTGTAGCCCCCAAAATGTTGAATATTGTTCTGTATATACTGGTATAGGTAAGATATTGACACGGCTGTGTCTAAGCGTGGGACTGGGAGGAGCGCTAGGTGACTGGAGCTCCTGTGGTGGTGCCGAGCTCCTCTTCCCATTTTAATCACCCACTTAAAAGGCTCTGCTGAAGTGGGTGTTTAAGTGTTTAAACCCTGAATGATTCTCTCTTGTTTGTTTATCATGTTCCCCTGCGGGTTGCGCTCTGGCCCATGCAGTAAGCGCTGAATAATTTGACTGAGCACTCACAAGTGGCTCTCAAATAGGACGCGATCAACATCTGCATAAAGAACGCTACCAAGCCCTCATGGGAGTGCGCTCGTGCACAGGGCCGTGCGTGCACACCCATGTGCCATGAAGCATACAAGCACATTACCCATTTGTTTACCCTAATATGTGGATCCATTCATCACTGCGAGCAGACGCGAAGTCCCAGCGTGATTCCCTTCCACTTGTTTTTCTTATGATCCGGTCGCAGGGAAGCACCAGTGATGGACTACACAGCCTCCATGAGCCCTGCTGTTGTATTTATCCGCCTTGTGTTTGGGAGCTTTGGTGACCAGGGCTCTAAGGCCACCTGAGGTAGAGTGAATGGAGGAAGTGGATTTAGGTAAACAGAATTGGGAGAGCATTGTGCCTCCCACAGACAGAGGTTCTAGGGCACTTCAGCTCTTCCTGTGGCGCCAGGGCTGGAGGAGGTCTGGATTGTCTGTTAGGGGATGTTTTTGGTGGAAGGAAAGCTAAACAGAGGAGCGGCTCTGCTGAAAGGAAAGCTGTCCTCCCCTGGTGTGTTTATGCTCCACAGGTGCTGCAACCCAAAGACCACCTCACCCTGTAGACTCTCAATGAAGCACGACAAACCCTGTGCTCCCAAGGGCCATTTGCTCTGTCCGTCAAACCACCACACCCCCACCCAGTTTCATACTGAAGACGGCATCCGTGGACAAAGTTTCTTCAAAGTTTAAGGAGCTTGTATTTAAATTCTCCCTATATTTTAGCATAATCTCCCCCATGTAGTTTTTTTTCAACTTTTTTTGAACTCGACCTTTAACTTCTTATTCATTCCAAATGACTGTTGCTTCCTGTATGCTGATGCGGGCTCTTCTCATACATAGCTATACCTTCAAAAAGTAAATGCACTGTGATTCATATATATCTCATTGAATATATTAGAATGTAAGACAGACTTTGGCCATTAATTTATCACATAACCTCAGTACAGTTCAGTCACACCACTTCCACAACAAAGTAGTTTTGTTCTCTAAACCTAACCAAGTTGTTTCATTTGAAGACAGAAATATATTTTAAAAAGACTGGACTGGACAATGATGCAGCTCATATGAAAATGCACAAAAATATAAATAAAAACTTATCTTAAGATGTCATACGAACTATAGTGTGAGAATACATTGGCTGATGACATTCAAAACACACACATACATTGATTTGAGTGGTGTGCCTTTGCTTTTTCATAAATGTTGTTTCCTGTTTTGTGTGTATTTTTGTACTTTTATGTTTTTGTGTTAATGTGTGTATCGGTAGTAGAGATTGGTTGCAGTTTGCAGCTGAGTAACTCGCTCTGCTGCAAGTTCATTATGGTGAGCACGAGTGACACAAGCCACTAATTCCAGTCAGCTATGAATAGAAAACTGCCCCTGGCACCAGCACACTTGCATATAGTAGTTGAAGTGTCTATTTCTGCTGCTGTGTTTACTTGCAACGTTGAAACACTCTCTGTAATTACAGAGATTTTGGGTCCGCACAGTTGAAAGGTCAGATGTGAGGGATGTTTAGAGGTAGTGGCTTGCGGCCGGCAGGATGTCTGCTCCGAACACGCTGTGCGTGAGTGTGCGTGAGTGTGCGTGAGTGTATGGCTGCATGTATGTGTTTGCATAGATGGAGAGGAAGAATGGCCTCTTTGGTGTTGAGGTCAGTCACATCTGGCCAGCATGCACATGGCAGAGGTTTTCACAACCGCCACCTACCACACGGAGCGCCGCTGTTGATTGCAGTGACAGGATTTAGTGCCTGGCTTTGACTGAAACAAGACGGGATGGTAGTTACAGACGTTATCTCCTCATCTACAGTTGTGGTTTTCCACTGAATGTGTGTGTGGTGGCTGGATCGTATCCAGACTGCACTCACAATGCAACCCTGACAACTTACATAACTAGTTTGCTAGATCAGACAGGAGTGAGTCATTCCAGCCTCTAATCCAACACGTCATGGCTCGATCAGATGATTATTAAAGAACAATACAAACTTTAGGACTTGACTAAGTCTGCTGTCTTCGTAAGTAAGTGTTTTTATGGAGTAATGAATCTTTTGAATTGTTAAAATGCAACTGAAAACATCAAAGAGCTCAGCATGGAAATACATCCTGTTGTATTATTTCCTTGTAGCTACTGACATGAGACGTCACAAAGGTGTTTCTCTCCATTTAGCTGTGGTTCAGAATTTAAGTGGCTGTCACTTTCTTGCTGCCCTCGAGGAAGATCCTGGCTGAAACCTTGTTACTCCCACTCTTTGCAGCACTTGAGACTGGCGTCTGAAGCCACCCAGACGACTGGAGGACTGTCTCTCCTCAAAGAGAGCTTTGACTAATTACTACGACCCTCAAGGCGCTCGCTGTTAAACACAGCTCGTCCCTGCATCCTGTTTTTGCAATAATAATTGAGACACACTCTGTGAGCTCATGTCACCTGAGCAGGACTGTTCTGCCCTTTTAGCCAAAAAAGTTAAAAGTGCCAAATTGAACTAATTTCCTTCATGAAGGGTGAGATATCCTATTGCTGTAACCGCACAAGCTTTTGGAGACGAGGTGTGTCATTTTGCACGTGACTCCCTTTTTTCTCTCATTCTTTGGACTTCACTCTGAATTCAGAGGGTCATAATGTTGGGATTTGTTGCTCTTGGCAGGCGGGAGCCACCTGTAAATCAAGGCCAAGAGACAGGCAGTCTCCATTCCCCTCCAAACCATAGCGTCCTTTTGGGAATGCAAGGTCCCACAGTGGAGTTCATTGGCTGGTGGAGAATGTGTTTTGAGGATTCACCTCTGGCTCAGATTCCCCCGTTAACTCTCTGACTCCCAAGGAAACTTGAGGATGAAAACAGAAGTGGCTTGCTTATGCCGCGTTCCATTTGTAGTCGGAATTTCCGTGTTCCGAGTTGGAAGTTTCAACAGGAATGCCCCTGAAGTCGGATTTCCGCCTCGGAAAGTCGGACTGCCCTCACCAACCCAAACGTCATAATCCAAGATGGCGGCACCGTGGGTTAGCACTGTGTAGCATTACACGTTACAGCCTACAGTACAGTCAGACGTTTTTCCCACAGAATTACGCAGGAGAACAAACACACACCTATTAATTGGGCAGACCAGACTGAACCCAAATGCACAACTCAGCGAAAAAGGTTTCAAACATTAAAGGTTTTATTTATAAAATTAAATAACAAAAAAACATTTAAGGAACAAGGAATAATAATTCAAAATTTTAACTTAAGCACAACTCTCTACAAAAAAAGACATTTCAAAAGGAAGGATAATTATAAACTCTAACTAGGACTAACTCTCTATAAACAAATCACATTCAAAAGAGAAGGATAATACACACTGGGCAAAATTGATTTAAAAGTTATCTACCTTAGCTAATTACTAAATAACTTTTAAATCAGTCACTTTGAGGAAAAGGGGGAATAAACTCAACTAAGAAAAGAAACATAAAGTGCTCACAAAAGGTGAGGGGAAAAAGACTACCAAGAGTAACAAACAAAATGCTGACTAACAAGACACTGACTGACACTCACGCTACAAATAAAGTGACAAAGGAAAATGCTCACAGGACTCACAGCAAAACACCTGACAGAGTTGTATGAACAATACGAACTGGCACAGGACTGGGGGAGACGCAGACTCTTTAAACATGAGGGAAACAGCTAGAAACAATCAGGGATGGGGAAGACAATTGCCAGATGTGGGAAATAGGAGGGCAGGAAATAATGTGGCTGAAATGGGAGGGACGACAGTTACTACAAAATAAAACAGGATATGACAAAATACATTAAAACAAGAACAAAACTAACACTTAACACTCAATTTCCCAGTATGAACACTTATATTAATCCTTATTTTTATTATTAGTTCCGAAAATTTGCACAAATACTACTGCACCTGGTCTAGGCCCAGTGGATGCAAAACATCACCTGATGAACCTGGTACTTCACCAGTCAGCAGTCGAGCCATTTTGCCTTCATGCAGCTTTCATAGGAATGAACAGGAGCCTGACTCCAACATTTCTCTTCATACATCCATGGTGCCCAACTACAGGCCTAACAACTTTTTGCTAATTGCTCGAATCGCACATTTGTGCATCACATGTCGTGTTGTCTTTTTCATTTTTGAAGATGATATTTGTGATTGAGAGGCAGTGTTTTTCTTGTTGAAAATGAAAGTGCTCTCAGCTCTAAATTGCTGCGGGGTGATTGTGCAGTCAGGCTCTTGATCTTGACACCTTGTATTCCCCCCTTCTCCTCTCTGAGACAAACAGTGTGATAAATGTTAATAGCTGTGGTTACATATTTTTCAAAAGCTAATAAAGGCTGTTACCTTGAGTAACAGGTAGGGTTTAGTGCCCGAGGGGGCTGGCTGAGTTGTAAAAGCTTATCTTTGCAGGTGTAAAAGTTTTGTAAATGGGTCATTAAAGTGTTGGCCAACTTCACACATAAAACAAAAAGGGAGAGGGGGAGGGAGATTACTTCAGATCAGCATGTTTCTGAAGCGTCAAGATGAAGGCTGTAAATCTTTGCTAATATTCCACTGAGCCTTTTAGGAGGCAGCCTTTGATGTGGGTGAGGTAATGTGACCGGCAGTGTTTGCAATGCTAATCTGACGTGATGACTGCTGGGTTTGCACTGTATCAGGGCATCGAATAACGGCAAACAACATATACATATAGAGCGCAAACACGTGTGCAGGAATTCACACGTGCACATGAATGTACGCACATGCTCACACAGTACACGACACGTCTTTACAGCGATGTCAGAGGCTTAATATTATATATATATATATATATATATATATATATATATATATATATATATATATATTTTATATATATAACTTATGTAACATTACTGGCAACTAGGGGTGGGTAATCGCGATGCTTCAGTCATGATACAATACATTACTGGGACATTGTAATATTGCGATATATTGTGATATTCTTCATAGATCACAGAGGAATTTAAAATGCCGCTTAAAGTACAAGTTGTATATACAGTATGTACATATATACTGTATGTATGTACAGTATATATGTACATATATTTATATATGTACAGTACATTTTTTGGGGAAAAAATCAATATTAAGAAATTGAAAATCAATATTATATCAGAAGAAAAAGTATTGCGATATACTGCCATATCAGTATTTTTTCCCACCCCTACTGGTCACGTTATTTTCTTTTTCCATTGCGCTCTCCTCTATCTCCTCCATGCTGCTTTACCTCTCTTTACTCCCAAGTGACAAGTGCCATAAATGAGTCCTTGCAGGTGACGTAAAAATGCTACCACAAAGCAGTAGCGTTGCTGCAGTTACTACCATTATGTCTATGCTTCGTGCAAGGAACATATTTTGAAGTCACATGATACTTTTAGATTATCCAACGGTCATTCCAACGTTGGGTAACTGGAGTAATGTTAACGTTAGCGTAGCAATGGAGCTAACCAAGTAGCTACATGTTAAAATTACAATATAAAAAACAGAGGCTTATATCGTACGGTCAACATTTTTATATCGTAATATCGCTTTATTCTCAACCTCAATAAAGTGATTCTAGTCTGGGAGGATGATCTCTACATGACCTGTGTTGTGAACTACAGTTAACACGGTAAGCCCTCTGGCATGTGATGCCTCCTCAAACCCCTCCAGCCCCGGTGTTGCTGATCGTGCACACTTTAATCATAGAGCGGCAGTTTCCTGCAGAACTGCCTGGTGATGGATCCCAACTCTGTGGCTATAATTTCCTTCCTGGGGTGCAGGGAGAGTGGAGCGTGGGCCGTGACTGAGGGGTGTCAGACATGGGGCCGTGGAGTCTGGAGAGAAGGTGTCTGTCTTTGATGTTCCCTCTGAGATGTCAAATTACACGTTAGAGCCCTCTTTAGAGTTGAAGGACTTCACTTGTCCAATTATTCATCCAGTTTGTTGTTCACTCAACTCAAGTACTGGTCTTTCTCTAGAGGCGGCGGTGGTTGAGACGCAGAAGACAAAGCTTTTTGTAAAGTGGTAATTTGGAGCAAAGAGTTTTAACCACTTTATGACTTTTTTCTCATCCGATGAAATGCCTAAATTGTGATTTATTTTGTTTGTTGCGTAGCTAACTAATACTGTACAGCTGTGCAGTATTTGTTCTCGTGCACCACGTCTTCAGATTAAAAGCATCCACCAGATAGCTTGTGCGTTGCCAGTGGCGCATGTGAAGGGCTCAACATCAAACGATTTACAGTCTGTGACCTCTGGAAAGGCATTGAGTTTCTTATCAAAGCCAGAAAAAATTTTGTTGTAAAGCACAGCAGATATGACTTTGTCTTGGCAGCGCAGACTGCTCATAAGATCAGTTTTATGCTTTCGTTTGGTTTGTTGTTGTAACTCTCTGATATTTTAGAAGACCCAAGCGTCTGTTCCACCCAAGCAAATTCAAGAAAGTACCTCAACGCGTCATGTGATGATGAGCCTGATCGTGTCTTTGTTAAAAAATCTGATTTATCTTGTTTGGCGAGAAGGAAATGCAGAGACATTAATTTGCCATGGCTCTCAGTCTGAAGGTGTTGTATGAAAATTGGCCTCGTCTCCCCTCCCTCCATAAATGGGGCCGTCTCGCATCAGCTTCGCTATGCTATATGATTATCTGAGATCTTTATTTCATGTGTGAAAACCGATCCCCTTTGAAGCCTCACTCAGAGGCAGCGCAGCGCTTCACTACCTCACATCAACACTGACTATCTTGGCTCCATCGCAGGGCGTCATGTTTTACTGCTTTGACTGAGGCTGTTTAATGCTGCTGGAAGGTGAGGAGCACTCCAGCATAAAGAACCGGACCCAGGTTTAAACTGCTGTCTGATGGCGACTGGTGGTCCGTTTAGTTTTTTCCTCTTGCAGCACCACCGCACGTATCGCGCATCGCAGGATAGGCACGGCTCCAGATTCCAAGAGTTGTGCTCAGTCCTTTGAAAGTGCCTCCGGTGTATCTCAGTTTACTCTCTGGGATGGTGGAGAGGGATGGGTATTTCCTCTCTCGAGGTCCTCAGCGAGTAACACTACACCTATAAGCTAATTTGCAGCTCTAAAACTAACTTTTTTCTTTGTTGTTTTACTTCTCGGTTTCCAAATGTGTGTGCACTAGAGATTTAGAAAATTCCCATGCTGTAAAGCTGTTTTCTCCGTTAGCGATTCATAAACTTCAGCTTGTGGCTGCTGTCCAGGCGAGGCTGAATCAATCAAAATCATTTTATTTGCCAAGTGCACTTACTTTTATGGGACAAAGTGCAAAGATGCGATGACAACACCTGGTGAAAAGACAGTCCTTTTGTATTTTATGATACTACCTAACTTGTAATCCACTGTACCTGCGTGCAGATATTGGACGTGGTGTAGCTGTGATGAATATACCACAAGTGTGAATAATCACAACTCTTTTTCTGTTAATGCTCCGTCTCAGCCTCTCCAGGTCTGCTTTCATGTGAGTGTCAGCGACCTCAGCCGTCTCCCATTTGAAAGGCCCAGAGGAAGCAGACTCGTATTCGGAGAAGCACCGCCACCTTTTCCCACATTCCCCCTTGTCTCGTCTAGCCCACTTTGCTAAATGGCCTTTTCATGTGTGTCGCTCTCCTCACTTCATGACGGCACCGCTGCTCCAAAACGTTGCAATCCTGAAGGTGTTTTCTTGTGATGGTCTGGGGGGGGGATGGAGCAGGAGGCACCCAGGCGCAGTCCTAATGAGATTTTTCCTGGGTTTTGATGGAGTGCCAGTAGCGCTGCCATTGCTCTAGAGGCCTGCCTCCACTGAGCCCTGGCGAGCGATCAGGGGGAGCTGTCGTTGGCCGCATAAATTGTCAGCCTGTGTGGCGGGTCATGGAGGCAGACAGCGTAGAGACCAAGAGGACTTGTGGGACTTTCCCACAATCACATACAAGTACATATTACTTGCACTTTAATGTACCCTTTAGCTTTCACATGCTCACTTGTAGCAGGAAAAATGATTTTGGCCCCATGCGTCCATGTTTGCATCTCCAGAGTACGCGGATGCTGAAGGCAGCTTTCTGGTATGCGCTCACTGTCTATTTCACTTTCTCTCTGGCTCTCTCACTAAACAAAATGGCCACAGATCTTTTTTAACCTTACTGTATTTAAGGTAGATTAGCTGTGCAGCTCTTCATGACCATTATGGTGCTTTCGAACCATGATGTCATCATTCATATTCATATTCAAGGTCTCTCACTCTCAGCAATCAAGGGACCAGTACGGTGATTTAAAAGGGAAGTGCAGTTTTTTGTTTTTTTTTTACAAATTGGACCTTACTTTTGAGATAAAATACTGTCATTTACTCACCCATTTCACTTTGGAGTCCATTTCACGATATTGGATTTGATGATATCCATTTAACAGGGGTGAGGCGGGCACTGAAATGCAGCCAGTAAATGACACAAACTTGACCATTTCTCAAATGACAGACGTTTAATTCCCCTTTAACATCATCACTATTTTTAGAAGAAAATGTACTGATTCAAACTTTTAACAAGATGGAGCTTTTAGAGCTTTACGGCAATGTGGCATTTTCATTTAATTTCCTTAAGAATGTGGCCTCAGACTGATGTAGACATAAAGACCGTGCTTCTGCTTTTCTATCCACACTGAAGCTGGTGAGTTACTGTCTAGGTTTTTGTCACTGGGATAACATTCATTTGCTCATATCTTTGTAATACATGCGTATATACGTTTATTCATTTATATAGCGCTTTTAAAAGGTAAGCAGTACATGATCTAATGTTTGTTCAATAAATAGTATTATCCCTAAAAATACTCATCTGTCTTTGGTGTCAAAATTAATTTTCATAGTGTGCCGTTGATGAGGTTTGCCAAATTGTTCATACGGCCAAACCAAACAGTCCTTCAGGTCGGCTAGTAATGTAGATGCAGTGTTGTAATTGGACAGGCACACTGTGTTCTGTGTTACAGCCCAGTAATAAATCACTTAATGTGGAGGGGCTTGGACATGTTTAAAAGACATAGGGGCCACACAGTCCCTTGTCCTAAAAGCCTTGAAGAAGATCTGAAGGACCTGGCTGCTGTTGAAAGCAGAAGACTTCATGCAGTGAACATTTAACATCATGTCTGAAAAACAGTCTCAGCTGATCCTGGTGCAGCAGAGAGAGATGCTTGCATCTCTGATCCTGCATGGACGTGGAGTGGTGGCATCTTGCTGTGGATTTTATAAAACAGTTTGGACCTCGAGTTATAATGACAAGCAGAAACAAAAAGTACAAACTCTGCAACACCTATTGTATAACACATCATAAAGTGTGGAGTTTATGGCACTATTATTGGCTGTATTGAAGGTTACCACCTTGGGTGGGAGGGTGAGGTGACTTCTCCTTTGGCCTGAAATGCCCTCCCACAGTCACCTCTGACCTTTGAATTAGCAAAGGTCTCTAGAGAAACTCATCATTGACTCGTTGCTGCACCAAAAGGGACTGATGGTGCTTGAAACCCTGTTTTTACATCCACTAACTGTGTGCAAATGTTGCATCAGTCGAGCCTCGTCTTCACTCATTAGTGGAGAAATCACTTTGGAAGGGGGATGACCAGCGTTGCAGTTTTAGGCAAATCCACTTTGAGCTCTTTCATTTCAAATCAAAGTGGAGGGGAGAGAGTTCAAGCTTTTATCCTCTGTGGCTCAACAAACTGGACTGACCTTCTTTCCAGTGCGGCGGACGCTTTAACGTGCAGTTACTGTACTGATACTCCTACTGTTGACTTTAGTACAAAAACAATATATTTCAAAGTTCTGACCTTTACAAAAGATATTCAGTCTTCATCATGTCTTCTAATTTGCATTTTATGCTTCCTTCAGTTTGTTGTATTGAAGATCACACTCTGTGCTTTTTCAAAACATACATTTTGACTCTTATCTCAAAATTTTTTTGTAGTAAAGTAATAATTTGTTGTATTTTTAAAAAGCCTAATTGGTTTTCAGTCTAACAGGCTTTCGTATATTTTGGTAAGTGCTTCAGGAAAATGGAAGATCCAGAGCCAGACTGTTTGTTACAACAACAAAGCAAAGAAAAGGAGATTATATGGTTATTTACTGAATCAAAGAAAGTAAACTGTAGATTTTAGGGTATAACTGAAGAGAAGGACATCTTAGTATTATGACCAGAAAGTCTTTCAGTCTTTCCTCAGTAGCAGTGCAGAGCTGTTTAGTGTGTCCTTCGAGTTTCTGGTGGAGTTGAGGAGATAAATCTCTTTCTTATGTGTCCAGAAATGTCACTTTCAAACATTTTCCTGGAGCTTGGAAAACAAATGTGCCTCATTGTTCCCGTGACAGATTGTCTGGTGGGAATGCAGGAAATTCAAAAGCAAACACTGCTTATTTTTAGAGCTGTTATTTTTTTGGCACCGGACAATCTTATCAATCACTGCCGAAGCCGGAGAGCTGAGCTTGAGAGTGTTTGTGTCATCGGGTCGGTCGGTCGGTCTTTGGAGGCTGCAGCAAAGCAGATTGTGAGGATCGTGAGATTTGTGAGCTCATCCACGGTCAGAGTGATTATCTTTTGGTTCAGAGCTGTATCACCACAGAGGCTGAGAACAAAGGCTCAAGATTTAGATTTAGACGTAACACCTGTATATCGTAACAACGCTGTACAGTCTCTCAATCAGATTGCATCTTTCAAAAATAATAATAATGTCACAGGGTGAAGAAAAAATAGTTCATAAAGACAAATATGAGGTTATTTCCTTGTATATCCACTTCTAAGCAATAGTAAAAGACTTTTCATGAGAGGAGGAAGTGTGTGTGTTAAGTTAAAAAAAAAAAAAAACATGGTATATTTTTTTCCTTTACACTGACCAGAGCAAATCCCAGAGTAACCCTAGCAGACTAATAATATGACTCTCATCCATCACCATGGACAACAACCAATTAGCACATTCCTCTTCCCCCTTTTTCTCATGTTCTCGGTTAACCCCTCAATAATTTTGGGCCATTCATCAAAAAACATAAAAACAGTCAAGATGCTGTATTCGTGCGTGTGTGTGTGTGTGTGTGTGTGTGTGTGTGTGTGTGTGTGTGTGTGTGAGAGGTTCTATTTTTCTGCGAGGCTTACATGGAAACAGAGTCCAGAGAGTCTAATGCCTCATTCAGGTCCGTCTCCATCCTCCTGACCTGGGCTGAGATGTGAGTAACTTTATTTATTGATTATCTATCGGCCCAAATCATAACTTTTTTGTGGGGAAAAAAAATCTATGTCAAGAAATTAAAAATCAATATTATATCATAAGAAAAAGTATTGCAATATATTGCGATATTGATATTTTGTCCCACCCCTTATATGCTAGTAGATATTTATTGTGTCATTACATTCAACCACATCAAACTTCTCCAAAAGATAATATAGTTTTAAATCACATATCAAATGTGACAGCCAAGGGTCTGATATACTGTAGATATTTGTTTATCACTACAGAGAAAGCTGATGATTTATACTGTGCAATCACAAGACTGTATTTTCCACTTAAAGTGAATTAGATGGAAAATGGTACATTAATCCGCAATTAACCTGCAATCATTATATGCCACATTTAAACTGCGAGCGGAGTAAATACTTAAAGATTATGAAACTAAAATGCTGCAGAAGAATCGTCAATAGGGATGCACCGATCTCATACTGGTATCAGTATTGGTTCCGATATTGTAGAAAATTCTAGATCGGCTATTAGTAACAATGAACCTGATCCATAGGATCTACTCAGTGTAATTATACGCTGACGGCACTGTGAGTGACATCAAAAGCTGGCAACTCTACTTGGACAAACTTCCCGAAATGTGTTGCCAGAGATGTGCTGACAGGTTATTAAGCAGAACTCCATTCAAAAAATCAAGGAAACTAAAAATGCAGTCGTAACTAACGATCAAACATGCTGATAAAATTAGATTAACCATCTTTTCTGTCCAATCTTCTCTTGTAATTCAGCAAACAAATAATCCAGCAAATCATTTAAGTATTAATTTGTAACGTGAAATGGATGAAAAAGAAAAGTGCTTATTTGAGCCAATGTGGTGTTGTTCTGATTTTAGCAGCTTATATAAGATAAAATTTTATTAATCCCGAAGCAAATTCTTTCACTACAGTAGTAAATAAGATCATTTATATCTGTTTATTTGTTAAAAAATAGGAAAGAACTGTTTAAGTCAAGTCTGATTGCCTTGCACAAAAGAGTGATCACAATCTTTTCCACACAATGAGACACAGTTTGTTAGGTAATTCAACACTGCTTTTCTGTGTTGGTATAGGATCAGTATCAGGCAATACTCCCTCAGATATCAGTATCAGAAGTGTAAAAAGTGCATCATAGGACACCCTGCACAAACCATTTAAAATAGTCAAGCTACAATCTATAGATCATGCATTTTTTTTTTTAAATTCACGCAGCTTCAAAAATGGCAGCCACAGCTGACGAAGTGCTGACACTCCTCGGTTTGGTTGTTGATGATGATGATCAGCTAAGAATGCTCAAACTTTATTAGACATGTCATAAACATACAGGTACAGTACATACATTAAAATAGACCTTTACATTTAGCAGCAGCGGGCTAAGCAGCTAAAAATCAACCTATTCTACCTACTGAGCTACAGCCACACCACCTTATACTGAGGGGTTTACTGAGTCAAGAGCCAAAAGTGAGTGGAGTCACATTGAGCTGATCCATGTAGTGAAGATAAGGTAATAGATCCTCTGATAATAGAAATAGATATATAGGTAATAGATAATAGAAACTGATTTCCTTCATCATACCACAGCTAATCTGACCACATTACAACCAGCTCAGGTCATGGCGGCAGATTGAAACACATGTTGACCCATCCACACCAACAACAAACACAGGTTTATCTCTGGTCCTTGCTTTGGGGTGTCAGTCAGTCTGCCAGCCAGTCTGTATTCTCTTCCTGAGGCCACCCACAGTGCTGCAGCCCGGTCGGCTCTAGTCTGAGGAGGGTAGGATCACACCGTCTGACCTTCTACCTCTCTGGATTACACAGAAATCCCCTCTCACGCTGTCACAGCCTTGCCTCCGACACACTATGAACACACCAGCGTATGCACGATAAAACACTCCATGGTATGAAGTTAATTATTAATTATTAAGGTCTCCTATGAGAAGAATGTCTGTGTGCAATTTATCTGTTTTTGGAAGGCTGACAGAAATGTTTTTTTGTGGAATTTGGGTGTGTAAAGGAAAACTTTGTTATCTTGCCAGGGGTGGGTCTTTGAAAGTGCTCTCGTGCGTGCGTTCAGATGTGTGCATGCGTATGCGTTTGTCAGCCCCTGAGTAATGGTTTTCTGGCCAGATGACTGCAATGCCACATGGATACCTGAGCCAGACTTTTCCATGGCGAAGCCCGAGGATCGCGTGTCCCTCCAGCGTCTGTGGTATGCACTAACAGACAGAGCTGCCAGGAGAGGGGGCCCGGATGAAAACTGCCCAGGATAAAAACAAGCCTCTGAACGCATCGCTGCAACGATAGCCCGCCACCGAAATAGCCCTACTACCAGCCCTTTTTCTCAGAATTCCCTGCAGGGCCAGCGGCGGCGATTTAGATGCTTCTTTCATAGTTTCAATTCTGACTGCCAGTCTTCTGCTGAGTTTGTCTCAGTCCTGCAATTACCATCCTCTTCAACTTTCCGCTGCTGTTTAAGCTCAGAGTACAGTTGTCAAACTTTGTTCATATATAGATACTTTAAACGCTGTAATTTCGATTCGGGCATGTCACTCCGTGTTGGAAAGCTGTCCTGTGGATTTGCATCGTTAAAGATGTTTGTTTTTATGTGACAAAAATATGATAGTTCGCCGTTATACGACTTAAAGCTGTGATTTATGATTTATGTGTCTTGTTCTGTCTTTTGCTCTTTCCAGGACTCCATGGATGAAGCTTGTGCAGAGAGGATTGGTGATGAACACTATCGTTTAGAAGGTAGGCCACACCATCGTTTCTCTTTTTGTTGTGCAGTAGCCCTCCAGGTGCTTGTGTGGCTCTTTTTTGCAGTCGTCCATCCTTTCCCCTCAGCTCCACACCCTTTCTCTAAGCCCCAACAATGTGCTGATGAAGTCCCCTTTACCTTCCCTCCTGTCTCTCCACCTCCTCCGTCTTTCATCCGCCCCTCCCCCCGCGGTGCTCTGCAAAGTGCCTCTATTCCTCCATGTTTTTCCCCCCGATGTGATGTGATCCTGGATTAAGAGCTCCGGGAGGAGAAAGTCTCTCCCTCCCATTTAAAGACAGGATTGGACGTGAGGCGGAGGCAGAAATGCAGAGTTGAACGAGGCCAGCTTAGAATTTGGAAGAATCGCAAAAAAAAAAAAAAACTTTTATTACAGCTTCACTGGATAATAGACCAATTAGACAGATGAGAGATAACAGGACTGATAAATGGGAATCTGACATGATCTGTGGAAACTGGACTTAAGTGGAGTCTGGGCCGAGGTTGTCCTCCCTTCAGGACAGATGCTGCTCTGTTCATTCTCAAATATTTTGCTTCAGTAAAACACATTCCATGGCTTATGTGTGAATATTTCCATGACACAGACCTCTAAAATAATGCAGTTATTCACTTTCAAGTTGCTAAGGCTAACTCATTCATTAACAGCCGTGTCATAACACCAGAAAGGGATGAATCAAGGTCTCAGGCAGGAAGAATGGGATGCAGCCTTTCTAACTTAATGGAGTTTTATGTGTCATGCCAGCAGGCTTTATGACTTCTTCCAGAGACAAATGTCAAATATTTGATTTGCAGCTTCTGCATTAATATGCTCTAATGAAAACAATTTGTTATCTAAATGGTTCTTTAGTTGACTTTTGTAATAAATTGCACAGATCGAGACGGTTTGTACCTCCTCAGACATGCCGTCCTGCATGAACTACATTCAGAGCAGTGTTCAGATATATTATCTATACGTGTAACAAAGACTGATTAGAGCAGAGACGCACATAAAAGCTGTCTTTGCTCTGAGTTTAAGGAAGCACTTGGCATTTAAAAAGAACTTGCCGGCAAAAATTGCAGAGGAAGGAGGAAGGGATGATGAAAGAGTATTTAGGATGCTTTATGTCTGTACTGCAAGCATGCTAGAAGAACAGCCTGCATGGGCTTTTTATTAAGTTCTTTAACCAAGAAGTTTGCTCTTCATCAGCACCTTGCTTAAGATTATTGTATAGACTACTGAGTACTGTTCATCCCAAAGTAGCTAAATGAGTGCTGGATGTGTTTTTTTGGGGGAGGCATTTTTGCCTTTACATGACAGATAGTCTTGAAAAAGGATGACCTGCAGCAAAGGGAAACAGCTGTAAGGACTCAGTCTTGCCACATGGGGTGCTGTAGTACCAGGTGAGCAACTCCAGCGGCTGCTGCTGGATTAAGTGCCTTGCTCATGAGAACAAGTTCCGATCACCATAAAGATGCCACCCCACCCTGAACATTTCCTCAGTGGCCAGTGTGTGAGGGGGCACAGGCCTAGTCATGTATGATACAGTAGTCTAGTGGATCTGGGTGTGATTGATCTAACCTGTCTGGGTTTCTGCCTGTGTGTGAGGGTTGTGTGCTCGTGTGTGTGTAGCATGGCTGGTGAAAAACAGACCTAGCTAGGAGGGCGCCTGCCTCGGCTGCCCTCGTCTTGCCCCTCAGATCTGATGTGCAGCCAATCCCCCTGGCTCAGCTCCTCTCATAAAGAGTCGGCTTATGTCTGTGGTGGTGATGGGGTGGGCCAGAGGGGGAGGAGGGTGATAGCAGATTACTGTTACTCCTCCCGGCATTTCATTAGCTCCGAGATAAGCATCTCACCACCATATTGAGCCTGCTACGGAACAGATTTGCCCTCGCACACAATGTTCCCTTTGAGCACCTCAGATGATCAAACAGCGGGACCCCAAACGCTGCTCTCCTCCAAAAAGTTGGTAAAAGCTCCCTGGGACGATGCCTTTCATTTCTGGCATTTTCCCCTACCCAGGGATGAGACAGGTCTGCTTTGATCTGCTTTGGATCAGGAGGAAAGAAATTGGGCTGTTGTGTCTGCTCCGTTGGCGAGCAAACAAACAGTGTTTCAGATTTGACTTGGCTTAATTAATTAGTGATTCTGTTTTACAGCCGGTCTGATCTTCTTCCAAAAGGTTTGAGAACGAAACTTCAAAGTGTGGCAGAGGAGCAGGGGAGGGGAGGGGTGTGGTCTGCGCGGGTTTATGGGTGTGTGCGCCGCCTGTAGGTTTGTGATTGGACGAGGCAGAGTGTGGGGGGGGGGGGTTGATGCTCATGCTAAAGCTAAATGACCAGAGGTGAAACACATTGGGGCTGCAACACACTTCTGCAAAAATACCCATAAATATATATGAGTCTGTGTGACTGTAACTCATCGAGGCTCGCAAAGGAGCCGACCTGTACGCCTCCAGATCTCAGTAACATGTCGTGTGTGTGTGTGTCTCTGGTCTCATGTGTCAAACAAATACTGGATTTCAAAGCAGAGAAGGATATCCGGTAGCATTAGGTCTGGGCCAGCATCCAGAAGTGAAACTAAAGTACCCAACCAGACAGGGACAGTCATGTTATTTCTGTCCATCAGGGTGGACCACCTTACGATATAGCACAGTCCAAAAATACACTACCATTAACTGTGGCCACAGACATTAGCATCACATTGAAATAACTTTTTATGGTGCAGTTTTAACCAATTTAACTACTGCAATGTTCAGAGCTTGTTTCAGTCCAGGATATTCTTCTCATCTTGGACCCAAGAAGTGCTGAACCTCAGTATCACTGCTTTTACCTACTGAGTGTGAAGTTGACTGGATGAACGTTTCTCAAGATACACCAGTCAGTGCCAGTCAGTCATACACAGATAAAGAATCTATCTTTTATAGTTGCTGCTCCAGCACCACCTATTGCCACCCAAGTTGTGAGTGAGATATCATTTAAGATAAGATAAAAATTCTTGTGCAACAGTTGCCATACACAGAAGGGAATGTAAACAGATTGAAAAAGGTACACACAGTGTAGAATAGTGCAAAAAGAAACAATAAGAAACAAGAAAATAATTTTACATGTTCACCAGTTGTGGTTGCAATAGCACAAAGTTTTCAGGAGATATGATATTTTTGTATTGTCAGCCTAGCCCACAGCAGTCTAGCTAACTCTTAGGACCAGCTAGAGCAAAGCTACAGCAAAACTGTAAAAAAACATCAACAATCCCCCCCAAAAAAACTTTTTCCACTTTGGTCCAGAGATGTTCTTTACTAAATTTCATGACAAATGCTCGTAATTTGCTAGCATGTCAAGAAAATCCATTTTGACACAATTCATATTGGTAAAAAAAATCAATCTAGAGGCTAATGTGCATGGTTATCTGTTAGCCAAGCACATTAACGTGGCTATCTGTTAGCCACGCACATTAGCGTGGCTTTCTGTTAGCCACGCACATTAGCGTGGCTATCTGTTAGCCACGCACATTAGCGTGGCTGTCTGTTAGCCACTCAAATTTGCATAGCTGTCTGTTAGCTACACACATTAGCGTGGCTGTCTGTTAGCCACTCACATTTGCATAGCTGTCTGTTAGCTACACACATTAGCGTGGCTGTCTGTTAGCCACGCACATTAGCGTGGCTGTCTGTTAGCCACGCACATTAGGGTGGCTATCTGTTGACCACACACATTAGCGTGGCTGTCTGTTAGCCACGCACATTAGCGTGGCTGTCTGTTAGCCACTCAAATTTGCATAGCTGTCTGTTAGCTACACACATTAGCGTGGCTGTCTGTTAACCACGCACATTAGCGTGGCTGTCTGTTAGCCACGCACATTAGCGTGGCTGTCTGTTAGCCACTCACATTTGCATAGCTGTCTGTTAGCTACACACATTAGCGTGGCTGTCTGTTAGCCACTCACATTTGCATAGCTGTCTGTTAGCTACACACTTTAGCGTGGCTGTCTGTTAGCCATGCACATTTGCGTGGCCATCTGTCCCTCCGCCAAAATATTTGTTTTCAGTCTAGTCCAGAGATGTTCTTGACTAAATTTAGTGGCAGTTGCTCATAATTTGTTGACATATCAAGAAAAACCATTTTGACACAATGCATATTGGTAAAAAAAAAAATCAATCTAGATGCCAATGTGCTTGGCTAACAGATTGGTCTAAAGTCACAAGCTGAAATGTAAAGTTTTATTGATATTGCTCCACCAGACAGAAACTGATTCTGAACTCAATAGTTAGATGGATTTTCTCACCCTGGAGAGTAACATGATTTTGTGTTAAAGGAAACATTCAGTTTGAGTCCTGTTAGTGATGTAAAGTGTAACAGAGTGAAACTCTCATTGACTTCTATGGTATAGGAGCGGCTCCACACAGGTGGATCAGGCTGTCAGTTTAAGTGCGTATGACAGATTAATACTCCCTCTGGACTGTCTGCTGCTACTGTACGTCTGGATGGTAATTTACGGTGAATGTCATTCCTTAAAGTGATGAGCTCCCAGGGGTCTTTTGATATTCACACGCTGTTTCCAATCTACCATTTATATCCAAATGCCACCTAATATCCTGTCATGTTTCAGACGTGTTACGTCATTCAGTTTCATGTTTGACATCCTCTCTCAGTTTTATATATATATATATATATATATATATATATATATATATATATATATATATATATATATATGTGTGTATTGCAGCTAAGAGTTTTAAAGCTGAGAATTGGAGAATTTATGCTGTCAGTTTCTTTTCCCTTTTGCGCTGGATTGATATTTTAGATTCTTCAGAATTTGGCTTCTATGGAATAACTCAATAATTAACTTGTTGCCTGACAAATGCTGCAAAATAAGCTTCTCAATCACAATAACATAGTACAGTTGATCAAATCTGGTAGGCTATGTGTATAATCAGGACTGGTAGAAGCAACTTGAAATGCCTAAAAACTAAGATTCTTGGACTTTAAGATCAATTTGTCTCTTAAGTGTGTGATTGTGCTTTAAGGTTTTGTTACCTTTTGAGTTTCATCACAAATACTGTAAATGTAAGCTCAGTGCAATAACACAGCCAAGCTGCATTTAAAGTTGGTGATACTCATTCAAGTTTAATTAAGGAACAATTAAGTAAACTAAATTAAAATTAAAGTACAGATGAAAGGAAGTGTGAGTCAAGATTTGATCCAGATGTCGGTATGATGTTTATGTCTTTGTGATATATATATATATATATATATATATATATATATATATATATATATATATATATGGCCTCCCTGAGAAAAATAAATAATAATACTAATGTAAAAATACCATTTCAGAGCACAGGCAGTGGGATAAAAAGTGAGGAGGCTGGCTATGTGAGTTTATTTCCAACCAGGAGTGCCTGAATGCGTGACACATCTTAATTGCGGCTGCCAAACTCGGAAGTAGGAGCTTACAAGTAACACTTGAAGGCGACGACATATCCTCAGGTTATGACTGCAACCCAGCGTTTCCGTCCTCAGGCTCTCTCTTTTATCTTTGTGTGTCGCTGCAGTGGCTCTACCCCCAGAGAAGACAGACAGCTGCTGTGTGGAGGAGAAGATGCAGGAGAGGGACAGCCAATCCCCCGCAGGGCCGCAGAAACAGCTCCAGTTTGAAGTGAGTGTCGACACCGAACAGGACGTTTATTACCTCCCCCTCTGGATGAAACTAGGGCAATAGCACACAAATACACACCCACTCACACACTGGATGGTACTGATGGTTCACTGCTGTGTTTCAGGAGCTGGAGTGTGCTGTGTCCGTGGAGGAGGACAACCGGCAGGAGTGGACCTTCACCCTTTACGACTTTGACAACAACGGCAAAGTCACCAGAGAGGTAAATAAAGGATCTTGATTAACACAGAAGCATACATCTTTGATGAGCGAATGAACGAACACGGAACTAAAATATAATAACACAGGTGATATGGTGGCTCACAGCTAGAGGGTCGCAGGTTTGATTCTGCATGTTCTCCCCATGGTAGCGTTGGTTCTCTGGCTTCATTCCACCGTCTGGTACTGTGATGGTGATGTGATGATCTGTCCAGGGTGAACCCAGCATGAATGAATGAATGAATGATAATCAATAGCTCCTCTGTCAGGCTGTTCTCATCCAATATTCGTACAAATTACTACGAAAAGTATTGCACTATAATTCATATATAACCCACTTAATTGGGAGCCAGAGTTGTGATCATGTGACAGTCGATGCAGGCTGCTTTTTCTGTGAAAACATGGCGGACATTCCTTCCATTCTCAGTGGAAAATGCAATATTTTAAGATAGCTTATAAGTTCAAATGCTTTTTCATAACATTTCTAGTGGGAAATATACATTTTATTTCCTATCCCTAACCATCGCTAGAAATGTCAAAGCGTATTTCAATGCATGAACTTTCTTAAAATATTGCAGTTTCCACTGAAAATGAAAGGAATACCCGCCATTTTTAAAGCTCTTGCTCTGGGGCTCGCGCATGTGCGCTGATCGCTCATGTTGCCAATCATTCAAAGAGATATGCACGAAAATCTGTGCCTAACTTTTCGTATGATATCATATGAACCGTTTCATGAGATTACGTTGCCTCTGTCAGCACCACACAGGAGCTGTAAGGACTTCCTTTAAAAACGTTGTGTTTATCATGCATTATAATAGTAATAAAACTGAATTTTGTCAGTTTTATCACACTGACAAATATGAAACAAACATTTCTGCATACACTGATTTAAAACATTCTGGTCAGCAGCTCACGGCTACAAAACACCCTCTTTTTTCGGTGTAAGAATGTATCAATAACTTCCCCCTGCATCTTATATTTAGCCCTGCTTTGGTGTTGCCACGCCCCAAAAAGAAAGCGAGAACAGCAGCTACAAGCATCCAACTCGATCTCACTCATACGAACCAAATCCAGCGACACGATCTGTGCATTTCCGCTCCTGCGAGCTAGCTCGTGGCTTGCGTCTGCCTGGTACAGATCTGAGGGAACATCCAGAAAGGCCCGTGTTTTTTGAGAACAACTTGAAACGGTGCAAAGAGACTGGAGCTGTCCTCTGTGCGGTTGGCTGTGCCGTTTTTTTGGCATCGCCTGTGGCTCCATGGCTCATGAGATGGCAGGCGGCTTGGAGGGGGGAAAGAAAAGCTTTCTTCTCCAACTTTTTTTTTTTTCTCATCCCTTCACACAAATAAAAAAAAAAGAGAAAGGAAACCAGAAATGACACAGGAAGCTTTTATTTCATTTTATTTATTTATTTATTTATTTATTTTTTTTTACACCGTGTCTATGTCTGGAACCAGTATGTGGAACCGGTCCCTGAAGAATTCATAGTAGTCCTTTTTCTTATGAGTCAGAGCACTTTAGTGAGTGAAAATCATGCTGTTGGAGTTTTTGTGAGGCGTCGGCTTAATTCTCAGCAGTTCTGTCAAAGGAGCTCTTTTGGTGAATCTGTTACCTTCTAAAGGAAAACACTAATGAGATTTGGGGCATTTTACATCCATACCAGGTGGTTCACTTTAAAGGACATTTAGATTTTGGTCTGCTATGAAAAGATCCAGCATATTTGCTCACACCCAAGAGGGAGTCATTATCTCAGTGTGGTGCACCAAAACACTTACTAGTGCAGAATATAGCTTCTAAACAGCCACGGGAGACTGCATTATTTTATGTGCAAATGAAACAGTCCGGTTACCTTGTTCTGTTTGCATATGAATGCACACTCGTGTGGTTGAGTTTATGTATTTTGTGCATTTATTTGTGTCAGATGCTTCCTATGCAGATGTAATCTGAGTCATTTAAGAGACATTGAGGAATTAAACAGAGAAAGTGTAGCAGCAGGAACGTATCAGGCCTGACGTCTCAGTCAGCCTCTTCTGCTTCCACCGAGACGTTTCTTTTCATGAATTTATAACTTGTCTTTACACCCCGTCTGATCGCTTCAACTTGGAAAGGCGAACTAAAAAAGCGACATCAGTAAGTTTTCTTCGTTCACTGTTGTGACTCACTTCTTTAAATTCCTAGCAGTAGCATGACGCTTATGATATCGAGTTTTAACGCTGCAGAATCTTGAATTTAAACAGCACAGCAAGAACAAAAGTCTCCTATGGTCCTTTTTTTTAATGAAGTATCCACCATCACAGATATTTATTGTAACTCTTGGTGATCAGACAATTCTGATCCCTCTTAAATTATCAAAAAGTCCAGATTAAACTCACCTGCACCTGCTCTGTCCTGCAGGACATCACCAGCCTGCTTCACACCATCTACGAGGTCGTGGACGCCTCCGTCAACCACTCACCCAGCAGCAGCAAGACGTTGAGGGTCAAGCTGTCGGTGGCGCCCGACTCCAGCCAGCGGTGGAGGAGTTGTACGCAGGGTGCAGCAGGTAAAGCTTGCGTTAACACGGCGGGTGGAGGGGAGGGCGTTCTGGGGTCTCCCTTGTGTTGCCTGCTGTCGGCTCACCCAGAGACGTGTTTGTTGTCATGCAGAAAGGCGGCTGCTTCAGGCCTGTCAGAGCTTTGTTCCTCACAGTCTCGGTGTCGCTCCATCTCTCCCACTCAATGGGGTTCATTTTTAATGATGGGGGGAGTGACAGAGCTAAGAGAGGGCCCCCCCTCCCTCAACGCCTTCAAATAGTCTGAAAGAAACCTTAAGAGATGTGCCAAGTCCTTTTGATAACCGCAGCCATTTTTCTTTTCTCCAAAGTTCCCTTTTTTCCCCTCCTCTTCCTCCCCTCTTCTCAGAGCTGCCGGGAAAATATAGCTACGTTCAACTTAACTTTTCTCACTGACGACTTGGTAAACAAGTAGTCAGGGAAAAATATCTCAAAAAGTATATATTCCTGTGTGTTTGCGTCCTATTGTTTCAGCTATAAATATCCGTCAAGAGATTCAAACAGAGCGAGCTTTGAAAATATCGCCGGTTGCCTTCATGCTAATTTGAAACTGCATCAGATCTCACGTCCTTAATAAACAATTTCTGAAGTCAGTGTGCTTTTTTTCTTTTCTCATTCCATGCCTTATAAGAGGCTGGGAGTTGAAAATAGAATAAATGAAGCATTGTTGTTTTTCCTTTTCTATAGATCTTCAAAGTAAAACCCCAAAACAAAGGTTGCTTTCTTGTGAGGCTTGTAGTGACTGTTGTCGTGTGTGTGTGTGTGTGTGTGTGTGTGTGTGTGTGTGTGTGTGTGTGGCTGCTTTGTGTAGCTCTCTTTGATAATAGCCTCCTGTCTTTTCACACATTCACAGATATGTCCCACCCCAGAGAGAAAAATGACAAGTGCATAGAAGACCCCAAGAGTGCAGACAAGAAGACTCGAGCGCTGCTAAGGTAAACTCACTGTTAGCAAGGAGAGGAATGTGAATTTTATTTTATTACATCAGTGGTTATAACTAAGGCTGTCAATTAATCACAGGTTGTTGTGGATTGATCACGATGAAATATCATTCTTTTTTAATCTATATTTCGTTTCATCTCTTTGGTTTCATTTTGGATGCAAACAGAAAGAAGGGATCTGCACTGAACATTTTTGTTAAACGCCTTCAACAACATAACTTGAAACAACTGAACAACATTTTGTCTCTTAGTTTCAAACAATTATTTTTCCACGCGTCTATCTGCTCCACTATACTTGCTTGTCCGAGTTGAATGATGCGCTGCACGCCACCTCCAGTCGAAGACTAGTAGGGCTGGGTCCCGAACTTCGATGCTTTTGTTGCACCGACCAAATTTAAATCAGAACCCCCCGTGAATCTCACCAACCCAACGTAGAATTCATGCTATCTGCTACTGATGTAAACAGTAGCTACATGTTTTGTTGTACGTCTGTAAGGATGGAAGAGTTGGGAGCACTAAACTTTGAGGTTACGTTGATTAGAGCTCCAAGTTCGGAATTGTGAACACCCCATAAGGCAAACTCTCACTCCCCAGGATCCTAAAGAGTAACTGGTAGCAGCCTGTGTCTGTAAATCATCATCAGACCATTGTCTAGTATGTCTACCATGATAAAGCCCAAATTATACAAAAATAACTTATTGAGGTATCGTATTTGAATGATACCCAGTCCTAGAGAGTATAGAAGTGGATATTTGGCGACTGCAGACGCTCCTAAACTGCTCAGGAAGCCTCAATCTGAAAATGTGAACATCAGAGCAGCCACAGTGAACATTGAGGAGGATTGTTGGAGTTTATTGGTGGATATAAGTCAAACATTGGATCTTTAAATACAAAAGCTGCATCGTCACTCACAGACAGACAGAGAGCCTCGGTGTGGACCAACCACTGAGGAGCATCAATTGATCTGTTAGCCTCCAATGAGACGAGACGCAGAAGAAGAAACTAGTCTGGTTGTTTCTGCTTCCTGTCACTACAGGATCAACTGACCATTTGAGCCGCTAACTCTGCTGGGAGCAACCAGGTGTCATTCTGTGCTGCAGACAGGTTAATTGTGTTAAAATTAAGATTATGATGATAGATTAACCCACATTCATTTCAACAGCCCTAGTTATAACATTTACTTTTTTGAAAGAGAAAACTTCCTCATTCTTGGCTCAGGGCGCTGGTTGTTTGATTCACACTGCATTCCTCTCCTCTTTAATTAGTTTTGCTCAAACTTCCCAGTTAACAGCGGCAGGGAGAGTGAGTCCTCTGCTCCCCTTCGAGGTGAAACCTGTGATTTTCCAGTCACAATCTCATTTCTCTGACAATTACCCTGCTGCTGCCTGATCATAAGGAGCACTTGTTTTACTTTCTCCAAACACTACTGTACTGAGCGTCTCTGGCCCAAACTGCTACCTAATGAGAGGTGCCGCTCGTGTCCACAGGCGCCACCACAGTGACCACCACACCCAGCCGGGCTGCCAGCGCCACTGTGTGGATGAGAACCTGGAACGCAGGAACCACTACTTGGACCTGGCAGGCATCGAGAACTACACATCCCGCTTCGGAGCCGGTGAGTGGACCAGATCCAGGGGTTTAGAACGGGAGAGGGGAGGGAGACATGCAGACCGTGGCCCCTTTGAAGCTGCATCCAGGGGCCCTCATTACTGCGGCACCTGCTTGGAGCCATTAGGTGGAAGTACCAGCCAGTACAAACATCTGGGCTCCAGTGAACACAATACATCAAGTGTTCGAGGCTAAAGCCCATCAACGTAACGGGCTGTTGTGAAGTGAAATATTAGGGTAATAAGCAGCAGCCTTGATCTGGTGCTCAGTGATGACATGTGATTATTTTAATGTTGGCCCTGTTGCTAACAGAGATCTGCTCTCTGTCCTGTTGAGTCGGGTTTATCTGAAGAAGAAAGGACCTGAAGTCATGCTTACACAGCTTTTACTAGAGCTTTATTAGAGCTCTGTTGGTACAATGATTTGCACATTTTTGTGTCTCTGCAGCCTCATAGTTTGTTGTTGACTCTGCTTCCTCTCTTGAAATAAACACCTGTATCTGTCTCGGTCACAGCGCCCACCACAGAGCCGACGAAGGCCGAGCCTCAGACCCGCTCGTCCAACCAGACTCGTTCTCGCTCCCACGAACCAGAAAATGGCCACTCCCACCCCCATCACCGCCGCCTACAGCCCATCGTGGACGCCGCCGCTCCGGACGGCCTCCACCCGACCCGCACGCGAGGCCAAGACTCAGGGAAACACGCCCTCCGCTCTCCCAAGACCCACAGCCGCACGCCGCCTGCGCAGATCAGCGGCAGGGTGATGAGAAGCCGAGGTGTCCCTCCTCCCCCGGCGCTACCCAGCCAGACCCCTCCTCACCAGTCCACAGCCCCATACCGCAAACACAAGCAGCGCTCCAAGGAAGGCTACAGGGCTTTGAGCTCTCTGGCTCCAGGACCAGTGGTGGAGAAGGAGCAGGTGAGGGACCTGCCCAGCGTGCTGCTGTACGACGGCGGGCTGGCGCAGGTGGTGCAGCGGCACGAGCATCACCACCACCACGAACACCATCACCATTACCACCACTTTTACCAGTCCTGAATTTCCACCCTGCCTGGGTCAACTCAGCACTCCATCTCCTCCTCCTCCTCCTCCTCCTCAGCCGCCACGCCACCCGACATTGTGCCTTTGTAGTAGGCGGAGGACATGGGTAGGAGAGGAGGATCATGGGACGGGTGTCCCAGTGCTGAGAGGTTATTAATCAGTGTTATAAAGGCCAGGACAGTGATTCAGGGCCTCAGCTGAGGCTAGAGAGGACACACAGAGGGACAGTTTGATAAACAACCCTGAAGTCCATCTCACCCCGACCCTGTAATCCCTGAGGAACCAGCACCACAACCTTCCAGACCGCTAAGCCAAAAGGTTTTTATGGAAAAGGACGAGAGGAAGAAAAGACTATGATGTAAGGATTAAAATATACGAAAGCATATAGGTGATAGGAGGGCAGGGCACAGTGTGTATATGTGTGTGTAAAAGTGTGTGTGTATGTGTGTGTGTGAAAGAGAGAGTGAGTGTCACGACACTGGTGTCTGTTGAAAACCACTTGAAGTGCGCTCGTGGGTGCGTGAGTATTTAAAGCAGACTGTCCGGCAGGTTTTTGAAGATGAAAATGAAGATTCTGATTCAAGCACGCAATACACCCGTCAGTAAAAATGAGAAGGAAAAAAAATGTTGAAATGTTATTAAAAAAAAAAAAAACAACCAAAAAAAAAAAAACATGAATGAACACGAGATCCCAAATCCGCTGCTACCTCTAATTTTATCCTAATTGTTGTTGTAAAGGTGACTTTGACTTTCAGAGGTTATTTTCAAATTGCTTCAAACTTTTTTTTTTTTTGAAAGAAGAGAAATCGCGTCATGATCTGCAGAACGGAAGTGATGATAAAACTCCTTACTTTTATTCACTAACGTTGACTGTACATAAGGTATATATTGTTATCAATTTTATAAGCTTTATTGATGATGTGATACCTTTGTATTAACTATCTAAAGCTCTTATGTTTGTTTTCCTTCACAAATGCATTTTATAAGACCACTAGGAGCCTCATGTTGACTAGTAACTGTACAACTCCATCACCCACTCTTAACTTGTTCTTCCTCCTGCTTTGACTTTCTCACCATGTGATGAGAATAGTGTCCCAGCTCTCAACAGTTCAATCGCTCACATGACATACTTTTATAGAAGATATGCACCGAAACATAAAACAGTGAATTGTTTTAAGACGTACAGTTCTTCACAGATTTATAAGAGCACGTCTTGTTTGTCTCAAAGAGCCTCCAGCATCATTTCAAAGCTTTAATTCCGACTCTTTCTTTCTCACTGAGTTCACTACGCTTCATTTTTTGAACAGGAGTGAGGAATTTAAACTGAATTCACCTTCTTAGACCCAAATTTTAGCCAGAATAACAAACAACCGCTAAAACACATTTTTCTGTTCAGCAGTGGCAGGAAATAACTGGAATTTGGTTTCTCAATAAAAAATAATAATGTGCTTTTGCTATTTTTTTCAGCTTTTTCAGTAAAACAGTAAATTTGTGGATAACAACAATAATTCTATTTTAGCATTAAAAGATATAATTCTGGTTAAAGAGTTTGCACATACTGGTGGATTCACCATTACAGAAAAATAAAGTAATAGTGTTAATTTAGGGCTCACACTGGGTGGTGGAATAATACATTTGCTAAGCACTGTACAGTTTTTTACATCTGTCATGCTGTTCACATACTAGTTTGTGGCTCTGAATTAGAACCTGAAAAACCTGGAAAAAAACCCAAAACATTTGTTAAAAAGTGACAGTCTAGTTTTCCCGAAACATCAATTGACCTTTATCTCCAATCTGTTTGTGACAAAAGCTCTGTTTTATGTGTAATCACATGATCTGGGTCCCATGATAACCTTAAAAACAACACGTGACATTGTATGATCTCAAGTCGCCATCAGAGCAGCAGGACTCAGGAGTTATGGCTCATACCTTTTTTTTTTCATATTTGCATAAATTTTACTCATCCAGCCAGTTGGAGGTCCGTGGACTCATTCATCAGAATGAAGTTTGGCCTTTTAAGGGGAGGGTATTGTGTTATTTATGCAGGGAAATGTTTTGCTGAGCATGCATGTCATTTTTCATCCAAGCAGTTACACATTTTCTCACCTGGGAGTTTCCCCGCTTTGTGGTTTTCGTGCCGGACTCCCGTCTTTCAGCGCTTTCCCTAAGTCAAATATAAACTCTGTTGTCCGGCCCTCAGGGTCACGCTGCCGCTCCCTCTTGTTTCCACGTCATCTTCCTGTCCCCCAGCTGTCAGCAGGTCTTTCACCGTGCCGCCATGTGGCCTCAGAGCTCAGCCAACAAGGCTCTGTTTGTAGTGCGACAGGGGCGAGGGCTCTTTCAGCTGTCTCATTCCTCTGGTGCTGGATAACATTGGGCCCGGCCCGCAGGCTCCACTAGACCCATAACTCACCACCGCTGCCAGGGTCGGTTCATCCTATCCCATGATGCTCTGTGGGCATGTTCATGCTACCAACATGTAAACTGAGCGAGCTGCAAACGTCCAGGATGCACATCTTCTTTTCACCACCATCACATTTAGAAACAACCAGCCCTTATGCATCCATAGTCTGTTGTTAGGGTTTAAATGCCATGCCCAAGGGCAACCTCATCCGTACGGGCCAAATGAGATAATGATGGATGATGCTAACCAGACCCCAGGGCCCACTGGTGTTCAGACTGTATCTGCTGTGGTTGTGATGAGCAGGAATGCAGCGTATGCCAGTCTTGCCCTCAGTGCTGTGGTGTCCTGCCGCAGCTGCAGGCCATCTTTTAGCGCCGGCACCAATCGGACGGTGTTCCCATGGGAACCCAGCGGTGGAAATGGCGTCGTTCCCCCTAAGGGCATCACAGCTGCAGTCCATACCTCAGTTTCCTCACCTCACACTGGCCAACAAGTCCTCTCACACAACTGTGACTCCTTTGTCACAGGTTCCCCCCGCCTTACCCGAAACACTGTTGATTCCAGCGTGACTCTCCAAATAGAAGTCGTGCGGAAGCGGTGGTCTGGTTGTGACCTGCAGGGTGGTCCGATTGGACGCGGTGAGCATGGCCTTCTGAAGGAGTTTGGTTGAAAGGCTCGGGCAGACCCACAGCCAGGTTGCAATTTTTAAACTTCTTTTTTCCCGATACCGAACAGGCAGAACTCCTTTTTTAACCATGCTCTGCTTCACACTCATACAATTACATGAAAACCACTGCAAACACACTTCCATACTGCAGACTTCAAAGCACCGTCACTGGAGCAGCTGGGGGTGATACGCCTTGCTCAAGAGCACCTCCACAGTATTTGTTGAGAGTTGGGAAAAGTCTCACCAGACTCTGGGGAATAAACCTCCCTTTGAAACCTTTCTTTTAACCCTTCAGGTTACCACTGTCAAAACCCCTCTTCTGTCTTTTATCACACAATGACAGTACATCTATATTTTGGGCTTATCTCTGCCTCTTTGTCCCTCAAACATCTGTCCTGTTGTATAGAATATCACAGTATTGCACCACTAATTTGCTTTGTAACATCCATGTATCTGATGTATATAGTGGACTGCAGAAAGGATAAACCAACATCATGTAGAAAGAATATAAGGTTATTTATAATTAAAAAACTGTTAAGCTATCTCACTCGCCTACTGTCAGCTAGTACTCCTAGTATCCGCCACACCAATCCCACTTAGCAGGGAGGAGTTTCTGTCCTCGCGGTGTTTGTTGTAAAAGAAAGTTGTTTAGCACTAGCTGTTTCCTCCCTCCTGATGTTTTTCATGACTTTGTTTAGTTTATATAGATTGTATTTGATTAATTGCTTTATTTATTTGATAGCAGATCTGTGCCAAGGGAAAATACCCTTTTATTAAAGTATGAACTTGTTCCTTATAAACACAATGGGTCTTTTTTTGTTTTCGCAGTCACTATTACATGTGTATTCACAGCTATTTCCATACCTTTCCATACCTTTAACTATTAGCAAGTCATTTATTAAGACAACGATGTATTATAAAAACAAATCTACCATACACTAGATCTTTCAGTTTGGGAAATTATTTGTTTTGATGCTGAAATTTAGATGAGAAGACCAATCAGCTGTCAATCAATAATTTTTTTTTCTGAACATGTGCTCTTTGAAGAGTTAAAATAGATGGCTGCAAGATATTTTCATGCAATCTGCTTTTTCAGTTTATGTCGACGCCTTCATCATATGTCAACTATTTGTAATTTGTTAAAAAGGAAGGCTGTTTCTGTGAGGAACAAGCACTATCCACTTTCACACTATTAACTCATTGAGTGCCAGCCGTTTCATAAAACAGAAAGTACTTTGTTCCAGCGTTTTTGACCATTTTGAGTCATCTTTCATGAAGCACAGAATATTTTGTCCTGTACGAAATAGCTCAAATGAAAGAAGAGACTCTCTATTTGACCATGTTAAAAATATTTGTTTTTACCTTGTTCCATTCTTGTTTTATCAGAGGTAGAGGACACTTTCACCAAAATCACCACTATTTGTCCAGATTCTGTTTGTTTTGCTCTCTGATCTCGATCGTCTCCACTTCCTGCTTTGATCTCTGTGGTGTATACTGTCTTTTTATGTCCCAACTACAAATCCCAGAAGCCCCCAAATTACTCACAGGCTGTGTGAGAGCACCCTCTTGTGCCAGCTGCCGAAAAAAAGGAAAGACGTATATATGTCACTCAAGCGTTCTATTTTAAAAAAAACGTACATCCTTGGCACTCAAAGAGTTAAGGACAACATGTTGCCTGGCTACACTTTCATAAAACCAGACCACATTATAAGAACTTACTTTTACTTTTTTGTCTTATCACTTTCCTTTCATCCACTTGTTTATTCTTGATATGAAGTCAGCTAGACTGATATGGAGGGAGCAGTAAATATGTGTTTGTAGTGAAGCAAAGCTCCTCTCCACTCTATCCTAACTGTGGTGTCACAGAGGGCTCCCAAATCTGGCTGACCACAGCTGCTCGCCACGCCACGCTCTCTACATGCGCACACGCTTTCATCTGCAGCTTAGCAGCTTATCTCTGGTCCGGGCGACCGCAGAGAGTCTGCCTCTTGGCAACGTGATACGCCTTCCTTTCACGAATGCAGCTATTTGTGTAAGCAAAAGCAGTGAAACGAGCACAACTTGTATCATCATTACAAATGGTTTCTGTCCCTACGCAGCTTACCAGGTTATTATTACCGCCGCTTTACACATTTCAGCTATGAAAAGCATCCATAGCAGAGGTTTAAAGTGAGCGTTCACAATTATAATAGCAAATTTACTCCCAAGGGTTACACTTATGTGAACTTTTGTGAAAGAAAATGCGCACATAAATAATGGACGTTAAAACAAAATTCATTGTATGAAGCTAATGAGGAATAATAATTGTAGATTTTGAAGTTAAATTATTGACCACATTGAGGCAATTTTGCAAAAAAAAAAGAAAATCTAAATGAATTCCCAAAATGATGTCATTTTTTTTCTGCTGGGCTATAATAAAAAAATAAATAGTAATAAAATAAATTAGATATATACAATCAAAAATAGAGAAATCAGACATGCAGGACAATTTAAAAGTATAATATTTTAGAGATCTGCGGGTCATTTGAAGGCATTATATGCACTTTTAAAGTCCCCCCCATGATGAGACAGGCTTATTCGTTCTTATCCCAGAGATTTTTCTTTTTCAAAGACAAAAGAGCGAGTGTAGTCCCTGCCTGAGTAGAACCATTGCATACAAATTACAAACAATAAAGAAATAGCTCTAAAGTATTAAGTCTATTAAGAACTGCAAAATCGTGCTACCCATCAGAAGAACGAACTTCACAAAGTTTTCTATTTTCTGCTGCAGGATTGACTTATAGATGTTTGCATATAGTGTCTTACAGCCCAGACAGTTGGAAGTTGTTGTTTTAAACATAATTTATATAGAGTCATGTTAATCTGGTGCAAAATGTTTGGATAGTTTTTTGTAGACGAGGCTCTCGCCAAATCTGTGACACATGAGCTGCTTAATATAGTGGTGATTAAAGTGCTTCTGTAGCTGAAGTTAGAAGAGATATAAAAAGGTCACTAAGACCACATCGCTTGTTCATCAAACATTTTTTTTTGTTGGCACTGTTGAAAGATTAGGTGATTCAAAGGCTGTACAAGTGAGCATCACTCAAACAGAAATGTTGCAAGAGCATTTTACAAATCCCATAAATTCCACGCTTGCTGTGTATGAAACTGCTTCGCTATACTTGGCATAACTAATGAAAGCCATTCCAGCCGAGTTTCACGTTCTGCAGGGAGAAGGAAAGTGAAGACACTTCATGAGACGCTCGTTCTCAAACCACAAGTGATCCTGAACTATGTTTAGGACCTAGGATTTTATTTACTTTATGTCTTCTGTCTGAATCACATTGAACTTGTGACACATTAGGCTATTTTGTTGTTGCATGAAATGCAGATTACACTATACAAACCTTCTCTTTGTCCTCTGCAGTGATGTCTGAAAAAAACAGAAATACTCAAAAAAAACATCTTGCCTTGCATCTTCATTGCAGGTCTCACATGCTATACAGCCGAAGGGGACATTTCCTACTGTATCCTCCTGCATCCTCTCCTCTCTGCAGAGGAGCATGAGACTTTTTTTTTTTTTTTTTTTAATTTTCTTCATTTTTTTTATTTCGACTTTGATCTGCAATCCTTTCAAGTCTTTTCATATGTTGGTAATAGCCTTGGTGTTCATGGAGATTTTCCTCTCCACTGCAGAATAACGGTTGGATAATGCATTCACGCCTTTTGAAACGACAGTGTCCTTCCTCTCATCGAGAATTCTGTCTCCCCCGTTCAGCCTTTTTGGTTCAGGCCTCTTCATAAGTGTGTAAGGTAAAAGAGTAAAAGGTGTTGAACACGTTCTACAAGTTCAAGCTTCAATTTGCGTGCTTCAGTTGTAGTAGTAGTAGTAGGTTTTCTTTTCACTTTCTTTATCCAGACTTTGGTCTCTCAACTGTCGATAAGCTCAAGATAAGGAACTTGTGTACACAAAATACTACTGTAGTACCTTTGCTTATCATGTTGGCCACAAATGCATATCAGTTTCTATCTGCAGTTTCATAAAAAGTGTAGTATACTGTAGCCTCAACAATAAAGGTACAGTTGATCACAGGTTTAATTTAAACCTGCCAACTGAGATTTATGTGCTCACACAAAATTAACTCAATCCTTTTGAAGTCATATTATATAAAATACATAGTGTTTCTTCTTCTTAAAGGGGAAGTGCCTTTTTTCAAATTGGACCTTGTTTCTGGGATAAAATATTGTATTGGATTTGATGATATCCATTTAACAGGAGTGAATGAGGCCATAAAATGCTAAAATACTTATTTGTGATATCACATACACAAACATGCTTTGTTTTAGTGCTGGCACTGTGAAGGCCACATAGGTGGGCACTATAGGTCCTTAGTAAACTATGATACAGAGGAAGTAGAGTCTGTTCACAGATTGAATTTTCTCAAGTTACAGACAACTCCTGATTCAAATGAGACTAGTAATAGTGTAGCCCATCTTATTAAACGTCTGTTATTTGAGAAATGGTCAAGTTTGTGTCATTTACGGGCTGCATTTCGTGACCTTGTTCACTTCTGTTAAATGGATATCATCAAATCCAATTTTGTCGGAAATACTCCAAATGTCTCCAAAGTGAAATGGGTGAGTAAATGATAGTATTTTATCTCAGAAATAAGGTCCAATTTGTAAAAACAAAAAAAGAAAAAAAAAATCACTTTCCCTTTAACCTGCGTAGGTCCATCGGAACAGCTCAGGTCTGTGTTTAAGCTCAGTGTCTTTAGAATCAGTGCAGTACCACGATGACTCGACCAGATGGAGACATACACTGTGTTTTCCTATAGAAAGACGTGCTGTCCGATGTCAGAGGAAGGCAGAGACATTGAAGTAGCCATTAGCAGCGCTGCTATGCTCTCCAGCACAAGGTAAGACATAATTTATGTTATGGCTGTTAAAAGTGAAGATTCACTAATGCACCTTTAGCATGTTTTTTCATGTGCATTTCGCTGCTTTGTGTTGGAATATTGTTTCCTGTCATGGGCCTTCAGCCGAGCTTCTTCCCGGTATGTGGTTGTGCAGGATGAACACCACTACTGGTGGCAGCAATAATGATTAAATTCATAGCATAATGTTGAAATTTTTTTAAATCGCTTTGACGCGCCCTTACTTCTTGCTGCAGTCATGGAGAGGACCAATAAAAATATGCCTCTGAATGGTTTGTTTTATTTTGAAAAAACTCAGTAGAGACATCAAACATAATATTCACCTTACGAAAGGCATAGTTAACATCTCCACAGATCTGAGGATAAAAATAGAGGAAGTTGACTACAGAGCTTGATAAATCTGCTGACTGCAGACCAGTGGAGGACTGGTTGAAGAGACATACTTCGGTTGGGTTTTTGTGAATCGTATGATCTTAAAAAGACCATATGATGTTAAAAACATAAATGAATGAATCCCTAATCGCTGCATGTTAACTTGTCCTCATCTGGTGTTTGTCTCTCAGGTTCAAGAGGAGGATTAACTACTAAAGACTGTAAATTACAGCAGATTACACCTGATTACAGTAAAGTGTGAAGTTCACTGACTTTAATATATTTATCTTTGAAGGTGAAACACTAAGAGGAGTCCAGAGCCAGGAAAGAGGACAGTGAACAAAGGTCAGTTTGCAACAACATGGGAAGCAGTCACTGTCTGAACAGGGCTACATGATCATTTATAGATGAGCTGCACTTACAGCAATTACAGTGAGCCATTACTGTGAGGAGGATCCTCCAGAGAGCCGTTCGCCTCGCACTGAAGGAAATAAAGAGCAGCAGTGAGGGGAGTAATGCTCTCTCTGAGACAGCACAGAGGTATTTAAGACTACCATCTGAACATGTTCGTTCACTTACTCTAATAACTCCACCAGCGCCTAAGAGGATATGTAATTTGTTGTATTGTTAAGTACAAACTGTGCGGTGTAATTATATGCAACCATTTAATCCAGGTATGAGGAGTTCAGCACGGCAGGATTTTGCCAAACGCACAGCTTCTTTTGGAAATCAAAGACGAACGCCTTGTTCAAACTTGTTCAAGTAATTTTTTTTGTGAAACCAGATTGACTTTTGATGATTGTGATTCAGATTTCAGATTTCTACAGATGTTTCTCAGTGTTTAACTCTTTGACTGCCAAGGAAGTATATTTACATCCTTTAAAATAGAATGCTTGAGTGCCATAAACGTACATATACGTTTTTCCTTTTCAACAGCAGGTCGCCAATCGCGGCCTCCCGCAGCCTGTGAGTAATTTGGGGCTTCTGGGATTTGTAGTCGGGATATAAAGAGACGGTATATGCCACAGAGATCAAAGCAGGAAGTGGAGACGATTGAGATTGAGTTCGAGAGCATGAAAATAGTGATGAAAATAGTCTCTTCTTTCATTTGAGCTATTCTATGTTTTCAGAGACATAGTGCAAAATATTCTGTGCATCATGAAATATTCAAAATGGGCAAAAACGCTGGCACAAGGCACTTTCGGTTTTAAAAAAGAGCTGGCATTCAGTGAGTTAATTTGTATTTCAAAGGTCGACACACAGGGACATCTTCAAATCCAGAATCAAGAATAAATGCTACAGGACACAGCATTGGAGGTGGGCCTCCATTTATTCCCATGATAAGTGCTCAGTGGCTCATAAAGCCCAAAATTTTAAACTTCTGGGTGTTAAATGACCCAAATCAGTGTTTTTTTTTAATCCCAGCTACAAAATACTATGTCTTTTCACATGAACGACAGCATGAAAAGAACCAATAAGTCAACTTTTAGGTATATTATTTAAGTGTGTGTACTAAACAACAGATTTCACCCCACATACTCTGTGGACTGCATAAATTATGAGTTAACAACTTGGTGACTGTCACAGATCCAGCATTAGCATGTTGCATGTGTGTTGGCGCACATGGGTCACAGGGAATGGTCTTTTTGTGTTGAAATAAACCCTATCTCTGTGTTGCCGCTGGCAATAAAAACCCAATGATATTGACTTAACTGTAGGGAAATGAGAGACTGCCATAATATGTTCTGTGTGCTTTGTTTCCAGCAGATAGGCAGCAAGCTTTGAAGTGTGGATTGGCACAGCAGGGTGCAAGCCTCTGTAAAGGCAAGATGCTAAACTCTAAGGATGAGGAGGACATGAGGTAGTCTATTACCAATACAGGAGCAAAGAGAAAAAAGGCAAATCCAATGATAATGTACATCTGTTCCAGTGAATTTATCAGCTTTGAACATTTTTTCATGTGGGATAAGTGGATCCTTTTTCTTACAGAATCTCAGAACTTCAAAGTAGATTTGCTTTGGATAATGCAAATGATTGTGAATATGCAGGTTCCTGCCTACTCAAGAGCATGAAAAGAAAGAGAGAATTAAAGCTAATTGGCATGGCGGCCTTTTATGTGTGAAAAGAAGGGCAAAAATAAAACACTTCAATTACTGTCAAGTTCATTCAATTAAGAAACAAGCTGACAGAAGTGGTAAAGTTCAGTGTGCCCGACCCTCGAGCCAACTGCATTAAATGTCACTTTTCACTGCGTCCCTTGTTATATCTGATATCTGAAATTATAATTAGCAGGATTAAATCCGCCCTTTAATCACCAAGTCTGCACTGGTGGAAGCAGCTGCTTTGTTCAGCTCTGATCAGGGTTAGTACTCATACATCTGTCGGTCCAGTATTGCCCTGTTTATACCATTAATCCTATGCCCTCTAAATCTATGTAAAACATTTTAAAAAAATCCCTCAGAACATGAACAAAACAAAGGAAGTGAACGAAAGCACTTCCATGGCTGCATGAGAGCTGGAGTCAACATGCACTGCAAGGAACAAACACCAAACTGAGTTTTTGCCTATTTTTCAGATTAATGACAGGCAACCGAACCACAAAAAGGGCCGTTTGTGTCATCAAAGGACTGGAACAAGCAAAGCAAGAATATATTTGTCATTTGCAGGAAAAGGAAAGGTCCACTGGGAATAAAAATATGCTTTTGAATTGAGTCCTTTATATATCCTTAAACCAAAGAAAATGTGACTGTTTTTCTCCCAAAGTGGAGAAAACTTCCTCTTTTTTTCACTGTAAGAGATATCAGGTGATACTCTTTATTTTTCTGATTACAAATCCCATGAAAGGACCAAAACTAACAATGAATTAATTCTAATAACTCATTATTGTCTGTCTCCAAAGCTTGTGTAACTCATTCCTTTGTGTTATAAAACTTCATTGTTGTTCAGGAACTAATAAATACTCATAAATGAGCTGCTGGTTTTCCATCATTATGCACGAAACAACTTTTATCTTGGGTCACTCTTGCATAACAAGTCCTGCTGCTGTAAATAAGAAACAAGAGTATCATGTGTATTAATCCGCTGCTGAAAATAGTCCCCATCATATTCACTTTTAATTCATGTTAGCTGAAAACAACAATACCCAGCTGTTTAAGGGGATTACTAAGCGTATTTCAAAATATGTCACTGTTTTAAACCCTTTTTTCAATAAATAACAGGAATAAATACACTGAGAACCACAGACAGCCCAGTGAGGTTGGAGTATTAACAAATGGTTTGGGCTTTTAAAGGATTTGCTCACCATAGGAAAAAGAAATAATAATCCTTAAAGTATTAATGTAAGAAGAAGCCATTTGCACCAATAACTTTAATAATACTATCAAAGTTTATGCCAAGATTTCTCATTGTTAAAATGCTAATATATAAACCTCATGGGACAGTTGATATTATAATGTTCTTCATTATATGATAGAAATATGGATATTCTTACACACATGAATATCCATAAATTCATGACTCCATGCAGTGTTAGAAGACTTTAACTCATTGATTGCCAGCCGTTTTCTAAAGCAGAAAGTGCCTTGTTCTAACGTATTTGCCCATTTTTAGCCATATTTCAAGTCCCACAGAATATTTTGTACTATGACTCTGAAAACACTGAATAGCTCAAATGAAAGAAGAGACTCTCTTTTTCATCATGAAAAAAATGTTTGTTTTTACCTTGTTCCATTCTTGTTTTATCAGAGGTAGAGTAGAGGCCACTTTCACCAAAATCACCACTTTTTGTCCAGATTCTGTTTGTTTTACTCTCTAATCTCGATCGTCTCCACTTCCTGTTTTGATCTCTGTGGTGTATACTGTCTCTTCATGCTCCGACTACATCTCCCAGAAGCCCCAACATTACTCACAGGCTGTGTGAGATGACCCACTGCCAAAAAAACACTTTGACATCAAAATAGGTCAATGGCACTCAAAGAATTAAAGTATAAACATGAAAGTCTGACAGGATGTATAAAAAGTTATAGTCAGCTGTGAATGTTTGTGCTTGTTTAACCAAACCTGAAACTCAGGTTTGGTTAAACAAGCAACTTAATTAGATATGACTCTTCCAATACGAAGAGTTCCTTCCTGCTCTTCATTTTGCAAAGAATACAGTTGATATTTTCCAAATTATCAGCTCTGTGGACTTCCGGAGACTGACTCCAGACTTCTAGAGATAGCAGAAGAATAAAACAAGGCTCCAGAAAGTTGCATTGGTTTTTAGCAGATCACTGGAGCTCTTTCTTTTTGCAACATCAAAGGCAGCCGCAGCTCTTTGATGTGGCAGCATGCTGTTTAAGGTACAGAGTGAATGGAGAGATGTCAAGCTGCAAGGTGCCTCTGTAGTTTACGTTGAGTGCTGCAGAGAGCTGCAGATGAAAGGAGCAAACAGAGTTTGATAATGAATGTCCAACAAGTAGGACCCATCTCAGACAGCGCAGGCTCAGCGGGGCGCCAGCGCTAACCTTGAGCGCAGCACCCCCGAACCCCGGGCAGACGCTGGAGACCAAACTCCTTCAACTTGGGCACCCCCTGAAAAAAGGGGGCTCTCAGATGTGAGCTTTAATCTTCCCGTCAATTAAATCCTGATTGGTGCGCACACACACACACACACACACACACACACACACACACACACACACGGTCATGCTTGTGCACCTGATGCCATCCACTTCCTGTGTTGAGTGTCTCTCTCTTTCTGGCTCAGGGAGGCCTTTTCTAATTAAACCCTAATCCTTCAAATGTATGAGTCAAAATGAGTCTTGAATTGCTATAGTGATGATCCTCTTACTGTTAATGTCTCCATCAATGAAGAGAGGTAATCCACCTTTATTATTGACCCCTCTGTCTCAGAAGAATGTGAGACTACAGGTATGTAACTCAATCATTGCCAAATTACCATGTATTTTATACATTATGTCAACTCTAACAAGTCTGTAGTAACCCTTTGTAGTAAATTTACATTGACTTTATAACTCATTGACTACACATCTGATCTTGTTTTCTAACTTTTGTCTTTTAATTAATGTTTATACCTACAATTAACAAGCTTAAGTGAGGTTGGGTATTTAGAGGATTTGTCGAATCTGTCTTAAAACTTTAAAGCCACTACTTTTCAATAAAAAGAGAGGACATTTTTACTTTTTGAAACAGTTTTGGTTTCCGTAATTGCTGTCAAGTCCATAAAATGTCTGAGATGGGAGACAAACTCCATCATTCTTGTTGTGTGTAAAAACATATCTTAAGTTAATATTAGGCCTAATTAGTCAGATTAAGTAGGTGTCTTGCAAAGTTACTCTCTTTATTTCCTTTTTCTTTTATATCATCCACAGAAGAACTTAATTCAGTTTGTTATGGTTATTGAAATGTATGGAAAAGAATAGAATAGAATAGAATTTTTAATTCCAAATGAACTGTTAATTAAACACAATTATCAGATGAATAAAATGAGTTTTTACTATTTGTTATGTGGCTGTGACCTACAGAGTAAAATGAAAAAGTAAGGCAGTGCAGTATTTTACTGGGTATGTCAGTTTTGTGTATAACAACAGAACAAATTGTTGTTTTGTTTGGGGTTTTGTAATTTCTACCATATTGATGCTACTTTGGTTGTAGGTTCAGGTTCAGGTT
Organism: Synanceia verrucosa; assembly: GCA_029721515.1. Lineage (NCBI taxonomy): Eukaryota > Metazoa > Chordata > Actinopteri > Perciformes > Synanceiidae > Synanceia > Synanceia verrucosa. The sequence continues at coordinate 7,195,061 of CM056549.1, forward strand.
CAATGTCAAAAAATAAGTCATGACTTCTGAGCATGAGGATAATTGGTAATGTACAACAAACTTGAGGATGAGTCATTCTGATTCGCTGGTGGGAGTTGCGGTGTGTCTCTGGCGAATCGATCAGCGCTCATACTGTACATCAGTGCACCTGGCCCAAACGGAGATCACCCCATGTGCTTTTGATATCTGCACAGACAGAATTCACAGCTATGAAAGAGTCCCATCTCTGCTATGAGAGGCAGATCCAGCTCCGAACCGTACTGTTATTCACTGACATGCATTTTAAAGCTGACTTGGGTGGACAAGGTTATTTACTGCCGGGCAGCAGTTCTAGTGAAGTACACAGAGCTGAACTGACTCCATATGGAGCGAGACAAGCTGCCCAGTAAACTGCAGTAAAGCTGAGCTCCCAGGCCAAGTTGAAATCTGTGGTGGAAAAATGAATGGACCTCTTATCCTGATCTTCTGTAAAGTAATTTGGAGGAATGCAAAGAATCAGAATATTTCTTTCTGATGATCCAAAAACAGAAACTCTGAGAACAAACCAAAAATGACTTTAAACAGTAGATCTTAAATCAAGGCTGGGCACAGAATGATCATGCACGGCAGCCCCTGACCTTTGACCCCAAAACAATACAGAAATCTTGTTTTACTCCAAAAGCAATGGTACCTGGAAAAATGGCGCACAGTAGTCTGATACCCTTTTCAACATATCGTCTTAATTCCTAGATAACCGACCCCTTGGATATGTGAGGTTCACAGCCAGATGACAGACTATCCAAACATACTTAACAGAAGAAAATAATTCATACATTATGCAGTTAGTATTCCCAAGTGAATGAGTTACAGCTTTTGGCCACATATATAAAATAATATTGTGTTTCTTGGATAGTCCAGGCTTAACAGGTTCCAAGACGTCTTCATTAATAATGAAAGAGGTTATAAAGTTGGAACTACATATTTCTCTTGCACACGGTGATAAGAATTCTGTTACAATAGAGGATAGAAATATTCAGAGATGTCTTCTGGGAATATATCTGTATTCCCTTTATTGACAGTTTCTTACCTTCTTTCTTATCCATCCAAACTTGTCTGGACCCCCTACTGTGATTTGGGTGGCAGAACGCCACGTTAGCGCCTCACGTAGGATACTTGACAGAGAGTACTCTGTGTTACACTCCCCTTGGTGGAGTTGCCTGTTTCTCAAACAAGAGAAGGAAGAAGAATGAAAAACAGAAACTCACTTTAGAAAGTTTTATTCCAGGCTGCCTTTCATTACTCCTGCTGTTGTGTGTTTGACGATGTTCCCAAAGGACACTGTGAAGAGACGCGGTAAAGTAATCATGGCGCTCAGGAGGTGGTTATAATAACAGTAATGACAAATCATTTGACTGTCCGGAAAGTAATTCTCACTCTTATTTTATCTTGACATCAAATAATTCAAGGTGCGTAAGAGGCAACCTCATCTTGAGCTGTTTTCAGGGTTGTGTTTTATATGCACTTTTTGAAGCTTACATCAGATACTCAGCACGCTGGCTGGGCTGCAGGCTTGATAACTATTATTATGACAAACCTTTAAGACCAACTTGTAATCATCCAATGATTTCCAGTTAAACCACTAAAAATGAGCAGCACATTGTGCACAGACAGTGGTTTCAGAACAGGATGTGAGTCAACAAAAACCAAGATGGCAACCATCATAATCCATCAAAATCCAAAATGGCAAACATCGAAATTTAAGACGACAACGACAAAAACCAAGATAGCAAACATCAAAAACCAAGATGACAAAGACAAAAACCACAATGACAACCGTCAAAAACCAAGACGGCCATCCATCCATCCATTTTCTACCACTTAGCTTCATGGGGTGGGGGGGGGGCTGGAGCCTATCCCAGCTGTCTTAGAGTGAAAGGCAGGGTACACCCTGGACAAGTCTCCAGTTCATCACAGGGCACATGGACACAGACAACCATTCATACTCACATTCACACCTACGGTCAATTTAAATTAACCAATTAACCTAATCCCCATGTGTGTTTTTGGATGGCGGGAGGAAGCCAGAGTACCAGAGAGAACCCACGCAGACACGGGGAGAACATGCAAACTCCACACAGAAAGGCCCCGGGTTAGGAATTGAACCCAGTACCTTCTTGCTGTGAGGCGACAGTGCTAACCACTGCATCACTACAAGATGACCAGTTTTATATATTTGTTGGCACTTTTTAGTAAAAAAATAAATAAATAAATCACAATAAAAAAAAAATAAAGCCACACCAAATTATTTAAGGGGGCTTAAGAATGTTTTAGGGGGGGCTTTAGCAGGAAGAAGTCAGAGAAACAGAAAGCAACAACAAAATGTGTCAAAAAGAGGAAAAAAGAAATGGAAAGAGAAGAAAACCTCTTGATCAGACCAGGTTGGTTTATTTATGCAATAGTTCCACCAAGTGGTTGCATCAGCCAATTGCAACCAGTGAAGACGTCCCACTGTGGACCTTCACTGTATGTCTGGTGACCTTTCTTGTAAATGTGTGAAAGGGAACATTTCTATTAACTAGTAGCAGAGCTTCTGTTTTTTTTTAAAAAACACTTGCATTCATCTTCCTAAATGCGGTGCACTCACCGTGGGAAAAAAAAAAAAAAAAACCTCTGGCATGAGGATGTTGAAATGTAAACAAATCTCAGTGAACAAAGGGCATTAGCATGAGGCAAACTGTATTCAACTTGTGACACTTTTGTTCTACTTTGAAAAAAAATCCCCCTGACAAAATGGGGAACTGGATGAACGGTTGCATTTTGATGCACCATTTACTGGGTTCTGCTGAGGTTTCATCTCAGTTGCTGGCAAGGCTCAGTTTCCGTTCAGCAGGACTTACTTGGTTGCAGGGTAGGTTTCGTTTTCAGCTGTGGAATGAGGAAGAGGTTGATCTAAAGTAGTCCAGTGTCTCTGCCCAAATGACAGATGGAGGGAGGACAGCTCTCTGTTGTGGAAACTCTAACGTGAGTGACAATCTGATTGTGGGTTTATTGTCTTTTGCTGTGGAAGTCTCTTTGATCAGTCTTGTGTTTTGTGTTAAATGAGTGTGTAACATTATTTGGGTGTCCACTGTCCACTGTTCTAGATTGTAATAATGGGAGCAGTAGAAGTACACCCTGGACGCTGACATGCAAAAAGCATGTTTGTCCAGGAACTTGTGCTGAGACAACGGACAGAGATACTGCATGTGCTTTGCAGCAGTGGGTCAGCTGAACATCTGGAGCAGGTTCTGGACATACTGCTCTCCCAGGGGGAGCTTGCATGGGAGGACTACCAGAACATACAGGTACCGGGTAGGGCACTGTATACCAACGCCAGGCAGCTGCTTGACTTGGTTTATACAAAAGGTGCAGACACCAGTGGGCTCTTCCTCGCTGCTCTTAAACAGGTCCTACCTGAAGGTCAGGGAGTTGGCCTCTCGTTTTCAGGATACCGCTCAAATGTAGAGGAAAAAGAAGCGCATCAGAGCACATCTAGTCAGATTATTCTGACTCAAAGACCAAACCTCGTCAGCAGGTTACAAGGCTGCATTGATGATGCTCTAAAAGCTCTAGTTGTATCGGGACACTTCACCTCAGCAGACTGTGACCAAGTGCGGCTCCCTATACACACCCCTTCTCAACAGGTACTGTAGATTATCCATCTGATATCATGCATTATTAAATTTTGGCTTGAAAACTTGCTTTATCTATTTAGTTGTCTATTTTTTTCTCCTTTATGACTGACAACTTGGGTTGTTATAGTCTACATGAACTGAAGCTGTGTCTGGTTTTATGCTCAGTATAGCCATAGTCTAATCGTTTTTGCTTAAAATTAAATTTTGCACGAGTTTGTATTTTTGTATAGTTTGAATTTTGTCCCCATGTTTACGTGGGCTTCCTCTCATATGACTGTATTATGTCTTTTTAACTGGATTCAAGTAACATGACACAACATGTTGATTAAAGAACTTTGGAGGAACTCGTTGGTCAATTTCTCCACCTAGCTGTTTCCCCATGTTTACAATTTTGGTACTAAACTAAGCTAACTGCTGCTGCTTCACACTTGTAGACATGCTTTTCTTCAACTGTTGGCAAAAAAGTGAATATTCCCCAAAATGCTGAGCGATTCCTTTAATAATCAACCTGTTGCCGTTCATATGTGAAGGCTAGACGTTTGCTTGACCACGTCAGATCAAAAGGAGACTCAGCAGCGAAGGTTGTACTGCAGTGCATTGAGCAAAGGCAGGAATCTGGATCTCCAGTGAACCAAGAGAAATGGACTCCACCCAAAGGTATGTCATTATTATTATTCAAGATTCAAAGTGTTTATTGTCATATGTACAGTAGGGACATGTTTTCCTGCATAATGAAATACTTCCTTTGCCTTAAAAATAGATAAATAAATGCATCGTAAAGACAAATAAGGCAAGTTAAAAAAAAGTCTGTGTAACTAAAGGTCAGTTCAGTCAGTTCTTCCTTTGCCAATGTTACGCTCTCCCACCTACTGTATCATGAAAATCAGGCATTTTCTGTAATCCAGCTGATGAACACTCACAAACCAACAAACTGTGCTGAAAACATAACTGCCTTAGCCGAGGTAATTATGTTATAATATAAGCTAAATATGGCAGAGCACATCCATGTATAATGTTGTGGGTGATTGCTCTTAAATACAGAAAATACACACATTTCCTCTAAAAAGAGGGAAGTGGAGGAGCTCTATCACTGAACCTGGTTAAAAAAAGGCCAATTTCAATACACAATATATACTGTACAAAGATATTGTGCAAATGTACAGTGTGAATAATTTCTCAATGCTATTGCTTTAGCCTGTGTATGTTTTCTGTCACAGAGGTCGTCAAGTATCAGAAGAAGCTCAGCAGTTCTGTGGCAGCTCAGTCCTGCTTCCTCAGTTCTTATGGAGGGACGAGCCACATGTCTCTGGATGACATCTACACTGATGGCCAGCTGGAGCTAGCTCACAACGCCACTGTCCATGGAGATTTAGACCTAGAGGACATAGTTGGCACAGCGGGTACAGTGAATGAGGAGGCCGACACAGTGCTGGTGTCTGGGGAGGCCGGTAGCGGGAAGAGCACCTTGCTCCAGAGGCTGCACTTGCTTTGGGCTCGAGGTGCAGCCCTCCAGCACTTCCTCCTCCTGTTTCCATTCAGCTGTCGCAGGTTGAACTCGGAACATGCAGAGCTATCTGTCCAGGAGTTGCTGTTTCGGCACTGCTGCTGGCCAGACAGGAAGCAGGAGGAGATCTTCCAGTTCATCCTGGACCACCCACATCTCATCCTCTTCACATTTGATGGCCTGGACGAGCTCAAGCAGAGCTTCTCCGATGAGCACAGGCTCTGCTGCCCTACCCAGCCTGCACCTGTTCACATACTGTTGTTCAACTTAATCCAAGGTTCCCTAATGAAGGATGTTTGCAAAGTGGTCACTAGTCGCCCAGAGGCGGTAGGCCCTGCACTGAAGAAAAACCTCCGCAAAGAGGTCCTCCTGAAAGGCTTTTCACCGAGTGGGATTGACTGTTTTGTTCGGAAGCATCACAGGGACTCCACTGTAGCTGCTAAGGTTTTGGAGTCCCTACAGACGAACACTGCGTTACTCGGGCTGTGTCATAGTCCAGTCCTCTGCTGGATTGTCTCACAGTGCCATAAGGAGCTGTTAGGCTGTGGAGAGGGCAGCCCACAAACAATCACAGATGTCTACCTTATGATTTTACAGCACTTTCTTCAGCACCAAAGCTCCCTGAAGAGCACCACGGAGTCAGGTTGGCTGCAGGAGCACCTGAATATAGTCCTGCATCTCGGGCAGCTTGCCTTTGAGGGGATAGGAACCAGCTGCTACGTCTTCTCAGGTACAGACCTGGAGACACGTGGTATATCTGAGAAGGATATCTGCATGGGCTTTCTCATACAAAGCAAAGATATGTCCTCCCAGAGTAAACGCTATGAATTCCTCCACGTGACTATGCAATGTTTCTTTGCTGCTCTGTACATCGTTTTGTCAAACAACACGGATCGCTCAACCATCCCGAAGCTCTATGAGCCGCACAGCGTGAGGCAGACAGGTCACGGCAGCACATGCTTCCGGGCCTGCTTGCCCTCCACTGACCAACAAGAGCAGTCCGTAGCTGGGGAAGACACAGCAGCTGAAACGCCAAATCTGCAAATCACAGCCGCCTTTGTGTCCGGACTACTGTCTCAGCGCCATCGACACCTGTGGCTCCACTGCTGCCCTAGTACTGTGATTGAGAAGAGGGTCAGACAGGTGGTGAAAAGCCTCTCCAAAGGCATGCAGAAACACTTTAAGTCCATCCCTCAGCCTGTAGAGGGTGAGAAGAAGAGCATGCATGCAATGCCAGGCTTCATCTGGCTTATCAAATGCATCTATGAGATGCAGGAGAGCCGGATTGCTAAAGATGCCATGGGTAAACTGGAGGTGGACCACCTGAAACTGACCTACTGTAACATTGGTCCTGTAGAGTGCACTGCTCTGGCCTTTGTGCTCCAGCATTTAAGGACTCCTGTCGGCCTCCAGCTGGACAACAACTCTGTAGGAGATGTTGGAGTGGAGCAGCTTCTTCCTTGCATGCACATTTGTAATTCCCTTTAGTGAGTATGAAAATATTAAATTTTTCCTTTCATCTGTACCAAACTAAAAACTATATGTTACACTCAAGTGTCCTGTATTTTCCTCATTATCAGTCTCAGAAATAATAACATTACAGATGAGGGGATCCGCAGGCTGCTCGCTAAAGGTATCCAGTGTGATAACTTTCAGAAGATTGCGTAAGTGTTTTCAAGATGATTAATAACATCATAACAAATGTCATTTGATGATATAGTTTTCATCATCAGTTGGTTTGTCGTTAGGCTCTTCAACAACAATCTAACTGATGCTTGTACACGCCACTTTTCTCATCTTCTGAAGACAAAAAAGGATTTTCTTGCTTTAAGGTCAGCACATTTTCAGCACTCATCAGATGTGACACTAAAATTAAACTGTATCAATACGCACCAAGTCTGTGTCGTGTAAAACGAGCAGCAAATTGACTTCTTTTTTTTTTTCTCAGACTAGGCAACAATAATATAACAGAAGAAGGAGCTAAGCAGCTGGCAGAGGGACTGAAATTCAACCATTCACTGCAGTATTTAGGGTAAAAATATTTCTTTCACACGCATCTTAACAGTGATGTGTTTCTATTTTCTAATTTTTCATTGTGTTCCAGGCTTTGGGGCAATAAGATAGGTGATGCAGGAGCAGAAGCCCTTGCCAGAGCCCTGGAGAGCAGCACATCTCTAGTATGGCTTAGGTAGTATTTGCTTTGAATATTGGCACATTAGATGGACTTAAAGCAGTGTGGAAAATGTAATGACTTAATGTCCCACTTTTGTGCAGTTGCATAATGACCAGTATTGTATATAATATATCTGTAAGTTACCAAATATGTAATGTAATGGCAGCCTTGTAGGCAATGGTGTGGGGAGTGCAGGAGCATGTGCCCTCGCCAAGATCATCAAGAACAGTACGTCACTGGAGGAGCTTTGGTGAGTGTTTGACACAAGTTACATTGACAATACATAAAATATTTGTTTCAACAGAATGGTTGATTTGACATTTAAGCTCTCGTTGTGTTGCTCAATTTGCTCCACCCTCTTGTTTCCTGTAAAAGGTTGACTGATAACTGCATCACCAGGACAGGGGTGGAATGTCTGATTCAAGCCCTCGAACACAACAAGCTTATGAAATCAGTTTGGTGGGTGATGTTCACACTGTTTCTTCTGTGGTTAGGACATGCACTTGGTGGTTGTTTGCACGGGGCAAAGTCTGCCCGTTTCTTCACACTGCATCCTTTTTTGGCTCAACTAATATTCATTTGTTGTAAAGCTTTCGTTTACATTTCTGGCTGTGTGTTGTCTCTGATTAGTTTTTGTCTCTCCCTGTCACACTGCAGGTTGAGAAACAATGACCTCAGTTTGGAGGAGGTAGAGGAGATGACACAGCGGGAATCAAGACTGATCTTTTGATTCTGTATAAAGGTGGCTATGGAGTGTTTGTTCCTTTAAGACGTGAAAATATTTAATATAAAAATGTGAAATATAAAATATGTCTCGGTTTTCTGCTTAGAGGATCAAAATGCCACTTTCGTTTTCATCTAAATACACAAGAATATATCCATCTTTATCTTGGGTTTCTATTGAAGGTGGTGACAGGTTCACATATCACCACCACCACTACTGTTACTACTACTACTACTGTGAATAATAATACAATTTGCAGTTTCTTTTTCATCTAAAATAAGCAGTTTGTGTCAATAATTGCCTGTAGCCAGTAGTGGAAAATAACTACACAAATTCATTCAAGCTATAGGCACAGTTTTGAGGTACCTTTCTCAAGTAAACGTTAGGCTATTTTATTCTTCGACTTCACTAGGCTACATATTAGAAGGAAATATGTTTTATTGTGCTACATTTATATTTATATTTAATATTATATTATATGCCAACAGTAAGTAAAGCAGTGGTAAATAGCTCTACTTCAGCCAGCTACAACACTGACATGCTTCACACATTTGAATGCATCATTAATAATAATCCAATAAAATAATTAATAACAGAAAATTACATTTCTGCATATGGAGCACTTTTGATTCTAAGTATGTATTTACTGGTATTATTATTATTATTATTATTATTATATTTTTTTTATTATTATTACTACTTCTAATATTACCACTATTATTATTTAAATTTAGTATTGCTTCTTTTCCACATTAAATACTCCCCTCATCACTGCCTCGACCCTAAGAGCTACACTTCAACCTAACTACGTGTGTCCTTCCATTCATGGGAAAACCCCAGAGTGGGGCTTGGTTACAAACACAATTAATAGCCAATCAGCGCTTGGATACAAAACGAATGACCAATGACTGTGAGGGAGCGTACAACGTCATACATTAAGTTTCGTGAAGCCGTCTCCTGTAAATAATATATCTCGTAGCGGTAGCCGCAGCGAAACGCTGTATTATTTCCCGCATTTCCCATGAAGAGCAGATTTAACTAAATGCGGAAAGCATACTTTAGAGGGTGGCAACCCTCTGCCAATCTGTTTGCTGCCGTTCAGCTTACAATGCTAACTTTAGCGTGATACTTAGCTGCTTTAGACGCTAGCATTAGCTAGCCGTTTAGCTAATCAGAGGTTATTACGGGAGGAATCTAGCTTGATTTCAGAGGCCTGCATCTAAATGAGATGGACATATGACATGACAGTTATCTGTGACCTATAACTGAACTGACGCGTATCCAAGGTAAGGTGTCCATGTCGTTAGCATTGAAGGTAAATTACTATTTGGATGCATGTTAACTGACGGCACGCTAGCTACTTCCCTCTCCTAAATGGCCTATGACTGACAGCTTTTACCCGGTGATGACACGCTGCTGCTATGGTTGTCAGGGGAAATGTTCAAGAAAACGAGTCATGATATTGTTGTTAGTGATGCCGAATTTGGTATGAACAAAAAAAATTCTAAAAAACTCTGTGGATGGCAGCTCAATTAACACGCTAAATAAATGACAAGCCAAATGACAGCGCTAGCTAGCCCCCATCAGGTTGGAGACTAGGGACTTTCATTTTCATATCTGTTTTGTGTTTTATCCCTATAAGCCGTTAACTTGAACACTACTACCTTTATATGAATATGCTGACTCTTTCACGTTACAGCATTGATCGAAACAAGCTAGAAATGCTGTCATGCTTGAAATGACGGATGTTTTTCAATGTGTCGAGTGGTGATCGTCGTATCTGAGGTGTCATCAGGGGAAATCCACTTGTCTTGTATCTGAGTTTTGCATTGGATGTCACATTAAGTCAACTGTCTGCTCGTCGTCTATTTTTAGGATATTCAAATCAGTAGATATGAGTAATGTCACATGGGGTCCTGTTTGAAAAAACAGGTGTACTGAACAGGAATGACTGGGCAGCAGAGAGAGTTCACCATGATGAGCTTGTAAAATTCTTACAACAAAACATAACAAGCAACCTGGTTCAGATATACATCATGGCTTATCAGACATAACAAGATGACCATTGATGGGTTAAGTGAATAACACTGATTATCTTTTCATAATGGCTCCTCCTGGGATATACTGTATAAGGTATCACATGATGATGTTAGAAGCAGGAAAAATTGAAGTGAATTTGACATCAAGAATCAAACAGTGATGTATAGAGGACTGGGTCAGCGCATCTTCAGGACTGCAGTTCTGGTGGGCTGTTTCTGGTCTGCAGTGGGCAGGATCTATCAAAAGTGGTCCAAGGAAGGACCAGTGGTGAACCAGAGACAGGGTCATGAGAGGACAAGGATCACTGATGCAGGTGGGGAGTGAAGGCTGGTCCTGGTGGTCTGATCCAATAGACCGGAGGAGTTAATGCTGCTGAAGATAGAAAGGAGTCACATACCACAGAATAAACTTTCAGAGGTCAGGGCTGCGAGGCAGCAAAAGGGGGACCAACAATTAGACAGGTGGTCATTATGTTGTCACTGATCAGTGTATGTTCATTATAGGACACCTTAATGCAACTTCTTTGATCATTATGATATTTGCCAGGTTAGCACTTTTAGGTGCATTTGATTTGTTGGAATGATGCTCTATAAAAAATTTTAACATTTACGGCTGATTAATGAATGAATTGTTTATGCCAACGTTTCTGGAGTGTTGTATTTTATTTTATCAAATAATGATTAAAACAGACTGCATTTGTTATTTCTTCCTGCAGACTGCAGGTCACGCTTGCCTTGATGTTGGACCTCATGCAGCCATGAGCTCTGCCCTGTGGAGCCAGGAGAAGCCCAGTGGGGGCTTCAGGGAGGACTGGCGCTTCTACATGGTCATAAAGGAGTGTACGGTGGAGAAGCCTCCCCAGAAGACCCTGAGGATACCCCGCGGCAGTCTCGGTCAGGCCTGCCAGGAGCGCAACAGCCTGGGGCGAACCCTACCCCCATGCAAGGGGAAAAAAAGCCTCCGCATCCTGGACCAGACCAACGTGGTGCTGAGCCTGGATGAGCGGGATGTCCTGGAGCTGGACGAGAAGCTGGCTGAGCTGCTGTTCCCCATTACCAACTGTGAGGAGCGATATGCCCTGCTCTGCAACAAGTCACGGCTGGAGCGTGTCCGCGATATTGACTGTGGTTCAAAGGTGCGCGTCCAGCTACGCTCAGGGGATGAACCGCTGCTTGGTGTGGTTCGCTTCAAGGGCTCGCTGCTTCCTGACAGAGCCCTCTCTGGAATCTGGTTTGGAGTGGAGTTGCTGGTGAGCACTTATTTTGTTGTGCTTATTAGAGAGGCAGACATATTTATTTTGCATGACCATCTATCCATTTTCTACCACTTATCCTCACATAGGGTCGCAGGGGGACTGGAGCCTATCCCAGCTGTCTTAGGGTGGAAGGCAGGGTACACCCTGTGCAAGTCGTATTTTGCGTGTCCTCAGCAGATATACTCATTTCAGTGTGAGAGGTGTCTGGTTGCACATTACAAATGAGACTGTCCCACCAAAGAGAAAAGCTGTTAATTTTAAAAGCTGATCCTAGTTTGTCTTAAAATGAGTTTCAAATTGCCCTCGCAAATAGTAGAAACAGTAGAAACAGTAGATACAGATGAGGAACCAAAACCAGAATTACAGCCAAAGAGTCTAATCTTTGCAAACCATCTGTCAAATGTGAACATGTTGCCTTTCCTACCTTAAAATCAGTTTAAATCAGTT